>CM038681.1:25142508-25742508 GCA_021605205.1 Aegilops longissima
TGCATGGGCGTGTCCGTGCACCGGGGTAGTGTGTGTGTGTGTGTCTGTTGGCGATCCGTGCGGGTGATTGGGTCGCCTGGTTGATGCTCAGCGCGAGACGCGGGCGCACGCGTGTGCGTAGCGGGCGCGGCGAGAGCATGCATGGCGTGGAGTAGATCGCAGAAGAGTGGAGGCGTGGGTGCGTGCCCAGTGCGCTGGCTCGGGGATATAAAGCCACGGGGTGATCGTTGTAACAGCTGACACGGTCGAGTTCGTGCTCGAGGCAACAAGGGGCGTTTGAGCGCCGGCAAAACCACTGTGTCCACCACTTTTCTGAACTTCTCTGAATCTCTTCTTCCTCCTTTCGCTGACCGAGCCACGGCAAGCCAGAGCGAGCTGAGTGGGAGGTAGAAGAGAGCTGCGGCGAGGAGTTGGCCGTTCCAACACCGACGTCGTCTGTGGATGTAGCGACCAGACCTCAAACAGTCTGACCTCTGTGCTTAGGTGTCATCCCTGGATCAGTAATGCTGACACCACACAGTACTTGAAGGATTTATAACAGAGTAGCAATCACACACTTATTACATCGAAAGTCTCAAAAGAGAACTTATTACAATAAATGTGGCTTAAGGCCATCTAATAACGATAACAGCGGAAGACTTGGAAGATAAGTGAGTCCATCAACTCCAACGGCATCTCTGAGTATAGAACCACGACTTAAAAGCACCTTACTCGTCGTCTGAAAAGTCTGCAACATGAAACGTTGCAGCCCGAAAACGGGTCAGCACATGGAATGTGCTGGCAATGTAACACATAGAGAGTGATGAAAGAATAAGCCTAAACTACATGCATGTATGGCTGGTGGAAAGCTCTATGGTTACAGTTTTTGCGTAAAGCCAGTTTTTCCCTACTGCAAAGGAATAAATTTTATTTAACTATCATGGTGGTTGCTAAACATTGAGAATGGTTGACAGCATCCTCAATCCCAATTAAAGTAATCATCATTAAAACCCAACAATATTAATTAAAATAACATGATGAGATTCACATGATAATCCAAGTACTAGATACTCAAAACGTCCATAACCAGGGACACGACTAATCATGATTAGTTTATACACTCTGCAGAGGTTTGCGCACTTTTCCCCACAAGACTCGATCGCGTCCGTTGGATTTCTCGCACTACATGGTGTTTGAGAAACGGATGACCGAGACACAGTCTTTCAGAAGCGCTAGCACCTTACGATGGATAGACCGTTACACCTACTTTCCCCTACATCTGCTAGTCTACCCTGTAAGAGTTCGCACGACTTAATCAACTATGCTAGAGCCCATAATAGCTTGTGGCTGCACACGGAAGTTTCAAGTATGAAAAATCTCATGATCCCTTTGGGCCTGGGTGGCGGTCCATAAAGAAAAACAACATGCAATCCTGGAATACCCAGGTACCTCAATCCACCCAGATGTGTGTTTAAGTTGCCACCTTAGATAAACCATTAATTAACAAACTCACATCTGTCATGGATATCTCTCACCCAATCCACGTCTACTTGCATAGCAAGGCATAATAAGCAAACGTAGAAGTAACTTCCAAAGGTTTGATAATACAACAGGTAATAGGTACTACCTCAACTACTTCCCATCCCACAATTTAATTAGATCCTAATCATGCAATGTTTGAGGATTGATCTAATGCAATAAAACTGGGTAGTAAAGAGGTATGATCAAAGTGTTACTTGCCTTGCTGATGATCCGTGAAACCTAGAGATTCGAAGTAACATGAGGCGCACTCCGGGTATTCTATCGCAGACAAACAAACAAGCATACAATAAGTTTTCATCTAATGCACAGGTAAAACTCAAATAAGAGATCTAACCAGAAACTTCAACTTAAGAACTCCGGTTTGCAAAAAGAATCAAATCAAACGAAGCAACGAAAGTCAAACGGCGAAAGAAACAAACTTCGTTCTACTAATCTGGATCTAAGTCAAATTTTACAGAAGCAAAAACTTGTTTAAGTTGGTTAAACGGATAGAGGGTTTCGAGACGAAACTCCAGGCGCTTGAATCGCCTGATTCCGATAAACGAGCGAAAAGTTATACTAAAACGAAAATCAGATCAGAAATCGCGATCAGAAATAATCGCGGAAAAATCCGAGAAAAAGAAAAACGACGAACAGATTAATGAACGAATGTTCGTTATCTGGATCTAAACGACGAATACTTTCGTTAAAACGATAAAACGAGCGAACGCTCGCTAAATATATAAACCGGAAAAAAACCTATCTATAAAAAAACAAAACTAAAAAAATAAACCGCGGTTTTTATAAAAAAAACCGGGCGGCGAAAATGAGGTTGACCTTGGGCGGCCGGTGGGCTGGCGGCGGCGGCGGCGGGCGGCGGCGCGCGGCTAGGGTTAGGGTTTCGGGCGCGGGTCGGCTGGCGGCGGCGCTGATGGGCTGGGGCGGCTCGGGTGGGTGCTATTTAAAGGCTGCCCCCGGGCGGAGTCCCGCTCGGGTACGGCCCGAAGACGGTTCGCGTTTTTTTAAATAGTAACGCGCAGAAAAACAAATAAAATAACTACTAAACGGACTCCAAAAAATCCTGAAATAAATTTTCCCCGACTTCTAAAATCAAGCCGGACAAACTGAACATTTATTTGGGGCCTAAGTGCAATTTTAAAAAAACACATATTTTTCCTAAATTCAACTTAAATATCGAAAAACTCTGAAATAAAAATCTTATTTGATTTTATTATTAAATCCTCAATATTTCTTTATTTTGGAAAAGTCATTTTATTCCCTTTCTCATATTTTCGTAATAGAAATAATTGATGATAAAATAATTAAAATCAAATGATCCTATTCTTAAAATTTGAGAAAACTCAAATATGAAAATAACGAAATCCCCAACTCTCTCCGTGGGTCCTTGAGTTGTGCAGAATTTCTAGGATCAAAACCAAAAGCAAATGAAATATGATATGCATAGATGATCTAATGTATAACATTCCAAATTGAAAATTTGGGATGTTACAGTGGACTTGAAGGTACTGTGCTCTGTTCTTCACAATATTATTCTCTTCCTTCTTACAATCCTATATATTCTGATGGAAAAGGCCCCTGTACAGCCCATTACTTCCAACGGCCCAGTTATGATCTGCAGTGAACATCCTGCTTTTATTTTGTTGCCAACAGGCAGATTCTGAAAACCGAACTCCCTATAAATAAAAACAAAACAATTTCTCTTGCAGGTCCCTAATTGATGTTTGGCGTTCCCTCTCCTAATAATATTGGTGCCGGCTCTCCATTTCCTTTCCCCACCATCTCCAAGAAACTGATGAATGTTTACCCTTTGAAATCTGCTCCGCCTCACCTCATTTTTTTCCCCATCGACCTCCAGTACTGGAGGGTCTCTCTGCAAGAACACTCATATTACTGCCGGTGAGTAACTCCCATCTCCTCCATATTCTCTATGCCATACTGTTGCCTGCATCACAAATTTGCACTGTCAGGATGTACCTGCTCGATTACATCCAAGTAGTCATCTTCGTTCGTCTTCCCTCCCTGCGTAAACAAACGCATTCGATTTCTGCCTCCTACTGGTACATAGTCTCCACATCGGTTGCTTTGCTAATTCTGGATTTGTTTGCTCAGTATCAATCTGATTTTTTTTCTTAATTGATGTAATTCTTTGCAAGCGACGATTAAACACAAACGCCTTGCATTCCCCCTGCGTTAGATAGGTGTCTATATATATGTTGTATCGTGATTGTATGTTTTATCTGTTCTAGTGAGAAGTTTCTCTTTCAACAATACTAATTCAGTGCCTCTATTACCTTCAGCAAAGGTTAGAAACTTTTAAATATTAATCCCTTGGTATATCAGACAATTAACTTGACATGTCAAGCCTTTTCAGACAGCTCAAGATACAAACCTACTGCCCTCTCCAATTTCATCCAACATAAGTGATCAGAGGTTACCAACCATTTCTCAAATTTATCATGACAAATATATTGCCAGAATATTACATCCACATTTTCTAATCAATTTTATTCTAAATTATCTTTAGTACAATTGCAAAAAAGACAAATGACTCCTGACTATACACCTCCAAATGGCAACCAAAGTACACAGTAATATAAATCACATAAATCCTTTGGCAGTACCTCAAGCATCACATTTCCTCAACTGTAGTTACGCTTCATTTAACTCGCATTTAAATGCCACACTAATGGACCTGTCAAGCTAAAGCCTCGCTCTGTCTTCTAGAATTCTTTGCCTGCTCCAGCACAAGTAAAAACAAATTAAGTTTGGAAGATTACCAAGCTTTTACCAACTAAATATAAATTTCACAATTTCAGTTCTGAGTCGCAATTATTTGTAGTCTCCTTACACAATCAGTAGTGGTCATGCAAGTGAATGCTAACTTATACTCCCTCCGTCCCAAAGTAAGGGTCTTAACTTTGTACTAACTTTAGTACGGAGGGAGTATATGCTATGTGCTGCTCAATATTGGGAATATGATATATCTCTTGCCCGGTTCATTTTCTATTCTGATTCATGCTTTTATTACTTTCAATATCTGACATAATAAATGGAACCAATTTTCTAAATGTAGCTCAAAGGAACCGGAAGAAAGTACTTAGTATGTATTGTTTCTCACACCCTAGCCAACAATACGAGTTTCTTCCTACATATATTTATTTTGGCTTAAGTTTGTAAGACAATGTGGTACACTTCAAGAAAATCTCCAACGGGAACAACCTGAGTAAAGGAAAATTTGGACTATATAAGTACTTTACATTAACTATATAAACTTTCATTTTCTGATTTAATAATCCAGTAATTTATTGTGCTATTCACTTTTTTTGACAACACTGCATTTTCCAATACATGCAGGACAACTTGCACTCTGCTACAAATGAGGAATAACGTACATCGCCTACAACCAAAAATAACATAGTGCTTATGTTCATACCACTTTGCTCAGCTTCTATTGTAACCAAGGAACATTACAAATTTTCTTCAAATACCAACTTATCAACGGTACCAGTTTATGTTCAGTGTGTGTTCAAATATATCCATGAATGGTTCCAAATTTTGTTCTTTGGTGCACTTATGATCTAGATAGAAACCTATAGAGTGCATTAAAGGTGAATGAATTAGTTCATACATATGTATTTTCCTATTTCCCATTATCATATTGTTCAACATTTGTCCATAAGTATTTTCAATTTTTCAACTATCATATTGTCCATGCAAACATTCGTCTTTTATGGAAAAAATATAAACCAAATGTATTGCATCCAATTCCTGCCGCAACACGCGGCGTATTATCTAGTTCATATAGTACTTCTTAGTATGTATATCCCATATGCATATGCATATCTTTCTTTTTAGAGGGGAAGTAAATTGTAGTATTACTCAAATATCCTCGTGAAACCACATGACAGTGTGTTTTTGACATCTACCAAAATTTTTTGTTAAGGGACTTCCACGATTTTGCGCACGACTCACATGAGTAGATTATTATTTCATTCATCCAACTTGAGGTTTACTAGTACAAATTCCCGTGTGTTGCACCGAGCGAAAAAAGGGGCGCAACCCGCTTCACGTGCCCTTGTGCACTATTTTCTATACCCAATTTTAATAAACGTTGATGATAAGGTTAAATTTAAAAAAAGAGTCAACGTTTACATAGAAATTGGAGCAATTCTTAAGAATAGTTAACATTTTTATGAAATTGGAACTTAAAATAAACATTCTTGGAACATATGTTATTTTTGAAAATAGTGTTTCATGTGCAACACCAACATTTCTTAGTATATTTCAAAATTAACATATCATCAAATATGCATGTTTATTAAAAAAATGTATACCGGTGTAATCGGGTAGGATCGTCCATCATCGGTCCAATATTGCATGAATTTAAGCGTAAATAGACCACATGATGAACCGTATATATGGAAAAAATTGAGTACTCTAGATAAATCACAATATTACTTATATTGATATACAACATATGTGCCACTTAACGCCTATTTTTCTGAATTCGTTTTGTAGTTGTTCTGTATTCTTCCATTTACTAACATCGAAGTATTTCCAGTCATGGCTAATCAAGTTTTGAGTTTTAAAAATGTCCAAATGAAATTGTAGTCCTTTTAGCTAAGAAATAATTAGTGATTAGAAATAATACACATAAGTGAAGGATCAATTTATGACACTTCATATAAAGGATTAGAATTGGTGTGGTAACTAACGTAACAATGAGATCATCTCGGTCAAACTTCTAGCACAATGAATCCAGTACTTGATCTCTCTCTCTCTCTCTTTTTTGCATTCAGAACAGCTAAATACCAATGCGTGAGGTTCATATTTATTGGAAGTTCAATCTACAGTGAAGATAATTAGAAAAACTACAAATAAAAATGTATGAAACCAAGAACATGAAAATTATCGATCTGGATATTACCATGTAATGAAGATAATTTCTATTCAATTATTTTTTACTACTGTTTTTTGACATTGTAGATTTATAAATATCTCACTGAACTTTTAGAATTTATACGATTCCTTACAATCTGAAACAAAAAACTATTGTGCTCACATGTAAGTGACCCCGCTAGCGCAGCGTCCATCAAACTACGTTGAGCTGATGACGGGCCAAATTTGTCTGATTTTGAAATTGTGAATCATGTCTGTATGATTTTTATTCCTAATTATAATACTGAACCATTTGTTTAGTCGAAGTTGCCATCATGTAATGATAAAGAGAGTTTCCGTAGCGCACATAAACGAACAATAGAGAAAACCCACACCGTTTATGCTCCTCATCTGGCCAAGCATGTGCTTGAGATCGGCAACACCATCATCAAGGTCCAGTGTTTTTCATCTCCGATTCCCCCTATGATCAACAAATCTTTGAGTGCTAGCTGGATTGATTTGCATTGAGTTAAACTATCAATTGATGGATCGCTGCTGTGATGATTTGCAGGTTGGAATTTTCTTTTTTTAGAAAAGGAGGATGACCCCCGGCCTCCGCATCAGGTCATCACAACACCAGACAGCTTCGTCCTCCTGCGCGAGTCCATCGACGTCGCCACGACACCAGACAGCTTCGTCCTCCTGCGCGAGTCCATCGCCACACATCGGACGCCGAATCTCCACTGCGCCACGCCGCCAAGATACGCCGCCATCAATGAGTAGGATGAAGCACCGCTCTGCCGAGACCGGCAGGGCTGCTGAAGACCAATCCGCCACCAAGCAACCAAAGCATCACATCCACCCCAAGCTCACCATGAACGACACCCCCAAGAGGGTGACGACGCCCGGAGCGCCGCTGTCGCTTGATCCGGCTAGGATTTGGGCTTTCGCCTGGCATACGAGCTGGGTGGAAGGAAGAGGGGAAGGAGGCAACCTGGACGGCGCCTACAAGAAAGGTACGGCGCCCTCGGGCGTCGCCGCCGTCGTGACCAGCACTACTGGCCTCGGATTTCTCCGGAGCCACCTCCCACCTCCAGCCGCCAAACAGATACAACTTCGGCAACAAAGGCCGCCCAAAGCAGGACCATCGCAGGCAGCCCTGGTTGAAGTAGATGGAGGCCTTCAGATCTGGATCGGGCGCCGCCGGATGCCCGCACCACAGCCGCCACCTGCCGCCGCCTCGCCGCCCCCGCGGCCGAGAGCACCAACGAGCACCGGTTAAGCCAATGGAGTCTCGCCGGAAGGGCCGCCGCCCCAGATCCAAAGAGCCACGCTCACCCATCTCCAAAGAGACGAGCAGCTCGCGCGAAGCCGGCCGCTCCATCCACCGCAACGAGCACCACTCTGAGGCCCCATCCCAGACCGACCCCCTCCAAGCACCCCAACACCATGATCCAGATCTGGCCGCTCCAAGCAGAGGAAGCAGCCCATCGGACGGGGAAGAGGCGGGCGAGCAGGGAGGGGGACCAACGCGGGGATGGACGGAGGAGGAGGTGGATGGGGTCCTGCCACCTCCGCGGGCCGGCCGGAGGCCGCCGGCGACGGCGGCAAGGGGAGGCAGACGAGGGTGGCGGCGCTCAGGGGAAAACCTAATCGCCCCCGAGTCGCCTACGCGAGACGACGCGGGGGGAAACTGCCTGGGTTTTCCTCCTGTCGTGCAGGCTGGCATTACAAAAGTTTTTGCCCAAATACAGTGGTTCCAACTTCCAAGCGTCCTCCACACACCAACAGTTTTATCATCATGATGGTGATATCTGTCTATAGGGTCTTGAGCTTGCAGTGCCTTGGCACCTTGTTCCAGCATCCTTCTCAACACTTTGATATCTCAAAATTAAGGGAGAAACAATGGGCAACACTCTGCAAATTCTTTACAAGAAAGGCACGGGAAGAAAAAAGATGAAGAAGTACTGGGGCACAAATCAGACCACAAACAATATATGGTGGATTAACCCTCAAAACTCTTCTTACCTACTGCCCCATTGATACAGCATTGACCTCGACAGAATTAGAGATGTAGAGAATAATTTGGTGCGTGTGCGTCGATGATGTATTGATCGTGCACTAGGCACATATATATAGGTACGAGGGGTGCGACCGGTATCTTGTCTCCTAAGATACACGTACATACAGAGGGAGACAAACATTACAGGTACTGCATACGAAACCCAGACCTACGTACATGTATACATGTTCAACACCCCTGGCGGCCGAAGCGTCGCCGGTGACGCAGAGACTGGACCGAAAGTCCTCGAATGTCGAGGTGGGTAGTCCCTTCGTCATAACATCGGCGAACTTCTGATCGGTGGGCACATGGAGAACGCGAACACAACCAAGTGCGACGTGCTCCCTGACGAAGTGGATGTCGAGCTCAATATGCTTCGTTCGTTGGTGATGGACATGGTTGGCAGCAAGGTACACTGAGGAGACGTTGTCACAGTAGACAAGCGTCGCCTTGGTAAGCTCACATAGCAACTCCTGAAGTAACTGTCGTAGCCAAGAGCACTGCGCGACGGCGTTGGCCACAGCCCGGTACTCAGCCTCGGCGCTCGATCGTGAGATTGTGGGTTATCGTTTAGACGACCACGAAATCAGAGAGAGCCCGAGGTAGACGCAGTAGCCGGAAGTGGAGCGTCCAGTCGGGACACCCAGCCCAGTCGGCGTCGGAGTAGGCGACTGATACGTCTCCGTTGTTTCTATAATTTTTGATTGTTCCATGCCAATATTCTACAACTTTCATATACTTTTGGCAACTTTTTACATTATTTTTGAAACTAACATATTGATCCAGTGCCCAGTGCCAGTTCCTGTTTGTTGCATGTTTTATGTTTCGCAGAAACCCCATATCAAACGGAGTTCAAACGGGATAAAAACGGACGGAGATCATTTTTGGAATATTTATGATTTTTGGTTAGAAAAATCAACGCAAAACGGTGCCCGAGGGGGCCACGAGGCAGGGGGCGCGCCCCAGGAGGGGGCAGGCGTGCCCCTGACCCTCGTGGGCACCCCGTAAGGCGGTTGACGCTCTTCTTTTGCCACAAGAAAGCTAATTTTCGGAGAAAAGTCTGGGCGAAGGTTTCAATCCAATCGGAGTTACGGATCTCCGGATATATAAGAAACGGTGAAAGGGCAGAATCCCAGAACGCAGAAACAGAGAGACGAGGTCCAATCTCGGAGGGGCTCTCGCCCCTCCCACACCATGGGAGCCAAGGACCAGAGGGGACACCCTTCTCCCATCTAGGGAGAAGGTCAAGGAAGAAGAAGAAGGGGGGGGGGTCTCTCCCCCTTGCTTCCGGTAGCGCCGGAACGCCGCCAGGGGCCATCATCATCACAGCGATCTACACCAACACCTCCGCCATCTTCACCAATATCTCCATCACCTTCCCCCATCTATATTCAGTGGTCCACTCTCCCGCAACCCGTTGTACCCTCTACTTCAACATGGTGATTTATGCTTCATATTGTTATCCAATGATGTGTTGCCATCCTATGATGTCTGAGTAGATTTTCATTGTCCTATCGGTGATTGATGAATTGCTATGATTGGTTTAATTTGCTTGTGGTTATGTTGCTGTTCTATTGTGCCCTCTGTGTCACGCAAGCGTGAGGGATTCCCGCTTTATGGTGTTGCAATACGTTCATAGTGGGTTGCTTGAGTGACAGGAGCATAAACCCGAGTAAGGGGGTTGTGGAGTATGGGTTAAAGGGGACTTGATGCTTTTATTCTATGGTTGGGTTTTACCTTAATGATCTTTAGTAGTTGCGGATGCTTGCTAGAGTTCCAATCATAAGTGCATATGATCCAAGAAGAGAAAGTATGTTAGCTTATGCCTCTCCCACATAAACATGCTATCGGTCTAGTATAGTAGTCAATTGCTTAGGGACAATTTCACAACTCCTACCACCACTTTTCCACACTCGCTATATTTACTTTATTGCTTCTTTATCTAAACAGCCCCTACTTTTTATTTACGTGCTCTTTATTATCTTGCAAAACTATCGAAAAACACCTACAAAGTACTTCTAGTTTCATACTTGTTCTAGGTAAAGCGAACGTGAAGCATGCGTAGAGTTGTATCGGTGGTCGGTAGAACTTGAGGGAAGATTTGTTCTACCTTTAGCTCCTTGTTGGGTTCGACATTCTTACTTATCGAAAGAGGCTACAATTGATCCCCTATACTTGTGGGTTATCAAGACCTTTTTCTAGCGCCGTTGCCGGGGACTCATAGCGTGGGGTGAATATTCTCGTGTGTGATTGTTTGCTTTATCACTAAGTAATTTTGATTTTCTGTTCTAAGTTGTTCTCTATCTTTAGTTATGGATATGGAACACGAAATACCAAAAAAAAGGTGTACTTGCTACTCATGGAGATGGGGAACCTCCTAAAACCGAAAGGATTAATGCCATCCGCGCTTAAACCAAACCATACGTTCCTTGGGTCACGTGCAAACTCAGCCCAGTACTCTCTCTTGATTTTTCTCCACTGCGACCCGTCAACGGGTGCTCTCAACTTCCCGTCTTTCTTACGGTCCTCACTGTGCCATCGCATCAACTTGGCATGCTCTTTGTTTCTGAACAATTGTTTCAACCGTGGTATTATAGGAGCATACCGCATCACCTTCGTAGGAACCCTCTTCCCGCGGGGCTCGCCATCAACATCAGCAAGGTCATCTCGTCTGATCTTATGCCGCAATGCACCGCATACTGGGCATAAGTTCAAATCCTCGTACGCACCGCGGTAGAGGATGCAGTCATTAGGGCATGCATGTATCTTCTGCACCTCCAATCCTAGAGGGCATATGACCTTCTTTGCTGCGTACGTACTGTCTGGCAATTCGTTATCCTTTGGAAGCTTCTTCTTCAATATTTTCAGTAGCTTCTCAAATCCTTTGTCAGGGACAACATTCTCTGCCTTCCACTGCAGCAATTCCAGGATGGTACCCAGCTTTGTGTTGCCATCTTTGCAATTTGTGATCCTCTAACATGCGATCGAACTTCAGCTTCTCCTTTTGACTTTCGCATTGTGTCCTTGCATCGAAAATGACCCAGCGGAGATCATCATCGGGAACATCGTCTCGTTCCTCTTGATCTTCAGCAGCTTCCCCCGTTGCATCATCATCAGGCACATCGTCTGGTTCCTCTTGATCTTCAGCAGCTCCCCCCGTTGCAGCATCACCATCTTCAGGGGGCACATAGTTGTCATCGTCCTCTTCTTCTTCGTCGTCTTCCATCATAACCCCTATTTCTCCGTGCCTCGTCCAAACATTATAGTGTGGCATGAAACCCTTGTAAAGCAGGTGGGTGTGAAGGATTTTACGATCTGAGTCAGACTTTGTATTCCCACATTTAGGGCATGGACAACACATAAAACCATTCTTCCTGTTTTCCCTCAGCCACTTCGAGAAAATTATGCACGCCCTTAATGTACTCGGAGGTGTGTCTGTCACCATACATCCATTGCCGGTTCATCTGCGTGCATTATATATAATTATGTGTGTCAAAAGTAAGAAAATCAGAAAAGTATCTATCTAAAGTAAGAAAATCAGACAAGTATCTATCTAAAGTAAGAAAATCAGAAAGAAGATAAGAACAAGAGGCTTACCACGGTGGTGTCGGCGACGAGATCGGCGCGGGCGATCAACGGCGGTGAAAACGGGGACGGGGCGTGACAGACCGCTAAATCTAAACAAATCTCGGGGAAAAGGAGCTCCGAGGTCGAGCTTCGAGAGGAGAAAGCTTAACTAGTGTGGCTCGGGCATTTCATCGAACACCTCATGTGCATAGGAGGTGAGCTAGAGCACCCAAATGCCCTCCCTTCGCCAGCCAGAAAAACAGAGCACTGTGGAGTGCTCTGCCGCGACGATGGGTATATATAGGCATCTTATTTGTCCCGGTTCGTGGAAAGAACCGGGACTAAATCCCCCCTTCTGTACCAGTTCTAGGCACAAATCGGTACCAATGGGTATGGGCCAGGAGCGCGGCCCATTGGTCCCGGTTCGTGCCTAGAAGCGGGACAAATGGATCCAGACGAACCGGGACCAATGCCCACGAGGCCCCGGCTGGCCCCCTGGGCTCATGAACCTGGACTAATGCCCCCCATGGGTCCCGGTTCATGAAGAACCGGGGCTAATGGGCTGGCCAGGCCCGAACCAAAGCCCTGTTTTCTACTAGTGGTATTCCTTCTTGGTTAACCTAAACACAAAAAAATTCTTCAAAATAATCTTTGCAATTTGGTGGGTTTTATGAATTCACGATGCCTCCAAAATGCTACAAGTTCCTTCCAGTCTTATTACCTTGAAGTAGCATTAGCTTTGGAAAAAGCACAAAAGAAGTAACAACTATGTAACGTGCAGCGATTACAATAACTAACAATCAAGCATCCGACAAGTTGTGTGACAACAATTAAGTGTAGAAAATACTAACTAAGAAGCAACAACGAGTTTACCGCTTGATACTGTTGGTGACGACAACGATGGTGGGTAGTTATTATATGTGCAGCCATTCACTGTCGAAGCACACACGCTCTCAAGCTGTAATGTTTCGATGTGCAACGTACATAAGCTTGGCTCGAGCGACGAGTTTCTACGGTGATCGAGGACCAAGTACTTCCCCATTGAACGTGTGAGCAAGTACCAAGAGACCAGGGAGGGTGAGAATATCTTCTCCTTCAGCCACTCGCTGGAGCTCCCACACCCCCCAATGGTATAATTGCGGCCACCGGCCAGAAGTGTCATGTCCACTAACAAGCATTCTAGGCCTGCCTTCTCCTGATTGCACCATAGTTATACCATGGAATATCGATTTTTTGGCTTCCTGTGGGGGTTCAGCAATGGAGAACTCCATCCTCTTGGTGTCAACCACCAACATTTTCATTTCGTACCGCCAATTTGGCAGCCAGTAAAAGCAGCCAGACGAATATTGGCACCGGTAGAACAGTGCCGTCCGTGTCGATGATAGCAATCTAGCTAACAAATTGGCCCAACCACTAGTAGAAAACAGGGCATTTGTCCCAGTTCGTAAGGGCCTTTTGTCCCGGTTTAAGAACCGGAACTAAAAGGTCGGTACTAATGCCCTCCCCCTTTAGGCCCGGTTCTTACACGAACCTGGATAGATGGGCCTCCATGTGGCCACTGCGGGCAGCCCAGGCAAGGGGGCCTTTGGTCCCGGTTGGTGATATAAACCGGGACCAAAAGGCTTCCACGCGTCAGCAGCTCGCTGGAGCTGAGGTTCTTCTTTTTTTTTTAAAAAAGTGGCTGGTTTAGCGGTTTTGGGGGTTAATTTAGGTTGTTATTATCTAGCTAATAGAGAGAAGTGTCCTCTCTTATATCTTCGTCCTTGGTTTACCAACGCTACTGCTATGTTCATTTCACCCGCTGATATATAATAACTCATGCTCGCATCATACATCATCATATATAATAATAAGTCCTACTAATCATGCATCATCATACAACTTCTACTCGTTATTAATAACAAGTCATACGATCATCATCCTCATAGTCATCGAACCCAACCCTACATAATTGTTCTTGGCACATGATCATCAGTATCAGGTAGGACCTAAACACCCTTAAGGTAAAATAGCATAAAACAATATAGACCCTGACTCTCCATTATGATGAATGGAGATCATCCTATCTCCAATTTTTGCACTTCACTTCCTTTTGCTTCCAAGAAGCTCCTTATGACTGTCCATACATTTTTTCCTTTTTTTTGTTGTCATGTCTCCACTACTTTTAGAAACCCGGTATGGACAGTTGAGATTCGTAGGAGGACCTAGATGTATGTTCAAAACATCAAGGCGACCGTGCATATACATCAGATGAGACAGACAATCATTCGGGATTATCTGTTGAAAAACATAGTAATAACTTCGTAGTTAGCAATGATGTACTAGTTTTAGAAGTATGCAAAAAGATGCACGGATGTCGTAATAGTAAAAAATCTTACCAGGGTATCTCCATGGTAGTTACCGTAGTTCAACACATGCACTAGTGGCACGTATTGACCATAATGTTGAGGAGTTTGATTGTAGATATTGTAATTCTCAAGATCAGTACAAAATGCGATCAGATGATTTTTCTCCTTATAAGTTAATTCGGAGCCATCGGTGTAGTGGCTTTTGTCTACCATCTTCCGCACATTCTTTGAAGAATTCAAATAAGCTATCAATGGAAATAAGTTGTCAACTATTTTGAAATAAACAATATAAATTACTTAATAACTATGTTTGAGAAGCTCACATGGGGGAAGAATTGGAAGTGTATCCACAAGGACCCAAATGTCCATATTGTCTTGCTCGATTGTAGGATCACCCAGATCCATGGTGACAAGCATACCCTCATCAAAGCCATACATCTTGCAAAGTGCTTCCCAATTTTTGCAACCAAAATGGGTTACACTCTCAGCATTATACAACTTTACTTCAAAATCCACACCATGATGGGTCCTTAGGTGAATTTTTTTGGTTTCCATACTTTCATGGTCTTCAAAACCCATCCTCTCCAAGACATAGCGTCTTGCATAGCATGTGATAAGCTAGTCGAATTGGAAAAGATGAAAAATACACGTTAATATAGTTGAAGTCGTGCTTAATTACGGAAAAAATTATTGTCGCTGCTATGCATCAGATGAACATCGAAGGTCTCCTCGAGCTTAATGCTGAAGCGCCGATCTTCGTCCAGCTCAAGGAACCTGTCGCACATACCTCGGTCGTCGTGGCACCAGTCGCACTCCCCCGGGCGGTTTTCATCGTCCGAGTACGACATTTCCGGTCTGTGTTCATAATTCAAATATTAAACTTGTACAATTAAATATATGTACTAAAAAACCTAAATTAGATCATTATTATTAATCACGGGTTGACTATCGGTGATGGTATCTCCTCCTTTCATTCGTGAGTGCATTATTACACCAAATTGTCTAGCACACGGGAATGAAGGAGAAGCTACGCCCACGACGGCGTGGATGATGGAGGGGGCTCCTAGATTTCTGCATAGAGTGCTCTTCAATTTTAGCATTCAAAGTAGGAGTACTTTTCCAATATGAGCATTCAATAAGCAAAACCAAATCATAAAATAAAGTAGTATTCAAATTAGCATGCATTCAATTATAAGCAAAAGTACATCATCTCTTTTGTCCGTACATCGTCGAATATTATCACTAATACTCCTCGAACACTATCATACATATAACATCGCTAATACAGCTAGAACCGTAGCGCCTGACGGGTATCGTCGCGGGCCGTGGACACCCAAATATAAGGAACCATCACAGGATCATAGCTCCAGTGAGATCCCTGAAGAACCTGCCAGGTATTGTCGAGCCTGCCCTCCAACGCAACCATTTAGCGACGGACGTGCTCGTCCTCCTCGCTGACACGGTGACTTACCACCTCCGCGGTGTCCGGAAGGCTCGGCACCGTCACTGGCCCACGCGACCGCCAGCAAACAAGGATCGGGTCAACAACGGGCTGGCTCCTCACCAACCTACGTCCCCCGGAAGGTAGCACCTCCCAATACCATCCAGGCGGAGCCCAGTCACGGACATGGCCCTGATCAAGCAGTCCTCCACCGCCGAGTCGACAACGAGGATGCAAGATAGGCATCGTCGACGTCGATGCGGGAACTAGTTCTATATATAGTAAAATAAAGTAGTTTTATTAATTAAATCAACTAGTTCAACTACTAAGCACTTACTATAAATAAATAACGTAGTACTTATTAAAAATAAACTACTTCTATATATAGTAAAATAAAGTAGTTTACTAAATCACCAGGGTCAACTATATATTAAGCACTTACCATATCACCTTCGCAGGAACTCTCTTCCTACGGGGCTTGCCGTCAACATCACCAGGGTCATCTCGTCTGATCTTATACCGCAATGCACCGCATACCGGGCATGCGTTCAAATCCTCGTACGCACCGCGGTAGAGGATGCAGTCATTAGGGCATGCATGTATCTTCTGCACCTCCAATCCTAGAGGGCATACGACCTTCTTTGCTGCGTACGTACTGTCGGGAAATTCGTTATCCTTTGGAAGCTTCTTCTTCAATATTTTCAGTAGCTTCAAATCCTTTGTCAGGCACAGCATTCTCTGCCTTCCACTGCAGCAATTCCAGTACGATTCCTGATACATCTCCATCGTATCCATAATTTTTGATTGCTCCGTGCTATATTATCTACTGTTTTGGTCAATAATGATCTTTATTATCCACTTTTATATTATTTTTGGGACTAACCTATTAACCGGAGGCCCAGCCTAGATTTGCTATTTTATGCCTACACTACAAAAAAATACACTTCCGTGATGATACGTGTTTGTCACAGTAGGTCGCGTTTTTTTGTCATGCATGTACATCCATGACAAATTTATGACAGAATCGAGATATTCATACCTGTGCTGTCGTAGAAGTGTTCGATGACATTACCAAAATTATCATCACGGAAGTGTCCACTTCCATGACGATAAATCGCGTGTCATAGAAGTGCTTTCGTCAAGGGTGACCAACACGTGGCATCCACCGTAATGGAACGCCGTTAAGCTATCGGGTCGGGTTTTGGATCTGATAACCCGTTAACAGCCCCGACCAATGGGGATTTTCCACGTGTAAAATCATCATTGGCTGGAGGAAACACGTGTCGGCTCATTGTTGGGACAGATGTCATCCACTCATTGGACAGAAGGCGCCTATGATACATCGACACGTGGCACGTCCCAACAGAGGCCCATTCCTGTGAAAAGGCCGGCCCGTTTGACTTGGTCAAAAGGTGACGGGCCGGCCCATGGAAAGCCTGTTAACGGCCTGTTCGCATATAGCCCATTTACAGCCCGCTATCCCAAGGCCCGTTACGCCCTCTCCGAATTAGGCCCAGTAGCGTCTTCTGGGCCATCCAATATGATTCCAGCCCGTTTTCACTTCTGGCCCATGTATGGCCCATGACGTCTTTCGGCCCATATGAGGCCCTATGTAACTCTTGGCCTATTAACAGCCCGTGGTGAAACTGGCCCGTGATGAACAGTGTATTACTTTAGACCCATTAACGGCCCATGGTGAAACTGGCCCATAATGAACAGTGTATCGCTTTATACCCATTAAGGGCCCGTTATTCAATTGGGCCGTTTACAGCCCATGTTATCTTTCGGCCTTCTCAGTGCCCATTTATTCTTGGGCTTATTTGCAGCATTCGGTTACTTACGGCCCGTTACTGTCATTTTCTGCTTGTGGGCCAAATTCAGCCCGTCGTTACAGTCGGCCCGTTTGTGGTCCGTTAGTCTGTTGGGCCATTTTCATAGCATCACCAACACGCCTATTAACGGCCCGTTATGGTCAGCCAATAAACGTCGATTTCCATTATAGGCCCGTCTACGGCCCATTAAAGGCTAGTACAAGACCCATAAATGAGTCGGCGGCCCATGGATCCTACGTGACATAGAAGGCCCATGGATCCTGCGAGACGTAGAAGGCCCATGGACACTGCGAGACGTAGAAGGCCCATGGATCCTGCGAGACGTAGAATGCCCATGGATCCTACGAGACGTAGAAGGCCCATGGATCCTACGAGACGTAGAAGGCCCATGGTCGGGCGAGTTGGCCCCCGTTTGAATGATATAGCATATTCAAAAATTATCCTACTCAATACTATCACCTCTAAAAAGAATACACTATACAACAAAGAGATCAAGGCATAGAAAGGTATAATAATCCTACACTATACAATAAAGAATTACAGCCGATTATACCCACTGGGCATTATGGTACGGCACAGGTGATACTAAAGCATACACAAACAGAAAATTACATACACTGGGCAAATACGGCTCATACATCATGGACGCGCATCAACTTAACTCCATTTTAACTATAATCTCTTCAGAAAATAGGATTGGCCGGATTCAGATAGCACAAATTTCAGTCTGCAAAATCTCCAATTCCTTCATGGTTACCTCGGTGTCTTGTTTCATTTTTTTGACTCCTGCATCTAATACCTGCATGTCCAGTCTCAACTTGTTGATTATACGTTGACAATCATGTACACGTTGTCTTGCCACCTCTAGTTGATGCTCGAGAACATCAGCACATTCCAATTCCAATCCATAATCATTCGGTAACGGCCATGCCGCACTGCTCGCAGATTTTTGTGTTGATGTCACTTCATCCTGAAATGTTTCTGTAAGTACACATGACTAGGGCAAAAATATAGTTACAACAGTGAAGCGAACAAGACACTATTTTGTACTACATGGCAAAACAGGACTAACAATAATGTTACACGTCACTTTTACAAAAAAAATGTTACACGTCATGAAGCATAAGCAGGTGATATTTTAAAAATTATAAAAAAGATAGTCTGTGCAGCCTGCATACAGAAATCCCTCTTAGCTCACCAGAGGGGCATGATGTTGGGGCCCAATCGAAAACACATACAAGTTACAAATTTAGACAGCACGTTGCATATAAGTAAGCAAGCAGTTGGCCATTCTGTACCTCAATTAAAGTCTTAGGGAGCATAATGAACAGCAGAGGGTTTCATACAAACATACTACAGCAGGCAAAACTATGCAATCATTAGCATAGTATGAACTACATTGTGAGCCTCATGCAATAATAGTTGGTTAATAGACTTCAAAGCTTTAGGCACACTTCGGCAGAGTAATTAAATGGTAAGGCCTTTAATTATGTCAACTAATAGTGATACAAGTACCGAACATCAGGCATGATTATTTGGGCATCTCATTAACTGAGGACAAATAAAGCAATTGGAAAGAGAAAATTAACTATGCCTGAAACAAACAAGGAATTGAACTGTTGAGTTGCATACATTGACTTACCTTAGCAGGTTGAAGAGGCTCAGCGCAGTTCCTACTTCTCTTGCAAGGCTCCTTCCTAACATCTTGTACTTGGAAATCCTCAATCTTATCTTCATTGCACCCCCTCTACAAGGTGACACAAACTAGTTACTCGTCTCCTTGGAAGATAAATATGCATACTTTCCAGTCTGTGAACACAAAAGGATGAGATTATAACAAAACAACACCACATAATGAAACATGCTGCATCTCTTGCACTTGCACACAATGAAATGAGCATTTACTATGTCTGCACTATGTAAAAACTAGGCATACCTTCGAACTGGATCTCCAGGTACTCTTGGAGAGCCTACTGTAGTGTACAGCCAAACCTTTATTCACCTATGAGTTAGACAAGGCCCCACTACAGCAGCCCTTAGTGTTTAAATCGTTGACAAGCTCTATTAGAGCGTTAGGTCAAGAACATCAAGTAATCAAAGAAAACAATCCTAGTATGGCTGGCTGATGCAAACAAGCAATTGAACAGATGTGTGAGCAAATCTTACATATCAAGAAAAGAAGCAAAGAAGGAGGCTTAAAGACCATCACTTGACTGACCAGATTTAAGGGGCATTTAAACATCGTGTGCAACGTATGAACTAACATAAACATTGCATATTCTAGATTCTACAATGAAATGCACATGTATTAGGTTATGCCATGTATGATGATGCCTAAATGTACAGATAGCAGGCAGGAGTATTCATCATTGCACGCACAATTGATTTGCAGGTTAAGGGCCAGTTCGATTCCGCCTTTTCAGGGTATATTGTCAAAATAAGCCATAAAAGATGTAAAGAAGTTATTTTTGAGTTATGGGCTTGGGCTTAACTAATTTCGCTTTGGAGGAGGGTGTTTCGGGTAGAACCTCACTAAAATTGAGGGAAGGGAATAGTGAAATGACTCTGTTGTTCCGCCTATATTACACTCAAAATGCAATCTGCGGCCTTTGTGTCACACCTGACCCTCAAGTAAAAACAAACACGCAAGCATTCATTGCCCTGCCCGCTTGCATTTCCTCTCCCCTTTCCCTCTACCTCGATCCCCTGCCTGCAGCACTAGGGTTCCTCCAGCGAGCCGTCGCCACTGGTCCCATCTGGCCTGGTCCTCGGTGATGCTATGTCCAGCTAGGCTACATGGCCGACGGATAGGGGCAAACCTCCCTGGCTGCTCCTCCCTCTGGCGCCGCCCCTCATTCTCATGGTCTCCAGCAGCTACTCCACTGTGGTTCGTCCAACGACTACTCTCCAGTGGCGCCTGCACAACTACGGCTGATGCCACACTGCGGCAGAAGGCACCTTGTTCCCCCTCCCCTCCTCCCAGGCCATGGCCTTGAGGTGCTGTTGAAGGATGAATTGCTATGAGCTGCTACTGGTATATGATGAATTGCAGACTGCTGCTGCTGTATGATGAGTTGCTATGAGCTGCTGCTGCTGCTATATGATGCTTTCAGGTGGTGCTGCTATATGATAATAACCAGCCACTTGGACCATCGAATTTCAACAATTAATTGTTCTTCATTTAAATGTGGGTCATGCGTTCTTCGTTTAAATTAGGCAATGGGATCTCTATGGAAAACATTGACCAAAGTATATTGTGACAAGTAGATGATATCTTTGTATTTGCATTTTGAGCAAATAGTGATGGTCTGTTTTCCTATCATAATAATTACTGCACTGGGTTCAGTTTGTGATGTTTGCAAGTCAAATTAATTTCCATATGTGCAACAAAAGGAAAAATATATATAATGCAATCTAGACTTTCCACTGATCATACCAAAGATAAGCTGAAAACGCAATGAAAAGAACTGTATGGCGTATTACATGGAGCTTATATTCACAGGTGCTTATTTTCTTAGGATAACTCGTAATAACTGTCCCTAAGAAACATGGCTAATAGAACTGGCATACAAATAACATGTCACGATGATTGCAATGGAGGAGTGACGTACCATATCACACTGTATAGGCTCACCGCTGCCTCTCCTTTTTTTGCGATGTTCCATGAAATTGCCACATACATCTTGTACTTTTTCATTGTGTAACCCTATCTGCAAGTTGACACGACTAATTTCAGACATCTCTACATATACTACATTGCATATCCCTTGCGCATAGTTAAACCTCCAATTAACGATTGTGTGCATACCATAAACTAGCCATGACTCTGTATGCTGGACTGGCAGGCACTCTAAGGGAGCCTAATGTAGTGCACTGGAATTCCTACATGCCACCTACGATTTTGTGTAATGTACTGCCCCTGTTCCTAAATATATGTCTTTGTAGAGATTCAAGTATGGACCACATACATATGTATATAGATGCATTTTCGAGTGTAGATTCACTCATTTTGCTCCGTATGTAGCCTATAGTGGAATCTCTAGAAAGACTTATATTTAGGAACGAAGGTACAAGGTAGTATCATGTATGACATCTACATATCTAATTTAGCAGCCGATAGTAGAAATCATTGTCTGCACAATGGGATTACTGGTCGAAAATCCTAGCAAAGCACACTGGCAGGCACAGAACAATACAAGAGAGAGAGAGAGACTCGCTTACAAGATCATAGCAATGCCTCAGTCCAGGATCTTGGTTGGCCAAGCTGTTAGATCCAGAAGAAACATCGTCCTTGTATATTTGAAGTACATCGGGCAGGTGATGCTGGACGGGTTTAAAGGTGACCAGTACCTAGGCCGTGGCGGGTGCTTGGCATCTCTCCAGACGATGGGAATCAGGTTAGAAACGTCGAGGGTGATGATGCTGCGCTGGCTGTCGGGGTCCGGTAAGGAGATCTAGAACCATCGAGTAGGGTGTTTGTGGAGCGGCTCTGGTAGGGTGGACTACGGTGTGGGCGAAGCGGATCTGTGGCCGTGGACCAGGGCGTAGGTGAAGCTGCTCCGGTGGTTGGGTTAAGGATGGTGTCGACGACGCGGATCTGCGGCCGTGGATGGGGCGTCAGAAGCTGCTCTGGTGGTTTGGTTAAGGATGGTGTCAATGATGCGGATCTGCAGCCGTGGATGGGGCATCAGAAGCTGCTCCGGTGGTTGGGTTAAGGGTGGTGTCGATGATGCGGATCTACGGCCATGGACGGGGCGTCAGAAGCTGCTCCGGTAGGTTGGATGAGGGTGCGAGGAAGCGGATCTGAGGCCGTGGACTTGTGAGTTGGCAAAGCGGCCCCGGTAAGGTTGAGAATGGTATAGGCGAAGCTACTCCGGTAGGGTTGATGCTGGTGTCGGTGAAGCGGCTCCGGTAGGGTTGAGGAAGGTGTCGGCGAAGCGCCTCCGGTAGGGTTGAGGATGGTGTCGGCGAAGAGGATCAGAGGCCGTCGACGGGGGTGTCGGTGGGGTGGCTCCGGGGGGTGTAGACGAAGCGTCTCCGGTGGGGAGTACGAATGAGCCGCTGCATATGCGCGGTGGTTGACGAGAGTACCGGTGAAGCAGATCCGGCGCCGTGGACAAGGCCGACACTGAATGGGCTGTGGTACAGTGGTGGATGAGCAGTCTACTTGTTTCTAGGGAGGTGGGAGGGGTAGATGCGGCCGCAGAAGCAGATCCGGCGAGGTGGACGCCGCTGGCAGTGAATGGGCTATGGTACGCCGGTGGATGAGCAGTCTAGTGTTTCAAGAGGGGAGGGGAGAAAGGGCGATGAAGTATGGACGGCGTGATATAAGATGCTCTAGTGCTGTGGAGATAGTCGTTTTTGCTGGAGGAGGGGAGAGGAAATGGGGGTGGCGTGTAGTGGGGGGAACCGGAAGTTACCAAAGCAGCCCCGACCTATCATGTAGATGAGGGCGGTATTGTAACTGTTGGTCTCCGTGCACCAAGGACAAAAGGGGGATTTCGCATGCTAAAGACTAAGGTGGCGGAAATTTTAGAAGGAGGCGGGAGATTTTGCCGCCCGCGGGATCGTTCGTATCCAGTTTCAACTAATTTTGGACCGTGCTAGCGGGAAGGTCATGCTAGACTGTGTACACGGGGCACGCGTCAGCAGTTAATAACTGGTGTGAAGTCCACCCCAGAAAAAAGACAATAACTCGGGATGATGCGCCGATAACTTGGACGTTCACACGGGCGCGGCCAATCGTACGGGTGTAGTGGCGCGTTCACAAAAAAGGGATCAAACGCTCAGCCTATGTATTTCTCGTGTAAATAGATAATTTAGTGCCATTGGTTATTTACTTTAAACATAATGCATTGACGTGTTAGTGTGGAGGCGCACAAAAAGAAATGGATATTGTAGTTAGCTACTTAAAAGTGTTACCTCATATGATTACATAGCCTCCATTTCATAAATTGCGTAACCATTGAATTCATATATGAATATTACATATATATTACTTCAAAATAGAAACTTAAATCATCCAAGACTAATGAATTTGAATGCAAGAGTAACAATGGTGCATGTGCATGATAGCTACATTGGTTGTTTGAAGAAACATCACTATAACTTTGGCATGCACAACTGAAAAAGGTTTATTTAAATAGAAAAAAATGTGATATGTGAGTGTCCAATCTTTATAGCGTTGAATCGATATTGTACCTTTGGCCACGATACGAAGTAGATATTGACTTATGTTCAAGCGATGCACGTCCACGGTCGCTAGATAGTGATACGTGAATGAATTGTGCAATCTCTCTCACACGCATACATATCTCATTTCCCTGTGGGCATCGGAATCACACACGCGCACTTCGTGTATTTCTCTCCCTCCATTAGGGTTAAATTTGTCTTTCTACCCCGTCCTACAAGTCTCTCACACAGAAACACACACGCTCTCTATGCGTAACACGCCCACCCCTTTAATTCCGCCCACCCACAGCCACTAATGTCTCAAAGTATAATAATGTCCCCACCTATCCCTTAATATATCTAGATATGTGTCACACAAACTCCTTCTCCCTATTAGCAAGATGCCCATGTGCGTTGCACGGAACATCAAGATGCATTTTTATGAGAAGTTTATCTTGTGGGGGAAAAGGATGAACGAGGGAATGCCTTATTTGCAAATGCGGAGAGGGGTGTGGGTATCTTTTTGCAAAATTGCCATATTTTCCCTCATGTCCGTCGGATATAAATCGGATGGCCTATATTGCAGGATGGCAGGTACACCATCATCACCAACTCTGTTTTTATAAGAGTAGAGATATGTGAGTGTCACTGCCCCCCCCCCACACACACTTCCCAACACCGAAGGAGTAGGGTGACACCTCGCTTGATACTAATCTATAGACTGGCTTCTCTCTCAAACATACGCACACACACACACACACACTACCCGGCACCGAAGGAGTAGGGTGACACCTCGATCTTGATACTAATCTATCGACTGGATTCTCTCTCAAACATACACAGACACACACTACCCTGCACTGAAGGAGTAGGGTGGCACATCGATCTTGATAATAATCTATCAACTCCTCTTTCAAACACACACACACACACACACACACACACACACACACACACACACACACACACACACACACACACAATCGCTAGTTGTGCCTCTATGCCTACCGCGCACACTCTCGATACGTCTTTCTCTCCCACCCCCCCCCCCCAACAATGACAGCAGAAGGGTGACAACTCGATCTGATCATAATCTGTCAATTGGTTTCTCTCTCAAACATTGTGTCTCGGTGCCTCGCTCGGTAGCCCCCTCGATATGTAGACTTCTCGCGCACACAACTGTAGTGACGATGATGCTGAACCCAGTGTGCCTTGTTTTTACTGGCCTCATGTGATAGTTTTCACCCTGTTTTCTGTTAATTAACAAGGCAACCTTTTCTTTGTTACTACTCCCTCCGTTCCAAAATAGATGACTCTACTTTGTACTAACTTTAGTATAAAGTTGGGTCATCTATTTTGGAAGGGAGGGAGTACTAGTGAATCTGAAATCATTCGGGGCAGACATAAAACATATCACTTCAACCCAATTATCGCAGCAACTACTTTAAAAGAAATTAGCTAGCTGCACGTGCCTTGCACGGAACATCAAGATGCATTTGTATGAGTAGTTTATCTTGTGAGAGAAAAGGCTGAACGAGGGAAGGCCTTATTTGCGAACGTGGAGAGACGTGTGGGTATATTTTTGCAAAATTGCCATAGTTTCTTTCCTATCCGTTAGATATAAATCCGACGGCCTATATTGCAGGATGGCACGCACGCCATCATCACCAACTCTGTTTTCTACTCCCTCCGTCTGAAAATACTTGTCATCAAAATGGATAAAAATAGATGTATCTAAAACTAAAATAAGTCTAGATACATTTCCTTTTGTCCATTTTGATGAAAAGTATTTCCAGACGGAGGGAGTATTTGTCTTTTTAGAGATTTCAACAAGTGACTATGACTGGACCTTACCAACATACCCAAAAAAGTAGTCCATAATTTTGATGTTACCCTCTTTTCTTGGCGGTGCAGTGCCATCTAGATACCTCATAAATAACTCAAGGACAAATCTGACCCCTTCCTAAAAAGACATACGTAGCAAAATTAGTGAATCTACACTCTAAAATATGTCTACATACACATCTGTATGTGGTAGTCCATTTGAAATCTGAAAAAGACAAATATTTAGGAACGAATGGAGTATATATAAGAGTAGACATGGAGATATATCTCCAGCATGGTCTACAACAAAAATGTGCTGGGCTGGTTAGCGCCGGATGCTTGCAACGCGATGACATGAGTTCGAATTCTGTCTTTTAACTTTAGATTTGTATATTATATATTACTCTACTTATTTAATATATACTTCTTTCGCTACTGTACTGATAGTGGAACCCATAGAGTACTTAGAATATTAAGGATGGACTTGTTTCTTTTTAACTTTCTGTACGAAGCTGTAGCCACCCTGCAAGTCACGTGTACACTGGTCATGCAATTAACTTTTTATAGAGGGACAATCATACAGGCAATTAACTCAAATGGATTGGATGTCACTCTATTATTTCCAGCATAAAGAGCATCTCCAACGGCAGCCGGCAAATTTCCTCCCGCTTCCTTCCGCGGAGGACGACATCAAACGCCAGCGGCATACATTTTTACAACTCTAACCAACTAGATGAAATTCGTGCAAACACGGACTGATTTCATATAAGCATGAAGGATTTCGTATAAAAAAGCCGGATCTTCATATAAACATGATGGATTTCATTACATTTACATGAACTAAGAGGTGCCAATCCGGCTCTCTTGTATAATTAATACTCCCTCCGTCCGGAAATACTTGTCCTAGAAATGGATATATCTAGACTTATTTTAGTTCTAAATGGCCGCCTGCTGATCCCTTTGTCTTCCTCATGTCCGTCAGACACTTGCGGGGTCGATGAAGGTCCTCGGAAGAGACGAAGCAGCAAAGAAACCACCTGAATCCGCGGTCGTCGCCTCAGCAGTGGCCTTCATGGGTCCCAAGTGGCGGCGGCCTCCCGTGTTCTACTTCTCCTCGATGATGGCGGCGGACAGGGAGAAGCTGGCCACCGACTGGTCGCTCTCCACGCACCCGGCTTTTGTCTCTGCCTGCATGGCGCTGCTGCAGGCACGGGAGGCGTGCCCACAGACACGGGAGGCGCGGCCACCGCAGACACTGGTGGCGCGGTACGACGCGGCAGCGACGGCGCCCATACCAGCGTGCTCGCCGCCGTGCCGGCGTGGAGCAACTCGCCACTCCTCATCAAGCTGAACTGGAGCGGCGAGTTGCTGAACCACGCGTCTGCTTGGGGCGGCAACTGGCTCCGTTGGGCCAAGCGACGTTAGTGAAGCACTGAGCGGCCTCGCCCGTATCTGGAGGGCTCGGCGGGCCAGCCAGCCTGGTAATATGCCGGAGAACGGCTCATCGGAAGCCATCGGAAGGTTGGAGAAAATGGTGAAGGAGGAGATGGGGGAGCGGCGGAGGGGTGCGATTCTTGCTCGCTGTCTGTCTGGCCTCGTGTGAATAGAGGGCGGATGGTAGGAGCTTGGCTGGCGTCTGGCCTCGTTTAAACTGAGGGCGGACGGGAGGAGCTTGGCCGGTGTTGCATTTAATTCCGGCCCGCTCATGAACGGACGTGTGGCCGGAGTAGGATTCTCGGTTTGCATGCGGGTTTAACGGAGGGGTTTAATGGAGGCGTCGGGCATGCAGCGGGCGGCGCAGTACTATTTGATTTGACAACATTAATGAGCCGTCAAATCACAAAGGCCCTCGCCTCTCGTAAAACCGACCGAGCTAGACTGCCCCGCCCTCTAGCCTTTTAAAAAATGTATATACTCCACTTTTGTACAGTAGTAGTATCGATGGATTGCGCCATGGAGCAAAACTTGAAATTAAAAAAAAGGTGGTACATATAGAGAGCGCTCGTGAACTATGTGTCATACATGGCAATGAATAAAGTACTACATGATACTTATATGATACATGGCGCAGGAGTACTAAGTATTATTAATACAGTTTTGCTAGAACTCATCTAGATGAGATATAATTTGGTCTCATTCATATTTTATAGCCATTGGATGTGATGCTATAAGATGCGTGTGTGCTGACGTGGGTTGTATTTGTTCTTGTGCAACGAACTGACCACTGCATGTCATGTTTGATAGTCTCAAGTCATTAAAAGCATACAAGCCCCACATCTCTTCTTGGTTGATTCCTCTATTTATGTCAAAAAAATAAGAAACAACGTGAGAGTTAATGCACCACGCCTATGTGTTAGACTAGCCACAATGGTGAGTAACATACACTAGTAACATACACATATCCCTAGACTATGTTTCTACCTTCATAGTGCTACCTCCGTCCTGGTTTATAGGTCCCTTTTATAGTTTGTGCCAAATTTTGACTACAGATTTAACTAACAAAATGTTAATGCATGTCAAGAAAAATTATCTCATTGGATTCGTCTTTGAACATAGTTTTGAAAAATATAATGTTTGGTGACATGCGTGAACATTTTCTTAGTTTAATCTATGGTCAAAATTTGGCACGAAATACAATGGGGACCAAAATTTGGCATCACTGTAACTAGCACTCCATCCGTCAATTTATAAGTTGTGCTTACCTTTTCCATCAACTTCGTGCAACGTGTGGGCATCTTGCTAGA
This sequence comes from Aegilops longissima, assembly GCA_021605205.1. Lineage (NCBI taxonomy): Eukaryota > Viridiplantae > Streptophyta > Magnoliopsida > Poales > Poaceae > Aegilops > Aegilops longissima. The sequence continues at coordinate 25,170,897 of CM038681.1, forward strand.
AAAACTAGAATATGTCTATATAATCCGTATGTGATAGTCCATTTGAAATCTCAAAAAAGACAAATATTTAGGTACGGAGGGAGTAATATATTAGGAGTATATCAAAACAATAGTGATTTCTTTCAAGTTTGTGAACAAATACTACTATTCTACTACTTTGGATCCATCGCAACGCACGGGCACATTGCTAGTAAAAGAAAAAGGCCTGCCACGTTCGCGTCGCACCCCCACTCGCCCGGGAATCGGGAGTACAACACGGCCCGTCCGGCATGAAACATAGCTTAGGGAAGGCGCGTTGCCTAGCAGTGGCGGAGCTTGAAGCAAAACATTGGGCGTGCCAGTCTAGCCAGGCTATTGAAATTACCCTTGCGTTGACGTTCCATGCCTCAAAACTGGATGTACAACTACGAAAATCCTGCTAGGTTGGGCGGGCCAGGGCACGTGTTGGCCCTCACGTAGCTCCGCCCCTGTGCCTAGCATTTTCACTTTCATGTGGGACCGCCCGTTGAGCAAACCGACACCCCACCCACCGCCGGGTTGGAAAACAGAAACAACAGGAAGATCTAGCTGTAGCACGGAAGCCAAGAAATTTTGTGTCAGAGGGGCTCGTTGATAGAGTAGGAGCATTCCGTATTAGTACCACTCCTACCAAGTTTGTACTCGTAATACTATTATATTACTAGTACTACCACTATACAACTAGTAGATACGCATGCGGCACAACATCGTAGGAACAAAAACGGAAGATCTTGTTTTGGGTGATTTATCTTTTTTTCAATCAACGTAGTATGAATAATATGATGTGGGGGGCACCCATGAAGCTTATGTGGCTTGGTTGCATGGCTACGGAAGGTTAGAGAAAAATAAATAGATAATGTGTTTAGAGTGCACTCCACTAAATAGATATACTTTGGATCCATTGCAACGGACCGGCACATCTATATCTATACCCCTATATAGTGTGTGAAAAACTTTGAAAGTTGGTCGTTGGATGAAGCCAATCCGACGGTACAAAGATGGCAAATCCGAGCACTACTGGCCATTGGATATCATCCACCAGATTCTGCCACATGTATAATCTAGAAGACTCCATGGTTGAACTTAATTCATGACTAAAATTTCCACAACTAAGCTCAGGCAAAGTTATTAATAAGTTCTTCAAAATGAGAGCCACAAGTTGGCAAGCCTAAGGAATCTTGCCACATTTTTGTGTGTATGTCATGTGGGGCCAAGGTGGCTTGCCTAAGGAGTGGCTGGAACCAAACACTCACCTAAGTTAATCAAACTTGCCTAACCTTACATTCCACCAAATTTTTCCACAAGTTGGCAAGCCTAAGGGAATCTTGCCACATTTTTTGTGTGTATGTCATGTGAGGCCAGTGTGGCTTGCCTAAGGTGTGGCTTGAACCAAACACTCAACTAAGTTAATCAAACTTGCCTAACCTTACATTCCACCAAATTTTGCCACAAGTTGGCAAGCCTAAGGGAATCTTCCCACATTTTTTGTGTGTATGTCATGTGGGGCCAGTGTGGCTTGCCTAAGGTGTGGCTTGAACCAAACACTCACCTAAGTTAATCAAACTTGCCTAACCTTACATTCCACCAAATTTTGCCACAAGTTGGCAAGCCTAAGGGAATCTTGCCACATTTTTTGTGTGTATGTCATGTGGGGCCAGTGTGGCTTGAACCAAACACTCACCTAAGTTAAGTAAACTTGCCTAACCTTACATTCCACCAAATTTTGCCACATGTTAGAATCCAGAAAACTCCACATGTAGAAGCATAATGCACAAACCACCAAAATCTCATGCGTGCAATGCACGTGTACCTTCCTACTAGTACTAGTAGTAGTAAGAAACAAATTCCAGTTTTGGCACGAGCTTGTACTGCGGGAGCACCACAAGGCCTGCCGCAGGAGGTACATATTCCTCTCGGGGCCCACGGGACCGAACTTCACTGGCTTAGTGCCCGGCCTATGAGTCAATGACATGTGGGCCTTAAATGCAGCTGGCCCACATGTATTCTCATGGTGGTGGCGTGGTTCGCGACTCACTCGTTCGAGATGAACCGGCTGGTGGTGGCGTGGCCGTGGCGAGGGTACCACAGCTGGGCGTTGGGGCGTTACGAGGCGTAGATGGCCACACCGGCGGGTACTACCCGTAGTACATAATTACTCCAGCTGAGGATTGATGACCGGGATGAAATGTGTCATAGCCGCTGGATGAAAATTCTATGGTGCGGGAGTACGGATCGGAGCACAGCAGCAGAGCAGGCAAACCCCATCCAATCGGGTGTGTCTGTGGTAGAAAGTTGATGGTCGCCGCAGTTCAGCTGGCCCGCATGTCATGCACACAAAGGTAGAGGAGCGGTGGGGCCGACAGGGATGAGGGGCACGAACAATCCTACCATTCTGTCACTGACATGTGGGACCCATAAGCGTGGGTCCCACCTGTCAGCGAAGGAAAGGCAGGGCAAGGCAGTGATAGCCACGTCAGAGGATCCATGTCCACGTCGGGGGACGTCGTGCCGTGGGTTGGAGCGGCGTCGTGGGAATCGCGTGTGGGTGTGGCAGTGGTAGAAACAAGAAACGTGATGGTCGCCGTGGTTCAACTTCCATGGACAAGCTGTCGTGTCTGCTGACACATGTATATCAAAACTAGAGTGTTTATATTTCAAGCACGTGAACAAGTATTATTCTACTAGTTTGGATCCGTTGCAATGCACGGGCCAACACATTGGTAGTAGTAGTGTCCATCTCTATCTCTAGAGGCCTTCCCTCGTTCATCCTTTTCTCTCACAAGATAAACTACTCATACAAATGCATCTTGATGTTCCATGGAACGCACGAGGATGTTTCCTTGGGGGTCTCTCCAGCACGGCGTGGCCGTAGTTGCAAGTTGACGCCCCTTGAGATGCCGACGTCGAGGGGCACTCGGATTTCCTCCGATGAGCAGGTAAGATGAGTTTGATCACGTAGTAAATGCATTCTAAAGACTACTTCCGTGTCCATTCCCTATTTCTCCCCCTGCCCACTGTTTCACAGGCTAGGCTCGGTGCGAGTGGAGATTGGCTTGCATATGTATGGGAGGGTACCAACATCAATTTGCACAACATTTACAACGGTGACACCGTTCCCGTAGAACCTTTTTCCAACATTGGGATCAGCCATGCAACGGGCCACCGCATGAATTGGTACGATGGAACCACGGTGAGATTGAATAAAAGATAGCACGAACCTTGCACCTGGCGGTCAAAGGCGGACCATGCTGTCTGCGGCCGATTTGCTGCCGTACGAGTAGGAAGATGATGTGCTCCTTTATAACCGCATCTTCGCGGTGACAAACCAGGGGACTTATTTTGTATGGGACACATCCTACGATATACTCCCTCTCTCCCAGTTTATTTGTTTTGAATCTTTTCATTTTATAAGTTTCAAATTCAAATTTAGAGCTCCCCATCACATGTTGAGATTACAATGTCCATTAAATCGTTGCGTGCATGTATAGTAAAGAAACAAATCTCGAGTTTGGCACAAGTTCGTGCTGCGGGAGCACCACAAGCCCTGGCGCAGGAGTTACATTTCCCTCTTAGGGTCGTCGGGATTGAGCTTCAGCGCCTTACTACACCTACCTTTGAGTCAATAACATGTGGACCTGATAGGTGACTGGTCGACATGTAATGCTCCCGAAGGCAGAGGGGCAGTGGGGCCAAGAGGGGTGAGCCGTAGGTCGGGGGACGTGTGGTTTCATGGATTCGAGCGGCGTCCTGGGAATCGCGGGTGGCTGTGGTAGAAACTTGATGCTCGGCAGAGGGGCGGTGCGGCCGAGAGGGGTGAGGTGCACGTCGGGGTGCGTGGTGCCGTGGGTTGGAGAGGCATCGTGGGAATTGCAAGATGAAACATGATGGTCGCCGTAGTTGATATTCCATGGACAAGCTGTCATGTCTACGGACACATGCACTGTATACCGATCACTGGAAGGAGTAGCAGAGAAAGCTATATATGCGGATAAATAGTTCCTTATAGTCAAGCGGACCCACGCTACTACTCTATTCCAAAGACATGCACACCATCGAAATAGTCCATCTATATCAATATACACCGAGAGGTAATAATTTTTTTTACAAGAGAGGAAATAGTTCATCCATCCATAATGCCCTCCTGCTGGTGCAGCGTTTTGTTCTTCTTCTTGTTGTTCTCATTCTCTGTGGGAGACGGCTTCGCAACAAGCTCTTTGGACCTTGCAGCTATCCCGAAACTCACACGGGCATTGAGGGCAGCATATTTTATCCGCTCATACGTCAAGGGATAATTCTCCCATCCAGACGACCTTAATGCCACCTTCTCGTCACCCTTCTGAAGATTTGTACCGAGCACAAAATTTGCTACATCAAATAGGGATGGTGTTTGTTTAGCACAATCTTCTACGGGAATTTTGATTCTGGTTTGTAGGTCAGCGATGCTTTTCAAATCAAGGTTGTACAGCTCCAACTTCTGTTTGTCCCCTTCGATGGCTGCCCCACAGAAGTATATGTCCTCCCGAGACAAGAAATCGTGAAGCTCACCTGGTATGGAGGGCGAGTGTATGATGTGGTACACCAAAACATCATCTTCGAGGCACAGCTGAAGGACGGCGGCACGCTGGATCTTCCCAGGGGCACGCTTCGTGTACTCTGCGTCGAGACCGATGACCTCGCCTCTACCTTTTGAGGAGTTGGATACATTGTTGATCCACTGCCGAACAACCCTTGGGTGGACGGTGACGGTGGCAACTATGCGCATCGAGCCTTCGACAAGGACATGTTGGACACTAAAAACCTGCATCTCGATCTCTTTCTCCATTTGGAACCTGAATGGAGGGCTATGGTTTGGAGAATTAGGATTACATGGCTAGTCTAACTGTAGTAGTAGATGATTATTTAAAGAGGTTAAAACAATGTGAACGCAGTGGGGTTTGGATGCAAATGAAGATGAAGGGGAGGTGAAGAAGCCGAGGCGAATCGGTTCCCAATGGAGAAGTAAATGGGAGAAGTGGCGTGCAGGCAGTTGATTAGACGACTAGGTAGACTAAACGAAAAGGCTATGCGGGTAGACTGAGGAGTCGTACCTGTTCGTGTACGTGCCCATCCTTCCTGATAGGTTGGACCTATGCAAACAGATAAAAAATGTGTCGTAGCTTTTTTTTTAGCCCGTGAGTGGGAGACACAACATTCTCTGGTTAAGGAATACTCCCTCCATTTAGGTGAGTATAAGTCACCTTATGAAAATCAGGTTTTCCCAAAACCTTTAGGCGTGGAGCATTAACTTCCTGCTCGATCCCCTCCCAGCCTCGTTAGCCAGCGTTCTCTTCCTCTGCTGCCGCGTTCTACCTTTCCATTTTTCCTCTTCTCAAGTGTGGAACGATCTGCATGCCGTCCTTGATGCACCAGAACGACCACTGCATGCATCGCAGCAGGGAGTTGATTGGGCATGCACGAGAATTTGGTTTTGCTCCCAATATGGATGATACCTGAACGATGAAGTGAACAGGCATGCTAGCACGGGAGACCTATTTCCGCTATACAATACTGGAGTACTCATGTTACTACTAGTAGTAGTAGTAGTACAACTGTGGTACACTTGATGGTCAAAATACTATTCATCCGTCCTCACAAAGAAGTGACAACACCGCATACCGACACTAGTCCAGCGAGGCGGCATGTTCGGGTTACCAAAGTCAGCCTCACCACATGCCTTTGTGCGATCTGTCACCGCCGTTGTACAACACATTGGCGCCTCGCCTCGTCTCCCTCTCCGCTCCCATAGCACCACTCCATCTGCATCTCCTTCTCCGTCTCCGTCTCCATCTCCATCTCACTGTGCCACCGTGTACCGTCGCCTAACTCGCCTCCCCCAGTACCACTATTCCCTCGCTAGCCGCTCCAGCACAGACATCCTTCTCCCCTATAAATCAAGCCCCCTTCCAAACTCCACCATGGCCGAACGCGAACCGCGCAGCATCCATATGAGCCGCGATTGGAGAAATCACCCCAGTGACATCCTCGACCTCTGTTGTTCGTGTATGGATATGTTGACCGCCCTGCGGCTGGCTGCATGCTCGAGGGACATGCCCACGACCATCGTCGAAGCGAGGCCTATGCTTTTCAAGACACCCTGCTTGCTGCTATTTGGTCATGCGAGATTGGCTCACCATGATACGGAGGCGTGCATGATGCCCCTCGACTTCAATCCGATATCCATTAGCCGAAACTTCTTTGCAGGTATGTAGTGTGTCGCCGTACATCATTTCCCTCGACATTGATCCGATCACCATCGCCCGAAACTTCTTGGCAGGTATGTACTGGGTCGGCATGAACTCCCAGTGGATGGCTGCTGAGGGAGTCCTAGATTAGCGGGTGTCCAGATAGCCGAACTATAACCTTTGGCTTGACTCCTGGACTATGAAGATACAAGATTGAAGACTTCGTCCCGTGTCCGGATGGGACATTCCTTGGCGTGGAAGGCAAGCTTGGCGATACGGATATGTAGATCTCCTCCCATTGTAACCGACTCTGTGTAACCCTAACCCTCTCCGGTGTCTATATAAACCGAATGGTTTTAGTCCGTAGGACGAACAACAGTCATACCATAGGCTAGCTTCTAGGGTTTAGCATGTCTGATCTCGTGGTAGATCTACTCTTGTACTACCCATATCATCAATATTAATCAAGCAGGAGTAGGGTTTTACCTCCATCGAGAGGGCCCGAACCTGGGTAAAAACATCGTGTCCCTTGTCTCCTGTTACCATCCGCCTAGACGCACAGTTCGGAACCCCCTACCTGAGATCCGCCGGTTTTGACACCGACATTGGTGCTTTCATTGAGAGCTCCTCTGTGCCGTCACCATCAGGAAGGATGCCTCATCCCGTCTTTAAAGATGGCAGTGTTGCTAAAGGATCTTTGGCTATTGGCCAAACTCTCCGGCTAGGCGGTTTTCTTATGACCGTCTGTTCGGCCGCCGCACCGACGATGACTTCTTGGGTCATCGAAAGTAATCTTCACCTCAACTCGGAACTCGCCGAGCAGTTAGATCAGATGGAGCTCTCTTCTTTAAATGAGCTCTTGGATCGCATCGCCGCCCTGGGAGTCGCTACAGACTACGATCAGATTGGGCCTAAACCCGATCCGAGGAAGATTAACTCTCCCCATGTCACCCATCGGTCGGTGTACTAGAGTAGGGGTACCCTAGTATCCCGAACTCGTGCACGGGCAGTTGCAGCACCCCGCGGCAAGGGCTGCCTAGTGACCGCCAAGATCCTCCACGGTTCCTTTGGAGCCATTCAAGAGCAAAGTATTTAACCAAGAAGACAAGGCCCCGGCAAGAGGAGCTTGCCGGGAAGGCCACTCAAGGCACGCAGAGGACAAGACCTCGGCAAGAGGAGCTTGCCGGGAAGGCTTGGTGAGCGACAAGCTCCCGAGCGCGACAAGGATTCAGCCGCGGCAAGGTGCTTGCCGCGGCAGGCAACCTCTCTTCGTCTCCGCTCCAGCTCCTCCACCAACGTGTCGCCATGGAGCCACTTCAGGCGTGCGTGTCAAGAGGCTGTGCAGCCAGCGGAGAGTAGCGATAAGCGGTGCTGACAGGGGTGCCATCGTGGCGATCGGTGGCGCTCCTAACGGTCCCTTTCTGCACTGTTCAGGCGACATGGACGGGCATTTATTGATCTTGTCCCTTGCCATCAGGATTAGGTAGAGTGCACTGTACACTGTACAAGTCGGTGTACCAACTACTGTTTTTCCATTTGTACCCTCATCTACGTTGCCACCTGTCGGAGACCCCTTGAGCCTATAAAAGAAGGGTCATGCGCAACGTAGAAAGGGTTCGGCCTGGTTCGGATCATTCGACTCATTCGAGACTAGAGATACTCAAGCTAGGTTTTGTAGCTCTCATTGCTCCCTATCAAGAACACAAGATAATCAGACAAGCAGCAGTAGGAGTATTATCTCTCCGGAGAGCTCCGAAGCTGGGTAAACTGCTCGTGTGCATCACCTTGATCTGCTCTTTGTGCAATCTCCGCCCCCCACCGAACCAAAAGGGACTCGGTCCGCCAGGTCCCGTAGGTGTTCGTGGGTTACGATTAGCTTCCCCGACATCTTTGGCGCGCTAGGTAGGGGGCGTCGAGGCTGTGTGAACCTGATCCGGTGTTCACACGAGCAACATCTTCATCACCTTCATCAACATGCCACCGAAGAAGAAGGCTTCGGCGGCAGCAGAGCCGTCCGCGTCAAACCCACCACCACCGGAGCTGACGAGTGGTGGAGAAGACGCTGGCGGAGGAACGGGCGTCGTCGAGGGAGCCCACGATGCTGCCAAGTCCAAGGACAAGGCGGCGCAAACCTCGGCGTCCGGATACGTACCGCGTCCATCTCAGGAGGCGCGAGACCGATAGCGTCATGGTGCTCGTAGCGCCATACGTTCGTTGGGCCAAGATCGAGCTGGTGGATCCAGAGACGCTCAAGAACAGCTCGCACGCCAATAGGCTGGCGCGAGTGGGGCACGGTCGCCTGGACGGGATGCTACTCCTTCTAATATATTTAGAAGTCCGAGCACATCCCACTCCTCGCACCGTTCGCCATTGCCGCCCACCACTCCAGCGGAAGCCTTGGCAAGAGCTCAACTGCTTCTGGACTACCCTCCAACGGCCGACAAGGTCGACGAGTGGAGGGCCACCATCCAAAGTCTCATCGGCTTTGCCAACGGCGACGTCCCGCGGCAACCAAGCACATCGCTGCCGCGGCGAGACGACAAGGCACCAGCCGGTGGCGACGAGACCTGTGGAGGTGCAACCACCATGCACTCTCCACCCCGAAGGCCAAGATCGCCGACTCGTCGGATCCATCTCGACAGCGACTCCACCGCTTCATCGGATCCACGAGCTCGCCGTGATCAACGCCAAGTTCTTCAAGAACGGCAACAAGAAGACGCTCGAACTCGCATCGAGCGCCGAAGAGAAGCGCGGCGTCAATCTGACCAGCGCGCCGGGCTTGTTGTCGACATGCAAGCGCCAGGGGAACCAGGTGACTTGCCGTACGCGGTAGGTTGCCCTGCGTTCACTCGTGAGCTGCGGCAAGTCCAGTGGCCCGACAAGAAAAATTTCAAGCCAGATGTGCCAGAGAAGTATGATGGCAGGATGCATCCATCGGAGTTCCTCAGCATCTACACCATCGCGGTGCAAGCTGCGGGGGGACGAGACGACAAGATTCTCGCCAACTACTTCCCGCTGGTACTCAAGCCCAATGTTAGATCTTGGCTCATGCACTTGCTGGACAGCTCCATATCTTCTTGGGCAGATCTGTACCATCAGTTTGTCGGCGCCTTCACAGGCGGCCACAAACCTCATGGCCAAGAGAGTGACCTTCACCTGCTCGCCCAGAAGGAAGGAGAGTCCCTGCGCAAGTTCATTCAGAGATTCAGCCGTGTGCACTACAACATCCCAGATGTCCACCCTGCCACGGTGATCAGCGCGTTCCATCAGAACGTGCGGAACCGCAGGATGAGGGAGGAGATGGCGATGTGTAAAGTCAAGGACGTCAGTGAGCTGTATGCCTTGGCTGACAAGTGTGCACGTGCTGAAGAAGGGAGAAAACTCCCAGGAGAGAATGCAGAAGCATGATCTGACAGTGAGGAGACCGCCCCGGCAAAGAAAAGCCGGCGGCGGAACAACCGAAGGAAAAAGAGCAAAGAGGTACTAGTTGTCGAGCAGTCCGGCAACGGTGGTGGCGCCAAGAAATCCAAAGCTAGTGGCTCCGGAAAGGAGGTTGCCGCTGGCGCCGATTGCAAGCCTTTGGCGGCCGCCGACAAGCAAGACAGCTCCAACAAACAGTACTGCAAGATCCATCGCACCAAGGGCCACGACCTCCAGAGCTACAAGAAGGTCGAGCAGCTCGTTGAACAGCAGAAAGCTGAATACGAGCGGCGTGACAAGGAGAAGGCCCAGGAAGGTGCTGGGGCAGCTAGCAAGAAGCGGCCCGGCCGGGGAGGACGCCGCGGCAAGGCCAAGCAGCGACAAGGAGACAGACCTCCCTGCGGCCATGACAAGGATGAAGACGATGATGACGATGAAGATATGGAAGATGATGAAGCTGATGAGCAGGAGTTTCAGAAAGCCACGGAGGTCCTCTGCGTAGACGGCGGTGCTTCTCTGCATACCTCACACCGCCAACTCAAGCAATGGATGCGGGAGGTTAATGCAGCGAGAACCATCCGTGAAGTCACGCAAAGCCTCGAAGTGGTCCAAAGACCGCCTATCATCTTTGATATTGAGGACCACCTGATCGCATAACAGCGGTCGGTGCTTGCCGATGTTGGTCTCACCAACTATCCGCAATCTCAAGGTCACCAAGATGCTAGTTGACGGCGGGGCCGGCTTAAACCTGATCTCATCCGCAGTGCTCCAGAAGCTTCAAATCCCTGACAGCGAGCTCGAAGAGACTGGCACATTCCAAGGAATCAATCCAGGGAGGAGCAAGACGAAAGGGAAGATCACGTTGCCGGTAACTTTTGGCAGCGAGCTGAACTTCAGAACTGAGAGGGTCACGTTCGACGTTGCTGATTTCCCATTGCCCTACAATGGGATACTTGGCCGTCCAGCACTCGCCAAGTTCATGGCAGCCTCTCATTATGCATACAACTTGCTCAAGATGCCCGGCCCGATAAGTATCCTTTCTGTTCATGGCGACAAGAAAGATGCTCTTATCTGCGTCGACAAGATTTACCGGGAAGCAGCAGCTGCAAAAGATAGCAAAACACTCGCCGCTGAAGCTCCCGGGGGGAAGAAGAAGACCACTTTGTTCGGCAAGAGCTCTGATGCCCACTCCGGCAAGCGCACCTCTTGGTGCTGCGCTACCGTCGAGGACGCACCATCGAGCTCCACCGCAAGTGCAAGAAGACGATGGCAGCTCCGCCAAGACCAAAAGGTGTCCGCCAAGGAGGGCGGCACGGTGGTACCTTCACCATCGGTGCCGCTTGACCCTAAATAGGAAGGCGCGCTCGTTGCTCCCGCGGCGAATGTCGATGTGTTTGCATGGCAACCGTCGACATCCCGGTGTTCCCGGAAGTAATTGAGCACCACCTAGCTGTCTGTCCTCATCGCGCGCCGTCAAGCGAAAAGTCGAGGAAGCGGCGGTGGGCGCCAAGAATTCATTGCGAAGAGATCAAGAAGTTGGGAGCAGCAGGCCTTGTCGGGAGTGCTCCATCCCGTGGTTGGACAATCCGGTAGTTGTTCGAAGGCAAATGGAAATGGAGACTACGTATCGACTTCACGGATGTTAATAAAGCTTGTCCCAAAGACCCATTTCCCTTGCCGCGTATCGACCAGATTGTTGACTCCACGGCTGGATGTGATTTGCTTTCATTTCTTGATGCATATTCAGGATATCATCAGATCTTCATGGCAGAAGAGGATGAAGAGAAAACCGCATTCATCACCCCATGTGGCACATACTGTTTTATACGGATGCCCTTTGGGCTAAAGAATGATGGTTCAACGTTTGCAAGAGTAGTCCATGACGCTTTTGAGCCGCAAATGCACAGAAATGTAGAAGCCTACATGGATGACATAGTGGTTAAGAGCAAGGACAAAGCAACTCTGGTTCAAGATTTAGATGAGACCTTTGCGAATCTGCGCAAGATCAACCTCAAGCTCAACCTCGAGAAGTGCGTGTTTGGAGTTCCTTCCGGCAAGCTTCTCGGGTTCTTCGTGTCTCAGCGGGGAATTGAAGCCAATCCCGACAAGATCAAGGCCATTGAGCAGATTGAAGCACCAAAGCGCGTCAAGGATGTACGAAGACTTGCCGGTTGCGTGGCTGCTCTCAGCGGGTTTATCTCTAGATCTGCTTGGCGCCTACCTGCCATTTTCAAGATTTTGAAAAGGCAGGTCAATGAAATGGACTCGAAGCGGAGGCTGCACTGCGAGGACTTAAAGAGGTACCTGTCCTCCACTGCAATACTTGTCGTACCTAGGCCACAAGAGAAGTTGCTGCTATACATAGCGGCAACCAATTAAGTGGTTAGTGCTGCGTTAGTAGCGGAGAGGGAGGCGGACGATGAGCCGGCAACCATGGCAGATACATCCAGCGACAAGCAGGGGGCTTCACCGACAAGCTCTGGTCCCGACAAGGACAGATCTGCGCAGACGAGCGAGAAGGTGCAGAAAAGGATGGTGCAGCGCCCAGTTTACTTTGTCAGTTCCCTTCTGCAGGGGGCTAGGTCAAGGTACTCTGGTGTGTAGAAATTGCTTTTCGGCCTCCTCATGGCCTCGAGAAAGCCGCGCCATTACTTCCAAGCACATGAGATCACAGTCGTCACTCGCTTTCCGCTGAAGAGGATATTGCAAAATCCGAAGCAACAGGCGGGATCGTCGAGTGGGCCTTTGGAACTGTCAACTTTGGCCTCAAGTTTGAAAGCACTTCAACCATCCAAAGCGAGAGCAACGCAGAGTTTATAGCAGAATGGACGCCGACGCAAGATGAAGAAATTCCAGAGACGAGTATCCCTGTCAAAGAAGCAAGTAAAGAGTGGCTGATGTACTTTGATGGTGCCTTCTCGCTGCAAGGCGCCGGTGCTGGCGTGCTGCTTATCACACCCACCAGAGAACACCTCAAGTACATAGTTCAAATGCACTTTCCCAAGGAGCAAGCAACAAATAATACTGTAGAGTATGAAGGCTTGCTTGCCGGACTCAGGATCGCAGTGGACCTTGTGATCAGGAAGCTCGTTGTCAGGGGTGACTCGCAGCTTGTCGTCCGCCAAGTGAACAAAGATTATTAGAGTCCGTTGATGGAAGCCTACGTCGATGACGTGAGAAAGCTAGAAGAACACTTTGATGGCCTGCAAATGGAACATATTCCAAGAGCTCAGAATGATATTGCTGATGGCTTTGTCAAAGTCGCCCGCCTCAAGTTACACGTGGAACCAGGGATTTTTGTGCTCAAGCTAACTCAACCAACTGTGACGCCATCAACTGGACAGAACAAGAAGAGGAAGTTGATTTCTGGCGACTATTTTCCGGCAGAGCTACCCGAAGCCGCCACCGCAAAGGTCCCCAAGATCAACACAAAGAGTGCTGAGGAGCAGTATGCTCCGACAAGCCCCAGGGTTTGTTTCGTTGAAGCAGACGCTCCCGACAAGTTTTGCTCCGGCAAGCTTGTCGGGGATCATCAAGATCCGGCCGAGCCGCAGGTTCTTGCCGTCGAAGCGGATGTTCCCGCAGCAGCAGATATGCCTTTAGTCCTTGTTGTCGAGCCGCAAGCTCCAGCATGGGCACAGCAGATTGTCCATTTCCTTCAGACAGGAGAACTTCCCGAAGAGCAAGAAGAAGCGGAGAGAGTAGCCTGGTAGTCAAGTATGTACCAGTTTGTCGATAGCACGCTGTACAGAAAAAGACTCAACGGGTTGAAATTGAAGTGTATTCACCGGGAAGATGGGCAGAAGCTGTTGGCAAAGATACATGGAGGCATATGTGGTCACCACATTGGCGCAAGAGCACTTGCCGGCAAAGCTTTCCGGCAAGGCTTCTTCTGGCCGACAGCCCTCCAGGATGCAACTGCACAAGTAACCAAGTGTGAAGCGTGCGGTTCCATTCAAGCAGATACATCAGCCAGCTCAAGCTCTCGGACGATCCCTTTATCCTGGCCATTTTCGGTGCGGGGCTCGACATCCTCGGCCCCTTCCCCGACCTGCCGGGGCTTTGAGTCTTGTTCGTTGCAATCGACAAGTTCACAAAGTGGCGGAAGTGGAAGCGATGAGGAAGGTGACAAACGGTCGGATCAAGCTCTTGGTCAATTGTTTGCCGTTTGAGATTCCTAACGGATCATCACCGACAACGGCACACAATTCCGAGTCGCACCATCATGCAATCGTCCAAGATCTTGGCGCAAAGATGCGCTTTATACATTGCTCATCCGAGATGCAGCGGTCAGCGAGAGAACAAACGCTGAAGTGGTGCGAGGACTCAAGACCGAACTTCCGACAGGCTGCACAAGTGTGGAAGAAAGCTGGATTGAGGAGCTGCGGTGGTTCTTTGGTCGATCGGGGCGGCGCCAAATCGAGCCAGCGGCGGACACCTTCGCTCTAGTCTATGGAAGCGGGCAGTTCTCCCCACGAAACCCGTGATCTGGGTCACCTCAAGTGCTAAACTTATGATAAGCTTGAGCAAGAGCAGCTGAGACAAGATGACGCGCTGCTCCTCGAGGAGGATCGTCTTCAGGCAGCTGTCGAGCAGCTCGTTACCGACAAGCTTTGCGCCGCTACCATAGCCGCAAAGTTAGTGCGGAAGTTTCGAGGAAGCGACCTTGTTCTTCAGCGCGTTCAATCCGCCAAGAATTCCAACAAGTTGGCCTTGAAGTGGGAAGGCCCCTATCGGGTGAAAGCGAGTCACTAGGCCTGGCGCTGTCATGCTTTGAGACCGAAGATGGCGTTCGGTGAGCAACTCTGGAACATTGAGCATCTTCGTAAGTTTTACCCATAGGCGCGATTGCGGAACCTGTTCGGCAACCACCTTTTGTACAAGTCTTGCCGATGTTGCATGTAATCCTTTGTACAAAGCCGGCGCAGACCCCGTGCATCAGTAAAGCTTATGTGTTGCGCACAACTTGTCAAATACATGACTTCATAATCCTTTTTTGCATGTGTTATCTAACATTTTGTGCAGCATACACACCCGGTAAGCAATAACGAGCCACTAGGCTCCATGACTTTGTTTTCTCTTCTTTATCTTTCTCAAATAAAGGAAGGTTCATCCACCCACAAGTTAGCCGGGGGGGAAGGAGAAGATAATGGTGTGGGCCACCAAGTGTCGCTCGAGGAAGTATCGCCTTGCCGGGAAGCAAGCGACGGAAAAGCTAAGTTGCCAAAGTTTGAGCAATCAGTTTTAAATTTTAAGTTATCTTCCTCGAGCGATAGTACTTTGTATGGAAAACACATGCTTGGCGGAGGAACCAACTCGTAGCTAGTTTAGCCCTTACTTTGTTTTGAGTCCGCTCAACAACTTAAGTGGGCTGCAACTAGTTGCGACAAGGTTGCTTGTTGGAGGCAACACCGCCGATGAGGCTCTTGACGTTCCGCACTCGGCTCGCATGACAAAGGTGCTGCCGACAAGTTCCCTAAAAGCGTGGGGCACAAACATACAAGGGAAGGAATCGAGTAAGGGAAATAACATTGCAATCGTTTGCCTAAGATAGAGTATATTACAAAAATAACTTGTCGCGGATCTAATAAATTGTTCTCCTAAACATGATCAGCAGCGACAAGGGAAAGATAAATTGGCGGCCTAGTCCACGCGGTGCGCCATCAACCCTCTTGACTCCGCTCACCCTGTCCACAATGGAGTGCGACAAGGGCCTTGGCGCTTCAACGTCGGCGATCGGCGGGGACTTGAGGGCGTTGGCGATGCTAACGCTTTGGATTGCGGAAGGCCACCTTCATCGGCACCTTCGAAGGGCCCTGCACAGATTTGGCGCGACTCGTCGGTCAGCTGCTTTGGGATCTCTTCCGGAGCGGCTGGAAGCCGTCACGCCCTTTAGGAACAGGCTGAGCTTGGCGCTGAGTTGGAGATGCTCGTCGGTGGAGTACCGAGATCCACCATCCCCATCTCCATCAGCTCCTTGTCAATGGCGGCGGCGGTATCCACAAGACCCTCCGTCCGGTGCATCCGTTCTCTTTGAAGGTGTTATGGGCGTCGTGGCGATCGCGGACAGCTCCTCGTTGGCCTTGATCTTCTCCAACAGCCCGCTTCCCGCTCCTTGGCGCCGTCCGGCGTCTCCATCAAGGTGGTCACTTCAGCTCAAGATCTGCCTTGGAGTCCTTGGTGGCGTCGAGCTCTTTGATCCTCTCGGCGAGCGGCCTGCAACTTCGCCAAGAGTGTGGCGTCCTTCTCGCGCTTCGTGCTTCAGCGCGGTGAGCTCTTCGCCGCTCTTACGCGGACCGGCCTCCGGCTCGTCACCTTCGTTCCAACTCCTTCTTGGTGGCCTCGGCAGCTGCGGCGTCCTTTGATTCTGGAGAGCTCCGCCAAGTGATTGCTCGCGCGCAAGCTCTTCCTCATAGCTGTCAAGGTTGATCTTCCGCTCGCCCTTTCGCCTTCTTCTTGCGAGATAGCTTCTCGCCGGCAAGCCTTTGCTGCTCTTCGACCTCAGCCTTCTCAGGATGAAGGCTATGCGCTCTTCGAGAGTTGCTCCCGCGCTTCTTTACCTTCCGGAGAGCTTCTTGATTGGCACCCCAGAGCTCTTCTGCGTGCTTCTCCATGTCCGCTCCGCCCTCGCGACAAGTGCTTCCGGGACTCCAGCTTAGCTTGTCGGGCGCGGTAGAGCGACAACAGCTTCTTCAAAGGCTGCTCCTCCTCGAGACTTCGCCCTACTTTGCTGCTTGGCGCGTCAACCAGCGACAGCCCAGCGGAGGCGAGCAGCTCTTCGTCAAAGGTCTCTCCTCGACCGGCGCCACAGGCTCGGCGCCCATGGGAGCTTGATGAAAACGCCGTCGCCGACCTTGAGTAAGCGCCGGGCTGGGGCTCTTCGAACTGATGCTGCATCGGTGGCGGAGGGATCGGCGGTCGGTGTGGCGCTGGTGCTCCCTGCTGACCTCGGGGTCGTCGATCGACCGCCGAACTCCTCGCCAGCCTTTGCGGCGGCAGCCTTGGCCTCCTCGCTGGCGGACCCATCGGCGCCAGCCTCTTCCTCCATGGTGGCGGCGTCGTCGGTGTTGCCGTCGTGGCCTCCTGCTTGGCGACCTCGGTCTCCATTGGCTCTGCGGCGAGATGGATCGGCGATCGAAAAAGAAAGAACAGTCAAGCAAATGTTCGAAAGGAAAACAGAAGAAAAAGGACCCAAGGGAAATTGTCACGCAAGAAGATTACCTGCGATGGGGTCTGCAGCCATGGTCTCGACCATCGGAGGATCCTTGGTGATGTCCCTTGGCGGAGAAGCATCCTCGTCGGAGGCATCCCTTGCGGAGGCGCTCCTTGCGGAGAATTTTCCCTTGGCGGCGTAGTTGAAGCGGCGGAATTTGGGAGGCGACCTCCGGGCCCTCTGATGAGGCTGCTCTGCTCCTACACAAATCAACAAAGGCAGATATCGATGAGGAAGGAGCACCCATGCACACCTAACCGTGAAATAAACCAATTACTTACGCTAGGGGCTGTCTTGAGGCTGCTCTGAGGAAGGGTTGCTGGGTCCGGCAAGGAGTCTCGAGCGCGCCTCCACAGTGCCACGCAGGATCGTCTTGATGACAACCACCGGGGTCTTGGCTCGCCGATGCCCTCACGAGCCAGCGTCTGAAAAGGAAAGAGTTCAGAATGAAGCAAATCAGATACAAGACAAAGCAGCAAATTGAAGGATTACAAGTACAGCGACAAGATCTTACTCTTCTTCTTCTTCCTCGGACCTGAGAGCAGAGAAGTCGAATTCCGCTCCACCTCCGGTGCGACGAGCTGGAAGAGTAGGCTCCCTCGGATGCTTGGCGGGTGCGGGAGCCGTGGTCCCAGAAGGCCCCGCTCCAGTTGCTGTGGCGGCGTGAGGCGCTCCCGCGGCAACAGAGCTTGCCGCGGTGGAGCGCGGCACGCAGCGCGACGGCTGTTGGCCCGTCTGCCGCCCCGCCACTTCCCCGGTCTTGCGGAGGCGCCTTCTTGGTGGAGCTGCGGGCTCCTCCCGCGACAAGCTATCTGAAGGTGGGGGGAGGCGCCCCCGGCAGGCTCGTTCAGCTCAGCATCAGGCTCGGCCTGCTCCTCCGCGCCGGCAAGCTCCTCTCGGTCGGCAAGGCTTGCCGCCTCGGCTGCCTCCGCCTCCTCCACGGTGAACCCGATTCACGATGGCGAAGCTTCCGCCGCCTCCTCCGGCTGGTGGCGTCGCTGCAGCTTCGGCATCGGTGGTGTCGCGGGTGAGCCACTTACGCTTGTCGGCGCGGATCGACACTTCTTCCAAGCTGTCGAAGCTGCTGCACAATGTCGTCGGCGGGCTCTTGCCAAGTGGGAGCGATCCATGGGAATCGCTGCTTGGCATCATCGTGCGGATGCGGTCAAGCGAAGAGTTGTTCCACAAAGGGCGACCCCCTCGGCAACATGAACCACTCGGGGTGATCTGGTGCGTGCTTGAACAGCTCCAAAGCAACGATCGCATCCAGCTCCAAGGCGGTGAAATTCGAGTTGAGGCCCGGCGCAGCCTCATGATGTCCGCCGCATTTTGGAACTCCCAAGCAGGTCTCCTCCTCTCCTGCAAGGGAAGCGTCGGCGAAGAAAATCAGCGCCAACAGCGCCTCTGATGAGTCCGGCATGCCTAAGGCGCTAGATCCGGGTCACAGCAATCTTCAGCCTAGCATCCTCCGGCGCCAAGTTACTCCAATCATTGCCGCGCACTATGGGAGTTTGGCGCTGGGCAGTGAAGGTCTGTGGGTTCTCCTCGATGATCCAACACCAATCGGCTCTCCACTCCTCCCACTTGTTACGGAGCTCTCCTTCCAGATATGCTTCTTTCTTGCCGATCCACGGAGATCCAAGCAATCCCTCCGACAAGCGGCTCACCTCTCTCAGCGCTGGGCATGAAGAAGTGGCGGAAGGGGCTACATTTGGGTGGACTCCGACAAAGTTTTTCGCAAAGGTGTGCGAAAACTGCCATGGTCGAGACAGCGTTGGGGTGAAATCAAGGAGGCGGAGACCGTAGGTGTTCATGATGTCGCAAAAGAATTCGGAAAAGGCGGGCGAGCCCGCAGATAGAAAAGCGAAGAAGGATGCCCGACGAAACCTTCTCGGATCGGCGGCGGAGATCACCCTCGTCTTGGCTGAGTGCGCCGCGTCTCCGTCGACTGAAGAGGTAGTACCCTCCGCAGCTCCTTTGCATCGGCGAGGGGTCAAGGTGGCCCGCTCCTTCGCAGGCGCCTTGCGAGCGCTGCGCCTCGGCCGACTTCACGCCCTTCCCTTTGTCGGCTTCGAGCCATGGTGGAGGTGGTGGAGGAGGCCGGCGGCGTTGATGGTGTTGGTGGCGATGGGGGCGGGCGTCGCTCTCTTCGAACTCGAGAAGGAGGAGGGAGCGGCGGTGGTTTTGAATGTGACAGCAATGGCGAGGTGGGCGACCTGCCCTGTTTCCCCTGCTTATAAGGAGGAGAGGGGCGGACGTTCCGCTTTCAATTAAAGCCCCTCGATCTCCCCCACGACGCCACGTCCGGCGCGTGCTGTTCGTGGGGACGTGGTGGGTCCGGAGCGAGTAACGGCGTGATCTAGGCCGCGCGTGCCCGTGCACTATTTTGGGCCTGGCCCAACAGCGCTCGGCATCGTGTGTGGCCCAGGACCGGGGGCTCCTGTCGGTGTACTAGAGTAGGGGTACCCTAGTATCCCGAACTCGTGCACGGGCAGTTGCAGCACCCCGCGGCAAGGGCTGCCTAGTGACCGCCAAGATCCTCCACGGTTCCTTTGGAGCCATTCAAGAGCAAAGTATTTAACCAAGAAGACAAGGCCCCAGCAAGAGGAGCTTGCCGGGAAGGCCACTCAAGGCACGCAGAGGACAAGACCCGACAAGAGGAGCTTGCCGGAAAAACAGTGGCGACAAGCTCCCGAGCGACAAGATTTAGCTTGCGGCAAGGTGCTTGCCGCGGCGAGCAACCTCTCTTCGTCTCCGCTCCAGCTCCTCCACCAACGTGTCGCCATGGAGCCACTTCAGGCATGCGTGTCAAGAGGCTGTGCAGCCAGCGGAGAGTAGCGATAAGCGGTGCTGGCAGGGGTGCCATCGTGGCGATCGGTGGCGCTCCTAACGGTCCCTTTCTGCACTGTTCAGGCGACATGGACGGGCATTTATTGATCTTGTCCCTTGCCGTCAGAATTAGGTAGAGTGCACTGTACACTGTACAAGTCGGTGTACCAACTACTGTTTTTCCATTTGTACCCTCATCTACGTTGCCACCTGTCGGAGACCCCTTGAGCCTATAAAAGCAGGCCCATGCGCAACGTAGAAAGGGTTCGGTCTGGTTCGGATCATTCGACTCATTCAAGACTAGAGATACTCAAGCTAGGTTTTGTAGCTCTCATTGCTCCCTAGCAAGAACACAAGATAATCAGACAAGCAGCAGTATGAGTATTATCTCTCCGGAGAGCTCCGAAGCTGGGTAAACTTCTCGTGTGCATCGCCTCGATCTGCTCTTTGTGCAATCTCCGCCCCCCACCGAACCAAAAGGGACTCGGTCCGCCAGGTCCCATAGGTGTTCGTGGGTTACGATCAGCTTCCCCGACACCATCACGTTGCAGTGGTGGAGGAACAATGCAGCAAACCTTCATCTATCTTAAGGACTAGCTATGTCCGGATTCCCGATCCCTCCAAGCCGGATACCCGCGGAGGGGAGGACGTCACTCAAGACCTGAACTTAGAGTCAGGCAACAGGCTAGATTCATTGGACAACATCCAAGAATCCAAGCTTCCGAGTTCGGAAACTCCTTGGCCTTTGAGTCTCAGATTGGGTGAGGTTTCGGATTTAATTCCACCCACCCACCCGAACATAGGCGATCTATCCAAAATTAGGCAAGAGCCCGAGGAAACAGTACATCATTACTGGGCCAGATTCCTCCTGGTTTTGAACAGGATAAAGGACTGCCGCGAGGAAGACGCAATTTCATTCTTCTGCAATAATTGCATGGACAGGGGAATCCTCAACGCCATAGGTCACCGTGAAATCACATGCTTTGCTGACTTGGCGTCCATAGTACGAAAGTACTGTGCGATGGAAAGCGCCTGGAAAACCGAAGTAAGATTTAGGAACAATCCGGCCCTGAATACAAACGCAGTC
This sequence comes from Aegilops longissima, assembly GCA_021605205.1. Classification (NCBI taxonomy): domain Eukaryota; kingdom Viridiplantae; phylum Streptophyta; class Magnoliopsida; order Poales; family Poaceae; genus Aegilops; species Aegilops longissima. Next base: position 25,191,685 of record CM038681.1, read on the forward strand.
CGAAATAAAAGGGTGCATTATCGCCAATCACCCGGGTTAAATACCAAAAAACAAAAAAAACCCTACGGGGTATGGAACCGTACTGGAGGGATGGCTCAACGGACCCTGTAAAATTCATAGTACAGAGGGCGCCACACCAACTCATAGCCTTAGAGCATGTTGGATACTCCGGCAGGTTGCCAAAAGTGGCGAAGAGCTTCTAACCCCAGCATCCACAGAGCACTAGCCCAGGGATACCAGTACGGTATTAACAGTCTTCGAGACTTTGGCATCAAATAATATGGGAAAACGAACACTCCGCAGCCTTGCCGAAGTCTACCAAGTAGCAACAATAAACCCATGGAATGACACGGCTATTACCTTTAATGCCAGTGATGAACCTAAATTCCGAACAGCCCGAGCACCAGCAGCATTGGTCCTCAGTCCAATAGTGGACGACTTTCGCCTTACCAAGGTACTCATGGATGGTGGCAGCGGATTGAACCTCATTTATGAGGAAACCCTTCAAAAAATTGAAATAGACTGGAGCCGCATTGGGCGAAGCAGCACAACCTTTAGAGGAATAATACCCAGTCGGGAAGCGTGCTGCACAAGAAAAATCACACTGGATGTGGTGTTCGGCACGCCGGATAATTACAGGTCCGAGGAGGTCAAGTTCCAAGTGGCCCCATTCAGTAGCGGATACCACGCTCTATTAGGGCGAGAGGCATTCACAATTTTTCAAGCTATACTCCATTACGGGTACATGAAGCTCAAAATGCCCGGGCCCAACGGAATCATCACTCTTGCCGGTGACCCGGACATAGCACTCCGCGCCGAAAATAAGACAGTCGCACTGGCCCTTGAGGCACTACCCGAAGCCCTAGCGGCCGTGGAACTGACTGCGCTACGCTCCACGGTAAACAGGGACGATGTGATACTCGATAGAAGATCCATGTCCACCTCCTTTAAACCAGCAGACGAAATAGTCAAATTCCAAGTCCATCCAATGGACCCTACAAAAACGGCCTCCATCGAGGCACAATTAAACCCTGATGTAGACGCCGCTCTACGAGAATTCCTATGCGAAAATTGAGTCATTTTTGCCTGGCACCCTTCAGACATGCCAGGAATCCCACGCCGGCTGGCCGAGCACAGCCTAAACATCCTAAAAGGATTCAAGCCAGTCAAACAAGCTCTTCGGCGTTTCTCAGAACCTAAGACAAGCCATGGGAGAGGAGCTAGCCAAACTATTGGAGGCCGGATTCATCAGAGATATAAGACATCCGGACTGGCTAGCAAACCTGGTTATGGTACCAAAGAAGGACAAATCCTGGCGCCTATGCGTCGATTTCAAGGATCTCAACAAGGCTTGCCCAAAGGATCCCTTCCCCCTCCCCTGCATCGATCAAATTATCGATGCTACCGCAGGACATGATTCATTGTGTTTCCTCGACGCATACTCCGTCTACCATCAAATTAAGATGGCAGAGCCTGACCAAGCATAACGGCATTTATCACCCCATACGGCCCATTCTGCTTCAACACAATGCCCTTCGGGCTCAAAAACGCCGGCACAACATACCAGCGCATGATTCAGACATGTCCGGCAAACCAGATCGGCAAAACAGTGGAGGCATACGTAGATGATGTGGTCGTCAAAACCAAGCATGTCGAAACTCTAGTAGACGACTTGAGGCTCACATTCGATAATCTCCGATCATATGACATCAAGCTTAACCCGGAAAAATGCGTTTTCGGCGTACCAACCATAAAGCTCTTGGGCTTCATTGTATCCGGTAGAGGAATTGAAGCAAACAGAGCCAAGATCCGAGCTCTGTCACAATTGGATATCCCAAAGGACCTCAAACAAATACAAAAATTGACTGGATGCGTGGCGGCTCTAAGCCGCTTTATCTCCCGTTTGGGAGAAAAGGCATTACCCCTTTATCACCTCCTCCGGCGCACCGAACACTTCGAGTGGACGGATGCTGCCAAGGCCGGGCTCAAAGAAATAAAAGCCATATTGGCAACAAACCCGGTCCTGGCCGCGCCCAACATGGGCGAACCAATTCTATTATACATCGCGGCAACTCATCAAGTTGTAAGAGCGGTGCTCGTTGTCGAACGAGAAACGGATGGACACAAGTTCCCCCTTCAAAAACTAGTTTACTACGTGTCCACTGTCCTCACTCCATGCAAGTCACGGTATCCGCATTATCAAAAGATAGCATACGCGGTGTTCATGGCATCCCGGAAGCTGCAACTCTACATTCAAGAGTGTTCGATAACGGTAGCCTACGAAGTACCTCTTAACGACATTATAAACAACCGCGACGCGACGGGGCGAATTGCCAAATGGGCCATTGAGCTCCTCCTGTTCGACATAACGTGTAAGCCACGGCGAGCTATTAAGTCGCAAGTTTTGGCTGACTTCGTCGCCGAATGGACTGAAGCCGAACTCCCTAAAGAGTACGGCACATATTCCAACTGGGTCATGCACTTCGACGGCTCCAAAATGTTGGCCGGTCTGGGGGCTGGCGTCGTTCTGACGTCCCCAACAGGAGATACAGTTCAATACGTACTCCAGATAATGTATACGGACTCCAACAATGCAGCCGAATACGAGGCCCTTCTACATGGTCTCCGGATGGTAGTATCCATGGGCATTCAACGCCTAGAGGTGCGCGGAGATTCGAACCTCGCGATATCTCAAATAAATGGAGACTTTGATGCCAAGGATCCGAAAATGGCAGCTTATCGCAACACCGTCCAAAAAATGTCAGCTCGGTTCGAAGGGCTCGAACTTCACCATATAGCTCGGGAAAACAATCAGGCAGCAGACGTCTTGGCACGCATTGGCGCAAAGTTCGATGCCGTCCCCCCCAATATCTTCTTAGAGAGGCTGTTCAAGCCATCCTTAGTATGGGAAGGGGAGTCCGGAAATAATATCCCGGACCCAACAGCACTGCCCAACACCGAACATTCTGACACAACTGGAGGCTCTACCAACGAAGTAACATCTTCAGCCCACGTAATAATGGCAGTCATCACCCCGTGGACGGAACCATTCCTAGCCTACCTAACCAGGTAGGAACTTCCCGAGGACCAAAGCGAGGCACGCTGCATAGTGCGGCGATCTAAAGCCTATAAACTCCATGAGGGAGAGCTTTATAGGAAAAGCACCACCGGAGTCCTTCAAAGGTGTATCTCCGAAGAGGAAGGGCCGAATCTTCTGGCTGAAATTCATGCCGGACTCAGCGGGCACCACGCTGCAGCCCGAGCACTTGTAAGCAAGGCCTTCCGTACAGGATTTTATTGGCCGATGGCCCGGGCAGATGCTCAGGACTTAGTCCAACGATGCGTCGGTTGCCAGCTCTTTGCTAATAAAAGCCACATGCCACCCACCGCCCTCCAAACTATACCCATCACCTGCCCTTCATGTCCGGGGCTTGACATGGTTGGACCCCTAAAGGAGGAACCCACAAGCAAAAATACCTACTGGTCATGGTGGATAAATTCACCAAATGGATAGAGGCTAAGCTCGTTAAGACGGCGAATCCGACCGTGATAGACTTCATATCAGGGGTCGTACACCGTTACGGCGTCCCCCACAGCATCATCACGGATAACGACACGAACTTCACGGCCGACGAGGTCAAACTCTGGTGCAAAAACATGGGCATCAAGCTCAACTATGCTTCAGTCTATCACCCTCAAACTAACGGTCAAGTGGAGCGAGCAAATGGTCTAATCATGAGCTGCATCAAACCCAGATTAGTGCGGTCCCTCAAGGAATCTAACACGCACTGGGTAGAGGAGCTCGACTCCGTACTCTGGGGCTGCGGACCATGCCGAATCGCACCACCAGATTCACACCATTCTTTATGGTATACGGCGCAGTGGCAGTTTTGCCCTACGACATAATTCATGACTCACCTCACGTGCGCATGTACGAAGAAAGAGAAGCCGAGCTCGATCGGCAGGATAGTTTGGACGCCTTGGAGGAGGAGCGTGACGTGGCAAAAGCCCGTTCCGCATTCTATCAGCAGCAGGCTCGAAGATATCAAAGCAGAGAAGTACGGGCCAAAACTTACAATGTTGGCGAGTTAGTTCTACGCCCGCCGGACAAGAAAAAGGACAAACTCAAGCCCAAATGGGAGGGTCCTTTATTATCGACCAAGTCCTGACCGGTGGAGCGTACTGTCTGCGAGATGCATCGGATAACCGACTCGAGCCGAACCCATGGAACGCAGCCCGTCTCCGAAGATTCTACGCCTAGCGCCAGATTCTGAGTTCGTCTCCTTCCTCTGTTTATTTTTTACACATTAGTTGTCTTATATTTCTCTCCTTCTCCCTCTTTTTCTCTTAAAACCTTTAAAGGCTCGTTCGCACATTGTTCGCACATGCTTGACGCGCTATCCGCGCTCATTATACGTGGGGGCTTCTTTAACAGAAGCTTATTTGTACGGGCTTCATGCCTAACACATGTGTCATGCTTCTGCATGTACCTTTTATTCACCATTATATGCATCGATATGACTTAAGTTTTGGCCAAGCTGGGTTGCCTAGCTCCTGTGCTTACCCCTACGTTCCCGATTGTTCGGCTAGGTGGTAAAGGGAGCACCTCTGCGATTGCTACTGCCGGGTCCGCCGGATGTGTACCTCAGACTGGGTGAAGCCGAAAGCTAGCGTTCTTAAGGGAATATTCGGTCGGTGAACTAAAGATGATTTCTCACTTATTTATTTATCTGCCCCCAAATGCTTTTCTGCTTTTTTCGCAGTCCGAACATGCACTTTAAGGCATGCCTCCCAGGGAAAGGAACCCCTAATGGAACTATTCTCCCTGGAAGATGTTTCTTACTAACCATGTAATATAACATAACTAGTTGGGCACTTGTCAGTTCAAGCACTAATGACCCCTACGCCTGTTCTCCATGCATGCCCCGGTTCTTACATAACCGTGATGGTATTCGGACAAACTCCGGACTATAGGGTCCCGAGGTTGAAGCGAAAATGTCCACCATGACAAACGATCTACAATCCGGCTAGAAGGCATTTTTACATGTCATCTTAAATTACATAGTCAATTCGACTGGGTGTATTCCTCCTTAATACCATCTAATAGGCTGTGTAGTTTACAGTCCTGTTGGGAATACTTTGCGGCCAATTCTACTTGGCCGTACACTAAGCTCACAGGGATCTCCTTCCCATCGGGCCCCACAGGTCCGACCTCGTCCATGTGGTTTGGGTCAGCCTTCGTGTATCGCGTCTTCACCATGGCCCAGGCCTCCCTGGCGCCTTGACGGCAGGCTGATATCTTCCATAATCGGAAGCGCCACCGCGCTGCCTTAAGCCTCTCTGAAAGCTCTTCAAGGCCTGGGCGACGCCTTTCATCACCTACCGAACTCGTTTGTGCAGTTGTAAGAGCTCGGGAAGAAGGTCACCCGTAGAACCGGGCATTTCCTCTGCAGGACGACCAGTGAGCATACCTACAGACATAACTCGTTAGTCGACTTCCTCGCCAACTCTTTTTCAAAGTTCGCTCAAGCACTTACTAAAATGCAGCGGCCGGTTGCCGATTCTCCTTCACGAAGTCCGGCTACCGGGCACGAACATCCTTTAGTTCCTCACCCAGCTGGGTGTTGGCATCTTGAGATTATTCTTCTCTGCCTCACCCTCATAAGCACGCCTCCCCGCCTTTAACCGGCGCAAGAGTTGTTGCTTGTCCGGATCTATCTCGGCGTTATCTGCAATGATATTGTCAGATTTACACACACGCGACACTTCACAACAGACTTATCTTTCGAAGCGTATATTACCAGAGGGGGTCTCCTTGGCCTCCCCTGCAGCGGCTAGTGCGGCCTCAAGTTGGGCTTTGCACTCTTCCAGCTCCTGGGACAGTTGGGTATTCTTTTTTGTAAGATCATGCATAACAAATGATGCTTAAATCAGTTATTCTAACTATTTCAAGTCTCGGGGGCTACTGGTATATATAACCATAAAATTTTCTCACCCGTATGTCTTTCACATACTGCTTCGTGGCTCTGGCTAGACCATTTTGAGCAGCACGGAGGTGCGCATCTCCCGAATTGAAGGCATCCAATGCCTCTTGAGAGAAACATGCATCACGAAGAACTGTCCGGCGACGCCTGTGATTCATGGCACTCTCTACCTCGGAATTGGTGGCAGACAGACTGTCGACATCCTCTGTCGGAGGAGCGTCTGACGCATGCTTCGTGTTCGCCTCTGCTTCTGGACCTGGCTTTGGAGCCTTGCTGGTGGAGGCTCGATTGGCAACCTCTCCGGATATAGTCCGGCGAGCGCTCTTTTTCCTGAAGAGAGCACAAGCGTTAGTATGCCTTCCGGGAATAAAACCTGGGAATAAATGGCACGCCATACCGTTGCGCCGGCGTCTCAATTCGGACCACACTTCTTTTCAGCCTATTGGGCCTTGCTGCCCCTTGTTGGCTAGCCACCGCAGGCTCGACCTTCCGCCTCAAGGGCTCCACCTGCAAAACACCATTGATATACGGTGATAAAAAATAAGCACGGATGGATCATTTTCAAAGTATTGGGACTTCGGTCTCAGTTACCTGTGAGGCTTGAAATATTCCGGGGTAATCGGCCATAATGGCGACCAAGGCATTGTCGATGCTTAGTTGGTAAAATACCCCATCGATCAGCTCCACGGATATGTCTGGATCCTCTTGGGAGGCCGAATCAAGGGACCGTTCCGGATCCTCGGGTTGCGGAGGAGGGTTGTTTATATCCTTTATGGCCCGGCACAATTCCTGCGTCGAAATCACAAGATAAGGTACTTAACTATGGGAATATGGAACAGATGGGCAAAAAGAAGTGTCCGCTTACCCAGCTTGGAGGATTGTACATAGAAAATCCGTCCTGTGGATTGACGCGGAGGAACTCCTCCTCTTCTCCCTTGTACAATGCGGACAAGGCCTTCGTCAGAGCAGCAACCGATCCCGGCCCTTTACTGCCGCAGCGGGTGGCATCATCCTCCCCGTTGAAATCCCACATGGGGTGACCTCTACACTGAAGCGGATGCACACCCCGCATAATGCATGTGGCCATGACCCCGATCATGGTCAGTCCAGAATGAGCTAACAACCTTATCCGGCTCATCGGGTAAGGACGTCCTTGTCGTTTTCCCTCTGAGGGCTCCATGGACGCCAGCTTAGGCGCTTCTTCAAGGGAGCATTATTGAACTCGGGGAGGCCGATCCGAAGAGGGTCCGGCAGGGGGACATCTTCTATATAAAACCATTCTAAAGGCCAGTCTTCGGACGCCTTCCTTGGGGTTCCGGATAGATATCCGGTCCCGGCGATGCGCCATAGTTCGGCTCCGCCCACTTGATATATCGACCCCTCCTGAGAACGGGGCACAAGGCAGAACAACTTCTTCCACAGCGCGAAATGAGCCTCGGCGCCCAAGAACAGCTCGCAAAGGGCTACGAAGCCCGCAATATGCAATATGGAGGCAGGCGTAAGGTTGTGCAGCTGGAGGCCATAGAGCTCCAGGAGCCCCCGGTGAAACAGATGAATTGGAAATCCGAGATTTCTTATCAAATAAGGGACAAGGCATACCCGCTCTCCTTTGGAGGGATTGGGGACGCTCTTCTCCTGCTTTCCGCCATTATAGGTGGCGAGTCCGGCTCAAACCGGGACCATGAAGGCTGGGGGAAGAAATCCCTTGGTTTGGAGCGTCACTAGCTCCTTGTGCGGGACGGAACATCTCTCCCAATCTCCAGGTTGAGGGCTGGGAAGGCGAGAGGACGAGCTGCGTCGACTGGCCATGATGGAATGGATTACTGTCGGATGCGCTCCGATGAACGCTCGCGAAGGAAAGATGGTGTGATTCGGATCTGAATCCTCGTCTCCTTTATAGGCAGCTCATTCGCGTAGCTAGGGGGGTAAATGTAAAAACACCCTGGCTTTCCGCATTCGTTTGACACGTGGAAGACGGCCGTTATTGGGCGTGGAAGCCAAGAAGCAGAATATTCACGAGAAGCCGATCACTATTCAACAGGAACACAGAATTTGGGGAAGAACCTGCCTTGCAATGCGAAGACAATCTGTGCGCCGGACTCATCGTCATTGAAGCCTGGTTTGGGGGCTACTGAGGGAGTCTTGGATTTGGGGGTGTCCGGATAGCCGAACTATAACCTTTGGCCGGACTCCTAGACTATGAAGATACAAGATTGAAGACTTCGTCCCGTGTCCGGATGGGACTTTCCTTGGCGTGGAAGGCAAGCTTGGAGATACGGATATGTAGATCTCCTCCCATTGTAACTGACTCTATGTAACCCTAACCCTCTCCGGTGTCTATATAAACCGGAGGGTTTTAGTCCGTAGGACGAACAACAAACATACCATAGGCTAGCTTCTAGGGTTTAGCCTCTCTGATCTCGTGCTAGATCTACTCTTGTACTACCCATATCATCAATATTAATCAAGCAGGAGTAGGGTTTTACCTCCATCGAGAGGGCCCGAACCTGGGTAAAAACATCGTGTCCCTTGTCTCCGGTTACCATCCGCCTAGACGCACAGTTCGGGACCCCCTACCCGGGATCCGCCGGTTTTGACACCGACAGCTGCCTTCGGAGAAGACGGTAAAAAGTTGGTGGTCATGAACTTCCAGACCTCCCATGAGATTATCCTTCCTCCGTTGGATTATATAGAGTATTACCATCGTGGTCCAAGTCATCTAGATTACTACGTCAGTTGGACGGACCTTGTTTTGCTGAAGAGTGTAATCTGCCAAGTACCCACACGACATGCGAATTACGCAGACTTCAAGGTAATTGCCTTGTTCGACCGCGGACTCGCCTATCTTTACGTCGGTGCCTTTTTTAGCTGTAGACAACTCGGCTCACAGTGGATCATCATCAAAGCTGATACACACTTCTGTGATGCTATTGAACACAATGGCATCATCTACGCGATCGACAAAGAAGATGGCACCACGTATTGCTGGGACGGTGCATGTAAGTTGTTTCCGTCTCATGTTAATGTTGACGCCATGACACTGTTTGAACTTTTTTTGATGATTGGCATATCCCTGTTTGAGCAGAATTTGAGTAGAACTATGGCAATATATTAGAGACGCCGTAAATAAGCTATATTTGGAATGTTTTAATTCATGCGATTGTGACCATGTCATTACAGCCAATTTGTACCCTGAATAAACAAACGGTTAGGAATATATGGATATTATCCTTATTTTTCAGTAATCTATATACTACTACTAAATATGAGTGTGTATCAATGGCCATGTTAGTTTCCTCATTTTCATGATGTAGAAACATGCACCACACTGTTGGTTTCATCTAACCATTCATTAGGGAAGTAAATGTGCACATGGAGAACTCTATATTTGGAAGTAGTGAAATCCTGCAATGCTTACCATGTGTACATACCAATATTCGCCCTTCAGCAATCAATGACTAGAATAATATCCTCACAAAAAAATTTCCCACAGAACACGAGTATATAACAATGCATGGTCTGTTAGTTACCTTGAAGAATTTGTTTGTGAGGACAGAACATGATTACATAACATGCATGACATGGTAGTTTCATGTGAAGAATCGAATGCGAGATAACATGAGTATAACCATGCATGGCACTTCTATATTTTCGAACCCAGTATACATTTCCCTGTATTTTCCTCCCAGTTCCAACAGGGACATATCAATGTTGTTTCTTGCATTATCCAACTCATACTCGGAACAATGCTAATCTTACATTAACAATGCCTGTCATTTTTGATATGATGCAGTGTCCCTATAGTTACTGCCCTTTGGAATTACATCACCTTTGCCAAAAACAAGGAAGCACAACTGGTTCCTCGCTCGATCAGACGATGGCAAAAGACTGATGAGCATTCGGACACATGAGCCGGAAAAGTGCAAAACCCGATCAGATACAAGCACCGTAATACGTGAGTATCCGGACAGTGGCTATTACGTCTATGAGCAGGATACCAGCTTGTTGGGGCCTTTCGGATTTTTTAGTTGGAGGCGGGTAAACAGCCTTGGTTCACACTCTCTGTTTCTCGGACTCGATTATCCGATTAACCAGGAGATCACCGTTGGCAAGGACCTTGATGGCAGAGAGGCTCTGTTTGCTATGGAAAACTGTGTATAGGCATATTATAGGCAAACAAATTATCATAGCAAGCAAAAACTAGTATATGCTAGGAAGCGGAAAGGAAGAATAGCAATCTCAACATAACGAGAGGTAATTTAGTAACATGAAAATTTATATAACCATATTTTCCTCTCTCATAATAATTACATGTAGGATCATAAGAAAATTCAACATTATAGCTATCACATAACATATTCTCAACACGATCCACATGCATGAGAAGTTGACACTCTTCCAAAATAGTGGGATTATCATTAACTAAAGTCATGATTTCTCGAAGCCCAGTTTTATCAAATATTTCATAAGATTCAATGTTATCCAAATATGTGGGATCTAAAGTTGACACTCCTCCAAACTCACTTTCAATATTATTGCAAACAATATTATCAATCTCATATTCATCAAGGGGATTAAATAAATTTTCAAGGTCATAAGAAGAATCACCCCAATCATGATCATTGCAACAAGTAGTAGACATAGCAAAACTAGCGTCCCCAAGCTTAGGGTTTTGCATATTATTAACACAATTGACATCAAAAGAATTTATAATAAAATCATTGCAATCATGCTTTTTATTCAAAGATCTATCGTGAGTCACTTCACGGATTTCAGGCAAAACCTTATAAAGATAATCTAGTGCATCCAAATCACTAGGAATTGGTTCATCATAACTGGATTTCTTAAAAAGATTGGCAATCGGATGAGGATCCATAGATATTTCCTTCTTTGTTTAGGAATAAATACTCAACTATTTCAACCAACGAGCAAACGAGCCAAGTAAGACATCAAGGAAAGAGAGGGCGAATAAAATGGCAAGGGTGAAGTGGGGGAGAAGAAAACGAGAGGAAAATGGCAAATAATGTAATGCGAGAGATAGGGATTGTGATGGGTACTTGGTATGTTGACTTTTGCGTAGACTCCCCGACAACGGCGCCAAAAATTCTTCTTGCTACGTCTTGAGCTTGCGTTAGTTTTCCCCGAAGAGGAGAGGATGATGCAGCACAGTAGCGTAAGTATTTCCCTTAGTTTGTGAGAACCAAGGTATCAATCCAGTAGGAGACCACGCACAAGTCCCTCATACCTGCACAAAACGATAGCTACTCGCAACCAACGCTTAGGGGTTGTTAATCCCTTCACGGTCACTTACGAGGGTGAGATCTGATAGAGATAATATTTTTGGTATTTTTGGTATAAGGATGCAAAGTAAAAAGTAAAAGCAAAGCAAGTAAATAAAGTGATGGAGATTGATATGATGAGAATAGACCCGGGGGCCATAGGTTTCACTAGTGGCTTCTCTCAAGAGCATAGATATTCTACGGTGGGTGAACACATTACTGTTGAGCAATTGTCAGAATTGAGCATAGTTATGAGGTTATCCAGGCAATGATCATGTATATAGGCATCACGTTAGTGACAAGTAGACCGAAACGATTCTGCATCTACTACTATTATCCACTCATCGACCGCTATCCAGCATGCATCTAGATTATTAAGTTAAAAACAGAGTAACGCCTTAAGCAAGATGACATGATGTAGAGGAATAAATTCATGCAATATGATAAATATCCCATCTTGTTATCCTCGATGGCAACAATACAATACGTGCCTTGCATCCCCTTCTGTCACTAGGTAAGGACACCGCAAGATTGAACCCAAAGAAAAGCACTTCTCCCATTGCAAGAACTACCAATCTAGTTGGCCAAACCAAACGGATAATTCGAAGAGACTTCCAAAGATAACTCAATCATACATAAAAGAATTCAGAGAAGAATCAAATATTTTCCATAGATAAGTTAGATCATAAACCCACAATTCATCGGTCTCAACAAACACATCGCAAAAAGAAGATTACATCAAATAGATCTCCACGAGAGAGGGGGAGAACATTGTATTAAGATCCAAAAAGAGAGAAGAAGCCATCTAGCTACTAGCTATGGACCCGAAGGTCTAAAGTAAACTACTCACACTTCATCGGAGGGGCTATGGTGATGAGGTAGAAGCCCTCCATGGTGGATGCTCCCTCCGGCGGAGCTCCGGAACAGGCCCCAAGATGGGATCTCGTGGATACAGGAAGGTACGGCGGTGGAATTAGGTTTTTGGCTCCGTCCCCGATCTGATGGGGGTACGTAGGTATATATAGGAGGAAGGAGTACGTCGGTGGAGCGTCAGGGGGCCCACGAGGCAGGGGGGCACGCCCAGGGGAGGGATGGCGCACCCCCACCCTCGTGACCGCCTCTGGCACTTCTTGGAGTAGGGTCCAATTCTCCTGGATCACGTTCGGTGAGAAACTCACGTTCCCGAAGGTTTAATTCCATTTGGACTCCGTTTGATATTCCGTTTCTTCGAAACACTGAAATAGGCAAAAACAGCAATTCTGGGCTGGGCCTCCGGTTAAGAGGTTAGTCCCAAAAGTAATATAAAAGTAGAATGTGGATGCGGAGACGACACCTATGGGATCACAAGAATCCCTACTACGGTTGCGGTGCGCGGGGTCGTGAGAAGAGCAGATCAAACAGATAGCACACGGGTTCTTTTACCCAGGTTCGGGCCGCAAGATGCGTAAAACCCTACTCCTGCTTTGGTGGTTAGCTTATTTGCGTTCTTCAGCTAGCTATGGGGCGTGAAGAGCTCCAAAAAGCCGAATCCCCCTCCTGGTCGCCTTTGGCCTCCTTTTATAGGGAAAGGGGTTGCCACAGTGGCGTACAGGAGGTGTACAGGGTACAGCCATACGAGTTTATCCCTCGCATTACATGACAAGGCGCCATAAATGCTTCTTGCTTAGGTGTCCTTGCTTTACCGGGACGGGGGAGAGCCCAGTCTCGTCCGCCGCCGCTTCCCTTCGCGTTGACACGCGCCCTGGCCAGCGGTGCCTGTGGTGCCATGTAGGCAGGCACGCACCTGAGGTGGCGCCGTGGTGGGTCTCCATGAGGGTTCGCTTGCCGCCACGCAGGTGCCTGCCCAACTGGTTGGGTCAGCAGCTGCATGATGGAGGCTCGATTGGTGCGGGCCCGATGGTGGCCCTACGGGTGTCCTTAGCAGGGGCATTGCTGCAGCCTCGGCAAGGGCCTTGTCGGGGCCCCTGCAAGGGTCTTGCCGCGGCGCCTGCTGTCATCCCTGGCAAGGCTCTTGCCGGGGGCCTCGTGGTCCTCCTTGTCCAGGATCCCGCCAAGGGTCGTCATCTTCTGTAGTATGTATCTGATCTTTGGATGTCTTCACAAAGATCTGCATGCCACCATGGGTATGTCTCCCGAATCCTTTGCCCCATGGGGGGGGGGGTAGTGGACTCAAAGGTGATCCGCTCCGTGGGCGTGGGGCGAGCCGCCCCGCCAAGGGCCTTGCCGGGTTTGCTAAAACCGCCCCCCGGCAAGGATTTTGCCGGGGGAGTCTGCTTCGTCCCCTTTGCTTTTTGTGGTCTTGGTCTTGGCGCCATCCTGTTTCTTTCGAGCTTCGGCCTTACTTTGGCTCACCTTCCTTGCCTTGCTTTAGCGTGGTGACGCCCGCGGCTCAAACTGCCCGTGCACAGCTAAAGGTGTACCTTCCGTCTCAGACACCGGCAGAGCCTCGGCCTGGGCTGCACGTAAGCGCGATCGCGTCGTTGGTCTAGTCCCAAAAATGGTGCGCGGGCAGGCAGGGTGGTTTTTACCGCGGTAAGTCTTTTCGCGCGCTGCGCTTCCCACGCCTCCCGCGCGTGCCTTGGCGTGGGGAGGTGTGCGTGACGCGGGTGGCATGCGTAGGGCTGAGCTCTGCACGCATGCGTCCCGTCGCAGTAAAAGGGGGCGGTTCGCGCCTTCCCCATAAACGGAGGGAGGCGTGGAGGCGCCACCCATTTACTGAACGGGGCCGGGGCGTGGCCTTCATATGCCTACTCCCACGACCACGGGTGGGGAGAGGTCGCCACCCGCTGCCTTGGTCCCGCATGCCTTCCACGTGGTTCTCATGCGCTCGGGTGGCGTAATGGTGGAGGCGGGAAACCGGCCGTCATGGGCGGGGCCGCTGGTCGGTCCCAGCCTCTGTGCCTTCCGCGCCTTGATTGGCTGAGCGGGGCGGCCGTGCCCCCACCCTATTCCTTTATAAGGATCGGGGACGGCGACGACTCTTCCTTCTTCTCCTTCCTTCAGCTTCTGCTCCCCCTCCCTCCATCCGCCATGGAGAGAGGGAATCCTGGCTCTTCAACGGTGGCGGCAAGGGTCGCCACTCGACAATGCATCCTTCCTTCTCGTTCACCTGTGGTGGCAGAGCCAGCCGCGAGGGGAAGGGGGAGGGGGCGAGGCCGCGGGCGAGGCCGTGGACGAGGCCGAGGCGCTCAGGGAAGAGAAGAACGGGGTGGCGCACCGGTCCCGCCTCCGCCAGTAGTTCCTCCTCCTATGGAGGGCCATGTTGGCGGCGATCCTGCGAAGTTCTTCGTCCAGCTGCGCCGCCACTGTTGTCGCCTCCGTCTCCCGACTCCATTCGCGAGCGAGATGGAGCTGGATCCGCCGGAGTCATTGCGGTTGCACATGAGGGGCTGTTGGATCAGTGGCACGCTAGTTCGCGTCGACTTTCCAGCCCCTCACGTGATGTACCTTGGCCGAGGGTGGAAGACGTCACCACATCCACCGCTTGACGGCGGGCTCACTCTCCATTTCAAGCTGATGGAGGGCGGCCTCCTCTCCGCCAAGGTCTTCAAAGCCGCGACCGGGCAAGGTGCTGCGGAGAGCTCTTCGATAGCGGCGGCTCCTCCTCGAGCGGGAGTGGCGAGGAGGACAGCGGCAAGTGACGATAAGGGTAGCAGCGGCAGGATGACGGGTTCGACTAGGCGTCGGGCGCCGCTCCGCGGCGCACCGCGATCCCATCATCCGTGTCGCCGCTTCCTGAACTTCGGGCCGCCTCCTTGGGCGGCTGGCGTTGGGAGGCTGCGGAAAAGGAAGAGGGCGGGCGGCAAGGCCGTCAAATCGGAGTACGCGGGCACTGACGCCTTCGACGCGTGCTGACGTCCTGCCGCCTCGTCTTCGAGCTCTGCTTCCGGCGCCGCCATCACCATCCAGCCTTTGGACGGCCGCCGAGATGTTCTCTTGGTGTCTTCTGCCACCCGTAGCTCGTCTAGGCGCCCCTTTTGCCCTTTTCGCCTCCTTGACCTGCCTCCTGAAGAGAGGGGCAAGAGCGGGGTCATGGGCACATTATCTCTTTTTAGTTTGTAAATCTTTGGTCTTAGGATGAACTTAAAAACTTGTAATCCCATCATTCATGTTTTTCATTCTCTATGGACTGTACCTGAGTGGAATGATTTTAATGAAAAGGGACGCTTGCCGGGTCGTTTGTTTGCGGGTAGAACCCACGACAAGGAATAAATCCTTGTTATCTCCAAGATAAATAGTGTATTGCCCGGCAACAGGCGCTGCCGTCTTCCCACTTCACTCGACCTCCTTCACGCTTTTGGCGGAGGCAGGGATGAGGCGGGTTCAGGCTCCTCGTTTCATCCTTTTGCTGTCGCGACTACGACCAAACCTGGCCCCAGGAACGAGCCCCAGAGCCTAGAGTTTTTATGGGAGCACGGTAGCTTGGGGAACAATGAAGTTTCACATACCTCAGTCCATAAGGGAATGCATGATAAGGAATGAAGAACTTATCTGAAGCTGCAGCCCCTGGCAACTCTGGACTGACGTGGCTGAATCTTCGTACTTGCAGCCCCCAGCAATACTGGCTTGCCAGGGTCAAGATACTGATATGCCCCTCTTTTTCCTCCTTCGTCCTCAAGTGGTCCGGCAAGGGTATTTGTGAGTCCTGCGAACCAAAGGAGACAAAAGAATGGCAAAGAGACACACACTCGACCTCTAAGCTAGGGGTTAGTCGCCGCCAAGCACTATCAACCCTAACGAAGGACGAGACTTGACCTAGCATGCATACTATAACTTAGGGCACCGGCACTTCATTTATTTAAGCTCAGGGTCTGCGCCTGGCTTTGTACAAAGGGTTACATGCATCATCGGCAATGCTTGCGCAAAAGGTGGCTTGCCGGGGGGCCCGGCGAGCTGCATCTTACAGGTAAAACTTGCGAAGATGCTCAATGTTCCAGGAGTTGCTCACCAGAACAACATCTTCGGTCTCCAAGCGGACTGCGCCGGGCCTGGTGACTCGTACTACCCGATAAGGGCCTTCCCACTTTGGCGTCAACTTGTTGGAATTCTTGGCCGATTGAACGCCCCGAAGGACAAGGTCGCCTTCCTCAAGGCTTCGGGCATGAACCTTGTGGCTATGGTAGCGGCGCAAGGCTTGCTGGTAGCGTGTTGCTCTCACAGCCGCCCGAAGACGATCTTCCTCAAGGAGCTCTGCGTCGTCTTGCCGTAGTTGCTCTTGCTCGAGCTCGTCATAAGCGAGCACTCGAGGTGACCCGTATATGAGTTCAGTGGGGAGAACTGCTTCTGCCCCGTATACCAGGGCAAAAGGTGTCTAGCGGTGGCTCGATTTGGCGTCCTCCTGATCGACCAAAGAACCGCCGGAAACTCATCAATCCAACGCCTTCCACTCTTGTGCAGCCTGTCAAAGGTCCTAGTCCTTAATCCCCGCAGTACTTCAGCACTTGCCCTCTAAGCTTGACCATTGCTTCGCGGGTGAGCAACGGAAGCGAAACAGACTCTGCTGCCGAGGTCTTGGGTATATTGCATGAAGGTGCGACTTGTGAACTGTGTGCCGTTGTCGGTGATAACTCTGTTGGGTACGCCGAAACGGCACACTAGTCCCTTGAAGAACTTGACGGCTGACTGAGCTGTGACCTTCCTCACTGCCTCCACCTCCGGCCACTTTGTGAACTTGTCGATGGCGATGTACAAGTACTCAAAGCCCCTGGCGGCGCGGGGGAAAGGGCCCAGTATATCGAGCCCCCAGACCGAGAAGGGCCAGGAGAGAGGAATGGTTTGGAGGGATTGAGCCGGCTGATGAAGCTTCTTTGAATGGAACTGACACGCTTCACACCTGGTGACTAGTGTCGTCGCATCCTGGATGGCGGAGGGCCAAGATAAGCCTTGCCGAAATGCCTTGCCAGCAAGGGCCCTTGACCCAATTTGGGATCCACATACGCCTCCGTGTATCTCTGCCAACAGCCCCAGTCCTTCCTCCCAAGGGATACACTTCAATTTCACACCGTTCGACCTCTTTACATGCATGTAACGCCATCGATTTAACTGGTACATGGTGGAGCGACGGGCTACTTTTTCCGCTTCTTCCTGCTCCTCAGGAAGTTCCCCTATTTGGAGGAATCGGACGGTAGGCTGAGCCCACGCCGGAGCCTGGGGCTCGACGGCGAGGACTAAAGGCATCTCCTCCGCAATAGGGGCGGCTGCCTCGACGGCAAGAGCTTGACGCTCCGCCGGAGCCAGTCGTCCCGTGGCGGGCTTAGTATCCCCGGCAACATCCTTGCCGGCGGCTCCGGGGAGCTCGGCGGGAAAGTACTTGTCGGGCCTTGATTTCCTCCTCTTATTCTGCTCTGTTGATGGATCAACGGATGGCTGAGTTAGCTGAAGCACAAAGGTACCTTGTTCCACAGGTAGCTTGAGGGCAGCGCGTTTTGACAGGTAGTCGGCGATATCGTTCTCCGCTCGGGGAACGTGTTTAGCCTGTATCCCATCGAAACGCTCTTCCATCTTTCTCACTTCATCGACCTAGGCCTTCATCAACGGGCTCTGGTAATCCTTGTTGACTTGCTAGACGACAAGCTGTGAGTCTCCCCTGACGATGAGTTTCCTGATTCCGAGGTCCGCCGCGATCCTAAGACCGCAAGCAACCCTTCAGACTACCAGATTATTTGTTGACACCTCCACGGGAAGTGCATCCGATCGCAGACTTGAGGTGCTCCCCGATGGGCGCGACAAGCAGTACGCCAGCCCCGGCGCCTTGTAAGGAGAAAGCTCCATCAAAGTACATGATCCAATTGGAACTTGCCTCTTTGCCGGGGAGAGCAGTCTCTTGGGCTTCTTCGTCAGGTGTTGCGGTCCATTCTGCAATGAACTCTGCTAGGACTCGGCTCTGAATCGTCTAAGTACTTTCAAACTTGAGGCCAAAGCTGGACAGCTCCAGTGCCCATTCCACAATTCTTCCCATTGCATCTGGATTGTGCAATATCCGTTGCAGAGGGAAGCGAGTGACGACAGTGATCTCGTGCGCCTGGAAGTAGTGATGCAGCTTCCTCGAGGCCATAAGGAGGCCGAAGAGCAGTTTCTGCACGCCGGAGTACCTTGATCTAGCCCCCTGCAGGAGGGAACTGACAAAGTAGACCGGGTGCTGCATCATTTTCTACTTCGCCGGCACTCCAACTGGTTGTGTCGCCCTGCATTGGTGGTGTCGGCCCGCCGCTGCCATCCTCGTCGTCAACCTCTCTGCGCCACCAAAGGCGGGCGCTGACCACTTGGTCCGCTGTCGCCAGTATAGGAGCAACGGTTCTTGTGGCTGGGCGCAACTAGTATCGACACAGAAGAGAGGTATTTCTTCAAACCTTGCAATGCTGCTTCGGCTTCTGGCGTCCACTCCATCGGGCCCGCCTTTTTCAGGATCTTAAAAAAGGGAAGGGCGCGCTCAGCAGACTTGGAAATGAACCTGCCCATGGCGGCGAAGCAACCAGCAAGCCGACGCACATCCTTGATTCGCTTGGGTGCTTCAATCTGCTCTATAGCTTTGATGTTGTCCGGATTGGCTTCTATCCCACGCTGTGACACCAAGAACCCGAGAAGCTTGCCGGACGGGACGCCAAAGACACACTTCTCAGGGTTCAGCTTGAGATTGATCTTGCGCAGGTTCGCAAATGTTTCTTGCAAATCCGGTATGAGGGTTGCCCTGTCCTTGGTTTTGACCACTATGTCATCCATATAAGCTTCCATATTTCTATGGAGCTGGGGTTCAAAACCAATCTGGACCGCCATTGCAAACGTCGAACCAACACTCTTCAACCCGAAAGGCATCCGCATGAAACAATACGTACCACATGGGGTGATGAATGTTTTCTTCTCTTCGTCTTCTCTTGTCATGAAGATCTGGTGGTAGCCGGAGTAGGCATCGAGGAATGACAGCAGATCACACCCAGCCATGGAGTCAACAATCTGGTCGATGCGCTGCAACGGGAAGGGGTCTTTAGGGCAAGCCTTATTGATGTTTGTGTAATCAATACACAGTCTCCACTCCCCATTTGCCTTGCGCACCACGACCGGATTGGCCAACCACGTTGGATGGAGCACTCCTCTTACCAAACCCGCTGCTTCCAGTTTTCGGATCTCTTCTGTGATGAACTCTTGTCGTTCCAAAGCTTGCTTTCTGACCTTCTGCTTGACGGGCCGCGCATGAGGGCAGACAGCAAGGTGGTGCTCAATCACCTCCCTGGGAACACCGGGAATGTCGGAAGCTTGCCATGCAAACACATCGACATTCGCCCGCAGGAAGGTGACGAAAGCGCCTTCCTATTTGTCGTCGAGGGTGGAGCTTATGGTAAAAGCTCCTCCCGTGTCGTCCCCATTGACAGAAACCTTCTTGGTTCCCGGCGGTATGGCCCTGGGCTTCTTGTTTCCGCCGGTGGAGCTCTCTGGCACGTCCTCGACGACAGCGCAACACTCCGAAGAGGTGCGCTTGCCGGAGTGGGTGTCCGAGGCCTCACCAGTCTTCTTCTTCTTCTTCGCTCCCGGGGTCCCAGCGGCAGGAGCAAGCGCCCTAGCGACGGCAGGTGCTACAACTGCTTGCTGGTATAATTGGTCAACGCAAATCAACACATCTTTCTTGTCGGAGGGGATGGTGATGATCGTCACAGGTCCCGGCATCTTCAGGGTGTTGTAGGCGAGGTGACGCCGCCATGAACTTGGCCAGCGCCATGCCAAGGATCCCGCTAGGGCAAGGTGATCTTCGCAACATCGAACACGATCCTCTCCGCCCTGAAGTTCAGGTTGCTTCCAAAAGTCACGGGCAGCGTGACCTTTCCCTTGGTTGGCTTCTTCCCGGTTGACCCCTGAACGCGCCTGCCTCTTCGAGGTCTCCATCGAATCTGCAGCTCGATCACGGCAAAGCGAGATCAGGTTCAGACCGCCCCGCCATCGACTAGCATCTTCGCTACCTTGAGGTTGCGATTGTTGGTGAAACCAACAATGGCAAGCACCGACCGCAGTGGTGCGATCAGGTGGTCCTCAATGTCAAAGATGATAGGTGTGCCGGACCACTTCAGCCGCCTTCGGCATCAAACGACGGCTCGCTGCTGTGATCTCGCGCCCAATGCTTAAGCCGGGCGGTGAGAAGTATGCAGCGAGGCGCCGCCGCCGATGCACATGGCCTCTAGCTTCAAACTCTTGGTCGCCGGATTCGCCGCCCTCTTCGTGATCGCCGCCTTCGGCTTTCACACGGCCCGGGCGGGCCTCTCCTTGCTTATCTTGTCGCGACGGCCGCTTTGGCCGCCACGCTTCTTGCCGGACCCTCAGCACCGCCTGGGCCCTTCTCCTTGTCTCGCTCATACTCAGCCCTCTGCTTTTCAGCGAGGAGCTCAACCTGTCGGTAGTCCCGAGAGCATGGCCTTTGGTGAGATGGATCTTGCAAGATCGCTTGTCGAGTTTCTGGCTTCTCAGCAGCCGCCAAGGCCCGGCAGGCGACACATCCGGCAACCTCCTTGCCGGGGTCGTCTGCCTTGGTTTTCTTGGTGGAGCCGGCGTCATCAGATCCCTCGACGGCAAGCACAGCTTTTCCTTTGCGCTTTCTATTGCGGCACTGCCTTTCTTTGCCGGGGCGGCAACATCCTCATCTGAGGAGTCGGTTTCCACGCCGGCATCTTCGCCGGGGTACTTCCTTCCCTCTTCAGCTCGGGCACATTTTTCAGCAAGAACATAGAGTTCTGCTACATCTCTCACCTTGTTCATTGCCAGCTCTTCGCGCATCTTGCGGTTACGCACGTTCTGATGGAACGCGCTGATGATGGTGGCAGGGTGAACATCAGGGATATTGTATTGTACCCGGCTGAACCTCTGAATATACTTGCGGAGACTCTCGCCTCCTTCCGGGAATGACGCAGGTCACTTGCTTGGCCATGGGCTTGGTGGCCTCCAAAGAAGGCGCCTACGAACTCATGGCACAACCCGACCAGGAGGAAATAGAGTCTACCGGCAAATGCATCAACCATGACATGGCGTTGGGTTTAAGAGTCAACAGAAAATAATTCGCAAGCACCTTATAGTCGCGGGCTCCGGCAGCTTGCATCGCGATGGTGTAAACGCTGAGGAAATCGGACGGGTGGGTCTTGCCACTATACTTTTCACCCACATCGGGTTTAAAGGTGCAGTGAGTGGTCCACTGGAACTGCCGCAGCTCACGGGTAAAAGCCGGGCAGCCTACCTCGTAGGGTAAGCCACCAGGGCTCACTGGTGCCGGGTGGCTCACAGCAGGCCTGACCGCACCGTTCGATTGGTGGCGCGCTCGCCAGCCGATAGTGGTTCGAGCGCCTTCATGTTCTCGCCCCGGCGACTTGGCGCTGGTCACGGTGGGCCCGCTGGTCGGACGATGCTACGGAGATCTCGCCGCCCGTAATATCGCGACAGTCTGGCGTCCGCGGGGCGCCGCCCGGGGCTCCACCGACTTGGTTCGTCTTTGTTGGCCACCGCAACAAGGCTTCGGATAGTGGTTTCCATTCGCCGAAGTTTCCCGTAGTGGGAGGAAAATCGAGAGCAATCGCGCGCGCCAGCTTCGCTGGCGCAGGTGGCAGCGAAACCTGCACGGATCGCGACGCTTTGACTTCGACCATGTCGGCGAGTTCTATCATGACCCCGCGTCGCGACGCCACCTTCTCCCGCGCCGCGAAGCGGGCAGGTCTTCGAACCACGGAGTGGCGCCAGGTTTTTTCCGCGGCGACGCCTGGGTCCTCGGCGTGATTACGCTGCTCATCGCGCCGCTGAGAAGAAAGCGCCGCCGGCGCCGGCGTGGGAGTCTTGGAAGCCCTCACGTCGCCTGCGAGCGGGGTGGCGGCGATCTTGGAAGGCCCCGCGCCATCCGCGGAGAGCCAGGCTCCATCTTTGGATTTGGCGGCGTGCGGCCCATTGCTAGGCGCACGAACATCGCCGCCTCCCAAACTTCAGCTGCTGGGACGGTGTTCGTGTTCACGAACGGCGCCCCTGGTCCTTTCTACGACCGGTCCGCTGCTCTCCCGCGTCGGGACGGGATGTCCGGCTTCCGACAGGCCAACCGCCACCGTCGTCTTCTTTTTGGGCGCCATGACGATGACAAAGCGTCGAACTAACTGCTAGAGCCGATTCTCACAACTGCGCCCCCTACCTGGCGCGCCAAAGATGTCAGTGCAGAGACGACACCTATGGGATTACAAGAATCCCTACTACGGTTGCGTGGCGCGGGGTCGTGAGAAGAGCAGATCAAACAGATAGCACACGGGTTCTTTTACCCATGTTCGGGCCACAAGATGCGTAAAACCCTACTCCTGCTTTGGTGGTTAGCTTATTTGCGCTTCTTCAGCTAGCTATGGGGCGGAAGAGCTCCAAAGTCAATCCCTCCTGGTCGCCTTGGGCCTCCTTTTATAGGAAAAGGAGTTGCCACAGTCGCGTACAGGAGGTGGACAGGGTACAGCCATACGAGTTTATCCCTCGCATTACATGACAAGGCGCCATAAATGCGTCTTGCTTAGGTGTCCTTGCTTTACCGGGGACGGGGGAGAGCCCAGTCTCGTCCGCCGCCGCTTCCCTTCGCGTTGACACGCGCCCTGGCCAGTGGTGCCTGTGGTGCCATGTAGGCAGGCACACACCTGAGGTAGCGCCGTGGTGGGTCTCCACGAAGGTTCGCTTGCCGCCACGCAGATGCCTGCCCAACTGGTTGGGTCGGCAGCTGCATGATGGAGGCTCGATTGGTGCGGGCCCGATGGTGGCCCTACAGGTGTCCTTGGCAGGGGCCTTGCCGCAGCCTCGGCAAGGGCCTTGCCGGGGCCCCGGCAAGGGTCTTGCCGCGGCGCCTGCTGTCATCCCCGGCAAGGCTCTTGCCGGTGGCCTCGTGGTCCTCCTTGGCCAGGATCCCGCCAAGGGTCGTCATCTTCTGTACTATGTATCTGATCTTTGGATGTCTTCACAAAGATCTGCATGCCACCATGGGGATGTCTCCCGAATCCTTTGCCCCATGCGGGGGGCAGTGGACTCAAAGGTGATCCGCTCCGTGGGCGTGGGCGAGCCACCCGGCAAGGGCCTTGCTGGTTTGTTGAAACCGCCTCGGCAAGGATTTTGCCGGGGGAGTCTGCTTCGTCCCCTTTGCTCTTTGTGGTCTTGGTCTTGGCGTCGTCCTGTTTCTTTCGAGCTTCGGCCTTACTTTGGCTCACCTTCCTTGCCTTGCTTTAGCGTGGCGACGCCCGCGGCTCAGACTGCCCGTGCACACTTAAAAGGTGTACCCTTCTTTCTGTACACCGACATCGAAAATAAAGCCCATTATAGTCCAAAACAATAGATAAAGTAGCATGGAGCAATCAAAAATTATAGATACGTTGGAGACGTATCAGGGAACTACTTCTATATATAGTAAAATAAAGTAGTTTTATTAATTAAATCAACTAGTTCAACTACTAAGCACTTGCTATAAATAAATAAAGCAATACTTATTCAAAATAAACTACTTCTATATATAGTAAAATAAAGTAGTTTATTAAATCAACTAGCTAGTTCAACTATATATTAAGCACTTACCACGTCACCTTCACAGGAACTCTCTTCCTGCGGGGCTCGCCGTCAACATCACCAGGGTTATCTTGTCTGATCTTATACCGCAATGCACCGCATACCGGGCATGCGTTCAAATCCTCGTACACATCGCGGTACAGGATGCAGTCATTAGGGCATGCATGTATCTTCTGCACCTCCAATGCTAGAGGGCATACGACCTTCTTTGCTGCGTACGTACTGTCGGGCAATTCGTTATCCTTTGGAAGCTTCTTCTTCAATATTTTCAGTAGCTTCTCAAATCCTTTGACAGGCACAACATTCTCTGCCTTCCACTGCAGCAATTCCAGGAAGGTACCCAGCTTTGTGTTGCCATCTTCGGAATTGGGGTACAACCCTTTTTTGTGATCCTCTAACATGCGATCGAACTTCAACTTCTCCTTTTGACTTTCGCATTGCGTCCTTGCATCGACAATGACCCGGCGGAGATCATCATCATCGGGCACATCGTCTGGTTCCTCTTGATCTTCAGCAGCTTCCCCCGTTGCAGAATCATCGGGCACATCGTCTGGTTCCTCTTGATCTTCAGCAGCTCCCCCCGTTGCAGCATCACCGTATTCAGGGGGCACATAGTTGTCATCGTCCTCTTCTTATTCACCGTCTTCCATCATAACCCCTATTTCTCCGTGCTTCATCCAAACATTATAGTGTGGCATGAAACCCTTGTAAAGCAGGTGGGTGTGAAGGATTTTACGGTCAGGGTAAGACTTCATATTCCCACATTTAGGGCATGGACAACACATAAAACCATTCTGCTTGTTTGCCTCAGCCACTTCGAGAAAATTATGCACGCCCTTAATGTACTCGGAGGTGTGTCTGTCACCATACATCCATTGCCGGTTCATCTACGTGCATTATATATAATTGTGTGTGTCAAAAGTAAGAAAATTAGACAAGTATCTATCTAAAGTAAGAAAATCAGACAAGTATCTATCTAAAGTAAGAAAATCAGAAAGAAGATAAGAACAAGAGGCTTACCACGGTGGTGCCAGTGACGAGATCGGCGCGGGCGATCAACGGCGGTGAAAACAGGGACGGGGCGTGACGGACCGCTAAATTTAAACAAATCTC
Organism: Aegilops longissima; assembly: GCA_021605205.1. Taxonomy (NCBI): domain Eukaryota; kingdom Viridiplantae; phylum Streptophyta; class Magnoliopsida; order Poales; family Poaceae; genus Aegilops; species Aegilops longissima. The sequence goes on from CM038681.1 coordinate 25,216,598, forward strand.
GGGAAAAAGGAGCTCCGAGGTCGAGCTTCGAGAGGAGAAAGCTTAACTAGTGTGGCTCGGGCATTTCATCGAACACCTCATGTGCATAGGAGGTGAGCTAGAGCACCCAAATGCCCTCCTCTCACCGGCCAGAAAAAACAGAGCACTGTGGAGTGCTCTGCCGCGACAATGGGTATATATAGGCAACTTTTTTGTCCCTGTTCGTGGTAGGAGCCGCGACTAAATCCCCCCTTCGGTACCGGTTCAAGGCATGAATCGGTACCAATGGCTATGGGCCAGGAGCGCGGCCCTTTGGTCCCGGTTCGTGCCTAGAACCGGGACAAATGGATCCAGACGAACCGGGACCAATGCCCACGAGGCCCCGGCTGGCCCCCTGGGCTCATGAACTGGGACTAATGCCCCCCATGGGTCCCGGTTCATGAAGAACCGGGGCTAATGGGCTGGCCAGGCCCGAACCAAAGCATGTTTTCTACTAGTGGTATTCCGTCTTGGTTAACCTAAACACAAAAAAAATCCTCAAATAATCTTTGCATTTGGTGGGTTTTATGAATTCATGATGCCTCCAAAATGCTACAAGTTCCTTCCAGTCTTATTACCTTGAAGTAGCATTAGCTTTGGCAAAAGCACAAAAGAAGTAACAACTATGAAACCTGCAGCGATTACAATAACTAACAATCAAGCATCCGACAAGTTGTGTGACAACAATTAAGGGTAGAAAAGACTAACTAAGAAGCAACAACGAGTTTACCGCTTGATACTGTTCGTGACGACAACGACGGTGGGTAGTTATTATATACGCAGCCATTCACTGTCGAAGCACACACGCTCTCAAGCTGTAATGTTTCGATGTCCAACGTACATAAGCTTGGCTCGAGCGACGAGTTTCTATGGTGATCGAGGACCAAGTACTTCCCCATTGAACGTTTGAGCAAGTACCAAGAGACCAGGGAGGGTGAGAATATCTTCTCCTTTAGCCACTTGCTGGAGCTCCCACAATTCCCCCCCCCCCAATGGTATAATTGCGGCCATCGGCCAGAAGTGTCATGTCCACTAACAAGCATTCAAGGCCTGCCTTCTCCTGATTCCACCATAGTTATACCATGGAATGTCGATTTTTTGGCTTCCTGTGGGGGTTCAGCAATGGAGAACTCCATCCTCTTGGTGTCAACCACCAACATTTTCATTTTGTACCGCCAATTTGGCAGCCAGTAAAAGCAGCCAGACGCATATTGGCACCAGTAGAAGAGTGTTGTCCGTGTCGATGATAGCAATCCGGCTAACAAATTGGCCCAACCACTAGTAGAAAACAGGGCATTTGTCCCGGTTCGTAAGGGCCTTTTGTCCCGGTTTAAGAACCGGGACACGAACCGGGACAGATGGGCCTCCACGTGGCCACTGCAAGCAGCCCAGGCGAGGGGGCCTTTGGTCCCGGTTGGTGATATAAACCGGGACCAAAAGGCTTCCACGCCACAAGAATGGGCGGAGCTGAGGTTTTTTTTAAGTGGCTGGTTTAGGGTTTTGGGGTTAATTTAGGTTGTTATTAGCTAGCTAATAGAGAGAAGTGTCCTCTCTTATATCTTCGTCCTTGGTTTACCAACGCTACTGCTATGTTCATTTCACCTGCTGATATATAATAACTCATGCTCGCATCATACATCATCATATATAATAACAAGTCCTACTAATCATGCATCATCATACAACATCTACTCGTTATTAATAACAAGTCATATGATCATCATCCTCATAGTCATCAAACCCAACCCTACATAATTGTTCTTAGCACATGATCATCAGTATCAGGTAGGACCTAAACACCCTTAAGGTAAAATAGCATAAAACAATATAGACCCTAACTCTCCATTATGAAGAATGGAGATCATCCTGTCTCCAATTTTTGCACTTCACTTCCTTTTGCTTCCAAGAAGCTCGTTATGACTGTCCATACATTTTTTCCATTTTTTTTGTTGTCATGTCTCCAGTACTTTTAGAAACCCGGTATGGACAGTTGAGATTCGTAGGACGACCTGGATGTATGTTCAAAACATCAAGGTGACCGTGCGTATACATCAGATGAGGCACACAATCATTCGGGATTATCTGTTGAAAAACATAGTAATAACTTCGTAGTTAGCAATGATGTACCACTAGTAGAAAAACACCTATTAGTCCCGGTTCGTAAGGGCCTTTAGTCCTGGTTCATGAACCGGGACTAATGGGTCGTTACAAATACCTCCACCCATTAGTCCTGGTTCAAACACGAACCGGGACAGATGTGCCTCCACGTGTCCGGTCCACCGAGCCCAGTTAGGGGGGCCTTTGGTCCCGGTTGGTGGCACCAACCGGGACCAAAAGTCCATGTTTTTTTAAGAAAAGTGGCTGCTTTAGGGGTTTTGGGGGTTATTTTTAGGTTGTTATTAGCTAGCTAATAGAGAGAAGTGTCCTCTCTTATATCTTCGTCCTTGGTTTATCAACGTTGCTGCTATGTTCATTTCACCCGCTGATATAACATGCTCATGCATGCTCGCATCATACATCATCCTATATAATAACAAGTCCTACTAATCATGCATCATCATACAACTTCTACTCGTTATTAATAATAAGTCATACAATCATCATCCTCATAGTCATCGAACCCAACCCTACATAATTGTTCTTAGCACATGATCATCAGTATCAGTTAGGACCTAAACACCCTTAAGGTAAAATAGTATAAAACAATATAGACCCTGACTCTCCATTATGAAGAATGGAGATCATCCTCTCTCCAATTCTTGCGCTTCGCTTCCTTTTGCTTCCGAGAAGCTCCTTACGACTGTCCATACATTTTTCCATTCTTTGATTGTCATGTCTCCACTTCTTTTAGAAATCCGGTATGGACAGTTGAGATTCGTTGGATGACCTGGATATATGTTCAAAACATGAAGGCTGCCATTCTCATACATCAAATGAGGCACACAATCCTCTGGGATTCTCTGTTGAAAAACATAGTAATAAATTCATAGTTAGCAATGATGTACTAGTTTTAGAAGTATGCAAAAAGACGCACGGATGTCGTAATAGTAAAAAAAATTACCAGGGTATCTCCATGGTAGTTACCGTAGTTCAACACGTGCACTAGTGGCACGTATTGACCATAATGTTGCGGAGTTCGATTGTAGACACTAGTCAACAACCCCGTGCACCCGCACGGGCTAGCAAACTTCTAAGTCCATTAGATAAGAAATCACGCTTGGAAAATAATCAAACAAATATTATATTCTTTTGAAAAGTACACCGAAAATTGGTTTCCATTAAATGTTTGCAGAAATTAGGAATGCAACTCTTAATAAGTAGGCAATTGTTTGGATAACACACAGTGAGATATAATCATGCCATTTTCTGCTTGCCTGCTGCAAGTGGCAATGTCTAGTGAATATAAATAAGAAATAGTATGAACCGGAAATAAATATATTCCGATCATGAATGTTGATTTTGGAATAACTATTTTATTGGAAAATGAATGCGTGGGGAGGGACCTAATAATTGGGCACACAGGAGGGGAGGCAGGTTGACATTGATCTTGTTGACACCTTGAGCATAACGCAATAATGCGACCTTCCCAACATGTTAAATTTGTGGAAAATCTAATTGGTTCTGTTCTACTCCAAGAAATCAACAAAACTAAGTTTCTACTCTCCGAAATTATGATTGACAAACTAATTGTAATACTAAGACAAACATATCAATGTAAATTCAAGGTTGGGGTATATCATCTGATGTAATCATCATTACAGAAAACAATTAAACGAACTTTGCTTGGAGCACAAATTATAAGAGATACCTTATATCTGCTGGTTGGTTGACAGAACAATTGTTGCAATGGTAATACAGTATAAGATGCAAAAGATTAGTCAAATCGTTTGCTGAAAGGTAATGGAAAATAAGAATAATTCCATAGCTCGAAATAAATGCAAATCTTACATATAGGTTGTCTGGATGCAAACTGCAGTAAGGCATATATATTGGCTGCAAATCTTACCTACAACGCTGACTACAGCAGCAATGCCTTGATTAAAAATAGAGAAAGTATTTTAGAAAACTATCGAAGTCTTCTGTGATTTGAAACAAACACAATACAATCAGTCGGTACAAATGCATTTTTAATAGTGTACATGAAATCCCTCCCAAAAAAACAGTCTACATGAAATTCTTCAAGAATATCTCATTTATAATTCGAAATATTTAGTAGAACAAAAAAGTAAGTTGAGGAACAACTATATATATAGTTCCTATTACATAAGGTGAATGTACCAAAGGAGTACTTAGCTGAGCAATAGTTTACCAACCAAGACTTACCGCTGAATAATGCCTCAAAATAAAATTTTACACTCCAACTAATCATAAATTTAGTAGGAAAAAAAGAGAGAGGTAAGTTAAAATACACAAACTTTGTGGAAGATAAAAGTTACACTTAACCTGAAAATTGTATCTCAAATTCTCAATGGCTATCCCGTGTTCTGGACGTCAAACCTACCAATATCACGTAGGCTTAGGCCATATTAAAGTCACATTAGAGGAGCTTACTTGTCAAGTACTACTACTACATGTACTGTGGCCATTGCATTGTTAATGTTTTCTAGACATGATATTAGAGTAGGAATGATATGCCCACTACTTTCTTTTGCACCGTTGTCTAAATCTTTTAAGGACAACTGATCTATATACTACACCGAAAAAATATGCACACATAAATAGAAATGGTACAGCCGTACAGTCCGCTTGATTTTTAGGAAGAAAACCATTATTTAGATTTCTAATAATATGCTAATATGGAAACTATTTAGATGGATTATTCTGCAAGTCCAAAGAAGTTTCTAAATTGAACTGTTTGCTACATACTGCTCTCTAAGTATATCAATCCTATAAATGCTTGATAGGAAAATGCAGCAAGGAATTTATCCATACATCTATTTTGTTACATGTATTCCATTGCTATTTCCTACGCCTAATTAGTACTTCAAATATGCATATCACATGATTAGACAATGCACTCCATTATTTCATTACACTTACAACTAATCTCATAATTCTGATAAATATGTTACCTGTTGAGGTACACTCTCGCACCTCTCATAGTATGATCTGATCTTGCAATAATTGTACACAATGCTCAGCTTGAAAAATAGATCAACCAATAATTAGGGAAAACAAATTGATAATTTCTCTATGAAGAACACACCTCTCGTTTCTCTCTTGCAGATATGCATAAAGATTCGCAGCGCAGGAGATTCCAGCTGGCTTTGCCACTAAGACCATGTGGTACGTACCATTTGCCTTCCAACCTGCTATAAGCCTGCAACTGCACGGTGCTGCTTTTTGTCAAGGGAGATATGCATAAGCAGATGCAGTTCGACCTCTGCTTGAAGTGCATGCCCTCAACTCCACAGAACTGCATATTGACAGTGTGCGCAATTGCGCATACCTCAAGGGATGGAGGACGATATTGGGAGCTGCCTGCACCTCTCGGAGAGAAACATGAGGTCACCACAGGAGACTCGATGATGTCAATCGATTTAGGTTATCTATGAGAGCAGAAGATACTTTCCAATGTAAACACAGAAAACTGGAAGCCAATTCGTGGGAGACAGTGGAACCTCTACCCTGTACGTACATGCCATCCAACTGTGAGGTATTATTAATAAGCAGATCGGATGGATCCTAGTACAACCTCTCGGTAATTTTCCTAGGATTAACATGGAGCCTCCAATGGTGCCTTCAATTAGTTTTTGTCTTCAAAAAGGCAACAGTTGAGAACAATGCTGATAAAAAATGCAAGTATGAGGTGATGGACATTACGCTGACTGTCGTGCCTGTTGCTCCAGGTTGGCTGCCATATTTCCATTACATAAGTTCAACTATGAAATCAATCTCCAAGAAACACCATATTATCCATTTATCGGCTCATAAGGATTGTTTTCACATATACATGTACCGAATCCTTACTGAAGAACCTATTTATTAGTAGGTTTGTAATATTAACTCATGTCCGAAACTGGTAATAGTATCTACTGTTATTTTGGTAATACATATGTCTGATATCAAATTTACCCAAAAATAGAAACCACATGATGAACGTAGTAATCTGGCTGCCAATTATCAACTTGATGATCCACAAAGCAACGTAGCAATAAATACATACATTCAAACTGAGGGAGGATGGCAATGCATCAAAATTACAAAGAACCTTCTCCTAAAATGTATGAGGAACTGACGTGAGCTAATATACATATGCTAAGCTAAACTTACCTGATAGAAGATGATCAAATTACCTGATAGAATACTTTCCCCTTATTATTCTTTCTATCCAACCAAGCCTAATGTGAAATGGAGGAAAAGGAAAATAACAATTGATTTTGAAGTCTGAAAAGGGTTAAAATAAAATTATGATAAAACAACATTATTATTCTTGGCAAATACAAAGTAAAAAGAGCAAGTAAATATTATCATGATAATTCAAATGAACTCACAGTAGCCTAGGAGGCATGCTTGTTAATAGAAACAAAAAAATCATGTATACAGTACAGGGAAGTTTTACTATCACTGGATATATCTTCAGCAATTACTGGGTTTATTTCAATAGTAAACTGTATCATTTTGTAATCTTAGATTTAACCTGCAGATCACACCCACAAAAAGACCCTGCAGATCAGAACATGTTGTATTTTTATTCGAACATCTTAATTTGAAGATAATAATACAATGCATCAACAGTAGACAGTGTTGGGGGCTACCAACGTATGCACATGTTTATATATGTATGCATGGAATTAGAATCCAAAAGTAACACTAACCGTCATCATTCAATTGAATTAATAAGCTAAGAGTGTATCATCAACTCGTGAGGTGATTCTGCTCAATTCTTTGTGCTGCCATTATGTAGCTCCCACTTGTGCTCTCGGGTGTTGACCAAGGGTGTTACAGGACAATAGGAGAGGTGCCCACTCTTTGATTTTGTCTCTCTTTTTCACTGCACATCAACATCTCAGTTTAGCCAAATTCTTCCTTTCAAAGTCATGGGACATGCTGAGCAGATCAATCTAGTTATTTTCCTTTTTCTTTCAGAATCTGTTAATAAGCATTAGACATGGAGACTACTTCTGATTGCATTAAAAAATAAAAGGTGAGAGACCTCAAGATGTTGTAATCAGATCTCAGTATCCAACAACCTTGCAGAAAACTACGTAATCTGCAAACTAAATATATAATTGCAACAGGAGACAGCTGAAACATAGAATCTGCTATATATGTGCAAACAGCGGGAGAAAGCTAAAACTAATAGTTGATAACTCAAAGATTATTTGTATCAATTGGCGAAGGAAGAACTAAAACTGCTAGTGAAAATAATGAATAAGTCTATACCGTTACTAATTGCGGGAATGTATAGAGAACATAAATAATACTAATTACATCACTTATCTAATCTAAATTTATTTCAGTGTCTTAAGTCACAAATTGAATCAAATTTGAAACCACGTGCAGCTTCTGGGCAGAGCGTGAAACTGTTGAAGTTCAGCGGGATAGGAGATGCACGCAACACACCACTCCTGTTGGTTCCCCTCGTTCCCTATACTGCATGATCTAGTCATGAGCAGTGCTGATATATGGACACCACATTACCAATCTTTCTTGATCAGACTATGGGCATTAATTAATCCGATTACAGGGAGGGCTCTAGGATAGATTCAACGGGTTGTACAATAGAGCAAAGGTTTCAGGATAACTGATTACTTGCATGTATTGTGAGGAAAGGAGCGATGGGCCACGAACGCCAGCAGCATAGGTCATGTATACCATGGCGTATTCAACCTATTATAGTTCCTCCACTATGCAGCTTCATAAACCACGTGGGATGTCCGATCTGATTTAAACTACCTTCGATACACCTCCACCCCCTTCACTCCATCATCCAACGTAGATGCAATTTGGCAGAGGCATGAAATCTGAGATTGGAAAGGGTCTCCTCCTCACAGCCAAGATGGATTGCAGCATAATGGGCACACCGGAGATTGCTGCATGTGAAGGCTTTTTTTTAGGGCTGGGTAGATGACACGCCGGTGCAAGGGAGACGTGTGCATCGAGGGTGTAGGATAGGATCGGGGGAGAAAGGGATCTGCAAGAGGGATGTTTTTTTTTTGCAGCGTGAGATATGTTTGTTTTTCAAGGAGTTGGCTGGATAGACATGGACGTGGGATTTTTTTTAGGGAGACATGGACGTGGGATAGTAGGCATGGACTCCATGAGTTAACTCATCTGACGGCCATAAATAGTTAATACATAGATCAAACGGACTGTTTGATTAAGTTTTGAGGATTAACGTGGAGCCTCGTTTGGTGCCTCCAATTAGTAAATATAAGATTGTAATTCTCAAGATCAGTACAAAATGCGATCAGATGATTTTTCTCCTTATAAGTTAATTCGGAGCCATCGGTGTAGTGGATTTTGTCTACCATCTTCTGCACATTCTTTGAAGAATGAAAATAAGCTGTCAAATATTTTGAAATAAACAATATAAATTACTTAATAACTATGTTTGAGAAGCTCACATGGGGGAAGAATTGGAAGTGTATCCACAAGGACCCAAATGTCCATATTGTCTTGCTTGATTGTAGGATCACCAAGATCCATGGTGACAAGCATACCCTCATCAAAACCATACATCTTGCAAAGTACTTCCCAATTTTTGCAACCAAAATGGGTTACACTCTCAGCATTATACAGCTTTACTTCAAAATCCACACCATGATGGGTCCTTAGGTGAATTTTTTTTGGTTTCCATACTTTCATGGTCTTCAAAACCCATCGTCTCCAAGACATAGCGTCTTGCATAGCATGTGATAAGCTAGTCGAATTGGAAAAGATGAAAAATACACGTTAATATAGTTGAAGTCGTGCTTAATTACGAAAAAAATTATTGTCGTTGTTGCGTACCGTATGAACATCGTAGGTATCCTCGAGCTTAATGTTGAAGCGCCGATCTTCGTCCAGCTCAAGGAACCTGTCGCACATACCTCGGTCGTCGTGGCACCAACAGCACTTCCAGGCGGTTTTCGCGTCCGAGTACGACATTTCCGGTCTGTGTTCATAATTCAAATATTAAACTTGTACAATTAAATATATGTACTAAAAAACCTAAATTAGATCATTATTATTAATCACGGATTGACTATCGGTGATGGTAGCTCCTCCTTTCATTCCCGAGTGCATTATTACACCAAATTGTCTAGCACATGGGAATGAAGGAGAAGCTACGCCCACGACGGCGTGGATGATGGAGGGGGCTCCTAGATTTCTGCATAGAGTGCTCTTCAATTTTAGCATTCAAAGTAGGAGTACTTTTCCAATATGAGCATTCAATAAGCAAAACCAAATCATAAAATAAAGTAGTATTCAAATTAGCATGCATTCAATTATAAGCAAAAGTACATCATCTCTTGTGTCCGTACATCGTCGAATATTATCACTAATACTCCTCGAATACTATTATACGTATAGCATCGCTAATACAGCTAGAACCGTAGCGCCTGACGGGTATCGTCGCGGGCAGTGGACACCCAAAGATAAGGAACCATCACAGGATCATAGCTCCAGTGAGATCCCTGAAGAACCTGCTAGGTATTGTCGAGCTTGCCCTCCAACGCAACCATTTAGCGACGGACGTGCTCGTCCTCCTCGCTGACACGGTGACTTACCACCTCCGCGGTGTCCGGAAGGCTCGGCATCATCACTGGCCCATGCGACCGCCAGCAAACAAGGATCGGGTCAACAACGGGCGGGCTCCTCACCAACCTATGTCCCCCGGAAGGTAGCACCTCCCAATACCATCCCGGCGGAGCCCAGTCTCGGACATGGCCCTGATCAAGCAGGCCTCCACCGCCGAGTCGACGATGAGGATGCGGGATAGGAACCGTCGACGTCGATGCGGGAACTACTTCTATATATAGTAAAATAAAGTAGTTTTATTAATTAAATCTACTAGTTCAACTACTAAGCACTTACTATAAATAAATAAAGTAGTACTTATTAAAAATAAACTACCTCTATATATAGTAAAATAAAGTAGTTTATTAAATCACCAGAGTCAACTATATATTAAGCACTTACCATATCACCTTCGCAGGAACTCTCTTCTGCGGGCTCGCCAATCAACATCACTGTGGTCATCTCGTCGATCTTATATCATAATGCACCGCATACCGGGCATGCGTTCAAATCCTCGTACGCACCGCGGTAGAGGATGCAGTCATTAGGGCATGTATGTATCTTCTGCACCTGCAATCCTAGAGGGCATACGACCTTCTTTGCTGCGTACGTACTGTCAGGCAATTCGTTATCCTTTGGAAGCTTCTTCTTCAATATTTTCAGTAGCTTCTCAAATCCTTTGTCAGGCACAACATTCTCTGCCTTCCACTGCAGCAATGCCTGTACGGTACCTGATACGTCACCAACGTATCTATAATTTTTGATTGCTCCATGCTATATTATGTACTGTTTTGGGCAATATTGGGCTTTATTATCCACTTTTATATTATTTTTGGGACTAACCTATTAACCGGAGGCCCAGCCCAGATTTCCTGTTTTATGCCTACACTACAAAAAAATACACTTCCGTGATGATACGTGTTTGTCACAGTAGGTCGCGTTTTTTTGTCATGCATGTACATCCATGACAAATTTATGACAGAATCGAGATAGTCATACCTGTGCTGTCGTAGAAGTGTTCGATGACTTTACCAAAATTATCATCACGGAAGTGTCCACTTCCATGACGATAAATCGCGTGTCACAAAAGTGCTTTCGTCAAGGGTGACCGACACGTGGCATCCACCGTAACGGAACGCCGTTAAGCTATCGGGTCGGGTTTTGGATCTGATAACCCGTTAACAGTCCCGACCAATTGGGATTTTCCACGTGTAAAATCATCATTGGCTGGAGGAAACACGTGTCGGCTCATTGTTGTCATCGACTCATTGGACAGAAGGCGCCTATGATACATCGACACGTGGCACGGCCCAACAGAGGCCCATTCCTGTGAAAAGGCCGGCCCGTTTGACTTGGTCAAAAGGTGACGGGCCGGCCCATGGAAAGCCTGTTAATGGCCTGTTCGCATATAGCCCATTTACAGCCCGCAATCCCAAGGCCCGTTACGCCCTATCCGAATTAGGCCCGGTAGCGTCATCTGGGCCATCCAATATGATTCCAGCCCGTTTTCACTTCTGGCCCATGTATGGCCCATGACGTCTTTCGGCCCATATGAGGCCCTAAGTAACTCTTGGCCTATTAACGGCCCGTGGTGAAACGGCCCGCGATGAACGAAGTATTACTTTAGACCCATTAACGGCCCGTGGTGAAACCGCCCGTAATGAACAAAGGTATCGCTTTATACCCATTAAGGGCCCGTTATTCAGTTGGGCGTTTACAGCCCATGTTATCTTCGCCTTCTCGAGCCCATTTATTCTTGGGCTTATTTGCAGCATTCGCTACTTACGGCCCGTTCTCGCTATTTTCGCTTGTGGGCCAAATTCAGCCCGTCGTTACAGTCGGCCCATTTGTGGTCTGTTAGTCTGTTGGGCCATTTTCATAGCATCACCAAATATGGCCTATTAACGGCCCGTTATGGTAAGCCAATAAAACGTACGATTTCCATTATAGGCCCGTCTACAGCCCATTAAAGGCCAGTACAAGACCCATAAATGAGTCGGCGTCCCATGGATCCTACGTGACATAGAAGGCCCATGGATCCTGCGAGACGTCGAAGGCCCATGGACACTGCGAGACGTAGAAGGCCCATGGATCCTGCGAGACGTAGAAGGCCCATGGATCCTATGAGACGTAGAAGGCCGATGGATCCTACGAGACGTAGAAGGCCCATGGTCGGGCGAGTTGGCCCCCCGTTTGAATGATATAGCATATTCAAAGAATTATCCTACTCAATACTATCACCTCTAAAAAGCATACACTATACAACAAACAGATCAAGGCATAGAAAGGTAGAATAATCCTACACTATACAATAAAGAATTACAGCCGATTATACCCACTGGGCATTATGGTACGGCACAGGTGATAATAAAGCATACACAAACAGCAAATTACATACACTGGGCAAATACGGCTCATACATCATGGACGCGCATCAACTTAACTCCATTTGAACTATAATCTCTTCAGAAAATAGGATTGGCCGGATTCAGATAGCACAAATTTCAGTCTGCAAAATCTACAATTCCTTCATGGTTACCTCGGTGTCTTGTTTCATTTTTTGACTCCTGCATCTAATACCTGCATGTCTAGTCTCAACTTGTTGATTATACGTTGACAATCATGTACACGTTGTCTTGCCACCTCTAGTTGATGCTCGAGAACATCAGCACATTCCAATTCCAATCCATAATCATTCGGTAACGGCCATGCCGCACTGCTCCCAGATTTTTGTGTTGATGTCACTTCATCCTGAAATGTTTCTGTAAGTACACATGACTAGGGCAAAAATATAGTTACAACAATGAAGCAAACAAGACACTATTTTGTACTACATGGCAAAACATGACTGACAATAATGTTACACGTCACTTTCACAAAACAAATGTTACACGTCATGAAGCATAAGCAGGTGATATTTTAAAAATTATAAAAAAGATAGTCTGTGCAGCCTGCATACAGAAATCCTCTTAGCTCACCGGAGGAGCATGATGTTGGGGCCCAATCGAAAACACGCACAAGTTACAAATTTAGACAACACGCTATGATAAGTAAGCAAGCAGTTGGCCATTCTGTACCTCAATTAAAGTCTTAGGGAGCATAATGAACAGTAGAGGGTTTCATACAAACATACTACAACAGGCAAAACTATGCAATCATTAGCATAGTATGAACTGGATTGTGAGCCTCATGCAATAATAGTTGGTTAATAGACTTCAAAGCTTCAGGCACACTTCGGAAGAGTAATTAAATGGTAAGGCCTTTAATTATGTCAACTAATAGTGATACAAGTACCGAACATCAGGCATGCTTATTTGGGCATCTCATTAACTGAGGACAAATAAAGCAATTGAAAAGAGAAAATTAACTATGCCTGAAACAAACAAGGAATTGAACTGTTGAGTTGCATACAGTGACTTACCTTAGCAGGTTGAAGAGGCTCAGCGCAGCTCCTACTTCTCTTGCAAGGCTCCTTCCTAACATCTTGTAATTGGAAATCCTCAATCTTATCTTCATTGCACCCCCTCTGCAACGTGACACAAACTAGTTACTCGTCTCCTTGGAAGATAAATATGCATACTTTCAAGTCTGTGAACACAAAAGGATGAGATTATAACAAAAAAACACCACATAATGAAACATGCCGCATCTCTTGCACTTGCACACAATGAAATGAGCATTTACTATGTCTGCACTATGTAAAAACTAGGCATACCTTCGAACTGGATCTCCAAGTACTCTTGGAGAGCCTACTGTCGTGTACAGCCAAACCTTTATTCACCTATGAGTTAGACAAGGCCCCACTACAGCAGCCCTTAGTGTTTAAACTGTTGACAAGATCTGTTAGAGTGTTAGGTCAAGAACAACAAGTAATCAAAGAAAACAGTCCTAGTATGGCTGGCTGATGCAAACAAGCAATTGAACAGATGTGTGAGCAAATCTTACATATCAAGAAAAGAAGCAAAGAAGGAGGCTTAAAGACCATCACTTGACTGACCAGATTTAAGGGGCATTTAAACATCATGTGCAACATATGAACTAACATAAACATTGCATATTCTAGATTCTACAATGAAATGCACATGTATTAGGTTATGCCATGTATGATGATGCCTAAATGTACAGATAGCAGGCAGGAGTATTCATCATTGCACGCACAATTGATTTGCAGGTTAAGGGCCAGTTGGATTCCGCCTTTTCAGGGCATATTGTCAAAATAAGCCATAAAAGATGTAAAAAAGTCATTTTTGAGTTATGGGCTTGGGCTTAACTAATTTCGCTTTGGAGGGGGGTGTTTCGGGTAGAACCTTACTAAAAATTGAAGGGAAGGGGAATAGTGAAATGACTCTGTTATCTGCCTATATTACACTCAAAATGCAACTGTTGACACCTGTATCACACCTGACCCTCAAGTAAAAACAAACACGCAAGCATTCATTGCCCTGCCCGCTTGCATCTCCTCTCCCCTTTCCCTCTACCTCGATCCCCTGCCTGCAGCACTAGGGTTCCTCCAGCGAGCCATCGCCACTGGTCCCATCTGGCATGGTCCTCGACGATGCTATGTCCAGCTAGGCTACATGGCCGGCGGGTAGGGGCAAACCTCCCTGGCTGCTCCTCCCTCTGGCGCCGCCCCTCATTCTCATGGTCTCCAGCAGCTGCTCCACTGTGGTTCGTCCAACGCACTACTCCAGCGGGCGCTGCACAACTACGGCTGATGCCACACTGCGGCAGAAGGCACCTTGTTCCCCCTCCCCTCCTCCCAGGCCATGGCCTTGAGGTGCTGTTGAAGGATGAATTGCTATGAGCTGCTACTGGTATATGATGAATTGCAGACTGCTGCTGCTGTATGATGAGTTGCTATGAGCTGCTGCTGCTGCTATATGATGCTTTCAGGTGGTGCAGCTATATGATAATAACCAGCCACTTGGACCATCGAATTTCAACAAATAATTGTTCTTCATTTAAATGTGGGTCATGCGTTCTTTGTTTAAATTAGGAAATGGGATCTCTATGGAAAACATTGACCAAAGTAGATTGTGCCAAGTAGATGGTATCTTTGTATTTGCATTTTGAGCAAATAGTGATGGTCTGTTTTCCTATCATATTAATTACTGCACTGGGTTCAATTTGTGATGTTTGCAAGTCAAATTAATTTCCATATGTGCAGCAAAAGGAAATATATATATAATGCAATCTAGACTTTCCACTGATCATACCAAAGATAAGCTGAAAACGCAATGAAAAGAACTGGTTGGCGTATTATATGGAGCTTATATTCAAAGGTGCTTATTTTCTTAGGATAACTCGTAATAACTGTCCCTAAGAAACATGGCTAATAGAACTGGCATACAAAAAACATGTCACGATGATTTCAATGGAGGAGTGACGTACCATAGCACACTGTATAGGCTCACCGCAGCCTCTCCTTTTTTTGCGATGTTCCATGAAATTGCCACATACATCTTGTACTTTTTCATTGTGTAACCCTATCTACAAGATGACACGGCTAATTTTAGACATCTCTACACGATACTACATTGCATATCCCTTGCGCATATTTAAACCACCAATTAACGATTGTGTGCATACCATAAACTAGCCATGACTCTATATGCTGGACTGGCAGGCACTCTAAGGGAGCCTAATGTAGTGCACTGGAATTCCTACATGCCTCCTACGATTTTGTGTAATGTACTGCCCCTGTTCCTAAATATATGTCTTTGTAGAGATTCCAGTATGGACCACATACAGATGTATATAGATGCATTTTCGAGTGTAGATTCACTCATTTTGCTCCGTATGTAGCCTATAGTGGAATATCTAGAAAGACTTATTTTTAGGAACGGAGGTACGAGGTAGAATCATGTATGACATCTACATATCTAATTTAGCAGCCAATAGTAGAAATAATTGTCTGCACAATGGGATTACTGGTCGAAAATCCTAGCAAAGCACGCTGGCAGGCACAGAACAATACAAGAGAGAGAGACTCGCTTACAAGATCATAGCAATGCCACGGTCCAGGATCTTGGTTGGCCAAGCTTTTAGATCCAGAAGAAACACCGTCCTTGTATATTTGAAGTACATCGGGCAGGTGATGTTGGACGGGTTTAAAGGTGACAAGTACCTAGGCCGTGGCGGGTGCTTGGCATCACTCCAGACGGTGGGAATCAGGTTAGAAACGTCGAGGATGATGACGCTGCACTGGCTGTCGGGGTCTGGTAAGGAGATCTAGAACCATCGAGTAGGGTGTTTGTGGAGCGGCTCCGGTTGGGTGGACTACGGTGTGGGCGAAGCGGATCTGTGGCCGTGGACGAGGGCATAGGTGAAGCTGCTTCGGTGGTTGGGTTAAGGATGGTGTCGACGACGCGGATCTGCGGCCGTGGACGAGGCGTCAGAAGCTGCTCCGGTGGTTGGGTTAAGGATGGTCTCGACGATGCGGATCTGCGGCCGTGGATGGGCCGTCAGAAGCTGCTCCGGTGGTTGGGTTAAGGGTGGTGTCGACGATGCGGATCTGCGGCCGTGGACGGGGCGTCAGAAGCTGCTCCGGTAGGTTGGATGAGGGTGCGAGGAAGAGGATCTGAGGCCGTGGACTTGTGATTTGGCAAAGCGGCCCCGGTAAGGTTGAGAATGGTATAGGCGAAGCGGCTCCGGTAGGGTTGAGGAAGGTGTCGGCGAAGCGCTTCCGGTAGGGTTGAGGATGGTGTCGGTGAAGAGGATCAGAGGCCGTCGACGGGGGCGTCGGTGGGGCGGCTCCGGGGGGTGTGGACGAAGCGTCTCCGGTGGGGAGTACGAATGAGCCGCGCATCTAGTACCGGCGAAGCAGATCCGGCACCGTGGACAAGGCCGGCACTGAATGGGCTGTGGTACAGTGGTGGATGAGCAGTCTACTTGTTTCTAGGGGAGGTCGGAGGGGTAGATGCCGCCGCAGAAGCAGATCCGGCGAGGTGGACGCCGCTGGCAGTGAATGGGCTATGGTACACCGGTGGATGAGCGGTCTAGAGTTTCGAGAGGGGAGGGGAGAAAGGGCGATGAAGTACGGACAGCGTGATGTAAGTGCTCTGGTGCTGTGGAGATAGTCGTTTTTGCGGGAGGAGGGGAGAGGAAATGGGGATGGCGTGTAGTGGGGCGAACCGGAAGTTACCAAATCAGCCCCGACCTATTATGTAGTTGAGGGCGGTATTGTAATTGTTGGTCTCCGTGCACCAAGGACAAAAGGGGGATTTTGCATGCTAAAGACTAAGGTGGCGGAAATTTTAGAAGGAGGCAGGAGATTTTGCTGCCCGCGGGATCATTCGTATCAAGTTTCAACTAATTTTGGACCGTGCTAGCGGGAAGGTCATGCTAGACTGTGTACACGGGGCACGCGTCAGCAGTTAATAACTGGCGTGAATTCCACCCCAGAAAAAAAGACAATAACTGAAGGAAATATGCCCTAGAGGCAATAATAAAGTTATTATTTATTTCCTCATATCATGATAAATGTTTATTATTCATGCTAAAATTGTATTAACCGGAAACATGATACATGTGTGAATACATAGACAAACATATAGTCACTAGTATGCATCTACTTGACTAGCTCATTAATCAAAGATGGTTATGTTTCCTAACCATAGACATGTGTTGTTATTTGATTAATGGGATCACATCATTAGGAGAATGATGTGATTGACATGACCCATTCCGTTAGCCTAGCACTTGATCGTTTAGTATATTGCTATTGCTTTCTTCATGACTTATACATGTTCCTGTAACTATGAGATTATGCAACTCCCGTTTACCGGAGGAACACTTTGGGTGCTACCAAACGTCACAACATAACTGGGTGATTATAAAGGAGTACTACAGGTGTCTCCAAAGGTACATGTTGGGTTGGCGTATTTGGAGATTAGGTTTTGTCGCTCCGATTGTCGGAGAGGTATCTCTGGGCCTTCTCGGTAATGCACATCACTATAAGCCTTGCAAGCAATGTAGCTAATGAGTTAGTTACGGAATGATGCATTACGTAACGAGTAAAGAGACTTGCCAGTAACGAGATTGAACTAGGTATTGGATACCGACGATCAAATCTCGGGAAAGTAACATACTGATGACAAAGGGAACAACGTATGTTGTTATGCGGTTTGACCGATAAAGATCTTCGTAGAATATGTAGGAACCAATATGGGCATCCAGGTTCCGCTATTGGTTATTGACCGAGAATAGTTCTAGGTCATGTCTACACAGTTCTCGAACACGTAGGGTCCGCACGCTTAACGTTACGATGACAGTTTTATTATGAGTTTATAAGTTTTGATGTGCCGAAGTTTGTTCGGAGTCCTGGATGTGATCACGGACATGACGAGGAGTCTCAAAATGGTCGAGACATAAAGATTGATATATTGGAAGCCTATGTTTGGACATCGGAAGTGTTCCGGGTGAAATCGGCATTTTACCGGAGTACCGGGAGGTTACCGGAACCCCCCGGTGACCTAATGGGCCTTAGTGGGCCTAGTGGAGAACGAGGAGAAGGGGACAAGGGGCAGCCGCACGCCCCTCCCCCCCCCCCCCAAGTCCGAATAGGACAAAGAAGGGGGGCGGCGCCCCCCCTTTCCTTTTCCCCCCTCTCCTCCTTCCCCCCCAAGTCCTAGTCCAACTAGGAAGGGAAGTCCTACTCGGTGGGAGTAGGACTCCTCGTCGCGCCCTCCTAGGGCCGGCCGCACCCCTTGCTCCTTTATATCACGGGGCAGGGCGCACCCATAGACACACAAGTTGATCTACGGATCGTTCCTTAGCCGTGTGCGGTGCCCCCTCCACCATATTCCACCTCGGTCATATCGTCGCGAGTTTATGCGAAGCCCTGCGCCGATAGAGCATCATCATCGTCACCACGCCGTCGTCGTCTGACGGAACTCATCCCGACACTTTGCTGGATCGGAGTCCGGGGATCGTCATCGAGCTGAACGTGTGCTGAACTCGGAGGTGCCGTACGTTCGGTACTTGGATCAGTCGGATCGTGAAGACGTACGACTACATCAACCGCATTGTGATAACGCTTCCGCTTACGGTCTACGAGGGTACGTGGATAACACTTTCCCCTCTCGTTGCTATGTCATCACCATGATCCTTGCCTGTGCGTAGGAAATTTTTTGAAATTACTACGTTCCCCAACAGTGGCATCCGAGCCTGGTTTTATGCGTAGATGCCATATGCGCGAGTAGAACACAAGTGAGTTGTGGGCGATACAAGTCATACTTCTTACCAGCATGTCACTTTGGTTCGGCGGTACTGTGAGATGAAGCGGCCCGGACCGACAATACGCGTACGCTTACGCGAGACTGGTTTCATCGTTGCGAGCACTCATGCTTAAAGGTGACTGGCGGGTGTCTGTCTCTCTCACTTTAGTTGAACCGAGTGTGGCTCGCCTGCCTTGCGAAGGTTAAAACAGCACCAACTTGACAAACTATCGTTGTGGTTTTGATGCGTGGTAAGAACGGTTCTTGCTCAGCCCGTAGCAGCCACGTAAAATTTGCAACAACAAAGTAGAGGACGTCTAACTTGTTTTTGCAGGGCATGTTATGATGTGATATGGTCAAGACGTGATGCTATATTTTATTGTATGAGATGATCATGTTTTGTAACCGGTTATCGGCAATGGCAGGAGCCATATGGTTGTCGCTTATTGTATGAAATGCAACGCCATGTAATTGCTTTACTTTATCACTAAGCGGTAGCGATAGTCGAGAAGCAATAGTTGGCGAAACGACAACGATGCTACGATGGAGATCAAGGCGTCGTGCCGGTGACGATGGTGATCACGACGGTGCTTCGGAGATGGAGATCACAAGCACAAGATGATGATGGCCATATCATATCACTTATATTGATTGCATGTGATGTTTATCCTTTATGCATCTTATCTTGCTTTGATTGACGGTTGCATTTTAAGATGATCTCTCACTAAAAATTATCAAGAAGTGTTCTCCCTGAGTATGCACCGTTGCCAAAGTTCATCGTGCCCAGACACCATGTGATCATCGGGTGTGATAAGCTCTACGTCCATCTACAACGGGTGCAAGCCAGTTTTGCACACGCAGAATACTCAGGTTAAACTTGACGAGCCTAGCATATGCAGATATGGCCTCGGAACACGGAGACCGAAAGGTCGAGCGTGAATCATATAGTAGATATGATCAACATAGTGATGTTCACCATTGAAAACTACTCCATCTCACGTGATGATCGGTTATGGTTTAGTTGATTTGGATCACGTGATCACTTAGATGACTAGAGAGATGTCTGTCTAAGTGGGAGTTCTTAAGTAATATGATTAATTGAACTTAAATTTATCATGAACTTAGTACGTGATAGTATTTTGATTATCTATGTTTGTAGATAGATGGCTCGTGCTGTTGTTCCGTT
Organism: Aegilops longissima; assembly: GCA_021605205.1. Classification (NCBI taxonomy): domain Eukaryota; kingdom Viridiplantae; phylum Streptophyta; class Magnoliopsida; order Poales; family Poaceae; genus Aegilops; species Aegilops longissima. The sequence continues at coordinate 25,236,746 of CM038681.1, forward strand.
GAATTTTAATGCGTTCCTTGAGAAAGCAAAGTTGAAAGATGATGCTAGCAATTACACGGACTGGGTCCGTAACTTGAGGATTATCCTCATTGCTGCACGTAAGAATTACGCCCCGAAGCACCGCTGGGTGCCAGGCCTGCTGCAGGAGCAACGCCAGAAGTTGTGAACGTCTGGCAGAGCAAAGCTGATGACTACTCTATAGTTCAGTGTGCCATGCTTTACGGCTTAGAACCGGGTCTTCAACGACGTTTTGAACGTCATGGAGCATATGAGATGTTCCAGGAGTTGAAGTTAATATTTCAAGCAAATGCCCGGATTGAGAGAAATGAAGTCTCCAATAAGTTCTATAGCTGCAGGATGGAGGAGAATAGTTCTGTCAGTGAGCATATACTCAAAATGTCTGGGTATAATAATCACTTGATTCAACTGGGAGTTAATCTTCCGGGTGATAGTGTCATTGACAGAATTCTCCAATCACTGCCACCAAGCTACAAGAGCTTCGTGATGAACTATAATATGCAAGGGATGAACAAAACAATTCCCGAGCTCTTCGCAATGCTAAAAGCTGCGGAGGTAGAAATCAAGAAGGAGCATCAAGTGTTGATGGTCAACAAGACCAGTAGTTTCAAGAAAAAGGGCAGAGGGAAGAAGAAGGGGAACTTCAAAAGGAACAGCAAGCAAGTTGCTGCTCAAGAGAAGAAACACAAGTCTGGACCTAAGCCTGAAACTGAGTGTTTCTACTGCAAGCAAACTGGTCACTGGAAGCGGAACTGCCCCAAGTATTTGGCGGAGAAGAAGGATGGCAAGGTGAACAAAGGTATATGTGATATACATGTTATTGATGTGTACCTTACTAGAGCTCGTAGTAGCACCTGGGTATTTGATACTGGTTCTGTTGCTAATATTTGCAACTCGAAACAGGGACTACGGAATAAGCGAGCACTGGCCAAGGACGAGGTGACGATGTGCGTGGGAAACGGTTCCGAAGTCGATGTGATCGCGGTCGGCACGCTACCTCTACATCTACCTTTAGGATTAGTTTTAGACCTAAATAATTGTTATTTGGTGCCAGCGTTGAGCATGAACATTATATCTGGATCTTGTTTGATGCGAGACGGTTATTCATTTAAATCAGAGAATAATGGTTGTTCTATTTATATGAGTAATATCTTTTATGGTCATGCACCCTTGAAGAGTGGTCTATTTTTATTAAATCTCGATAGTAGTGATACACATATTCATAATGTCGAAGCCAAAAGATGCAGAGTTGATAATGAAAGTGCAACTTATTTGTGGCACTGCCGTTTAGGTCATATCGGTGCAAAGTGCATGCAGAAAGTCCATACTGATGGACTTTTGGAACCACTTGATTATGAATCACTTGGTACTGGCGAACCGTGCCTCACAGGCAAGATGACTAAAACACCGTTCTCCGGTTCTATGGAGAGAGCAACAGATTTGTTGGAAATCATACATACAGATGTATGTGGTCCGATGAATGTTGAAGCTCGTGGCGGATATCGTTATTTTCTCACCTTCACAGATGATTTAAGCAAATACGGGTATATCTTCTTAATGAAGCATAAATCTGAAACATTTGAAATGTTCAAAGAATTTCAGAGTGAAGTTGAAAATCATCGTAACAAGAAAATAAAGTTTCTATGATCTGACTGTGGAGGAGAATATTTGAGTTACGAGTTTGGTCTACATTTGAAACAATGCGGAATAGTTTCGCAACTAACGCCACCTGGAACACCACAGCGTAATGGTGTGTCCGAACATCGTAATCGTACCTTACTAGATATGGTGCGGTCTATGATGTCTCTTACTGATTTACCGCTATCGTTTTGGGATTATGCTTTAGAGACGGCCGCATTCATGTTAAATAGGGCACCATCAAAATCCGTTGAGACGACTCCTTATGAACTATGGTTTGGCAAGAAACCAAAGTCGTCGTTTCTGAAAGTTTGGGGCTGCGATGCTTATGTGAAAAAACTTCAACCTGATAAGCTTGAACCCAAATCGGAAAAATGTGTCTTCATAGGATACCCAAAGGAGACAGTTGGGTACACCTTCTATCAGAGATCCGAAGGCAAGACATTCGTTGCTAAGAATGGATCCTTTCTAGAGAAGGAGTTTCTCTCGAAAGAAGTGAGTGGGAGGAAAGTAGAACTTGATGAGGTAACAGTACCAGCTCCCTTATTGGAAAGTGGTTCATCACAGAAATCGGTGCCTGTGACACCTACACCAATTAGTGAGGAAGTTAATGATAATGATCATGAAACTTCAGATCAAGTTGTCACTGAACTTCGTAGATCAACTAGAGTAAGATCCGCACCAGAGTGGTACGGTAATCCTATTCTGGAAGTCATGCTACTAGATCATGGTGAACCTACGAACTATGAAGAAGCGATGGTGAGCCCATATTCCGCAAAATGGCTTGAAGCCATGAAATCTGAGATGGGATCTATGTATGAGAACAAAGTGTGGACTTTGGTTGACTTGCCCGATGGTCGGCAAGCAATAGAAAATAAATGGATTTTTAATAAGAAGACTGACGCTGATGGTAATATAACTGTCTATAAAGCTCGACTTGTTGCGAAAGGTTTTCGACAAGTTCAATGGGTTGACTACGATGAGACTTTCTCACCCGTAGCGATGCTTAAGTCTGTCCGAATCATGTTAGCAATTGCTGCATTTTATAATTATGAAATTTGGCAAATGGATGTCAAAACTGCATTCTTGAATGGATTTCTAGAAGAAGAGTTGTATATGATGCAACCAGAAGGTTTTGTTGATCCAAAAGGTGCTAACAACGTGTGCAAGCTCCAGTGATCAATTTATGGTCTGGTGCAAGCCTCTCGAGTTGGAATAAACGCTTTGATAGTGTGATCAAAGCATATGGTTTTATCTGAGACTTTTGGAGAAGCCTGTATTTACAAGAAAGTGAGTGGGAGCTCAGTAGCATTTCTGATATTATATGTGGACGACATATTATTGATTGGAAATGATATAGAATTTCTGGATAGCATAAAAGGATACTTGAATAAAAGTTTTTCAATGAAAGACCTCGGTGAAGCTGCTTACATATTGGGCATCAAGATCTATAGAGATAGATCAAGACGCTTGATTGGACTTTCACAAAGCACATACCTTGATAAAGTTTTGAAAAAGTACAAAATGGATCAGGCAAAGAAAGGATTCTTACCTGTATTACAAGGTGTGAAATTGTGTCAGACTCAATGCCCGACCACAGCAGAAGATAGAGAGAAAATGAAAGATGTTCCCTATGCTTCAGCCATAGGCTCTATCATGTACGCAATGATGTGTACCAGATCTGACGTATGCTTAGAAATAAGCTTGGCAGGAAGGTACCAAAGTAATCCAGGAATGGATCACTGGACAGCGGTCAAGAACATCCTGAAATACCTGAAAAGGACTAAGGATATGTTTCTCGTATATGGAGGTGACAAAGAGCTAGTCGTAAATGGTTACGTCGATGCAAGCTTTGACACTGATCCGGACGATTCTAAATCGCAAACCGGATACGTGTCTTTATTAAACGGTGGAGCTGTTAGTTGGTGCAGTTCTAAACAAAGCGTCGTGGCGGGATCTACATGTGAAGCGGAATACATAGCTGCTTCGGAAGCATTAAATGAAGGAGTCTGGATGAAAGAGTTCATTTCCGATCTAGGTGTCATACCTAGTGCATCGGGACCAATGAAGATCTTCTGTGACAATACTGGTGCGATTGCCTTGGCAAAGGAATCCAGATTTCACAAGAGGACCAAGCACATCAAGAGACGCTTCAATTCCATCCGGGACCAAGTCCAGGTGGGAGACATAGAGATTTGCAAAATACATACGGATCTGAATGTTGCAGACCCGTTGACTAAGCCTCTTCCACGAGCAAAACATGATCAGCACCAAGACTCCATGGGTGTTAGAATCATTACTATGTAATCTAGATTATTGACTCTAGTGCAAGTGGGAGACTGAAGGAAATATGCCCTAGAGGCAATAATAAAGTTATTATTTATTTCCTCATATCATGATAAATGTTTATTATTCATGCTAGAATTGTATTAACCGGAAACATGATACATGTGTGAATACATAGACAAACATATAGTCACTAGTATGCCTCTACTTGACTAGCTCATTAATCAAAGATGGTTATGTTTCCAAACCATAGACATGTGTTGTTATTTGATTAATGGGATCACATCATTAGGAGAATGATGTGATTGACATGACCCATTCCGTTAGCCTAGCACTTGATCGTTTAGTATATTGCTATTGCTTTCTTCATGACTTATACATGTTCCTGTAACTATGAGATTATGCAACTCCGTTTACGGAGGAACACTTTGGGTGCTACCAAACGTCACAACGTAACTGGGTGATTATAAAGGAGTACTACAGGTGTCTCCAAAGGTACATGTTGGGTTGGCGTATTTGGAGATTAGGTTTTGTCACTCCGATTGTCGGAGAGGTATCTCTGGGCCTTCTCGGTAATGCACATCACTATAAGCCTTGCAAGAAATGTAGCTAATGAGTTAGTTACGGAATGATGCATTACGTAACGAGTAAAGAGACTTGCCAGTAACGATATTGAACTAGGTATTGGATACCGACGATCAAATCTCGGGCAAGTAACATACCGATGACAAAGGGAACAACGTATGTTGTTATGCGGTTTGACCGATAAAGATCTTCATAGAATATGTAGGAACCAATATGGGCATCCAGGTTCCGCTATTGGTTATTGACCGAGAATAGTTCTAGGTCATGTCTACATAGTTCTCGAACCCGTAGGGTCTGCACGCTTAACGTTACGATGACAGTTTTATTATGAGTTTATAAGTTTTGATGTACCGAAGTTTGTTCGGAGTCCTGGATGTGATCACGGACATGACGAGGTGTCTCAAAATGGTCGAGACATAAAGATTGATATATTGGAAGCCTATGTTTGGACATCGGAAGTGTTCCGGGTGAAACCGGCATTTTACCGGAGTACCGGGAGGTTACCGGAACCCCCCGGTGATCTAATGGGCTTTAGTGGGCCTAGTGGAGAAAGAGGAGAAGGGGCCAAGGGGCAGCCGCGCGCCCCCTCCCCCCCCCCCCAAGTCCGAATAGGACAAGGAAGGGTGGCGGCGCCCCCCTTTCCTTTTCCCCCCTCTCCTCCTTCCCCCCCAAGTCCTAGTCCAACTAGGAAAGGGGGAAGTCCTACTCGGTGGGAGTAGGACTCTCTGGCGCCCTCCTCCTAGGGCCGGCCGCACCCCCTTGCTCCTTTTTTATACGGGGCAGGGGGCACCCATAGACACACAAGTTGATCTACAGATCGTTCCTTAGCCGTGTCGGTGCCCCCTCCACCATATTCCAGCTCGGTCATATCGTCGCGGAGTTTAGGCGAAGCCTGCGCGATAGAGCATCATCATCGTCACCACGCCGTCGTCTTGACGGAACTCATCCCGACACTTTGCTGGATCGGAGTCCGGGATCGTCATCGAGCTGAGCGCGTGCTGAACTCGGAGGTGCCGTACGTTCGGTACTTGGATCGGTCGAATCGTGAAGACGTACGACTACATCAACCGCGTTGTGATAATGCTTCCGCTTACGGTCTACGAGGGTACGTGGATAACACTTTCCCCTCTCGTTGCTATGTCATCACCATGATCCTTGCGTGTGCGTAGGAAATTTTTTGAAATTACTACGTTCCCCAACAATAACTCGGGATGATGCGCCAATAACTTGGTCGTTCACACGGGCGCGGCCAATCGTACGGGTGTAGTGGCCCGTTCACAAAAAAAGGGATCAAACGCTCAGCCTATGTATTTCTCGTGTAAATAGATAATTTAGTGCCATTGGTTATTTACTTTAAACATAATGCATTGACGTGTTAGTGTAGAGGCGCACAAAAAGAAATGGATATTGTAGTTAGCTACTTAAAAGTGTTACCTCATATGATTACATAGCCTCCATTTCATAAATTGTGTAACCATTCAATTCATATATGAATATTACATATATATTACTACAAAATAGAAACTTAAATCATCCAAGACTAATGAATTTGAATGCAAGAGTAACAATGGTGCATGTGCATGATAGCTACATTGGTTGTTTGAAGAAACATCACTGTAACTTTGGCACACACAACTGAAAAAGGTTTATTTAAATAGAAAAAAAATGTGATATGGGAGTGTCCAATCTTTATAGCGTTGAATCGATATTGTACCTTTGGCAACGATACGAAGTAGATATTGACTTATGTTCAAGCGATGCACGTCCACGGTCGCTAGATAGTGATACGTGAATGAATTGTGCAATCTCTCTCACACGCATACATATCTCATTTCCCTGTGGGCATCGGAATCACACACGCGCACTTCGTGTATTTCTCTCCCTCCGTTAGGGTTAAATTAAATCTTTCTACCCGTCCTACAAGTCTCTCACACGAAACACACAGGCTCTCTATGCCTAACACGCCCACCCTTTAATTCCGCCCACCCACAGCCACTAATGTCTCAAAGTATAATAATGTCTCTCACACATATGCTATCTACCTATCCCTTAATATAGCTAGATATGTGTCACACAAACTCCTTCTCCCTACTAGCAAGATGCCCATGTGCGTTGCATGGAACATCAAGATGCATTTGTATGAGAAGTTTATCTTGTGGGGGAAAAGGATGAACGAGGGAATGCCTTATTTGCAAATGCGGAGAGGGGTGTGGGTATCTTTTTGCAAAATTGCCATATTTTCCTTCATGTCCGCCGGATATAAATCGGATGGCCTATATTGCAGGATGGCAAGAACACCATCATCACCAACTCTGTTTTTAATAAGAGGAGAGATATGTGAGTGTCACTGCCCCCTCCCCCCCCCCCACACACACAGACTTCCCAACACCGAAGGAGTAGGGTGACACCTCGCTTGATACTAATCTATCGACTGGCTTCTCTCTCAAACATACACACACACACACACACACTACCCGGCACCGAAGGAGTAGGGTGACACCTCGATCTTGATACTAATCTATCGATTGGATTCTCTCTCAAACATACACACACACACACACACACACACACACACACACACTACCCGACACTGAAGGAGTAGGGTGGCACATCGATCTTGATAATAATCTATCGACTCCTCTTTCAAACACACACACACACACACACACACACACACACACACACACTCGCTAGTTGTGCCTCTGTGCCTACCGCGCACACTCTCGATACGTCTTTCTCTCCCTCCCCCCCCCCCCCAACAATGACAGCAGAAGGGTGACAACTCAATCTGATCATAATCTGTCAATTGGTTTCTCTCTCAAACATTGTGTCTCGGTGCCTCGCTCGGTAGCCCCGTCGATATGTAGACTTCTCGCGCACACAACTGTAGTGACGATGACGCTGAACCCAGTGTGCCTTGTTTTTACCGGCCTCATGTGATAGTTTTCACCCTGTTTTCTGTTAATTAACAAGGCAACCTTTTTTTGTTACTACTCCCTCCGTTCCAAAATAGATGACTCAACTTTGTACTAACTTTAGTATAAATTTGGGTCATCTATTTTGGAATGGAGGGAGTACTAGTGAATCTGAAATCATTCGGGCAGACATAAAACATATAACTTCAACCCAATTATTGCAGCAACTACTTTAAAAGAAATTAGCTAGCTGCCCGTGCGTTGCACGGAACATCAAGATGCATTTGTATGAGTAGTTTATCTTGTGAGAGAAAAGGCTGAACGAGGGAAGGCCTTATTTGCGAACGTGGAGAGGCGATGTGGGTATATTTTGCAAAATTGCCATAGTTTCTTTCCTATCCGTTAGATATAAATCCGACAGCCTATATTGCAGGATGGCACGCACACCATCATCACCAACTCTGTTTTCTACTCCCTCCGTCCAAAAATACTTGTCATCAAAATGGATAAAAATAGATGTATCTAAAACTAAAATAAGTCTAGATACATTTCCTTTTATCCATTTTGATGACAAGTATTTCCGGACGGAGGGAGTATTTGTCCAGTTAGAGATTTCAACAAGTGACTATGACCGGACCTTACCAACATACCCAAAAAAAGTAGTCCATAATTTTGATGTTACCATCTTTTCTTGGCGGTGCAGTGCCATCTGGATACCTCATAAATAAATAAAGGACAAATCTGACCCCTTCCTGAAAAGACATACGTAGCAAAATGAGTGAATCTACACTCTAAAATATGTCTACATACACATCCGTATGTGGTAGTCCATTTGAAATCTGAAAAAGACAAATATTTAGGAACGAATGGAGTATATATAAGAGTAGACATGGAGATATATCTCCCGCATGGTCTACAACAAAAATGTGCTGGGCTGGTTAGCGCCGGATGCTTGCAACGCGATGACATGAGTTCGAGTTCTGTCTTTTAACTTTAGATTTGTATATTATATATTTTTTTTGACTATAAACAGTAGGGTAAAACCCCACTGCAATTTTTATTAAAGTAAAGCAGAACAACAAATCAGTCTGAAAGGCTTGAGATAAGCCCAAGAAGCAAAAAAAGGCTAAACACCTAAAAAGACTAAACAGCTAAAAAAAGGAGAGAAAGAAGCTAAACAGCTAAAAAGCCTAAGAAGAAAAAATTACAACAGGCCATCAAGCCAAACTGAGAATTGCCTCTCATGCTTCTTCCTCATCCTATATTTGAGAAGCTTCAGTTCCTCCAGAAAAATGAATTTCCACCCTTGGAAAGAAGGTGCAATATTCTCAAAGATTTTATTGTTTCTGGTGATCCAAATGGCCCAAGCTCCAAGAATGATTATCTCCATGTAAAATGGGTATCTTATCTTATCTTTGAGGTCCTGGAATCTTATATTTACTAATTGGAGGCATCATACAACCTTCCATGTTAATCCACATCATTAAAAATATCTTGACCATCCGATCTATGTAATTGATCTATCTTATCCCTACAATTTACATTACTGTTGTAGGAAAAACAAAAGACCCAAACTAGCCAAGTTACACGTAAACTTGACACAACAACGCCCTTTTAGAGAAAAAAATTGACACAACTACGTTACTCCCTCCCACATGGTTTTTAAGAACCTGCAAAATAAATAAATAAATAGAAACCATAGATTTTGAGGATCCATATTAAACCATTCAGATCTAATCTAAATCTGTGCATTGCTTCATCAAACACCCACGTTCTCTAACCTAGCCGCCATCCTACTTCTCCTATTTCCTGATTTGCGCTGCTAATCACGTCTTCTAACCTAGCCAGCATCCATCCTCTCCTAATTCCTTGATGCTTCGACCTGCACATCATGGCTCAGTTAAGAAAATCATGGGCGACTTCCCTAGATAGAAAATCGTGTCCTCCTTCTTCATCTCCTGCTTCAATCTAGAGACCATCATGCAAGAGAATCATGGCATCCCTCTCCATCTGGTGCTTCAACCTGTAAACGTTCTTGCAGGATAATCATGGTGTCCTTCTCCATCTGGTGCTTCGATCTGTAATCCATCCATCCTCCTGATTGGCCTCTGAGCGTCGTTGTAATATGAAGCAGCATCTTTGTTGCCTGTGAGCGTCATGGTGATAGTGCGCCCGTGAGGAAGCGCAGCTCTCTACTCAGACTCCCCACGTCCAGCTCATGCTGATCTAAGGTAACCCCGCTCGAAAACCTGATTTGGGGTAACATGATCGCTCTCCCTCTTTAAAATTGAATTGTGTGCTTCTTTGATTTGGATTCATGCAAACATGAACTCTTGGTCATCCCATGATTGATTTTCTGTACATGTTTCTGGGCTGTGACTTGATGTAAAAACGATCCAATTTTTGTTCCTTATGTTGTGGATTACATCATGGCTCGACTCCCTATGTCTAATTTCTTGATACGCAGACACCCAGCCTGCTCCCTGCACATACGTCTGCTGAATTTTTCCTACTGCAGGTGTGCCTTTCATATGTCCATTGAGATTCTTGGTGACATAACATAAGGAAATCCGGCATTGCGAAATTGCATCAAGAAGAGACCGGATGGCCATCACCTTATCATAGGTTCAACCCCGTACTCCACTTTGTACTCAGTTCTGTGTAGTAATAATCCCATATTTGTCAACAGTGTGCTAGCTGTTTCTAGGATCTTTTAACATGGTTAACTGCTACAACATAAAAACGGGATTTGTTCCAATTTCCTTTCATTGTTTATACTGATTGATAACCGAACAAGCTCTGCAATTCATATAATCATCAAGCGCATGTGAGTCCTTTAAGAGTTGTGTTGAATGAAAAATATCGCAACTGATGCTTTAAATGAGCTAAGAAAAGAGCAACTTAGAGATTGCTACTTCAAGACTTGTAAGTCCCCTGGGATGATTAAGTGTGTGTCTGGAGTGTTCAAACTTGCATAAACTGGGATAACTTCCTACTATTATGTGTGCGTATGCATAAAGTGATTCAAGTTGATAGTTTTTGCAATTACATGATTTGTTTGGTTGAAGCAAGGATTGGTTCCATCTTCGGAAGCCAGCCAGTATGGGCAGTTTTCAGGTTTGTGAAGCGTTGTATCTAATTAGAGGGTTAATGAAACTGGCCCACGCGAATCAAACATTTGTATCATTTTCAGAAGTCGATGTATTCAGAATCCGGTGAAAGAGTCAGAAGTCTATGAAGTTTTATGGATGCCTTCTCTTTATCTAACTTGGCAGACATGTCGTAGTGAGCGAACTAAAATAAAATGTGCTAGGAAAGTTGATGTCTAGAAAGAATAGCGTACAATGTAGAATTGAAGGTCCACATGTTTCTCTATTGGTGCTGTGAGAATTTCATCTTATGTGTTCATTTTCCGTTAGTGAAAGATGTAAAGAAATTTTTGGAATGAACATGAAAGTGTGGATTTTAAAATTAAAGGTCCACATGTTTCTCTATCGGTGACGTGAGAATTTCATTGCAGTTTAGTGGTCATGTCAAAGATGCCATGACACACAATTAGATTCTGTCAAAACTTAACTGCCGGCTGGAGACAAGAGGATGTAAGTAGTTATTATTCCTTTTATCAAGTATTTTCTGCTGCCGTGAGGCATTCATTTTCATAAATCTTCATAGTTATCTTCGTGTTTCCGTGTCATTTTCTTGCTCTAAGGAAGTGTTTGATCTTCAAAATCATTGTTTACAGAGCTCTTCGTGCCGTCATCGCGCTGTTAGTATGCATATTGATACCTACGATAACATAAAACACAGAAGGCAAGTAACAATATACAATTAGTGTTGACAAGGGATTATTTTGGCTGCAACGACTTCTTACCTTGGCAGTAGACGAGCTATCTAATTGTGTCGTTGGAACGAGCCATCCAATGGGAAGGTCAAGCCATATAACTTTCTTTTGCAAGCCCGCTGTTTCACCAAGAGTCAAACTTCAAATTATTGATTTTTATTCAATTGTCAAACACCATATTGATTTTTATTTATAACATTTATTCTACTGTGTAACTGATTAGTGTCATGTATGGTGAAGCCTAAATAGAGTAACATTTTATTTACAGCAAATAGGGTGAACTGGCTGTTGGATGCATTTGTGATAATATATATGTATTCAATGTACAGCATACAAATCCGTACTTTGTAATATTATTTTGTCCATGCATCATTGTGTGGAAGCCTTAGTCCAGTGCATATTGCAATGATTTTATAGCTATATCTCACCATATTGAAATAAGATAAGCCTGATTTAAACGAGCTGATTTCTTTCGTTCATTTTCTCTTAATAACTCAAAGTTCCATTCCATCTTTCAATTATCTATACCATTTTCTTTTTCTATGGACATAAAATACATGGCTGCATTGGGGCAGGTATTTTGGCACGGACACACAGAGAAAAGGTATTATAATTTCACATCTATTTTTCAGACAACTATATGTAGGTTATTTCTAGCCCGTGCAAGAGCACGGGGTTGATGACTAGTGCTTCTAATACAGACAGATTTGGAGCTCTTGTGGGACAAATGAAGTCCCAGCATTGTTGAACAAATGAAAAGCCCAAAAAGAAATGATGCAATGTTTCTTCTAGAGGACAGCCTCCAATAGCACAATTGTAATCTTCCAACACGAACTTCTTCCTTCTAAGTAAGTTTTTGGTGTTAACTCGATCATGTAGAAGTTGCCAGAAGAAAACTTTATGCTTTGGTTGGCAGGAACTCTGCCAGATCCAGTTGAAATGAGGGGGTGTCTGTTTGTGACCAATTAATACTTTATATGCTTTGATGGAGGAGTAGTGCTTAGTTCCCCAAATGTAGCTCCAAGTATCCAAAGAGTTTAAATGTTCAGATTGTCTCATGGCTAAACAAATGTGTTCCATTTGTTAGATCCTCATAGGCCTCAGTTGTCAGGGGGAGGAAGAATAAATTCTGCAGGTACTCAGTCTGCAAAACTTGTTGAATATTCAGCTAGGGATTTTTGACAAAAGAGAACAGGTGGGGAAATTGGTGTTTAAGAATTGCTTGGCTCCACAGATCATCCCAAAAGAATGCACTAACACCATCCCCCACATTACATCTAGCAATAGCTTTGTACTGATCAATGAGGGCTAAGTTGGACTTCCACCAGAATGATCCAATCATGTTGTCCCCTGGTAATTTCCCATCATTGTAATATGTCTCCCAGATCAAGTTTACCCAGGGAATACCATGTCTGTTGAAGAATTTGTGAAGGTTTTTCATGAGCAGGGTCTTATTATGAGTGAAGATATCTAGAACACCTAGGCCTCCCTGGTCTTTTTGTCTGCACACTGTGGTCCATGATACCAAAGCAGGCCATTTATCCTCCATATTAGGTCCTCTCCAAAGGCAGTGTCTCAGGTATTTGATGATCTGTTTTTTTATTATAACTGGTATGTCCAAACAGCACATGAAGAAGACTGATAAAGATGTCATCACTGACTTGACCAACAGTAATTTTCCAGCTTGGGTCATGAAGATAGAGATACCAGCCACTCTTTTTGCAATCCTGTTAACTAAAGGTAGACATTGCTCAACCGTTGGTTTGTAAATTCCCAAGGGCATACCAAGGTATGTAAATGGGAATTGCCCTCTAGCACACTGCAGGGTGTTTGTATAGATTTCTACTCTGTCTTCAGCAATATTCAAGGGCACCATCATGGACTTCCCATAATTAACTTTTAGCCCAGTTGTTGTGGCAAAAGTATTCAGAAGTGCTTTTAAGCAGAATAACTGCCTAGAATCAGCTTGCATAACCACTAAGGTGTCATCTGCATATTCCACAATTGGGAATTGAGGACAAGAGTTTACTTATAGAGGAGCAGTGATCAGATTTAATCTCATGGCTTTATTAAGGATGGATTGAAGCAAATCAGTAGCCAGCACAAAAATTAAAGGAGAATAAGGGTCCCCTTGTCTTACTCCCCTCCTTATGTAAATTCTTTTCCCAGGAACTCCATTGAGAAGTACAGAAGAGGATGCAGTTGTGAACAGAGCTTCCATCCAGGAAATCCACTTTTCTCCAAATCCTTTACCTCTAAAAATATCAATGATGGCATCATGCTCAATTGTATCAAAAGCCTTCTCAAAATCCAGTTTTATTACTAAGATTTCCTCCTTAGATTTATGACACTGGTGGATGTATTCATATGCCCAACCAAGGCAGTCCTGGATTACTCTATCTTTGAGAAAGCCATATTGATTAATGTGCACCAACTGTAGAATAATTCTTTGCAGTCTATTTGCCAACAGCTTTGTAATGATTTTGAGAACACCATTTAGCAGGGAAATTGGCCTGAAGTCATTTGCGGAAATTGGCACCTCTTTTTTTGGCACTAAAGTGATGAAAGAGGAGTTAGTGCTTTCAAGATTTACATTCCCAACATGAAAAGCCAAAATAAGCTCAAAGACATCATTCTTGATAATATCCCAACAATTCTTAATAAACTCATTATTGAATCCATCTGGCCCTGGGGATTTATCATTAGGTAGGTTTTTGACCACTTCCTCAACTTCCTTAAGGTCAAAATGCATTGAGTGAATATTTGGGGGTCTACTGTGTTTTCATAAAGATCATTAAGGTCAAAATTCATTGAGTGACCATTGGACTGCCCCAATCTAGTTTTAAAAGCCTCCAAGAGAATTGCAGCCTTTCCCTCATGATCAGTTACTTCAACTTGGTCTTTATTCAGCAACATAGCAATCTTATTGTGCCTATGATTAATAGAGGCTTTAGTGTGAAAGAATTTTGTGTTTTCATCTCCAAACTTTACTCCTTTAATTTTCCCTCTTTGTTTCCAATAAATCTTCTGATCATTGAGCACAGTTAATAGATGCTCCTTGAGCAAGGTCCTGCAATTATTTTCAAATAGAGTAAGATCTCTGAATTCCTCAATCATATCCCATAGAAATATACAGTCATTTAGGTCTGCAATTTGCTTCTTATGACAGGCAAGATTTTTGGCCCATAGCTTTAAAGCTCTTCTCACATTCTTAAACTTTGCATAAATCTTCTTAGCACAGTCTGCATGACCTACTGGAATAGCCCAAGCATTCTGAACCACCTGTTTAAAATCACTGTGATTAAGCCAGTAGTTTTCAAATCTGAATACTCTAAACTTTGGAATGTTTGTGCCAATTTTAATCGTGCAGGGGAGGTGATCAGAGATTGGTTTAGCCATGGGGAGGGCCAAGGTATCAGGATAACTAGTCATCCAAGCTGCAGAGGTAAAGAACCAATCTAATTTCTCCAAGAGAGGGTTGTCTTGCATGTTGCTCCAACTAAACGGTCTGCCTTTAAGGGATAAATCAATCAGTCCAAGCTCACTTATTGCCTCATTAAACATGAGCATTACATTTACATCCCCTCCAGGTCTATTTCTGTCCTAGGTGTTCTGATGAAATTAAAATCTCCCATAATAATCCAATCTTTATCATTAGGCATCTGAATATTTCCAAAACAGTCAATGAATTCAATTTTGTCCTCATGATTACAAGGGCCATAAATGTTTGTGAGGACCCAACTTCTGGAAGATGTTCTGCAGGTGAACTGAATAGATAATGAGAATTTATTTTGAAACATTAGCTCTCCAGAGAAGAGAGCTTGATTCCAAGCAGTGAGGATGCCACCTGATGCCCCAATGGAAGGTAAGACCTCAAATTTATTAAACCTTTGGGGACAAAATTTATGAATGTATACTAGATCAAAAATTTCTCTCTTAGTTTCCTGTATACAAACAATACCAGCAGCACTTTCTTCCACTTTGTGCCTGATTGCCAACCACTTGTCTGAGGAATTAATGCCTCTCACATTCCAGTTTAAGATATTCCAAGTTGTATTGTTATTCATTAATAATCAGTTTGGTGATACTGAAGTCAGCAGAGCCCACCCCCTGATGACAATTCCAGGCCTTAAAATTTTTTGTTTCCACAAAAAGAACAGAGCATTGTAAGAATGTTGGGACAGTCCAGCAGTGGACATAAGTAGGTGAGGAGGTGAACCAAAGCATCCAAAGTTGATTGCCCATAGCTTCCAAGGCAACAGATAGGACAGAAGTCTCAGCCATAAGTGGATACCAGAGCTGACAGAGCAGCAAAGTGCAATTAACATACAAAAGGTGCCTTCCAGGGCAAACAAGCATTGTGCAACAAGTGGAAGCATTACAGATAACTTCATACATAAGACAGGAAATTCCCAAAAGAGAATAGCAGGCCATCCTGCTATCTATAGGAGACTGATGTTGTAGACACATATCACACAGGCCTAGACTGTGATGCTTCTGTTGTGGCCTTGGACACCTTAGCCACATCTTCCTGCCCCTTTTTCTTGGGCTTCTTTGTCAACTTCTCCTGAATGTCCTCCTCAGCAACCTTGCAGAAAGATTTGGACAGGTTTTTAACCACTGAATTGTGAATAACTGGGGGTATGGCATTGCATGGTAAACAAGACTGAGTAGCACAAGGTTTCCTTCTATAGCCATTGTTATCCTTTTTAATCCTATCACTTCTTCTTACCTCAGTTTCTACCATAGGTTCTTTCTCCCTCCTTTTCCTTGATATGGCCTCTCCAAGGGGCAGCATTTTATTTGGGGACACCTGCTGAAGAGGACTGCTAGCCCCAGTGGAAGAGTGGGCAGCAGGGCTAATACCCTCATTTTCTTTGCCTAGCCCCAAGATGAAATCCTTACATGCAGGTGCCTGAGAAGTTGCACATTCATCAGGAATGTGAAAAGCCAAAGTGTCCTCATGTTTACAATTATCAGTCAAAATTTTCCACACCTCAGACTTTAGCAAATGCATTGTCCAACCAAACTTGTCGGGTATCAACAATAAGTGTATTATGAAGTTAAACCAACTTACTGGGATTTCTATTTTGAAAGTTGGTGTAGCTCCCTGTGTTGCTGGTGCAAAATGTTGTATCCATAAGTCTAGTCCTTCTTCAGATATTAATGTGCACCATCAATGATTTGCAAAGCATGTTATTGGGCCAAAGAATGCAATGTAAGCAAGGAAGGAGAACCTGGCAAAGAGAATGACCCATAATTACCTTTAGGGTTTGCAGTGTGTGAGGATCCAATGTGGGGAATTGGAACATCAGGCTTGCCCTTGTCTGGTTTATTGACTTGGAGTGAAGGAATGGAGTCACCCATAGTAGCATTAGCATCGGCTTCCACAGGCTCGAGACAATTATCGATGCTTTGCACTTCTTGCACGTTCTCAGGCTGTTTGTCTTGATTGTCCATGGGCAAAGAGGAGCCAGAAGCCACAAAATCTCTGTCATGTGATGACATACCAGGAGTTGGAACTGACTGCATAAAAACAGCACATTCAGACTGCAGGTTTTGCTGTTCAGTAGGATTCATGGTCACATGCAGGGCCTGTTCAGCAGGCACCATGCTCACATTCACTGGATCTTCAACATTGGGCTGCACATCCTGAAAATTCACCTCTTCTTCAACTGCATCATAAGCTAAAGCAATGTTGAGAAGCCCTTGACCAATTTGAGGGCCCAGAGCACCTTGATTGACCTCCTCACTAGCAGAGTGGGTCAAGGAGAGCAAACCATCAGACAGAGAAACAGTAGTAGTAATGCTGCTGTTCGGGGCCCCTTCTTCTGCCAAGACAGGAATTTCAACTTGAGGCTGCAGGGGATGGTGATGAGCTGGCAGTATATTATATATTACTCTACTTATTTAATATATACTTCTTTCGCTACTGTACTGAAGTGGAACCCACAGAGTACTTAGAATATTAAGGATGGACTTGTTTCTTTTTAACTTTTTGTACGAAGCTGTAGCCACCCTGCAAGTCACGTGTACACTGGTCATGCAATTAACTTTTTATAGAGGGACAATCATACAGGCAATTAACTCAAATGGATTGGATGTCACGCTATTATTTCCAGCATAAAGAGCATCCCAACGGCAGCCGGCAAATTTCCTCCCGCTTCCTTCCGCGGAGGACAACATCAAACGCCAGCGGCATACATTTTTACAACTCTAACCAACCAGATGAAATTCATGCAAACACGGACTGATTTCATATAAGCATGAAGGATTTCATATAAAAAAGGCAGATCTTCATATAAACATGATGGATTTCATTACATTTACATGAACTAAGAGGTGCCAATCCGGCTCTCTTGTATAATTAATACTCCCTCCGTCCGAAAATACTTGTCCTAGAAATGGATATATCTAGACTTATTTTAGTTCTAAATGGCCGCCCGCGGATCCCTTTGTCTTCCTCATGTCCGTCAGATACTTGTGGGGTTGATGAAGGTCCTCGGAAGAGACGAAGCAGCAAAGAAACCACCTGAATCCGCGGTCGTCGCCTCAACGGTGGCCTTCATGGGTCCCAAGTGGCGGCGGCCTCCCGTGTTCTACTTCTCCTCGATGATGGCGGCGGACAGGGAGAAGATGGCCACCGAGTGGTCGCTCTCCACGCACCCGGCTTTTGTCTCTGCCTGCATGGCGCTGCCGCAGGCACGGGAGGCGCGCCCACAGACACGGGAGGCGCGGCCACCGCAGACACTGTTGGCCTTGATGCAGCGCGGCAGCGGCGGCGCCCGTCAAGGCGTGCTCGCCGCCCGTGCGGCGTGGAGCAACTTCGCCACTCCTCATCGAGCTGAACTGAGCGGCGAGTTGCTGAACCACGCGCTGCTTTGGGCGGCAAGCGGCTCCATTGGGCCAAGCGAGGTTGGTGAAGCACTGAGCGGCCTCGCCCGTATCTGGAGGGCTCGGCGGGCCACCCAGCTGGGTAATATGCCGGAGAACGGCTCGCCGGAAGCCATCAAAAGGGTGGAGAAATGGTGAAGGAGGAGATGGGGAGCGGCGGAGGGTGCGATTCTTGCCGCCGTCTGTCGGCCTCGTGTAAATAGAGGCGGATGGTAGGAGCTTGGCGGCGTCGGCCTCGTTTAAACCGAGGCGGACGGGAGGAGCTCGGCTGGTGATGCGTTTAATTCGGCCCGCTCATGAGCGGACGTGTGGCGGAGTAGGATTCTCGGTTTGCATGCGGGTTTAAGCGAGGGTCTAATGGGCGCCCGGGCGTGCAGCGGCGGCGAAGATACTATTCGATTTGACAGCATTAATGAGCCGTCAAATCACAAAGGCCCTCGCCTCTCGTAAAACCGACCGAGCTAGACTGCCCCGCCCTCTAGCCTTTTAAAAAATGTATATACTCCACTTTTGTACAGTAGTAGTATCGATGGATTGCGCCATGGAGCAAAACTTGAAATTAAAAAAAGGTGGTACATATAGAGGCGCTAAGTGAACTATGTGTCATACATGGCAATAAATAAAGTACGACATGATACTTATATGATACATGGCGCAGGAGTACTAAGTATTATTAATACAGTTTTGCTAGAACTCATCTAGATGAGAAATAATTTGGTCTCATTCATCTTTTATAGACATTGGATGTGATGCTATAAGATGCGTGTGTGCTGACGTGGGTTGTATTTGTTCTTGCGCAACGAACTGACCACTGCATGTCATGTTTGATAGTCTCAAGTCATTAAAAGCATACAAGCCCCACATCTCTTCTTGGTTGATTCCTCTATTTATGTCAAAAAATAAGAAACAACGTGAGAGTTAATGCACCACGCCTATGTGTTAGACTAGCCACAATGGTGAGTAACATACACTAGTAACATACACATATCCCTAGACTATGTTACTACCTTCATAGTGCTACCTCTGTCCTGGTTTATAGGTCCCTTTTATAGTTTGTGCCAAATTTTGACTAAAGATTTAACTAACAAAATGTTAATGCATGTCAAGAAAAATTATCTCATTGGATTCGTCTTTAAACATAGTTTTGAAAAATATAATGTTTGGTGACATGCGTGAACATTTTCTTAGTTTAATCAATGGTCAAAATTTGGCACGAAATACAATGGGGACCAAAATTTAGCATCACTGTAACTAGTACTCCATCCGTCAATTTATAAGTTGTGCTTACCTTTTCCATCAACTTAGGTACAGCGCGAGCATCTTACTAGAAACACTAGAATATGTCTATATAATCCGTATGTGATAGTCCATTTGAAATCTCAAAAATACAAATATTTAGAGTACGGAGGGAGTAATATATGAGGTATATCAAAACAATAGTGATTTCTTTCAAGTTTGTGAACAAATACTACTATTCTACTACTCAGGATCCGTGCATAGCGCACGGGCACATTGCTAGTAAAGGAAAAGGCCTGCCACGTTCGCGTCGCACCCCACACGGCCGGGAATCGGGAGTACAACACGGCCCGTCCGGCACGACACATAGCTTAGGGAAGGCATGTTGCCTAGCTGCGGAGCTTGAAGCAAAACGTTGGGCGTGCCAGTCTAGCCAAGCTATTGAAATTACCCTTGCGTTGACGTTCCATGCCTCAAAACTGGATGTACAACTACGAAAATCCTGCTAGGTTGGGCGGGCCAGGGCACGTGTTGGCCCTCACATAGCTCCGCCCCTGTGCCTAGCATTTTCACTTTCATGTGGGACCGCCCGTTGAGCAAACTGACACCCCGCCCACCGCCGGGTTGGAAAACAGAAACAAGGGGAAGATCTAGCTGTAGCACGGAAGCCAAGAAATTTTGTGTCAGACGGGGCTCGTTGATAGAGTAGGAGCATTCCGTATTAGTACCACTCCTACCAAGTTTGTACTCCTAATACTATTATATTACTAGTACTACCACTATACAACTAGTAGATACGTGCACGGCACAACATCGTAGGAACAAAAAACGGGAAGATCTTGTTTTGGGTGATTTATCTTTTTTTCAATCAACATAGTATGAATAATATGATGTGGGGGTCACCCATGAAGCTTATGTGGATTGGTTGCATGGCTACGGAAGGTTAGAGAAAAATAAATAGATAATATGTTTAGAGTGCACTCCACTAAATAGATATACTTTGGATCCATTGCAACGGACCGGCACATCTATATCTATACCCCCTATATAGTGTGTGAAAAACTTTGAAAGTTGGTCGTTGGATGAAGCCAATCCGACTGTACAAAGATGGCAAATCCGAGCACTACTGGCCATTGGATATCATCCACCAGATTCTGCCACAGGTATAATCTAGAAGACTCCATGGTTGAACTTAATTCATGACTAAATTTGCCACAACTAAGCTCAGGCAAAGTTATTAATAAGTTCTTCAAAATGAGAGCCACAAGTTGGCAAGCCTAAGGGAATCTTGCCTCATTTTTTGTGTGTATGTCATGTGGGGCCAGTGTGGTTTGCCTAAGGTGTGGCTTGAACCAAACACTCACCTAAGTTAATCAAACTTGCCTAACCTTACATTCCACCAAATTTTGCCACAAGTTGGCAAGCCTAAGGGAATCTTGCCACATTTTTTGTGTGTATGCCATGTGAGGCCAGTGTGGCTTGCCTAAGGTGTGGCTTGAACCAAACACTCACCTAAGTTAATCAAACTTGCCTAACCTTACATTCCACCAAATTTTGCCACAAGTTGGCAAGCCTAAGAAAATCTTACCACATTTTTGTGTGTATGTCATGTGGGGCAGTGTGGCTTGCCTAAGGTGTGGCTTGACAAACACTCACCTAAGTTAATCAAACTTGCCTAACCTTACATTCCACCAAATTTTTCCACAAGTTGGCAATCCTAAGGAATCTTGCCACATTTTTGTGTGTATGTCATGTGGGGCCAGTGTGGCTTGCCTAAGGTGTGGCTTAGACAAACACTCACCTAAGTTAATTAAACTTGCCTAACCTTACATTCCACCAAATTTTGCCACATGTTAGAATCCAGAAAACTCCACATGTAGAAGCATAATGCACAAACCACCAAAATCTCAGGCGTGCAATGCCGTGTACCTTCCTACTAGTACTAGTAGTAGTAAGAAACAAATTCCAGTTTTGGCACGAGCTTGTCTCATGGAGCACCACAAGGCCTGCCGCAGGAGGTACATATTCCTCTCGAGGCCCACAGGACCGAACTTCACTGGCTTAGTGCCCGGCCTATGAGTCAATGACATGTGGGCCTTAAATGCAGCTGGCCCACATGTATTCTCATGGTGGTGGCGTGGTTCGCGACTCACTCGTTCGAGATGAACCGGCCGGTGGTGGCGTGGCCGTGGCGAGGGTACCACAGCTGGGCGTCGGGGCGTTACGAGGCGTAGATGGCCACACCGGCGGGTACTACCTGTAGTACATAATTACTCCAGCTGAGGATTGATGCCCGGGACGAAATGTGTCATAGCCGCTGGATGAAAATTCGATGGTGCGGAGATGCGCGCGGAGCACAACAATGAGCGGTCAAACCCCATCAATCGGGTGTGTACGTGGTAGAAAGTTGATGGTCGCCGCAGTTCAGCTGGCCGCATGTCATGCACACAAAGGTAGAGGAGCGGTGGGGCCGAGAGGGATGAGGGCACGAACAATCCTACCATTACATCATCGACATGTGGGACCCATAAGCGTGGGTCCCACGTGTCGGCGAAGGAAAGCAGGCAAAGCGGTGATAGCCACGTCGGAGGATCCATGTCCACGTCGGGGGCGTCGTGCCGTGGGTTGGAGCGGTGTCGTGGGAATCACGTGTGGGTGTGGCGATGGTAGAAACAAGAAGCGTGATGGTCGCCGTGGTTCAACTTCCATGGACAAGCTGTCGTGTTCTGGCGACACATGTATATCAAAAGCGAGAGTGTTTATATTTCAAGCACGTGAACAAGTATTATTCTACTAGTTTGGATCCATTGCAACGCATGGGCCAGCACATTAGTAGTAGTAGTGTCCATCTCTATCTCTAGAGGCCTTCCTCGTTCATCCTTTTCTCTCACAAGATAAACTACTCATACAGATGCATCTTGATGTTCCGTGGAGCATACGAGGATGTTTCCTTGGGGGTCTCTCCAGCGGCGTGGCCGTGGTTGCAAGTTGACACCCCTTGAGATGCCGGCGTCGAGGGGCACTCGGTTTCCTCCGATGAGCAGGTAAGATGAGTTTGATCACGTAGTAAATGCATTCTAAAGACTACTACGTGTCCATTTCCTAATTCTCCCCGCCAACTGTTTCACGAGCTAGGCTCGGTCTTGGCGGAGATTGGCTTGCATATGTGCGGAGGGTACCAACATCAATTTGCACAACATTTACAACGGTGACACCGTTCCCGTAGAACCTTTGTCCAACATTGGGATCAGCCATGCAACGGGCCACCTCATGAATTGGTACGATGGAACCATGGTGAGATTGAATAAAAGATAGCATGAACCTTGCACATGGCGGTCAAAGGCGGACCATGCTGTCTGTGGCCGATTTGTTGCCGTACGAGTAGGAATACGATGTGCTCCTTTATAACCGCATCTTCGCGGTGACAAACCAGGGGACTTATTTTGTATGGGACACATCCTACGATATACTCCCTCTCTCTCAGTTTATTTGTTTTGAATCTTTTCGTTTTATAAGTTTCAAATTCAAATTTAGAGCTCCACATCACATGTTGAGATTACAATGTCCATTAAATCGTTGCGTGCATGTATAGTAAAGAAACAAATCTCGAGTTTGGCACGAGTTCGTGCTACGGGAGCACCACAAGCCCTGGCGCAGGAGTTACATTTCCCTCTCAGGGTCGTCGGGACTGAGCTTCAGTGCCTTACTACACCTACCTTTGAGTCAATAACATGTGGACCTGATAGGTGACTGGTCCACATGTAATGCTCCCGAAGGCAGAGGGGCAGTGGGGCGAAGAGGGGTGAGCCGCAGGTCGGGGGACGTGTGGTTTCATGGATTCGAGCGGCGTCATGGGAATCACAGGTGGCTGTGGTAGAAACTTGATGCTCACCGCATTTTAGGTGGCCCACATGTCATGCACACAAAGGCAGAGGAGCGATGCGCCCGAGAGGAGTGAGGCGCACGTCGGGGGGCGTGGTGCCGTGGGTTGGAGAGGCGTCGTGGTAATCGCAAGATGAAACGTGATGGTCGCCGTAGTTGAACTTCCATGGACAAGCTGTCATGTCTACGGACACATGCACTCGAGATACCGATCCTTTGGAAGGAGTAGCGAGAAAGCTATATATGCGGATAAATAGTTCCTTATAGTCAAGCGGACCCACGCTACTACTCTGTTCCAAAGACATGCACACCATCGAAATAGTCCATCAATATACACCGAGAGGGAATAATTTTTTTTACAAGAGAGGAAATAGTTCATCCATCAATAATGCCCTCCTGCTGGTGCAGCGTTTTCTTCTTCTTCTTCTTCTTCTTCTCCTTCTTCTTCTTCTTCTTGCTCTCATTCTCTGTGGGAGACGGCTTCGCAACAAGCTCTTTGGACCTTACAGCTATCTCAAAACTCACACGGGCATCGAGGGCAGCATATTTTATCCGCTCGTACGTCAAGGGATAATTCTCCCATCCAGACGACCTTAATGCCACCGTCTCGTCACCCTTCTGAAGATTTGTACCGAACACAAAATTTGCTACGTCAAATAGGGATGGTGTCTGTTTAGCACAATCTTCTACGGGAATTTTGATTCTGGTTTGTAGGTCAGCGATGCTTTTCAAATCAAGGTTGTATGGCTCCAGCTTCTGTTTGTCTCCTTCGATGGCTGCGCCACAGAAGTATACGTCCTCCCGAGACAAGAAATCGTGAAGCTCACCTGGTATGGAGGGCGAGTGTATGATGTGGTACACCAAAACATCATCTTGAGGCACAGCTGAAGGACGGCGGCGCTGGATCTTCCAGAACGCACGCTCCGTGTACTCTGCGTCGAGACCGATGACCCTCGTCTCTACCTTTTTGAGGGAGTTGGATACATTGTTGATCCACTGCCGAACAACCATTGGGTGGATGGTGACGGTGGCAACTATGCACATCGAGCCTTCGACGAGGACATGTTGGATGCTAAAAACCTGCATCTCGATCTCTTTCTCCATTTGGAACCGCTTGAATGGAGGGCTATGGTCTGGAGAATTAGGATTACATGGCTAGTCTAACCGAAGTAGTAGATGATTATTTAAAGAGGTTAAAACAATGTGAACACAGTGGGGTTTGGATGCAAATGAAGACGAAGGGGAGGTGAAGTAGTCGAGGCGAATCGGTTCCCGATGGAGAAGTAAGTGGGAGAAGTGGCGTGCAGGAAGTTGATTAGACGGCTAGGTAGACTAAACGAAAAGGCT
Organism: Aegilops longissima; assembly: GCA_021605205.1. Lineage (NCBI taxonomy): Eukaryota > Viridiplantae > Streptophyta > Magnoliopsida > Poales > Poaceae > Aegilops > Aegilops longissima. The sequence goes on from CM038681.1 coordinate 25,261,388, forward strand.
ATGCGGGTAGACTGAGGAGTCGTACCTGTTCGTGTACGTTCCCATCCTCCCTGATAGGTGGGACCTATGCAAACAGATAAAAAATGTGTCGTAGCTTTTTTTGAGCCCGTGAGTGGGAGACACAACATTCTCTGGTTAAGGAATACTCCCTCCGTTTAGGTGAGTATAAGTCACCTTATGAAAATCAGGTTTTCCCAAAACCTTTAGGTGTGGAGCATTAACTTCCTGCTCGATCCCCTCCCAGCCTCGTTAGCCAGCGTTCACTACTAGGGAAAAGGCTAGCAGCAGCGCGGGTTTTAGGTGTATCAGTAGCGCGGGGTGAGGCGCTACTAATAAGGCGCCAGCTAACATAAAGCAGTAGCGGCGTGGTCACCGGCGCTACTGCTACACAAGTGTAGCAGCAGCGCGATTCAGAGGAGCACGCCATCGCTAGTAGCTGTGGCGCCCTTTGCAACAACAGCTCTTTGCTATAGCGCTCTGCTGCTAACTTCTATACACTCGCTACTGCTAATTTAACAGGTTTTTTGTTTTTTCTGGGCATAGTTGTTTTGTATTTGAACAGGCTTTATAGAAGAATCTTTAGCACATAGAAATTTCATCATGATACACATACAAATGCCTGCGAGACCACGAATGTAATCATAGCATATACATAGAAATAGTCTCATCATAATCATCATCCAACACAAAGTGGTCTCTCTTCATCATCTCGAAAATAGCGATACAAGTCCTTGATTACTTGCAAATGCATCGTCATCCATCTAAACAATGGTATACACGAGAAGAGCTATCACTTTGAGTACATGAGTTCGTATCCCTCTCTCGCATTAGCGTGAACCTAAACTAACTACTGCCTGTCGCTCGAAAACCGGAAACCGGCAACACCTGGGCCTGACACTCCGGCCACTCATCGTATATATACTCCTGGCGTAGCACTTCTTCGCCATCGATGATCTATGCACGTGCATCGTCACATGAGCCGATGATATGCAACATATATAGTTGAGCAACAGAAAGAGACAGACTTGACAAAAATAGAAACAACATATCATAAGCATAAATAAGAAAGTTCATTGTACCCAAAATTCCCTAACTAGAGTGATCTTCGCTAGTCGAGGCGGAGGACGGTTTAATTACATCAAAAATAAAGTTTCACTGCGCATAACTCAAAGTTTTGTCATACGGAAAGTATGGACTAAACAGACACATTATCATATATCGACAATCACTCCAACATGTCGTGCCATCCATCGAGGTCAGGGAGATAGTCCCCGAGCTTAGTGGAAGGCTTCATGTCGAGACGCTGAGAGGCTATCCATGTTCGGACGTCTTCCCGCGACATTTGTCCTTCTCCGTAGAACATCCCTGTTGTTCTGACGACCTCTTTCATGATGATTTGGGCAAGTTCGCGCTGGATGTTATAGAACTCAGCTCGAAGTCGATGATCCTCGATATCTCCTATGTCCTTTGCCCATTGCAGAATATGGGCATCGCCAGATGTAGGTGACATTTGAAGGTTCTGGTGATCCCGTCTGTACTCCAGCATGTGGTGTAGGACATAGAATCCATCATTAAGGGAATCGTTCGGTTGCTGGATGCAGCAGTAATCCTTTTTGTGAATGTTCTTCGACGAGTCCAAGTAAAGAGCGTGGGAGAATCGGGGGTAGAGGATGATGAGGACGGCGCGCCGCCAAGCAAAAATAAGTACACCTCAAATTAATGAGCCTCCACCATGCAAATGAATTATTGAAATCGAAGGAAGGATAGCAGCGGATGACTTACACGGGATGATAAGGCACAAGAATCGCCTCCTTGTCCTTATTGGCGAGCATGAAACTGACGATGTAATCCCTCGCGTATTCACGCTGCTCTGCACACTCCCAAGAAGCTCTCGCATGTAGTGCGGGTCAGCGACACAGATATGACGTATCTGCTCAACCCCAATGATGTAGTTCATGTGCAAGGCATAAAGGCGGACAAACGTAAAATCCAGCTTCTTCACGTGAAACATGTCGAATATGTAATCGAATCGGAAGAAGAACTTATCCGCAGGGAAGCTGTCGACATACGACATTTGCCGCAGAACGTTAACCACGTACAGTGGGTATCCAGGATCTTTCGAGGCGATGAGGCATTTCTCTACCCGCAGCACATCGTCGTGAAGTCTCCTTAGATCGCCGAATCTGGCCCGTAGCGCTGTTGCAGGTAGGATTGGTTGACCGGGGATATGCCATTTATCCGCATCGGGGATACCTATACGGTCCTGAAGCCAAGGCTGCTGAGGCGGCTGGATCATAGAATCAACTTTTTTGCCTTTCCTCGCTCTTTTCCTAGACTTCTTTACTACCGGAAGGTCGTCAATAATACGTTGAGACGGTAATTCAGGCACCGACTCATGACGCTCAAACCCTGAGGAAGCGCCAGTATAGACATACTGTTCAGCGCCATCGTCATCCTCATCCTCATCCATGGCGACGTCATCGGCGACTAATGGAGCCTCCTCCTTACCCGTCCGCTATCACCCAACCCGACACCGACACTAATTGGGTAGGTGGGGTGTTGATATTCATACCTTGCTGAGGCTGCGTGCTCGTGGGTGTGCTCCCGCCGCCTCGGGCGAAGCGAGACTCTTTAGCCACAACAGGACCCACCCATTGCAACAATCACCAAGCCGCCGCGGTGTCTCCTCGTCATCCACCAGTAGTGTTGGAGGAGGCAAATTCTCGTGGCCCGGTTCGACACTAGCCATGGAAACCTTGAAGACGTTTGGGGGGATCGGCCGGCTGTGGAACAATGGTTCCTTCGGCTTCATTATCGTCGCCTTCCCCACGGCCACCTTCTGGTCGCCGATGGTGTACAATATGGTGCACGGGGCTTCGTCGGCCTGCAAAGAAAAGTCTGCGACGTGAGACATCCGAAAACAACGAAAACGGAGATTATACATTTATATTGAATTGGGCGGTGTGACGAGATCTGTGAGGCGTCGAGCTCAGCCAAAGACGAAGCACCGCCGAAACACGTCCGGTCGCGGAGCCAGTCTTGGGAGCAGGTCGCGGTAGCAGTGCGGTAGCAGGTGCAGGAGCAGGTGTGGGAGCCGGTGCGGGAGCAGGTGCTCCCAAGAAGTCAGCAAGGGGAAAGTCCTCTACATTTTTTTCTGGATTTTTCCTTGTCCAAGTGATAACGCCTGTCACCAAGGAAGTAGACAAATCTGCAACCACCTGTTTTGTGGCAGCTACCGCTATTGCGACTGTGTGAGATGATTTCTTCTCAACCGCAATCTCAACCTTCTTGTCGATGTTTTCTTCAGTTAACCTCCATCTTTCCTTTCTCTCCTCCGTGGTCTCACGGTAGTACTTCTTCCACGTGGCGCCGTCTCCGACACCATGCACGCGTCCATACGACGGTCGAGTATCCACCGGTTGTCATTTCAATATGTTCAACGCCCGGTTGAATGGAGTGTCTCACTTGGGCCTCGCCAATGCCTCAGACGGCGAGTCGCTTTCGGCCGCAATCCGGTGCTGCTCTCTCTGCAAAAGGCACAAGGATCGTTTACAAATATGACTAACGTGTGTAGTAGAATTGATCAGAAACTAAAATTACCAGCAGTCTCATGAACTCCATAATGACCGGTGTTGTCTCGTAAACCTTCTTCAGTGGGTCCCAACGGTGTCGGGCCCTCAGGACGTCACGCTCCTGCGGGACGGTGAAATCCGCCAAGGGGTTTGGGATGCCCAGACTCGCGGCCTCCACGTCCTCCTTGGCCCATTTGGACCTCTTTCCGCCGTAACCACGACTTCCGAGGTGGTGGCTCCCAATGTTCCTCTTTTGAAGCCCCTTCATGTACTTAGACTTTTTTTCGCAGCTTCGGCCTTGCAAGCCTCCTTGAATATTTGAAACTGCTCTTCCGTGATTGTCGGATTATCCTTTACAATCTCGGAGTAGGGTTCCCCGTCGTTGATCTCTGCTTTCACTCGATTTTTCCAGCGACCAGCGTCGCTAAACTTGGTCATGGCGTGTTTGTTTATCTTCTTCATTGCGGGTCCTCGTGCGGATCTTCATAATCCTTCTCATTCGGCCGGGAACAAGAATATCTGGTGAAACTTGTTTAGGAGGAGCTCCTCATATTTTCTATCTTCTGTAGTTTCTCATCATTGATGATGGCGGTTGTCCGTACGATGCAGCCAATTTGATTGCCGTAGCACGCGCGCGCTTCCTCGGGCGCCTTTGGCTCAAAGTTGCCGTCGTCCACCTCCATGACCACCAGCCTAGTAGTCCTGAGTTTGTTAGGAAGCCGTTGCCTCTTTGCTTTCGGTTCTACACCGGCTCCGCTCCCCGAGGCAGCACCGGTCTCAGCGCCGGTCTCGATGCCGGTCTGAATCTCAGCGCCGGTCTCAGTCTCAGCACCGGTCTGCGTGTCGGTCTCAGTCCCCGATGCCACCGGTGGGCCCAGCAACAACATCGGTTGATCGTCGATACGGCTAAAATATTTGTCTGCCGCCAGGTAGACGTCGTCGCAATCACCAGAACCCTGTCCTTCATCGTTGCTAGCCATGTTTCCTATGATTAAATCTAGTCAATTAATTCTAGACCTAATAAAATGAATAATGACATAAAAAAGGACTATTGTTTTGCAGGAATGTTGACTCCTTCCTGGTGCGGTAAATCCCGGGCACTCGATATGTCCTAGTTTGCAGCACAAGTCATGCCGAAATTCACGGAAAATTTCGGCATGACCTTTGCTAAAAAGTGGACAAATCGAGAACCTGAAATTTGCCGAACAGAAATGAATCAACATTCCGCAAAACATAAACCACTCACATCATTCACTCGAAACAACAAAGCCACTTGGGCACAATCGAACAACTTCAATGAAAAGATATAACATGACCACTTCAATGAAAAATAAAATTTGCCTAAATTCTTTTCCTTGAAAAATAGTGGTCTTTTCAAAAATCAAAAACCTTTCAAAATGACCTCACTAAAGACTTCTCTGCCTAGGACAGAACCCAAATTATGTTGATCTAGCTATTCCTCTCTCTCACACAAACACACATTATTATCTCTAACCCTTCTCTTCCTAGGACAGAACCCAATTAAATTGCAAAGGAACTCCATTTCTCTAACCCTTCTAACCTAATGCTCTAAAATAAAATTTTCCTCTAACCTAGCCAACCTACTTAACCTAGCTTGTTAATCCAACGAACCTAATTAACCTACCTATTTAACCTAGTTAGTTAATCTAGTTTACCTAGATAATTAACCCTAATTAAACAAGTTAACGCAGCTAGTTCTCTGTCAAATCCCAAAATAAAATTTTGCACTAATTAACATAGATAATTAACCTACTTAAACTAGTTAACCTGACTAGTTCTCTGTCAAAGCCCTAACTAAATTTATGCACTAACCTAGATAATTAACCTAATTAAACTAGTTAACCTAACTACTTCTCTGTCAAAGCCCTAACTAAATTTTTGCCGTAACCTAGATAATTAACCTAATTAAACTAGCTAACCTATGCATGAGAGAGAGAGGAGGGGTGGGGGCTTACAGAGGATGGCTCCGGTGGTGGCGACGGAGGCAGTGATGGCGAGGAGGCAGGCGTCTCGGTGACGGCGAGGAGGCAGGGCGTCTCCGGTGACGGCGAGGGAGGTAGTTGTGGCGAGGAAGGATCCGGTGGCGTCGACGGCGGCTCCGGTGGCGTTTACGAGGCCGCACGGCTCCGTAGCATTGGGGGCGGCTCCGGTGGCGTCGACGGCGCACGGCTCTGGTGGCGTCAACGTCGGCAGGAGACGGCGGCGAAGTGGGGCGACGGCGAATCGGGAAGACGGCAGCGCGCGGGGTGGGTTGAGGGATTTGGGGGAGAAGTGGTGGCCGAGGGGAAACGGTTTTTTGGTTAAGTCAAACTTAGTGGTAGCGTGTTTGGTAAAACGCGCTATAGCTAAGATAGCTATAGCGGTTTTTACAAAACGTGATGCTGCTATAGCTATATAATTTTCTTCCATTTTTTAATTTCCTTTTCTGTTTCTATAGCGGGGTCTAGGACACGCGCTGCAGCTACGTTAGCTATAGCGCCTCTTACAAGCACACGCTGCTGCTATGCCTTCCTCCGTTTTTTCGCTTTTTCATTTATTTTGCTTTACATTTTATTTTTTCCTTTCTCCCTTTTCTATTTCTTTCATTTTCATTTACTTTTCTATTTGTTTTTCATCTTATTTTATTTCCGTTAGTAGTAGCGCTCTTCCTAGGAAACGCGGCTGCTACTTATTCCCTAGCAGTAGCGCGTTTACTACAAGCCCGCTCTGCTATCGTAGCCTATCATTCTAGCAATGGAAATATTAGTAGTAGCGCTTTTCCACTACACGTGCTACTGCTAAAGTTGTATCTGTAGCGCGGTTTTTTACGGTCGCTATCGCTATGTAACACTAGCGCCCTTTTTTGACCCGCGCTGTTGCTAAATTTCTGTGTATAAGGTTTTCCCTAGTAGTGGTTCTCTTCCTCTGCTGCCGCGTTCTACCTTTCCATTTTTCCTCTTCTCAAGTGTGGAACGATCTGCATGCCGTCCTTGATGCTCCAGAACAACCACTGCATGCATCGCGGCAGGGCGTTGATTGGGCATGCACGAGAATTTGGTTCTGCTCGCAATATGGATGATACCTGAACGATGAAGTGAATAGGCATGCTAGCACGGGAGACCTATTTCCTCTATACAATACTGGAGTGCTCATGTTCCTACTAGTAGTAGTAGTAGTACAACTGTGGTACACTTGATGGTCAAAATACTATTCATCCGGTCCTCACAGTGAAGTGACAACACCGTGCATACCGACACTAGTCCAGGCGAGGCGGCGTGTTCAGGTTACCAAAGTCAGCCTCACCCTGTGCACTGTGCAGTCTGTCACCGCCGTTGTACAGCACATTGGCGCCTGACACTAGTCCAGGCGAGGCGGCGTGTTCAGGTTACCAAAGTCAGCCTCACCCTGTGCACTGTGCAGTCTGTCACCGCCGTTGTACAGCACATTGGCGCCTCGCCTCGTCTCCCTCTCCTCTCCCATAGCACCACTCCATCTCCATCTCCTTCTCCGTCTCTATCTCCGTCTCCATCTCACTGTGCCCCCGTGTACCGTCGCCTCACTCGCCTCCCCCAGTACCACTATTCCCTCGCTAGCCGCTCCAGACCGACATCCTTCTCCCTGTAAATCAAGCCCCTTCCAAACTCCACCACGGCGAGCGCGAACACAAGCATCCATATGAGATGCGATTGGAGCAATCTCCCCAGTGACATCCTCGACCTCTGTTGTTCGTGTATGGATATGTTGACCGCCCTGCGGCTGGCTGCATGCTCGAGGGACATGCACACGGTCGTTGTCGAAGCGAGGCCTAAGCTTTTCAAGACACCCTGATTGCTGCTATCTGGTCTTGCGAGATTGGCTCACCATGATACGGAGGCGTGCATGATGCCCCTCGACTTCAATCCGATCTCCATTAGCCGAAACTTCTTTGCAGGTATGTAGTGTGTCGCCGTACATCATTTCCCTCGACATCGATCCGATCACCATCGCCTGAAACTTCTTGGCAGGTATGCACTGGGTCGGCATGAACTCCCACTGGATGTCTGCTGAGGGAGTCCTGGATTAGGGGGTGTCCGGATAGCCGAACTATAACCTTTGGCCAGACTCCTGGACTATGAAGATACAAGATTGAAGACTTCGTCCCGTGTCCGGATGGGACATTCCTTGGCGTGGAAGGCAAGCTTGGTGATACGGATATGTAGATCTCCTCCCATTGTAACCAACTCTGTGTAACCCTAACCCTCTCCGGTGTCTATACAAACCGGAGGGTTTTAGTCCGTAGGACGAACAACAATCATACCATAGGCTAGCTTCTAGGGTTTAGCCTCTCTGATCTCGTGGTAGATCTACTCCTGTACTACACATATCATCAATGTTAATCAAGCAGGAGTAGGGTTTTACCTCCATCGAGAGGGCCCGAACCTGGGTAAAAACATCGTGACCCATGTCTCCTGTTACCATCCGCCTAGACGCACAGTTCGGGACCCCCTACCCGAGATCCGCCGGTTTTGACACCGACATTGGTGCTTTCATTGAGAGCTCCTCTGTACCGTCACCATCAGGAAGGATGCCTCATCCCGTCTTTAAAGACGGCACTGTTGCTAAAGGAGCTTTGGCTATCGGCAAAACTCTCCGGCTAGGCGGTTTTCTTATGACCGCCTGTTCGGCCGCCGCGCCGACGATGACTTCTCGGGTCATCGAAAGCAATCTTCACGTCAACTCGGAACTCGCCGAGCAGTTAGATCCGATGGAGCTCTCTTATTTAAACGAGCTCTTGGATCGCATCGCCGCCCTGGGAGTCGCTACAGACTACGATCAGATTGGGCCTAAACCCGATCCGAGGAAGATTAACTCTCCCCAGGTCACCCATCACGTTGCAGTGGTGGAGGAACAATGCGGCAAACGTTCATCTATCTTAAGGACTAGCTATGTCCAGATTCCCGATCCCTCCAAGCCGGATACCCGCGGAGGGGAGGACGTCACTCAAGACCTGAACTTAGAGTCAGGAAACAGGCTAGATTCATTGGACAACATCCATGAATCCAAGCTTCCGAGTTCGGAAACTCCTTGGCCTTTGAGTCTCAGATTGGGTGAGATTTCGGATTTAATTCCACCCACCCACCCGAACATAGGCGATCTATCCAAAATTAGGCAAGAGCCCGAGGAAATAGTACATAATTACTGGGCCAGATTCCTCCTGGTTTTGAACAGGATAAAGGACTGCCGCGAGGAAGACGCAATTTCGTTCTTCTGCAATAATTGCATGGACAGGGGAATCCTCAACGCCATATGTCGCCGTGAAATCACACGCTTTGCTGACTTGGCGTCCATACTACGAAAGTACTGTGCGATGGAAAGCGCCTGGAAAACCCAAGTAAGATTTTGGAACAATCCGGCCCTGAATACAAACCCAGTTCGTAATAAAAGGGTGCATTATCGCCAATCACCCGGGTTAAACACCTAAAAACAAAAAAAACCCTACGGGGTATGGAACCCTACTAGAGGGATGGCTCAACAGACCTTGTAAAATTCATAGTACAGAGGGCGCCACACCAACTCATAGCCTTAGAGCATGTTGGATACTCCGGCAGGTGGCCAAAAGTGGTGAAGAGCTTCTAACCCCAGCATCCATAGAGCACCAGCCCAGGGATACCAGTACGGTATTAACAGTCTTCGAGACTTTGGCATCAAATAATATGCGAAAATGAACACTCCACAGCCTTGCCGAAGTCTACCAAGTAGCAACAATAAACCCATGGAGTGACACGGCTAATACCTTTAATGCCAGTGATGAACCTAAATTCCGAACAGCCCGAGCACCAGAGCATTGGTCCTCAGTCCAATAGTGGACGGCTTTCGCCTTACCAAGGTACTCATGGATGGTGGCAGCGGATTGAACCTCATTTATGAAGAAACCCTTCGAAAAATGGAAATAGACTGGAGCTGCATTGAGCGAAGCAGCACAACCTTTAGAGGAATAATACCCAGTCGGGAAGCGTGCTGCACAGGAAAAATCACACTGGATGTGGTGTTCGGCACGCCGGATAATTACAGGTCCGAGGAGGTCACGTTCCAAGTGGCCCCATTCAGTAGCGGATACCACGCTCTATTAGGGCGAGAGGCATTCACAATTTTTCAAGCTATACTCCATTACGGGTACATGAAGCTCAAAATGCCCGGGCCCAACGGAATCATCACCCTTGCCAGTGACCCGGACATAGCACTCCGCGCTGAAAATAAGACAGTCGCACTAGCCCTTGAGGCACTATCCGAAGCCATAGCGGCCGAGGAACTGACTGCGCTACGCTCCACGGTAAATAGGGACGATGTGATACTCGATAAAAGATCCAAGTCCACCTCCTTTAAACCAGCGGACGAAATAGTCAAATTCCAAGTCCATCCAACGGACCCTACAAAAACGGCCTCCATCGGGGCACAATTAAACCCTGATGTAGACGCCCCACTACGAGAATTCCTACGCAAAAAATGAGACATTTTTCCCTGGCACCCTTCAGACATGCCAGGAATCCCACGCCGGCTGGCCGAGCACAGCCTAAACATCCTAAAAGGATTCAAACCAGTCAAACAGGCTCTTCGGCGTTTCTCAGAACCTAAGACAAGCCATGGGAGAGGAGCTAACCAAACTATTGGAGGCCGGATTCATCAGAGATATAAAACATCCGGACTGGCTAGCAAACCTGGTTATGGTACCAAAGAAGGACAAAAACTGGCGCCTATGCGTCAATTTCAAGGACCTCAACAAGGCTTGCCCAAAGGATCTCTTCCCCCTCCCCCGCATCGATCAAATTATCGACGCTACCGCAGGGCACGATTCATTGTGTTTCCTCGACGCATACTCCGGCTACCATCAAATTAAGATGGCAGAGCCTGACCAAGCCGCAACGGCATTTATCACCCCATACGGCCCATTCTGCTTCAACACAATGCCCTTCGGGCTCAAAAACGCCGACGCAACATACCAGCGCATGATTCAGACATGTTTGGCAAACCAGATCGGCAAAACAGTGGAGGCATACGTAGATGATGTGGTCGTCAAAACCAAGCATGTCCAAACTCTAGTAGGCGACTTGAGGCTCGCATTCGATAATCTCCGAACATATGACATCAATCTTAACCCGGAAAAATACGTTTTCGGCGTACCAGCCAGAAAGCTCTTGGGCTTCATTGTATCCGGTAGGAGAATTGAAGAAAACCTAGCCAAGATCCGAGCTCTGTCACAATTGGATATCCCAAAGGACCTCAAAAAAATACAAAAATTGACTGGATGCGCGCCGGCTCTAAGTCGCTTTACCTCCCGTTTGGGAGAAAAGGCATTACCCCTTTATCGCCTCCTCCGGTGAACCGAACACTTCGAGTGGACGAATGCTGCCATGGCCGGGCTCAAAGAAATAAAAGCCACATTGGCAACAAACCCGGTCCTGGCCGCGCCCAACATGGGCGAACCAATGCTATTATACATCGCGGCAACTCATCAAGTTGTAAGCGCGGTGCTCGTTGTCGAACGAGAAACGGACGGACACAAGTTCCCCCTTCCAAAACCAGTTTACTACGTGTCCACTGTCCATCACTCCATGCAAGTCACGGTATCCGCGTTATCAAAAGATAGCATACGCGGTGTTCATGGCATCCCGGAAGCTGCGACACTACATTCAAGAGTGTTCGATAACGGTAGCCTCCGAAGTACCTCTTAACGACATTATAAACAACCGCGACGCGACGGGCCGAATTGCCAAATGGGCCATTGAGCTCCTCCCGTTCGACATAACGTATAAGCCACGGCGAGCTATTAAGTCGCAAGTTTTGGCCGACTTCGTCGCTGAATGGACTGAAGCCGAACTCCCTAAAGAGTATGGCACATATTCCAACTGGGTCATGCACTTCGACGGCTCCAAAATGTTGGCCGGTCTGGGGGCTGGTGTCGTTCAGACGTCCCCAACAGGAGATACAGTTCAATACATACTCCAAATAATGTATACGGACTCCAACAACGCAGAATACGAGGCCCTTCTACATGGTCTCCGGATGGTAGTATCCATGGGCATTCAACGCCCAGATGTGCGCGGGGATTCGAACCTCGCGATATCTCAAATAAATGGAGACTTTGATGCCAAGGATCCGAAAATGGCAGCTTATCTCAACACCGTCCTAAAAATGTCAGCTCGGTTCGAAGGGCTCGAATTTCACCATATAGCTCGGGAAAACAATCAGGCAGCAGACGTCTTGGGATGCATTGGCGCAAAGCACGATGCCGTCCCCCCCCCCCCCCCAATATCTTCTTAGAAAGGCTGTTCAAGCCATCCGTAGTATGGGAAGGGGAGTCCGGAAATAATAGCCCGGACCCAACAGCACTGCCCAACACGAGCGTTCGACACAACCGGAGGCTCGCCAGCGAGTAACATCTTAAGCTCACGTAATAATGGCAGTCATCACCCCGTGGACGGAACCATTCCTAGCCTACCTAACCAGGTAGGAACTTCCCGAGGACCAAAACGAGGCACGCTGCATAGTGCGGCGATCTAAAGCCTATAAAGTCCATGAGGGAGAGCTTTATAAGAAAATCACCACGGGAGTCCTTCAAAGGTGTATCTCCGAAGAGGAAGGGCGGAATCTTCTGGCTGAAATTCATGCTGGACTCGGCGGGCACCACACTGTAGCCCGGGCCCTTGTAAGCAAGGCCTTCCGTACAGGATTTTATTGGCCGACGGCCCGGGCAGATGCTCAGGACTTAGTCCAACGATGCGTCGGTTGCCAGCTCTTTGCTAATCAAAGCCACATGCCACCCACCGCCCTCCAAACTATACCCATCACCTGGCCCTTCGCGGTCTGGGGGCTTGACATGGTTGGACCCCTTAAAGGAGGAACCCACAAGAAAAAATACCTACTGGTCATGGTGGATAAATTCACCAAATGGATAGAGGCCAAGCCTGTTAAGACAGCCGAATCCGGACCGGTGATAGACTTCATATCAGGGGTCGTACACCGTTACGGCATCCCCCACAGCATCATCACGGATAACGGCACGAACTTCACGGCCGACGAGGTCAAACTCTGGTGCAAAAACATGGGCATCAAGCTCGACTATGCTTCAGTCTATCACCCTCAAACTAACAGTCAAGTCAAGCGAGCAAATGGTCTAATCATGAGTGGCATCAAAACCCAGATTAGTGCGGTACCTCAAGGAATATAACACGCACTGGGTAGAGGAGCTCGACTCCGTACTCTGGGGGCTACGGACCACGCCGAATCGCACCACCGGATTCACACCATTCTTTATGGTATACGGCCCAGAGGCAGTTTTGCCCTGCGACATAATTCATGACTCACCTCGTGTGTGCATGTACGAAGAAAGAGAAGCCGAGCTCGATCGGCAGGACAGTTTGGACGCCTTGGAGGAGGAGCGTGACGTGGCAAAATCCCGTTCCGCATTCTATCAACAGCAGGCTCGAAGATATCAAAGCAGAGAATTACGGGCCAAAACATACAATGTTGGCGAGTTAGTTCTACGCCTGCCGGACAAGAAAAAGGACAAACTCAAGCCCAAATGGGAAGGTCCCTTTATTATCGACCAAGTCCTAACCGGTGGAGCGTACCGTCTGCGAGATGCATCGAATAACCTACTCGAGCCGACCCCATGGAACGCAACCCGTCTCCGAAGATTCTACGCCTAGCGCCGGATTCTGAGTTCGTCTCCTTCCTCTGTCTATTTTTTACACATTAGTTGTCTTATATTTCTCTCCTTCTCCCTCTTTTTCTCTTACAACATTTAAAGGCTCGTTCGCGCATTGTTCGCACACACTTGACGCTATGCATGCTCATTATACAGGGGCTTCTTTAATGAAGCTTATTTATGCGGGCTTCATGCCTAACACATGTGTCACGCTTCCGCATGTACCTTTTATTCACCATTATATGCATCCATATGACTTAAGTTTTGGCCAAGCTGGGTTGCCTGGCTCCTGTGCTTACCCCTACGTTCCCGATTGTTCGGCTAGGTGGTAAAGGGAGCACCTCTGCGATTGCTACTGCCGGGTCCGCCGGATGTGTACCTTAGACTGGGTGAAGCCAAAAGCTAGCGTTCTTAAGGGAATATTTAGTCGGTGAACTAAAGATGATTTCTCACTTATTTATTTATCTGCCCCCAGACGCTTTTCTGCTTTTTTCGCAGTCCGGACATGCACTTTAAGGCATGCCTCCCAGGGAAAGGAACCCCTAATGGAACTATTCTCCCTGGAAGATGTTTCTTACTAACCATGTAATATAACATAACTAGTTGGGCACTTATGCATTCAAGCACTAATGACCCCTCGCTTGGTCTCCACGCATGCCCGGTTCTTAGATAACCGTGATGGTATTCGGACACACTCCGGACTATAGGGTCCCAAGGTTGAAGCGAAAAGGTCCGCCATGACAAACGATCTACAATCCGACTAGAAGGCATTTTTACATGTCATCTTAAATTACATAGTCAATTTGACTGGGTGTATTCCTCCTCAATACCATCTAATAGGCTGTCTAGTTTACAGTCCTGTTGGGAATACTTTATGCCAATTCTACTTGGCGTACACTAAACTCACAGGGATCTCCTTCCCATCAGGCCCCACAGGTCTGACCTCGGCCATGTGGTTTGGGTCAGCCTTCGTGTACCGCGTCTTCACCATGGCCCAGGCCTCCCTGGTGCCTTGACGGCAGGCCGATATCTTCCATAATCGGAAGCGCCACCGCGCTGCCTTAAGCCTCTCTGCAGGCTCTTCAAGGCCTTCGGGAAGGGAGACAGTGGCCACAAGGCCTGGGCGACACCTTTCATCACCTGCCGAACTCGTTTGTGCAGTTGTAAGAGCTCGGGAAGAAGGTCACCCGTAGAACCGGGCATTTCCTCTGCGGGGCGACACAGCAGCATACCTCTGGACATAAATCTGTTAGTCGACTTCCTCGCCGAACTCTTTTTCAAAGTTCGTTCAAGCACTTACTAAAAATGTCGCGTCGAAGCCGTCGATTCTCCTTCACGAAGTCCGACAGCTGGGCACGAACATCCTTTAGTTCCTCGCCCAGCTGGGTGTTGGCATCTTGGAGATTATTCTTCTCCTGCCTCACCCTCGTAAGCACGCTCTCCCCGGCCTTTAACCGGCGCAAGAGTTGTTGCTTGTCCGGATCTACTCCGGCGTTATCTGCAATGATATTGTCAGATTTACACACACGCCACACTTCACAACAGACTTATCTTTCGAAGCGTATATTACCAGAGGGGGTCTCCTTGGCCTCCCCTGCAGCGGCTAGTGCGGCCTCAAGTTGGGCTTTGCACTCTTCCAGCTCCTGGGACAGTTGGGTATTCTTTTTTGTAATATCCTGCATAACAAATGATCCTTAAATCAGTTATTCTAACTATTTCAAGTATCGGGGGCTACTGGTATATATAACCATCAAATTTTCTCACCTGTATGTCTTTCACATACTGCTCCGTGGCTCTGGCTAGACCATTTTGAGCAGCACGGAGGTGCGCATCTCCAATTGAAGGCATCCAATGCCTCTTGGGGCTGTCGTCTAAAGAACTGTCCGGCGGCGCTTTGTGATTCATGGCACTCTCTACCTTGGAATTGGTGGCAGACAGTCTGTCGGCATCCTCTGTCGGAGGAGCGTCGGACGCACGCTTCATGTTCGCTTCCGCTTCTGGACCTCGCTTTGGAGCCTGGCTGGTGGAGGCTCGATTGGCAACCTCTCCGGATATAGTCTGGCGAACGCTCTTTTTCCTGAAGAGAGCACAAGCGTTAGTATGCCTTCCGTGAATAAAACCTGGGAATAAATGGCACGCCGTACCGTTGCGCCGGCGTCTCAATCCGGACCGCACTTCTTTTCAGCCTGTTGGGCCTTGCTGCCCCTTGTTGGCTAGCCACCGCAGGCTCGGCCTTCCGCCTCAAGAGCTCCCCCTGCAAAACACCATTGATATACGGTGATAAAAAATAAGCATGGATGGATCATTTTCAAAGTATTGGGACTTCGGTCTCAGTTAACTGTGAGGCTGGAATTATTCCGGGGTAATCGGCCATAATGGCGACCAAGGCATTGTCGATGCTCAGTTGGTAAAATACCCCATCGATCAGCTCCACGGGTATGTCTGGATCCTCTTGGGAGGACGGATCGAGGGACCGTTCCGGATCCTCGGGTTGTGGAGGAGGGCTGTTTATATCCTTTACGGCCTGGCGCAATTCCTGCATCGAAATCACAAGATAAGGTACTTAACTATGGGAATATGGAACGGATGGGCAAAAAGAAGTGTCCGCTTACCCAGCTTGGAGGATTGTACATAGAAAATCCGTCCTGTGGATTGACGCAGAGGAACTCCTCCTCTTCTCCCTTGTACAATGCGGACAAGGCCTTTGTCAGAGCAGCAACCGATCCCGGCCCTTTACGGCCGCAGCGGGTGGCATCATCCTCCCCGTTGAAATCCCACATGGGGTGGCCTCTATACTGAAGCGGTTGCACCCCCCGCATAATGCATGTGGCCATGACCCCGATCATGGTCGGTCCGGAATGAGCTAACAACCTTATCCGGCTCATCAGGTAAAGGACGTCCTTGCCGTTTTCCCTCTGAAGGCTCCGTGGACGCCAGCTTAGGCGCTTCTTCAAGGCAGCATTATTGAACTCGGGGAGGCCGATCCGAACAGGTTCCGGTAGGGGGACATCTTCTATATAAAACCATTCTAAAGGCCAGTCTTTGGACGCCTTTCTTGGGGTTCCGGATAGATATCCGGTCCCGGCGATGCACCATATTTCGGCTCCGCCCACTTGATATATCGACCCCTCCGGAGAACGGGGCACAAGGCAGAACAACTTCTTCCACAGCATGAAATGAGCCTCGACGCCCAAGAACAGCTCGCAAAGGGCTACGAAGCCCGCAATATATATGCAATATGGAGGCAGGCGTAAGGTTGTGCAGCTGGAGGCCGTAGAGCTCCAGGAGCCCCCGGAGAAACGGATGAATTGGAAATCCGAGCCCTCTTATCAAATAAGGGACAAGGCATACCCGCTCTCCTTTGGAGGGATTGGGGACGCTCTCCTCCTGCTTTCCGCCATTATAGGTGGCGAGTCTGGCTCGAACCAGGACCATGAAGGCTGGGGGAAGAAATCCCTTGGTTTGGAGCGTCACTAGCTCGTTGTGCGGGACGGAACATCTCTCCCAATCTCCAGGCTGAGGGCTGGGAAGGCGAGAGGAGGAGCTGCGTCGACTGGCCATGATGGAATGGATTACTGTCAGATGCGCTCCGATGAACGCTCGCGAAGGGAAGATGGTGTGATTCGGATCTGAATCCTCGTCTCCTTTATAGGCAGCTCATTCGCACAGCTAGGAGGGTAAATGTAAAAACACCCTGGCTTTTCGCATTCAATTGACACATGGAAGACGGCCGTTATTGGGCGTGGAAGCCAAGAAGCAGAATATTCACGATAAGCCGATCACTATTCAACAGGAGCACAAAATTTGGGGAAGAACCCGCCTTGCAATGCCGAAGACAATCTGCGCGCCGGACTCATCATCATTGAAGCCTGGTTCGGGGGCTACTGAGGGAGTCCTGGATTACGGGGTGTCCGGATAGCCGAACTATAACCTTTGGCCGGACTCCTGGACTATGAAGATACAAGATTGAAGACTTCGTCCCATGTCCGGATGGGACTTTCCTTGGCGTGGAAGGCAAGCTTGGCGATACGGATATGTAGATCTCCTCCCATTGTAACCGACTCTGTGTAACCCTAACCCTCTCCGATGTCTATATAAACCGGAGGGTTTTAGTCCGTAGGACGAACAACAAACATACCATAGGCTAGCTTCTAGGGTTTAGCCTCTCTGATCTCGTGGTAGATCTACTCTTGTACTACCCATACCATCAATATTAATCAAGAAGGAGTAGGGTTTTACCTCCATCGAGGGGGCCCGAACCTGGGTAAAAACATCGTGTCCCTTGTCTCCTGTTACCATCCATATAGACGCACAGTTCGGGACCCCCTACCCGAGATCCGCCGGTTTTGACACCGACAGCTGCCTTCAGAGAAGACGGTAAAAAGTTGGTGCTCGTGAACTTCCAGACCTCCCATGAGATTATCCTTCCTCCGTTGGATTATATAGAGTATTACCATCACGGTCCAAGTCATCTAGATTACTACGTCAGTAGGATGGACCTTGTTTTGCAGAAGATAGTAATCTGCCAAGTACCCACACGACATGTGAATTACGCAGACTTCAAGCTAATTGCCTTGTTCGACCACGGACTCGCCTATCTTTACGCCGGTGCCTTTTTTAGCTGGAGACAACTCGGCTCGCAGTGGATCATCGTCAAAGCTGATACACACTTCTGTGATGCTATTGAACACAATGGCATCATCTACGCGATCGACAAAGAAGATGGCACCACGTATTGCTGGGATGGCGCGTGTAAGTTGTTTCCATCTCATGTTAATGATGACGCCATAACACTGTTTGAACTTTTTTTGATGATTGGCATATCCCTGTTTGAGCAGAATTTGAGTAGAACTATGGCAATATATTAGAGACGCCGTAAATCAGCTATATTTGGAATGAGTTAATTCATGCGATTGCGACCATGTCATTACAGCCAATTTGTACCCTGAATAAACAAACGGTTAGGAATATATGGATATTATCCTTATTTTACAGTAATCTATATACTACTACTAAATATGAGTGTGTATCAATGGCCATGTTAGTTTCCTCATTTTCATGATGTAAAAACATGCACCACACTGTTGGTTTCATCTAACCATACATTAGGGAAGTAAATGTGCACATGGAGAACTCTATATTTGGAAGTAGTGAAATCCTGCAATGCTTACCATGTGTACATACCTATATTTGCCCTTCAGCAATCAATGACTAGAATAATATCCTCACAAAAAATTTGCCCACAGAACACGAGTATATAACAATGCATGGTCTGTTAGTTACCTTGAAGAATTGTTTGTGAGGACAGAACATGATTACATAACATGCATGACATGGTAGTTTCCTGTGAAGAATCGATTGCGAGATAACATGAGTATAACCATGCATGGCACTTCTATATTTTCGAACCCAGTATACATTTCCCTGTATTTTCCTCCCAGTTCCAACAGGGACATATCAATGTTGTTTCTTGCATTATCCTACTCATACTCTGAACAATGCTGATCTTTAACAATGTGTGTCCTTTTTGATATGATGCAGTGTCCCTACAGTTACTGCCCTTTGTAATTACACCACCTTTGCCAAAAACAGGGAAGCACAACTGGTTCCTCGCTCGACCAGACGACGGCAAAAGACGGATGATCATTCGGACACATGAGCCGGAAAAGTGCAAAAACCCCACTGTATACAAGCACCGTGTAATACGTGAGTATCCGGACAGTGGTTGTTACGTCTATGAGCAGGATACCAGCTTGTTGGGGCCTTTCGGATTTTTTAGTTGGAGGCGAGTAAACAGCCTTGGTTCACACTCTCTATTTCTTGGACTCAATTATCCGATTAACCAGGAGATCACCGTTGGCAAGGACCTTGATGGCAGAGAGGCTCTGTTTGCTATGGAAAATTGTGTCTACACGGCGAGCCCTAGGAGTTTGGGAGCATACTCCCATGATTGTCAACGATACAGCCTGCAGCCAAAAGAAGGTGAGAATGACAAAGGCATCCGGATTAACTTTGATCCTTGGATGTCTCAATTACGACAGGCAGTGATGTGGTTCAAGCCTTCAGGTTGATAGGTAATTGGGTTGTTGCATCGAATGGGTGGAGTACTGGTGTCTCCGGATCACTTGTCGCTGAAGCGGGGCTGCAAATTATGATGGTGTTGGATCATCTCTTCGAATGACTTTGTTGTCTTTGCTGCTGGTTCTGGATTGGTAGTTCTTTCTTTTGTTATGCATATTCCTTGTCATTTGGTCATCCTCGTCTATGTCACTCTTTCTATGTAATAGTTGCTTCAGTTTAGAATGTCATTCTCGCGGATCACGAGAGTCTGGCGCTGCAGATGGACGCGTTTTGGTGGTGTAGCAAGACTTCTTATGAACTATCATGTCTTGCTATTTATGTCGATAGTAGTCACTAGTCGGTGTTTGAATGTTGTATATATCGTTGTTTGAACTGTTTATTGTCTCGAACTATTGGTGGGCTAAATGAGGGCATCACCATTCTCCAGTGTTCAGAGTATATCTCCTTTTTTCAAGTTATATAATTTGAGCTCACTGTCTTTTCGATGATGTACACTTGTTTGGGCCAGTGAGGTGTCGCTGAATATGGGCCGAGTAGTAACGCAATGCCAAACAGGTCAATTATGACTCTCGGGCCGGGCTCTCAAAAGATCCTGAAAAAAAGGCCGGGCTCTCCAAAAAAGAAAGAATAAGGACTCTTAGGCCGACATGTGGGCGCCACCGGTGTTTTCGTGCGCTTGCGCGCCGAGAGCATATTGGCACGTGCTCGAAATTCATGCTACCTTTTCATCCCCAGTCTCCCGCCCCTCCCCCACCTCTGGAATCTCGATTCCTACTCCAGTTCCCCCAAATGCCCCTCCTGTACTCCCTGTACTCAAGCGCACTATCATGTCGCCGGTCAACGCGGATCTCCGAGCCGGAGATCCTGAGGTCTGTCCTGCCTTCGGTCGCTGCGTGCTGTCGCTCAATAGTGGCATGGCGGCGCTTGATGACCAGTTTGCCGGCAAAGTGCTGATGGTAACCATCAACGGCGACCGGCCTCCCGTCTCGCCGGCCGACCTTGTCAAAGCTCTTGGCATTGTGCACGGCATCCAAATAAGTGACTTGCTCGTCGAAGTTTGTCCGCCACCGGCTGATTTCCTCGTCGGGTTCCGAACAACTTTCGACTGCAGTCGTGTGTTCGAATCTTCCCGGCATTTGTTCTGCGATGGTGCGCTGGTGAGCTTTGATCGGTGGCACCCAGGATGGGGCTCGGTGCCCTCTGTGCTTGAGTTTTTAACAAAGCTTACCTTCCACGGCATGCCTCGACGTGCTTGGAACAGCGAGTCCATGAACGATCTTATCAACGACCTTGGAGGTGAGCTCGTAAGTATGTTTGTTCCTCCAGACAGCTGGGCTCTGACGGTTATGGCATGGATGAAGAAGCCGTCCACCATACCGAAGGTGATTGGTGTTGAGATACCGGTGCAGGAAGCGGGGTTGTACTATTCGTCGCCACCAAGGCCGCCGCGGACCACGTTAGGGATGTACCTGTATCGAGTGTTCGTGCATGTCGAAGAAGTGGTCAATCCATCAATCGAAGTCCTGCCGCCCCCGCTGGTGCCAGGGTCCGTCGACGACGTCCATTACAGGAGTCAACGTCAAACTTTCCCCGTGTTGCTCGGAACGATGGATGGCACAGGGCCTACTCCATCGCGCGGCGGAGGCCATTGCTTCTTTGGGAGAAGAGGCAGGGCTGGCTGCCTAGATGTGTTCTAATTTGAGGTAACAACTGAATCTTGTCAGATAGTACTAGTTAAATCCGAGCTATGGGTCTGAAGCACTGATATGCCAGTACATTTGATTGTGACCTGTTCTAATTTTGTACCTAAACTTTTTTTAGAAAGGGTTGTACGTCCACTTAATGTGCTAGCAGAACTTATTGTGTTGTCTGTCTGTTTTCTTTGCACAACATTCAAGATATTTCCGCGTCATTTATAAAGACGGTGAACCGTTATGTACGACTTCGTTGGTTTCAACATAGCCCTTCCCGTAGCAATCCACTGCTTCCATCCTGATTGTGCCGCCTGCGTGAAATTTTTGTATGCAAGTTCAGTGTGCTATGATGGTCTATATGATTGTTTCAACTATATAAGTTTTTACTAAGCATCAGCAATGCATATGTCTGAAATATGTATTTACGAGCATCGACCGATGGGTCTCTCTCTCTATCTCTCTCTCTCTCTCACACACACACACACGCACACTCACGCGCACACGCACAAGTGGGACCCGTTGAATTATTTATTTGCTCGTGACAGCTTTTAATTAGGTTCCACTGTAATCTAACTTTTTTCTTAAGTTATTAATTGAGCTCAGTGACTTCAAAAGTTGTACAGAAGCCCTGTTTGGGCCTTTTCGGCGTCCCTGAATGTAGGCTGAGTAAACATGTTAGGTTGTACTGTACTATACAGGCCTTTTTTCAACATCAGCAATGCAACTGGGCCGACAGTTGTACACAATATCCGGGTAACCTTGTTATCCGCCCCGCTGGGCTGCAAAGTTTCCTAGGAGGTATGCATTAGGCTTAACAAGAAAATGGACTTTAAGAAATAATAAATGGGATGTAATTATAATAACTGGGCAATTACTATGCACCAAACACGTAATTAGTTTGAAAAATATATTATTTTTGGAATTTAGAACTTTTCATTTCATTACTTGTTGCGCGCGCAATATTTCGTTGGATTTTAACATGATACAACTTTGTTTTGAAATTATATTTAACCTGACAAGAAATTTTGGATAAAAATATTTCGGATCCCATAAAAATGTGGGATTTTTTTTTTGAATTCTGTTTTGAGCGGTTGTTTAAAATTATTAATCATTGTCGTACCTAGAAGTTGGGCTGTACTTTTAACAATCCCGTAAATGGGATGTAGTAAATTCCATTAGAATTGAAAAATGGGCTGTACATTCTTAGAAATCGCAAATGGGTTATATGTTCTCTGCCAAGTCCGAGCTGTGGGCCTACTAAGTTGACACGTACCAAGGGCTTTGTCAACTTAGTCAATATAAACGATTCTAGCTGCAGTGATCGTACAATGTCCATCCAACGGCCGTAGAGCTTCTTTAACCTCTGGTCTTCTTGCTCCCGCCGCCCAAAGCAGCGCCGGTCGTGTCGCTTGCTCCTACCTCCCGTGGTCGGCTGTGATGCCGCGGAGGCCTCACCGCCCCGTACTACTCCCACCGCTAGCCAGGCCATCCCTCTACTCACCCACACCCCCTGTTATTCTGCGGCGACGGTAGCCGAACCAGTGAACCCTCGTACTCCTCTCCGTGCAGGCTACCACTGCTGCGTCTTCCCCGGCTCCGCATCGTCCCCTTCCTAGGCCTCGCCGTCGTCCAGACCACCGCCCTGGTGCTCTCGGCGCGGCATGGTCAACATGGTCAACGACCGACTTCCATCGAAAGAGTACTGTACGTGGAGAGGCTGACAGCTGGGTCCAGGCGGCCGCAAGGAAGTGCCTCCTTATTACGTGCAAAATAATTATTCCTCCACCTGACAGCAGGGACCCACCGGACAGGCCACCTTATTTCGCGAAAAAAACGTTTCCCCCCTGACTGCTGGGACCCACCGGACGGGCCAGCGTATTTCGCGAAAAAAACGTTCCCAGCGCTGTCAGCTTGGACCCACCGGAAGTGCCTCCTTATTATGCACAAAAAAATGAATACTCCCCCTCCTAGCTGGGACCCACCATGGTAGGAGGCTTACTTGTGGGCCTACTAAGTTGACTGGGACGGGGGCCTTTGCAAACTTTAGTCAATATGAACGATTCTAGCTCTAGTGACCGTACGATGGCCATCCAACGGCCGTAGTGCTTCTTCAACCTCTGGTGTTCTTGCTCCAGCTGCCCAAAGCAGCGCCGGTCGTGTCGCATGCTCCTGCCTCCCGTGGCCGGCTGTGCTGCCGCGGAGGCCTCACTGCCCCCTACTATTCCAACCGCTGGCCAGGCCCTGCGGCGACGGCAGCCTCACACCGCAGCCGAACCAGTGAACCCTCGTACTCCTCTCCGCGCGGGCTTCCACTGCCGCGTCTTCGCCGGCTCCCCGTCGTCCCCTTCCTAGGCCTCGCCGTTGTCCACTGCCGTGGTGCTCTCGGTGCGGCGTGGTCAATGTGGTCAACGAACGACTTCCATCGGAAGAGTACTGTATGTAGAGTGGCTGACAGCTGGGTCCACGGCAGCCGCAAGGAAGTGCTCCTTATTACGCGGAAAATAATTATCCTCCACCTGACAGCAGGGACCCACCGGACAGGTCACCAGTATTTCGCGAAAAAAATGTTTCCCCCTGACTACTGGGACCCACAGGACGGGCCACCGTATTTCATGAAAAACGTCCCCCATTGTCATTCGGACCCACCGGAAGTGCCTCCTTATTACGCACAAAAATGAATACCCCCACTAGCTGGGACCAACCTTGGTGGGAGGCTGACTTGTGGGCCTACTAAGTTGGTGGGACGGAGGCCTTTGTCAACTTTAGTCAATATATGAACAATTCTAGCTCCAAAGGACCGTCGATGTCCATCCAACGGCCGTAGTGCTTCTTCAACCTCTGGTCTTCTTGCTCCAGCCGCCCAAAGCAGCGCCGGTCGTGCCGCCTGCTCCTGCCGCCCGTGGCCGGCTGTGATGCCGCGGAGGCCTCACCGCCCCCTACAACTCCGACCGCTGGCCAGGCCATCCCTCTACGCACCCACACCCCCTGTTATTCTACGGCGACGGTAGCCTCACACTGCAGCCGAACGAGTGAACCCTCATACTACTCTACACGTGGGCATCCACTACCGCGTCTTCCCCGGCTCCGCGTCGTCCCCTTCCTAGGCCTCGCCGTCGTCCACCGCCCTGGTGCTCTCGGCGCGGCTTGGTCAACGTGGTCAAGGAATGGCTTCCATCGGACGTGGACTGTACGTGGAGAGGCTGACAGCTGGGTCCACGACCGCAGCAAGGAAGTGCCTCCTTATTACGCGCAAAATAATTATTCCTCCACCTGACAGCAGGGACCCACCGGACGGGCCACCATATTTAGCAAAAAAACATTTCCCCCTGTCTGCTGGGACCCACCAATTACATCTTCGCACGCAAGGAAGTGCGTCCGAAAAAAAAACGATTCGCCCCCTAACTGCTGGGACCCACCAGCTACATCGTCGCACGCAAGGAAGTGCCTGACAGTCGGGACCCACCTGGTCGAAGCGTACGTAGCGTTGTCATTCTGGTCACGACCGTGTACGTACATATATACTGGTGGATGTAGAGGCGCGCACGTGTTGTAGTAGAGGCGCGCACGTAGCATGTACACGTACGTACAGCGGCGAGGGTGCAAGAAAGAAAACACGGCCACGTACGTACATACGGGAAGGGTCTCTAACGCCTATCGCGCATACATACATGGCTGGGTCGGAACGGAGAAACAACATCATCGTCGTGTTCATGGGGAGCCAACCGGCTGGGTCGGAACGGAATGCGTGGTCGTGTTCATCGGGAGGGCTTGGACGGAACATGCAATGGAAGCGAGGCTGGCGTACCGCTGGCGGAGAAGCGGCCTTGTGTTCGACCAGCCACGTTCGAAACGGGGTCCTGTTGATCGGGAGGGGCCTAGCGTACCGCAAAAGGGAGGAAACTGACCTCCTACGGTCGAAACGGGGGTCCTGTTGATCGGGAGGGGTGTGGCGTCCGCAAAGCGGAGGAAACGGACCTCCTACGGTCAAACGGGGTCCTGTTCGCCGGGAGGGTGTGGCGTGCGCAAAACGGGACTCCACGGGATACTGTTCATCTCCAGCGTCGACCTCCTCCATCCTCCACGGGCTACCGTCGACCTCCTCCAGCCTCCACGGGCTCCTGTTCATCCAGCCTCCACCGCTGCTTACTCCACCGCTCTTGTTCAACCACCCTCCACGGGCACCCCTCCACCGTCTACTATTCATCCAGCCCTCCACACCACGGGTCCTGTTCAACCACCCTCCACGGCCACCCTCCACCGCTCATCGTTCATCCAGCCCTCCACACCACGGGTTCCTGTTCATCCGAGGCAACGCCACCGCTCCTTTGCTCATCCAACCCCCCGCAACACTCACTGTTCATCCAATCGATCGGCTTGATTAGCAGCGATAGCGAAGAATCGCTCCATCGGGTTCGATTAACAGCCATCGATCGATTCCTCGGTTCAATAACGCGTAGCCTACAAAGGTAATCGCCGGGTTGATTAGAGCCCAAACGCCTCGCTTCGGCTTGATTAGAGCTAACGCCTTACACACGCTGTCGTCGACGAGAGAAACGCAGCGCGCTCCCCCACCCTAACCGCAACTCCCGAAATTTTCCTCCCCTCGCTTCTACCACGGTTTTTCCGTCATGGGCGGCCCAAAGAATGTCATGCAGCTGCGTCTTGGCCCGCCAGACGAAAAGCCCATTTTCTCATGATTTTTTGTCATAGAAGTAGGAGCCCACCACATCTATGATGATACCGGGTTTTGTCACAATTATCGTCATAGAAGTGTCATATGTATGACAGAAAAAAATCCATTCGGCCCAAAATGTCACGGATGTGTCTTTTTTTGTAGTGCTATTTCAGTGTTTCGAGGAAAAGGAATATCAGACGGAGTCAAAACGGAACGAAATCAACTGGAGAAGTTATTTTTGGAAGGAAAGCCACCCGATTGACTTGGAGTGCACGTTAGAAGATACGGGAGCTCGCCACGAGGGTGGGGGTGCGCCCACCCCCCTAGGGCTCGCCCCCTGCCTCGTGGGGCCCCCGAAGCTCCACCAACGTACCCCTTGCACCCATATATACCTACGTATCATAAAACTTCCAGAACAGAAGATAGATCGGGAGTTCCACCGCCGCAAGCCTCTGTAGCCACCAAAAACCTCTCGGGAGCCCGTTCCGGCACCCTGCCGGAGGGGGAATCCATCACCGGTGGCCATCTTCATCATCCCGGCGCTATCCATGACGAGGAGGGAGTAGTTCACCCTCGGGTCTGAGGGTATGTACCAATAGCTATGTGTTTGATCTCTCTCTCTCGTGTTCCCTCTATGGCACGATCTTGATGTATCCCGAGCTTTGCTATTGTAGTTGGATCTTATGATGTTTCTCCCCCTCTACTCTCTTGTGATGAATTGAGTTTCCCCTTTGAAGTTATCTTTATCGGCTTGAGTCTTTTATGAGAACACTTGATGTATGTCTTGCCGTGTTTATCTGTGGTGACAATGGGATATCATGTGCCACTTGATGTATGTTTTGGTGACCAACTTGCGGGTTCCGCCCATGAACCTATGCATAGGGGTTGGCACACGTTCTTGACTCTCCGGTAGAAACTTTGGGGCACTCTTTGAAGTACTTTGTGTTGGTTGGATGAATTTGAGATTGTGTGATGCATATCGTATAATCATGCCCACGGATACTTGAGGTGACAATGGAGTATCTAGGTGACATTAGGGTTTTGGTTGATTTGTGTCTTAAGGTGTTATTCTAGTACGAACTCTTTTATAGATCGATCCGAAAGAATAGCTTTGAGGTGGTTTCGTACCCTACTATAATCTCTACGTTTGTTCTCCGCTATTAGTGGCTTTGGAGTGACTCTTTGTTGCATGTTGAGGGCTTGTTATATGATCTATCTATGTTATTATTGTTGAGAGAACTTGCACTAGTGAAAGTATGAACCCTATGCCTTGTTTCTACACATTGCAATACCATTTACACTCACTTTTACCATTAGTTACCTTGCTGTTTTTATATATTCAGATTACAAAAACCTATATCTACTATCCATATTGCACTTGTATCACCATCTCTTCACCGAACTAGTGCACCTATACAATTTTCCATTGTATTGGGTGTGTTGGGGACACAAGAGACTCTTTGTTATTTGGTTGCAGGGTTGTTCGAGAGAGACCATCTTCATCCTACGCCTCCCACGGATTGATAAACCTTAGGTCATCCACTTGAGGGAAATTTGCTACTGTCCTACAAACCTGTGCACTTGCAGGCCCAACAACGTCTACAAGAAGAAGGTTGTGTAGTAGACATCAAGCAGTTTCTGGCGCCGTTGCCGGGGAGGTGAGTGCTTGAAGGTATATCTTTAGATATTGCAATCGAATCTTTTTGCTTCTTGTTTTAGCACTAGTTTAGTTTATAAAAGAAAACTGCCAAAAAATGGAATTGAGTTTGTCTCATACGCTTCACCTTTTTAATATCTTTCGTGAGAATGATGAGAAGGAAAATTGTGCTCAAGTACTAGAAGAAGAATTACATAGAATGCTTGGCATAAAATATGTGAATGATGAGCATGATTGCACTATTGTTAGTATGAACTCCTTGAATATCCATGATGCTAATGATATGCAAAGCCACAAGCTTGGGGAAGCTATGGTTGATGAAGATGATATTTATTGTCCCCCAAGCTTTGATGAGCAAAATTACTATGATGAAAGCATGCCTCCTATCTATGATGATTATTGTGATGACACTTATGCTATAAAGAATAATTATAACCATGAAAATTGTCATCTTGATCTTAATTTTCAGTCACATGATAGTTATTTTCTTGAGTTTCTCCCACTATTGTTCATGAGAAGAATTTTGCTTATGTGGAGAGTAGTAAATTTTCTATGCAAGTAGATCATGAAAAGAATGCTTTAGGTGCTGGTTATATTGTTGAATTCATTCATGATGCTACTGAAAATTATTATGAGGGAGGAATATATGCTTGTCGGAATTGCAATAATATCAAGTTTCCTCTCTATGTGCTTAAAATCTTGAAGTTATGCTTGTTTTACCTTCCTATGAAAGTTGATTCTTGTTCCCATAAGTTGTTTGCTCACAAAATACCTATGCATAGGAATTGGGTTAGACTTAAATGTGCTAGTCATATTCTTCATGATGCTCTCTTTATGTTTCAATTCTTATCTTTTATGTGAGCATCATTGAAATCATCATGCCTAGCTAGGGGCGTTAAACAATAGCGCTTGTTGGGAGGCAACCCAATTTTATTTTAGTTTCTTGCTTTTTGGTTCTGTTTAGGAATAAATAATCCATCTAGCTTATGTTTAGACGTGGTTTTGTGTTTTACTTAGTGTTTGTGCCAAGTAGAACATTTGGGAAGACTTGGGTGAAGTCTTCATGATCATGCTGTAAAAAACAGAAACTTTAGCGCTCACGAGATTAGCTAGAACCTTTTACTGGAGAGTGCTATTTAGTTGATTATTTTTTCAGATGATTACTAGACAAATTCCTCAGGTCCACCAATTTATTTTAGATTTTTTGGAGTTCTATAAGTTTGCGTTAGTTACAGATTACTACAGACTGTTCTGTTTTTGACAGATTCTGTTTTCATTGTGTTGTTTGCTTATTTTGATGAATCTATGGCTCGTAAAATAGGTTATAAAACATAGTGAAGTTAGAATACAGTAGGCTTAACACAAATATAAATAAATAATGAGTTCATTACAGTACCTTGAAGTGGTGTTTTATTTTCTTTCGCTAACGGAGCTCACGAGTTTTCTGTTAAGTTTTGTGTTGTGAAGTTTTCAAGTTTTGGGTAAAGATTCGATGGACTATGGAATAAGGAGTGGAAAGAGCCTAATCTTGGGGATGCCCAAGGCACCCCAAGATAATATTCAAGGACAACCAAGAGCCTAAGCTTGGGGATGCCCCGGGAAGGCATCCCCTCTTTCGTCTTCGTTCATCGGTAACTTTACTTGGAGCTATATTTTTATTCGCCAAATGATATGTGTTTTGCTTGGAGCGTCATTTTCTCTTGTTAGTATTTTCTTTCTCTTATTTATATTAATGTTTTGCACCTTTAGTTTCAATAAAAAAGTCAAGGATAGCCTTTGCCATGCTTATTTTTCTAGTATACATGTTGCTGTTTGAAAACAGAAAGTTTACCGCTGTTGCAAAAATTCCTCAGAAAAGTCAGAGCATGATATAATGTTGAAATTTTTTGAATATAAAGCTCTGATAAATTTACTACATTGGGAATTTTATTTCATAATTTTTGGAGTTAGGGAAGTATGATGAATCTTGCATTCTTTACAGACTGTACTGTTTTGGCAGATTGCTGTTATGTTTGCGTTGTTTGCATATGTTTGTTTGTTTAATGATTCTGTTTAAGGATAGGAGTATTAAATATGCAGAGGAATTTAGTATGCAATGTTGAATAATAATGTTAGTGATTTTTTACATTAGAAAATGATAAGGTTTTGCATTGGTTTATACTAACCTATCTCACGAGTTCTTGTTGAGTTTGTTGTGAATGAAGCTTTTGATAAAAAGAGAAACCATGATATGAGAGGAATTAAGGAGACAAAAAAGTTCAAGCTAGGGGATGTCCAAGGCACCCCAATATAATATTTCAAGAATTCTCAAGTATCTAAGCTTGGGGATGCCCCGGTAGGCATCCCACCTTTCTTCTTCAACAACTGTCGGTTAGTATCGGTTGAGCCTAAGTTTTTGCTTCTTCACATGAGTTGTGCTATCCTGGCAATGTAGTTTTCTTTAGCTTTGCTTTCTGTTTGAATAAAATACCAAGATCTGAAATTCTTAAATGGGAGAGTCTGCACATAGTTGTATAATTATTCGACTACTCATTGATCTTCACTTATATCTTTCGGAGTATTTTGTCATTTGCTCTAGTGCTTCACTTATATATTTTAGAGCATGGTGGTAGTTTTATTTTGACGAAATAGTTGAACTCTCATGCTTCACTTATATTATTTTGAGAGTCTTAAATAGCATGGTAATTTGCTTAAATAATCATAATATGCTAAGCATACAAGATTTATAAGAATTCTTATGAGTGTATTGAATACCAAGAAAAGATTGAGGCTTGATAATTGTTTTGAGATATGAAGATGGTGATATTAGAGTCATGCTAGTTGAGTAGTTGTGAATTTGAGAAATACTTGTGTTAAAGTTTGTGATTCCCGTAGCATGCACGTATGGTGAACCGTTATGTGATGAAGTCGGAGCATGATTTATTTATTGATTGTCTTCCTTATGAGTGGCGGTCGGGGACGAGCAATGGTCTTTTCCTACCAATCTATCCCCCTAGGAGCATGCGCGTAATACTTTGCTTTGATAACTTGTAGATTTTTGCAATAAGTATATGAGTTCTTTATGACTAATGTTGAGTCCATGGATTATCGCACCCTTCTTCCTTCCACCATTGCTAGCCTCTCTAATACCGCGCACTTTTCGCGGTATCATACACCCACCATATATCTTCCTCAAAACAGCCACCATACCTACCTATCATGGCATTTCCATAGCCATTCGAGATATATTGCCATGCAACTTTCCACCGTTCCGTTTATTATGACACGCTCCATCATTGTCATATTGCTAGCATGATCATGTAGTTGACATCGTATTTGTGGCAAAGCCACCGTTCATAATTCTTTCATACATGTCACTCTTGATTCATTGCATATCCCGGTACAC
Organism: Aegilops longissima; assembly: GCA_021605205.1. Classification (NCBI taxonomy): domain Eukaryota; kingdom Viridiplantae; phylum Streptophyta; class Magnoliopsida; order Poales; family Poaceae; genus Aegilops; species Aegilops longissima. The sequence continues at coordinate 25,292,137 of CM038681.1, forward strand.
CGCCGGAGGCATTCATATAAAGTCATACTTTGTTCTAAGAATCGAGTTGTAATTGTTGAGTTGTAAGTAAATAAAAGTGTGATGATCATCATTATTAGAGCATTGTCCCAAGTGAGGAAAGGATGATCGAGACCATGATTCCCCCACAAGTCGGGATGAGACTCCGGACGAAAAATAAAAAAAAGAAAAAAAGGAAGCCATAAAAAAAGAGAAAAGGCCCAAATAAAAAAATGAGAGAAAAAGAGAGAAGGGACAATGTTACTATCCTTTTACCACACTTGTGCTTCAAAGTAGCACCAAGATCTTCATGATAGAGAGTCTCTCATTTTGTCACTTTCATATACTAGTGGGAATCTTTCATTCTAGAACTTGGCTTGTATATTCCAACGATCGGCTTCCTCAAAATGCCCTAGGTCTTCGTGAGCAAGCGAGTTGGATGCACACCCACTTAGTTTCTTTTGTTGAGCTTTCATATACTTATAGCTCTAGTGCATCTGTTGCATGGCAATCCCTACTCACTCACATTGATATCTATTGATGGGCATCTCCATAGCCCGTTGATACGCCTAGTTGATGTGAGACTATCTTCTCCCTTTTTGTCTTCTCCACAACCACCATTCTATTCCACATATAGTGCTATGTCCATGGCTCACGCTCATGTATTGCGTGAAGATTGAAAAAGTTTGAGAATGTCAAAAGTATGAAACAATTGCTTGGCTTGTCATCGGGGTTGTGCATGATTTAAATACTTCGTGTGGGGAAGATGGAGCATAGCCAGACTATATGATTTTGTAGGGATAAGTTTCTTTGGCCATGTTATTTTGAGAAGACATAATTGCTTTGTTAGTATGCTTGAAGTATTATTATTTTTATGTCAATATGAACTTTTGTCTTGAATCTTTCGGATCTGAATATTCATACCACAATAAAGAAAATTACATTGAGAATTATACTAAGTAGCACTCCGCATCAAAAATTCTGTTTTTATCATTTACCTACTCGAGGACAAGCAGGAATTAAGCTTGGGGATGCTTGATACGTCTTCAACGTGTCTATAATTTTTGATTGCTCCATGCTATATTATCTACTGTTTTGGGTAATATTGGGCTTTATTATCCACTTTTATATTATTTTTGGGACTAACCTATTAACCGGTGGCCCAGCCCAGATTTGCTGTTTTATGCCTGTTTCAGTGTTTCCAGGAAAAGGAATATCAGACGGAGTCAAAACGGAACGAAATCAACTGGAGAAGTTATTTTTGGAAGGAAAGCCACCCATGGACTTGGAGTGCATGTCAGAAGATACGGGAGATGGCCACGAGGGTGGGGGGCGCGCCCCCTGCCTCGTGGGGCCCCCGAAGCTCCACCGACGTACCCCTTGCACCCATATATACCTACGTATCGTAAAATTTCCAGAACAGAAGATAGATCGGGAGTTCCGCCGCCGCAAGCCTCTGTAGCCACCAAAAACCTCTCGGGAGCCCGTTCCAGCACCCTACCGGAGGGGGAATCCATCACCGGTGGCCATCTTCATCATCCCGGCGCTATCCATGACGAGGAGGGAGTAGTTCACCCTCGGGGCTGAGGGTATGTACCAGTAGCTATGTGTTTGATCTCTCTCTCTCTCTCTCGTGTTCTCTCTCGTGTTCCCTCTATGGCACGATCTTGATGTATCCCGAGATTTGCTATTGTAGTTGGATCTTATGATGTTTCTCCCCCTCTACTCTCTTGTGATGAATTGAGTTTCCCCTTTGAAGTTATCTTATCGGATTGAGTCTTTTATGAGAACACTTGATGTATGTCTTGCCGTGTTTATCTGTGATGACAATGGGATATCATGTGCCACTTGATGTATGTTTTGGTGACCAACTTGCGGGTTCCGCCCATGAACCTATGCATAGGGGTTGGCACACGTTCTTGACTCTCCGGTAGAAACTTTGGGGCACTCTTTGAAGTACTTTGTGTTGGTTGGATGAATCTGAGATTGTGTGACGCATATCGTATAGTCATGCCCACGGATACTTGAGGTGACAATGGAGTATCTAGGTGACATTAGGGTTTTGGTTGATGTGTGTCTTAAGGTGTTATTCTAGTACGAACTCTTCTATAGATCGATCCGAAAGAATAGCTTTGAGGTGGTTTCGTACCCTACCATAATCTCTACGTTTGTTCTCCGCTATTAGTGGCTTTGGAGTGACTCTTTGTTGCATGTTGAGGGCTTGTTATATGATCTATCTATGTTATTATTGTTGAGAGAACTTGCACTAGTGAAAGTATGAACCCTAGGCCTTGTTTCTAAACATTGCAATACCATTTACGCTCACTTTTACTATTAGTTACCTTGCTGTTTTTATATTTTCAGATTACAAAAACCTATATCTACTATCCATATTGCACTTGTATCACCATCTCTTCGCCGAACTAGTGCACCTATACAATTTGCCATTGTATTGGGTGTGTTGGGGACACAAGAGACTCTTTATTATTTGGTTGCAGGGTGGTTCGAGAGAGACCATCTTCATCCTACGCCTCCCACGGATTGATAAAACATAGGTCATCCACTTGAGGGAAATTTGCTACTGTCCTACAAACCTGTGCACTTGCAGGCCCTTCAACGTCTACAAGAAGAAGGTTGTGTAGTAGACATCAGTACTCAGCTTTGTGTTGCCATCTTCGCAATTGGGGTACAACATTTTTTGTGATCTCCTAACATGCGGTCGAACTTCAGCTTCTCCTTTTGACTTTCGCATTGCGTCATTGCATCGACAATGACCCGGCGGAGATCATCATCAGGCACATCGTCTGGTTACTATTGATCTTCAGCAGCTTCCCCCGTTGCAGCATCATCGGGCATATCGTCTGGTTCCTCTTGATCTTCAGCAGCTCCTCCTGTTGCAGCATCACCGTATTCAGGGGGCACATAGTTGTCATCGTCCTCTTCTTCTTCGCCGTCTTCCATCATAACCCCAATTTCTCCGTGCCTCGTCCAAACATTATAGTGTGGCATGAAACCCTTGTAAAGCAGGTGGGTGTGAAGGATTTTCCGGTCAGAGTAAGACTTCGTATTCCCACATTTAGTGCATGGACAACACATAAAACCATTCTGCTTGTTTGCCTCAGCCACTTCGAGAAAATTATGCACGCCCTTAATGTACTCGGAGGTGTGTCTTTCACCATACATCCATTGCCGGTTCATCTGCGTGCATTATAAATAATTATGTGTGTCAAAAGTAAGAAAATCAGACAAATATCTATCTAAAGTAAGAAAATCAGACAAGTATCAGAAAGAAGATAAGAACAAGAGGCTCACCACGGTGGTGCCGGCGATGAGATCGGCGCGGGCGATCAACGGCGGTGAAAACGGGCACGGGGCGTGACGGACCGCTAAATCTAGACAAATCTCGGAAAAAAATGGAGCTCCGAGGTCGAGCTTCGAGAGAAGAAAGCTTAACTAGTGTGGCTCGGGCATTTCATCGAACACCTCATGTGCATAGAAGATGAACTAGAGCACCCAAATGCCCTATCCTCGCCGGATTGGAAAAAAAGAGCACTCTGGAGTGCTATGCCGCGGCGGTGGGTATATATAGGCAAGTTATTTGTCCCGGTTCATGGCATGAACCAGGACTAAAGCACCCCCTTCTGTCCCGGTTCAAGCCACGAACCGGGACCAATGGTTGTGGGCCAGGAGCGAGGACCATTGGTCCCGGTTCGTGGCTTGAACCGGGACAAATGGTTCCACGTGAACCGGGACCAACGCCCACGAGGCCCCGGCCGGCCCCTGGGCTCACGAAACGGGTCTAATACCCCCCATGGGTCCCGGTTCTTCAATGGGCTGGCCAGGCCCGAACGGTAGCCCTGTTTTCTACTTGTGAACTCTGGGATGGAACGGCTCGCCATTGCCCGTTGCTCGAAGAGAAGACAAAGGTGACCAGCTTAGCTCTGCACTGCACCATCCAGATCACTCTAAATGACGTCTCTTCCTCAGTTACTGCCTCACCTTCATAGTTGTCATCTCCGGGAACGAGAAAAGTCCATAGATTAAAATAGCCCGCGAAATAGTCGCGATAGCTGCCCTATAGCTACCCGGGAGCCTCGCCGCTACGCTATGGCTGGTGCTGCGAAATCCTCCATATATCCCTTTAAATGGCTCCAAAATCAGCAAAACCCTCCAGAAATCATCTCCCCCGCCAGAAAAATTTCCGCTATTTGCCGCGATTGCCCGCTATGGCTGCTGGGAGAGGCCGCCGCGAAATCGTTTCTCCCGCGATTTTAATCTATGGAAAAGTCTCACAGAAATGTGGCCATAGCCTCATGAGTGGGTTCTCCGGTGCAGCGGGTCGCAGACCACCATCTCTGTGAGTGAAAACGACTCCGTTAAAATCTTCCTGCAGGGTTCCGCCAAGTAGGACACGGCCATCGCGGATGTCCCGGATGGCCCAGCGGTGAGCGAGGTCTGTCGGGGCAGGGACGAAAGAAAATGAGAAGTCGGCGGCAAGGGTGACGGCGCTGGCTGTCGGTGCCGAGGGGTAAGGCGGCTGCGCGGGCTGAATCCGCTATGTAATTCAGCTATGTGAATCGAGGAAGCCGAGCAGGGGCGGGGCGTGGAGATTGTGGTAATGCCGGTGGAAGGAGCGGTCGGCGATGACACGGCATAATGTGACGCAGGCGGCAGAGGTGCAGACGAGGTCTGTTGGACTTGTTACCTGCTACCTGCTGAAGCTGCGGTCTCTTAGCGTTGCTTTCTTGTTTGAGTAGTGTGCCTTTTGGAGTTTGATAGGTTCTGCAAAGTTTAGTTGGTCACTGGACATGTAATGCAGACTATTCTCGAGCGCGATGGCGCTAGCTGCCCCTTCCTGCTGGCTGGGAGAGGGCTGGGTGACTGTGGTATCTCGTTTCTTTTCTTTTGCTGATAATGTTATCGTAGTTTGTTTAGAGACGAATGTTTGGGTTTTCATTAATGAAAATCCAAAAGAGTAAAGCCCTTCTTTAATAAGGAAAAAGGTCTGTTGGACTGGAAATGTGCCGGAAGATGTCAAGCAGGAGCTCGTCAGGGATCGGCGGCGAGGCAGTTTCCCGGGGACCATGCCCCCGCCACGGCAGCTGACGAGGTGGGGACCGACGCCGGTGCCCGAGAACGGCTAGGACATCTCATTTTCATAGGACAGCCATACAAATGGAGTGCCAACAAAAGAGAGGAGTCCCAACATCGACGCACCGTAAGGGCCCATCCCGTCCATTGCTTAGAGCATCTCCACTCCCCCAACGGCCACCCAAGGCCCTTTTTTATCACCGGCGAGGGGAAAACGGCCCATTCGCGCCCCCAAAATCTCACTTTCGTTGGTTAAGGCCGAATTCGACGTCGCCGGACCCGGACGAAACCCGGCACACTAGGGTGCCCGCGGGAGCCAGGGGAAACCTTTTTGGTGCAAAAGCGTGGTGGACCCGCCAAGTCAGCGACCAGCCGCATACGTCGTCCTCATCGCCTCGTTTCGTGTGGGGAATCAATGCCAAGGCTACCGCCGGTCAGCCTTCCATTGATTCCTCATGAGCGGCGCAGTGACGGTGCGGCAACGTGTGCCCCGCCCCCTCCCGCCATGCGCACACACGCATGCCGCCTGCTCGCCGCCCATCAGCCGCTATAAAAGCCGCCCCTTCCTCACCGATGGCCGCACACACTCCTCTCCCCCTCGCCGAAGGCGATCCTCTAGCCCTCTCGCCGCTGAGGACCTTCTCGCCCTCTCCCCTCTCTCCCAGCCCCTCCTCCGACGACCATGGCCGAATGTTATCTCGGGGACGGAGCAGCGGTCTGGCTTCGGTCGCCGCCACCTGCACGAGGACGAGGCCCGCCTCCTCTTCGAGGTGGACTACCCAGCCCGACCAGACATGCGGGTGCCGGGCTGCTGGAGGCTCAGCGCCGGCGGCGTCCCGGTGCCGCCGCCACCCACCAGCACTGATCAACAAGTTGAGATCGCGCGAGAGCGCGCGGAACGAGCCGAGGTACGCCCCCGACAGCAACGCACTGTGGATGGCATACTTCGACCGCCACCACGCCGACCAGCTCGCCTCCACGAACGACGCCGAACCCCGCTGCCACCTCAACGCCGATGGGCGGCGCCATTGGTGGGGCGTCGCCGGGCGCACACTCGAGGCCGTCCTTGAGCACATCGAGGCCGGCAACGAGCCACGGTTGGAGTACCCTGCGCCCCCTGCTTCTCTCGCCGCCGCGGCAGCTCATGGACGCCGAGAAGAATGGAGACGGGCTCCTCATCCAAGTCGGAGTCGTGGGAGACGCCGCTCGGGCGGCACAACCGTGGCGGCGCCCTCGTCATCCATGAGGGTGGCCGTGGCCCCTCTGCTCCCTCCTCTCGCCTCGTCGCCGTGGAGAAGGAGCATGAGGCCATGGCTGCCAATGGCGAGACCGCCCTCAAATGGGCGCGGGACGACTACGTCCGGCTAGAGATGGAACGCCAGCGCCGCGCCCTGGAGGAGATCGCCGCTCGATGCCGCGGTCGCGACGAGGACGGCGTCATCCTCCTTGATGGCAGTGACGACGATGCACCCGGGCTGTCCAACCCCCCCACGTATCAGCGACGCATGTCAGGGGTGCATCAAGGATGGCGCCGGGCGTGGGGACGGCGATGACGATTGCGGCAACGACACCAAGTTCTACAGGCTCCTCGACATATAGAAGGCGGGCGGCGGCGGTGCAGCGCGGCGATATTTCAAGCCCCTGGGGGGCGAACGGCTGGAGATGCCCTTACACATCCGGCGGCCAGCGACAATCTACTTGTGATCAGAATCATGTCCATTATGTACATATGTTCCGCTGATGTTCTTTTCCGGTGTTCTGATGTTTGTCTGCACAGCAGCTGGTCTTTAGCTGAGCCTGCGAGCAGCGAGCTGAACTCATAATGGCGTTGTGGAGATGGAATAATGTCTTTTCCGCCCAGTCCTCGCTCCGGCAGTACTTTCAGCAACGATGGAGGGCGCGTGAAGGTTATGGATGTGCAATCTCTGCCGTCGCCTGAACCAATGCCCTGGCTCCCAATGTTCAATCCCTGGATGTCCATTATGGATGTGCATTCTCTGCAAGCCATAAGCCGCCTGAACCAATGCCCTGGCGCCCAATGTTCTTGGTTGGAGTTGACGGCTTATGGATGTGCAATCTCTGCCAGGGCATTGGTTCAGGCTGCGGTGATGGCGCCCCGCCTTGTTGCTCTGGCATCTATTTGGAAGTCGGTGGCTATTTACGTGACCACCATGAATTCGATGCCTGGCCCCTCTTCCACTAACGTGGAGTTTCTTCACCCAGGAGCAAATGCTCCTCATTTGAACCGTAAAATCAAAAAATAGGAAAAAAAATCAAAAATTCTGTTTTTTTTATGGCATACTTTCACAAATTTTTGTTGTGCATGCAAAATTTCATCGCGAAATCACGTGGTAACGAAAAACAAAATCGATACTCTGAAAATGTTATGTACAAAATCATTTTAGAGCTCTGATATTTTTTTTGGCACGACTTCCACCAATGTGATTTCGTGGTGAAATTTTGCATCCACAACAAAAAAGAGAGAATTTTTGGAAAAGAAATTCTATTTTTTTTATTTTTACAACTTTTATGGTGGAGGGTCTATTCTGACCGGCAATGCATGACAGCATAAAAAAGGTTTAGCCGACTCCAGTCATTCCAAAGTATAAAGAGGATGGAATACCCAAGGACCCTGGGCAATTTTTTACTTTTTGCCAGGGTGAGTATAATACCGGAATTTGTTCATTTTTCGAAACATACATCAAAATTACAAGCCAGGAATCAACATTACAAAATCAAAGGAAAAAACAGAAGCATTTTCCCAGCAACAAGTTTGCTGCTTCTCTTCAACAAGAGAAGTAATTCAGAAGAAAGAACAAACATGTGTCTTCAGCACGCCGGCAACGAGTGTCATCGCCCCACAGCACATACTTAGTTTTTAACTTCTAGGCACAAGCGAGATGCAAATAGCAAAGAGAGTGCTGCAGGTTGATATTAACCTGACAAATGCCATGTCAGACACTTAGTTGTAAATAGACTGCCAGGCATACAGCAAGAGCACAATCGAATTGACTGGTTGCCAAGTCTTAGTTAATCTACTGATGCTGTCAATGCTCTCAGCTACCTAGTCCGACAAACAAACACACTCTACTACCAGACCAAGGCACACAACATATGCTCCAGGTTCATTTTAGATGGGTATACTGCAACCAAACAGAGCCAAAGGTACCCTACCAGAGACCAGCTAAAGTGGTTAACTGTCAAGTTGCATCACCAACATCTGCCTGACCCCCAGCATCTGCATCAGCACTACTCTGACAGTGGCGACTCCGCGCTGACGCTTGCAGCACCGCCTTATTCCAGCATCTCCTTCTCAGCCCTGTTTCCAAAACCTGTCCAGTATCCCAAAATAAAGTGTATTCAAATGGTAGACACTCAACAACTTGTGAATAAAGAGGGGGGAATGTGGTCTTAGCATCGGCAACATGGACAAAGACATGAAGCTGTAAACCAATCGGTGGCTTCATGTTCAAGGACTCCACAGCTTACCTAGTATATAGCTGTAACGAATTTCTACATTGAATAGAAAAAATGAACTCTGAGGTCGCAGCAGCAACAGACAGACTATACTATGTTTCTTCCACCATTGCACCACAAGTAGTCCTCTAAAGAGGCTCAATCAAGACCGCCCACCTAGGAAAAATCTCGTTGGCCTTAGGTTGACTGGGAGGAAGCTTCATGTGTTTTCTAAGACAAGGTCTTGATTGTTTCCTATTTAACACATTGGATATGCTTAACAGAGATCTAGCTTTCGGAAGAAAGGGTGAGGAGATTGGTAAGGAGAATGGGGAGACAAAAACAGGAGGTGGCCAAAACAGAAGCTCAACCCAAGCAAAGCTCTTGTGAAAGAAAGCACCAAAGACAGAGAGTAATGGTCATCACCAATATGCTGGCAGAGAAGAACAGCCAAGAAAAATGTAGTATCATAGGTACTCATGGGTTCATATTTTTTGAGTGATCTTGCAAACAGCGAGGGGTCATATGGAACAGTTTACAAGGCTATGTTCCATCACACAAATGCAACAGTTGAAGTTTCTAAACTGCCTTAAAGGCCGTGGAACTGGGCAGTTACACCAGGGATACTATGCTTTATACTCTACTTTTATGGAAGGGTAGTACTATATTTTGCTCCCTCCGTCATGAATTAGTTGACACTCAAACAAATGTATCTAGGCGTATTTCAGTGCTAGATACATCCGTTTGAGCGTCAACTAATTCCGGATGGAGGAAGTACTTGTCAACAAACAAATATTCTTTGCCCAAGAAAACAAATATTCTTTTCTAGTTGCTCATTATACCAAGAGGGGATTTTTTACAAAAAAATCTGAGAAATTTTAAGATACTCCCAAGTTAATACGAGTCACTAATTTTGCATGATCCAATGACCCATGTGTACTATTACCCCTTCATTTGTTAAGCCCCATAAATGATTATATTGTTACCCTTCCTAAGTCAAGGATGAGTCCCATGCATTCACAATTCTTTGGTTGCAATCCTGACTCGAAACATTGGATATCCTAATGTTTTTAAAAAGCATAATTAGTTCTACGTTTTAGCGCTGAGCAACGGCAAAACACCTCGCTCAGGGAACTAGCAACAGATTAAGCACTGAGCGTGCTTTGGTAGCGCTGAAGAACTGAGTGTAGTGACAGATTAAGCGCTAAGCGCCCTTTGGTAGTGCTGAAGCATTGTGCATACACTGCAGTGACGTGGAGAAAAACAGACGCTCAGGTGGGTTTGCACTTAGCTGGGAGATGAAAAGGGCAAGTGGAAGGGGAAAATGAGGGGTATGAAGGGGAGGGGAAAATGAGTTGCTCCGGCTAGGGTTAGGGGGCAAGGAGAGGGTTTTGGCGGTGGCAGAGATCATCATCGTTGCTTCCGGCGGTGGCAGCAGCAAAGATCTTCCTCCTCAGCAGCAGCATGGCAGCGCCTCTCCTCTACTCCCCTTATCTGCAGTTTTCCTCGGCTCCCTCTCTCCTTCGGTCCTTATCTCGTTCTTCAACCTCCGGTCCAAAACAACAGCCTTCCGCGTCGCTTATGCTTGACGTTTTCCTGAAATATACACGATTTCTCCTTTTCTACCTTTATTGTATTTAGTTTCTGTATCGTATTGATTAAACTATCCATTAGCGTCTTGCCCTGATATATGATCACTTCCCTTGTAGGCCTGTAAACTTGCTATCCTTATGACCATGCCAAAGTAAGAAACAACAAGATGGACCAGGCCGGACTCCAGGAGGCATGCCCCAATATTTTGTTAAATATTTGGCCATAGTACCATTTAATGACCAATTGACCACGTTACATGATTCATATGACAGGGTGGAAAAAACAATTATGCAACAGGAGGCGCCATAGGAGCACCACAACATCTAGTCCTAATAAAATGATTAATTGCATCTGGCATATGCCTTGAAGGACTGCGAATCAGAGATATAGGCAGATGAAATTTCAAACATTTAAAACATGGGTGCAGTGCACAAGTTATGTTTGCTATTTGAATGGTGAGTCCATTGAACAAATTTTTGGGGAGGGGGAATAATCCCTTGACAAAAATTAATCAAGCTCACTACTTTTATTTTTCTCATATCAGTATAAAAGGAGATGTAGCGGCGGAAATGGTTTATGTCTAACAATGACCATACAATTTTTCTGCCTCGCTGCCTCCTTATATGTATCAAAATAAGTGTGGACAAAGTAAGTCTTGCTTGACTGGAATAAATGTTTCTGAGGTAAAACAACCTAAAGGTGAACTGGTAGCAATGTCCAGATTTAAACTTGTATGCCATCTACAATAGCTTGGCCTTAAAAACCACAATAATTGTTGCGATCCAATTCTTTTTACAATTCTATGATGCCTCAAGAATGCTACTCATGTGTCATAGTGTGTAAGATCCTTCCTTCACCAATCTAACTACCTTGAAATGGCAACTAGAACATACAAACAAATAAATCACTGGTATATTCCTGATCTGAAAGGTAATAAGTACCAAACTGTGTAAAATAAAAATAGCCAATCATAATACTGAAGGAGTATCAAACATAAAAATAGCTGTGATAAATGATAACTATGAACGGAAGGAGGAGTTTGAAACAAATACTGTCTCAAGCTGACCAGTTGATACTGCTGGTGTCGACAACGAGGGTGGGAAGTTGCTATAGGCATACGCGATTTCGGCGAAGGAATTTGAAACGAACACCGTCTCAAGCTGGAATGTCTTGAGGTCTAGTGAGAAACATCTAGCATCGAGTGATCGGCTTGGGCACTGATATAGGAACAAGTGTCTCCCCGTTGAATCAATGAACAAGTATCGAGAATCCAATGAGATTGTCTTCTCCAACTGCCACTGGCTGGAACTCCCACAATTGTTTCGCCTAATCGTGTAGTTGACGTATTGTGTGTCTTTTGCACGAATAAACATCCCTGGCATGCCTTCCCCTGACTCCACAATGGCTATAGCCACACCTGGTAAACCTCTGGCTTCAAGTGGGGATACAGCAATGGAGAACTCCATCCTCCGGCCTCCGGGTGTCAAGCACCAGCAACCTTTCCCTGCAATCTGTCACCCAATAGAAGCACCCATAGTCCCATACGCTTATTGGCGCCAGGAGAAGAGAGTTAGTCCTGTTAATGACAGCAAGCCAGCAAACAAATCGCTCCAGCTCTGAGATGGAAGGGCTCGCCATTGTCCAGTGCTGGAAGAGAAGACAAACGCGACCAGCTTACTCATGCACTGCACCATCCAGACCACCCTGAATGATGTCTCCTCTGCTGCCTCAACGCTGTCGCCATGGGGAGCAAGGAAGGTCTCGCAGTAACGGCGCCTTTTTATCCAGAGTTGACGCTTCACCGTAGAGGCTAGGTGGGCAGGGATTGGGGGAAGCAGGAGGTACCGTCGATGCAAGGGGTCGCAAACCACCAGCTCTGGGAAGACCACACTGTCTGTTGTCGATGTCGTGCTGGGGGGCTCTGTCGAGGAGGACGCGGGCGTCGCGGACGTCCTGGACGTGCCAGTCGGTGGCGGGGGCGGGGAGGAAGGAGAAGAGAAGTCGGCTGGGAGGGCGGCGGCGCTGGCTGCCGGCGCGGAGGGGTGAGGCGGGGCCGCGGGGTGGAAGACTTTGCTTTCGTACTCGAGGAAGCCGAGCAACGGCGGGGCGTGGAGCTCGCGGTACCTCCGGCGGAAGGAGCGGTCGGCGATGAGGCGGCGGAGGCGCGGACGAGGTGGGCTGGGTTTGGAATGGGGAGGAATATATCCACCACGAGCTCGTCGGGGTTGTGCAGCGACGCCATTTCCTTGGGTCGAGGATGGGTCTCGCGCTCATCCGCCGCGCCGTCGCCCATCCCGCCGCCGGAATCAAGCTCGCTAGGTTGGTTTGGTTTGGCTGAGAGGGGGATTGAGGATTTGGGGGAGAAGAGAAGGATGAACTTGTCACGGCAATTTGGACATGTCGAGGCCCTTTTTGCAAATGACCCACCCATCTCCAACGGAGGAAATAATATTAATGTATTATTCTGCTAAATGTATACCAGCAAGCATTTAGTAGGAAACCGAGTCACAAAATCCAAATCCAAATCCAAATTAGAAAAAGAGAGGACCACCTAATCTTCATGCCAGGTTTTTTCTTTTGTAGCGCCAGTCGTTTTCCCCCACCATCGTTGTCGCCGGTCCACTCACTCGCCACCATAGAGGTCGGTGTCGCTGCGGCTCTGCACGGGCAAGCCTCCTCCATCAAGTTGTAGCCACACTGATGATTCATCTAAACACTCTTTTCCATGCCGACAACGCCCTCCCTCCCATGGGCCAGCCGTTCCATCGTCTTCGGCTTGGTTGTGTTTCCTCTCAGCACAAAAATCAAATAAAATGTGAGATTTTTCTTTTCTTCCAGTTGACCTAGGAATGGCAATTGTGAAAAGAGAAAAATAACATCGATTTGGTGTATTTTTTGTGTTTCTTGAACCGTATTTGCCAAAGAACTGGTGTTGAAATTGTTTTAGCTTGATCTCTTGCAACAAAGCAATAGTCTTCAATTTTGACTTTTTCGATGAAGTTTGGGTTTTATTTGTTTAAAATGGAGCATCAAGAAAATATATAATGCAATAAGCACATACCCGGCCTATGCGTAGCTATGATGGCGGGTTGACGACAGGCTGACCATGATGGCGGGTTAGCGCGGCTCACCACGAATCTTCCATCTATTATAGTTGTATTGTTAGCCATCGCAAAAAAAATAGTTGTATTGTTAGTATTGTATTGCTTTTGATTAGGTTAATATTGATCTTTACAAACTAATGACATCATTTCTACACACTGAGAGACAAACCATGTTTTTGGTATAATTGCGAAGTGAGGAAGGTGGTGTATTAATAAGTCTCCTTGCACCAACGAACTCTTGGTTTACCACATGTTGATTGTTTATTTAGGACCGGAAAGACGCATCGAGAAAATATGGTTAGTTAAGTAAGAAGCTTATTCTTGAGACCTAAACTATTTGAAAGTTTAAATTTGGTCTATAAATTCCAAAAGCTGACTAACTTACCTTAAAATTTCAAAATTTATATTTCTTGTCTCAAGCCATTAATACAAATTTGACCTATAATGTGCCGGAGATTTCACATGACCAATTCGGTCAACTAAAAAAGGAAAATACTTTTAAAAAATGAAAAATGTAGACATACCTAATTGAATATCAGTAATAATTTATTTTTAATGAAGTAAATGAGAAATTGAAATAGAAAACAAAAAAGTTCAACAAAATACGAGGATTTTAGGATTGGGGAAAAATCTGAAATTTAAGATAAATGGAAAAATGATGAGAAGTACACTAGAAAAATATGGGAAATAGTGAGAGCTCACAAATGATTTATGAGCACTCATAATTTTTCTTTTTGATGAGACATCACAAATTAATATATTTTGCATTGAAAAACCGTAACTGGCAATTTCATAGCCAGCACAACACATGGTAAAGGTCCTAGCAATATATAGCTAGCATGACGTGCTCAAGGTCTGTGCCGTAAGTGACCAGTTGTGCAAATGGCTATAGCTAGGGCTGTCAAAAAAGTTCAGGCTCGACAAACTGTTTGAGTTCGGCTTGTTAAAAGCTCGATTCGAGCTCGGCTCAAAGTCTTAACAAGCCAAACTCAAGCCTAACGTGTAGCTCAAAGGTCAACCTGGGCTCGCTCGAGCTCGACTCGAACTTCTACCAAGCTCAAGCCGAGCCCGCCTGTGTTCGCTCGAGTTTGGCTCGTTGACAGGCCTAGCTATAGCCCTGTGCCTAGTACTACAACATCTCTTGGAGTTCCTTTTTGCAAAGTAGAGAAAATCACGAGAGTTCATTGCTCAAGCTAGATGAGCTCCATGTATAACCAATTGCTAGTTCGGAGGCTGCATAAACTTGCTTTGCGTCAATTCCCGGTGCATCATATTCCCATTGATCAGCATATAACGTACAATCCAGTGCCACTAAATGTTCTTTACCATATACTCGTATTTCATATCAAGCCTCCAGTCCTTCTCCATATCTTCAGTTACATTCGACGGTTTGTTGTGCCTTTGTTTACACTGAGAAAGCTACTAGTCTTTAGGTAAACCACACCACGATAGCCACTGACATATATAGGCACACGGTTCAACCACCCGATGGCATTAGACTTGAATGCATTACCAATCATCCGGCGTGTTTTTTATATCTTTGTGAAAACCAAATCTCCTAGCTGTAAATAGTACCAAAGAATAATTCATTTACTGGGCTTGGACCTCTGTACTTTTTCAGAAACAGAGTATAAATACCACATGATTTCATAAGTAGTCGCTCAAAGATCCAACCAGGGCAACCATTTGTCAATACATCATACTGTAACCAACAGACCCCAGACCTTGCCACTACCGTCCTCATGCTTAATTTAACACTAGCATAGTACACGTCGCAAACAAGTAGAACAAACAAATTAATTTCCCTTTGTCACTGCTCATGGAGTAGATCAGTACATCCCCTTAATCTTGTTGTACCTGACTAGTTCCAATCAACAACATCACAATCATCTGACAGTCAAAATTAATCTACTGGCTGTACATAAACTAAATGTTCGTTATGGCTCTTGCTAGCTTATCTGACAGACGCACAGACATTGTCAGATCAAGCCAAGCAAGATGAACTCCATGCTAATGTTAGACGACCGTATTACAAACAAAAAGCCACAAGTTACAACTAACCTATTGCTGACCAACCTGTGGCCTACTGTCCATTTGCAGCACTCTAGCATCCGTTTCATCAGCGGTACTCTCACCCTGATGCCTACCTACGAGCTCTTCAGCTTGCAGCATCTCCACGTTACCATCCTGAATCCTGGGAACCAAATTAAGGAGGCAGCACCTGATAGCTCAAATTAACTACTGCAAAACTTACCAAACGGAGTAGCATTCAGTTTTGGCACTGCAAATCAAACATCTCAGTTTCAGTACATCCTTTCCAGGAGAACAAAACGGCGTGCACCTTAAGAATAACTACTAAAAGAGGGGCCTAAAGGTGATGTGAGATGTGATATTAAGAAAACCACTAGCACATTTTATATATACAAATCTGAGATGTGATATTAAGAAAACCACTAGCACATTTTGGCTGCACAAGTGATCAAAGCTGCCCAATTTTAGAAATTCAGAGTCAAGTTTGTACGACTGTAGAGTATTGAGATGAAAATTTCAGTGGCCAATAGTCAAAATACCAAGCCTAGGCTTCTCCTCTTAAATATTCTTGCAATGCAGATAGCGTGACACTGCAACGCTTTGCCCTTCGACTTGCCTACAGATGCCAAAATGTACACACTCTAGGTTTGTGCCTTGCATCACTAGTGGTGTTACACTCGCTTTGCATCAATTCCCAGTGCATCATATTCCCATGGGTCACAATATATGTACAATCCAATGCCACTTAATGTTTGTCACGGTCACCCTCCAGATCAAGCCTACGTTCCTTCTCCATATCTTCAGTCTCATCCGACGATTTCATCGTGCCTTCGTTGACACTGGGAAAGCTACTAGTCTTAGGCGAACCACGGTTCAATAGCTAATGGCATATATAGAACATGGCTCAACCATTAGATGAACTGAAATGTATTACCAATCATCTGACACATTTTTTATCTTGTGCAAATCATATATCCTACGGTAGCTGTAAATACTAAAGAATAATAATTCCATTTATTGTGGTTGGAATGTACTCTGCCAGAGGCAGAGTATAAATACCAACCAATGGGCAACCATTAGTCCATACTCTACCATCAGATCCCATACCTTGCCACAGAAGGTTGTGAGTGACAGATTAAAAATGAGCATGTTGATTCAGCCCATGTTTACTGCCAGCAAGATACGAGCTTCATCTACAGAGGAAGCACATGATACGCAAACAAGTAGCACAAACAAAATTACTTCACTTTCTCACTGCTTACGGAGTAGATCAGTACCTCCCCTCAATTTTGTTGTACCTGACTAGTTCCATACAGCAAGATCACAATCACTCTAACAGTCAAAATTAAGCTACTGACTGTACAGAAACTATTTGTTACTCTTCTTGCTACCTTATCTGACAGATGCACCGATCATTGTCAGATCAAGCCACACCAGATAAGCTCCATCTCAATGCTAGATGACCATATTATAGACGAACAGAGCCACAAGTTACAACTACCCTATTGCTGATCAACCTGTGGTCAAATGTCCACTTGCAGCAAAACCTCAATCAGCACCGTCTTCAGTCATCAATACACTGGCCTGATCTCCAACATCTGCGTCATTTTCGGTTCTCTCATCATGAGGGCTATCTATCGCCTCTTCAGCTTGGAGCGTCCTTGAACATTCTTCCAGCATCTCCTCACCTTCCCGAGTACCTGCCCAAAATATGCAATGCTCAGGCTGTAGATATTCAGGAGCTTGCTAGAAAAACAATCCCATATAGGTCATACCATTGGGCAAAACATGGTAAATTGCTTACGGAAAAAGCACAAGAAGGAGCATAAAGTACTAGGGGCTAAAAGAATGAAATACATGGACATTGGAGAATAGTCCTTCCAAGATTCTAGCCATAGTCCCATAGGTATAATACATACTGAATACGAGTGAATTTCAATGTCATAGTAGATTTGGCAAGAAAGATATTGTTGCTGCTAAAAGAAACCACCAAATTCATCACGCAGCAAAGGCGATTACTTCTAATCAAGAACTAGCAAAACACATTGATCTAGACCATAACAGAGCCCAAGCCAAGCAGGCAAAACAATGCGGCTCTCTCTCACAGCAGGGAAGCACTATTAGGACAGATCTCTTAATCACATGTGTGAAGATCTTCTCGGACACATCTCGGAAGAACATCAGCCCCAGGTCTGCCCGTTGGAGCTACTGCTACAGAACAATGCACCTCCCAGTAGGCAATCACAGAACCACGATTCAGATTCAGGCTTCCATGTCCACAACACCAAATCCACTACAGGCTAAAACGGCAGCTTTTCTGTTGGCAAACAACAATAGCTCAGCGTCTTCAACTCCAGCGTGTCACGCTCTTATCTGACAATCTCACTCTGGCCAAAGCAGCAACATGCAGAAAATTAGTTTCTGATAAGATTTGCTGGGAGCTGAGGAAGGATATCGCCAAATAATTTCAAGTTCCTGAAAATATACAGGCCCAGATTTTCCACATTTCTAGAGATCTCAATGGTGTTGCTCATAATTTAGCTCATCAGGTTCTAACTAGATAGACAAAGCATGTCTTTAGTTGTATCAGTTCAGAATAGAGAGTGCCCTGTAATCTCCTGTCTATACCATGTCAATCTTCAGGATTATCAGGCTATGTAATTCATGCTGTAAACTGCTTATGAGCTGAATATATTTGGCGCCTTTAACACCTTTCACCGTTCAAAGAAAAAGGTAATTTGAGATATATACCAGTAAACACTCGCTCTATGGTGTTTTTCATTGTCATTTACTGTACACGTTGGAATGCATAGCCAGAAAAGAGATGCAAACATAAAGAGATGAATCATAAAGGAACTTAAGTGCCATAAAAGCAATGTTAGCTTCGTGTTGCAGGAATTAAAATTTTACCACATAAAACTTGCCTACAGCTTATGTCTATCCAGATAAATGTGAACAAGAGAAGTCCTGCTTGATTGAAATAAGGTGAAACAAACCCAAGGTGAACTGTCGACAAGATAAGCTATGCTTCAAGATGATTCCAAAATTCTACTTGTACTGTGCACACATCTATCTTTTACTTCTATGATTAACTTACAGTAGCAATTATGTTCCTGAGCTTGATCAGCTTAGCCACAGAAAAGAAGAGGTGGCGACTACTAAATGGTGTAAACAACAATTACTGATCACAGTAGTGAACTTTAAAGCAACATAAAGCCTGTGTGAAGACTATGAAGGAAAGGAAATAACTAGGATGCAACAGAAAGGTTACCTACCGTCGGTGTCGACAAAAATGGTGGAAAGTTGTTATATGGCCGTGGGTAAAGCTTGTTATAGTTTGAACCAAACACCTTCTCAAGCTGGAATGTCTTGACGTCCATTGAGAAAAGGCCGGCATCAGTCGATGGGCTTCCATGACGGTGTAGGTACAATTTCCTCAGTGTTGAACTCTCCGGGAAATAATACTGAGAAGAGTCGAGTGAGAATGTCTTCTCCAACTGCCACTGGCTGGAACTTGCACCTTTGTTTCGCCAAACGAAATAACTGAGGACAGATGTCTCACGTGGTAGCACAAACATCCCTACGATGCCCTCCCCTGCCTCCACAATGGCTATTTGCACATGAGTGGCTCTGGCTTCCGGTGGGAGGTCCATGTGTGAGTACTCCATACTCCGGGTGTCAAGCACCTGTATCTTCTCCCCACACCCTGTCACCCCATACAAACAGCCATACGCATATTGGTGCCAGCATGAGGAAGGCGATTGCGGTATCGAAGGAGTAGCTCGCCATTGTCCGGTGCTGGAAGAGAAGACGAAGACAGCTTCCTTGTGCCGGGTGAATGCCACATATATCACTCTGAAAAATGTCTCTTCGGAAGCCTCCCTGTCGCCGCCCACCAGGAGGATCTGACATCCAAACCCGCGTGGTTTGCCCACTGAACGAACCCACTCGTCGAATTCAGGCATTGGGGGAAGCAGGAGGTGCCGCCGGTGCAAGGGGTCGCACACCACCAGCTCCGAACAGTCGCGCCTGTGGAGGAGGACAAGACCGCCGAAGATGTCCGAAATGGTCCAATCACTGGCTGGGGCGGGGAGGAAGGAGAAGGTGAAGTCAGCGGCGAGGGCGACGGCTTTGGCTGCAGACGCGGAGGGGTGAGGCGGCTCGGCGGGGTGGAAGACTCGGCGAAAGTCGAGGAAGCCGAGGAGGGGCGGGGCGTGGATCTTGCGGTACTGCCGGAGGAAGGAGCGGTCGGCAATGAGGCGGCGGAAGGAGACGCAGGCCGCGGAGGCGCGGACGAGGTCGGCTGCGACGGGCAGCCGGAGGAAGATGTCCAGCAGGAGCTCGTCGGGGATCGGCGGCGAGGCTATTTCCCGGGGGGCATGCCGCAGCGGCACCAGAAGAGGAGGGGACTGGCCCCGGTGCTCGAGGATGGCCGGGGCGACGCGGATCTGGCGGTCTTCCGCCGCGCCGCTGGCCATGCCGCCGCAGGTTGAGAAACCCTAGCGCTACTATGGGTTGTGATGTGAGGACGGAATCGAGGATGTGACGATTTGGGGGAAGAAGACGAGGGCCCTTGTTGCTGCAATTCCTACATTTTGGAGGGCCTTCATGCAAATATAACCAACGGAGGTGTCCAAACAAACACAAGAGATCCCATCCTGTCCGTTGGTCACGCATCCGACGGCCACTATTCTTCAAGGTGGCTCGGTTATGTTCTCCAAGTAGCTGCTGCTATTGCTCCTTGCTGTAGGTAGTAATTTGTGGTGCGTTTGGTTCCTTCAAAAGAATATTTTTGCCTTGCTAGGCTAGGCTTGTCGCTTGGTAGAGCAATTATATCCTAGCTTTTGGGGCAGCTAGCCTCGCTGGGCCAGAAAATCCTTGCTCGGCGGGGAGAGCGGATTGGGCTCGCCCTTGACAGCAAATCCGAAACGCGCGAAAAACTCTACGCCGAACTCTCGGGATGGATAGGTCCATCCGCAACAAATTCCTACATCTTCGTTCTCCACTCCGACCTCCTACACTTTCCCCAGATTTTTCCTCATCCTAGCAAAATCCTCCGAAGTCTTCGTATTCTTTGTCGGCTGCAGAGATAAATCAAGCGAGTTGACCAAGTTCCCATCCACGATTAGCTGAAGGCGCTCTAGATTTGACAGCGAAAGCCTACATCTGCCTTGCTCAGGTCTGTGTCCTCCTCCATCCTCCTTGCTTAGGCCTGTGTTCGCCTCCATCTCTTGAATTCTCCCGAGTAGGCGTGTGCATTTTTCTTTGGCAATAGATTAGCTGCTTCAGGAATTGATTAGTACGGCTACGGTGATATTCAACTCTAGTATAATGCCACAAACTTCCCGTGGTCTTATCCAAGGTTAGATTCTCGTTGGATGAGCTGGCTTTTGGATTAGATTGGTACGGCTACGGTGATATTCCACTCTAGTATAATGCCACTTTGTGGCGTTAGGGTTGGGGAGGACACTGTTGTTGGCAGGCACCCAGCTCTTAATTTTTATTTCGGGTCAGACTGCAATTGAGTACTACTCCCTCCATTCGAAATTACTTGTCGCAGAAATGGATGTATCTAGACGTATTTTAATTCTAGATACATCCATTTTCAAGACAAGTAACTTCGAACGGAGAGAGTAGATTATAAAAGTGCATGACATAATTGATTTTATTGGCACATGTATGATGCATCTGCAGCTGAATCCTTAATTTGGTCTGAACTAAATCATGCGTACAGAGCTATCTACATAGCATGCATCTGAATTGATTCATTAGTAGTGCATATGTATTTTTCTTAACGAACAGAGCCTCCTGTGTTTTTGTCTTGTACCTGCATCTTTATTTTCATTTATATCAAGAAAGAATTGTCTACGAGAGTCCTACACTGTGTATGTACTAACGACGCTGTGTTGTGTGAGTCATTAATATTGGATCTTCTTTGATTTATTTATAGATGGACGACAGTGCGCGTATTAACAGAAAAAATGCGTTCTTCAGTGCTTTTGTAGCGGCATATTGTTCACGTTGTTAGATGTGTATAGTCCCTTTTTCGGTATATCCCCATTTTATAAGGGGTTTCCTGCACTTTGACACACATATATATGTAATGGCCTTTGGCCCTCAGGAAATACTAGTTGCTCGCTTATCCAACATGGTATCAGTTGCTAGGTTCCTCTTCCTCTCCCGCACGCTGCAGCTCCGTGCCTAGCTTTCTCGTCGCCGGCCACCTCCTCCCCCGTCGCCGGCCACCTTCTCCGCGCCCGGCAGCCCCTGCCGTGCCAGCGTCTTCGATCTAGGCCAGCCGCGACCTCCACTGGCTGGCTGCGCCAGCCGCCCCGGCGCGCTCTTCCCGCCATTGCATACTGGTCGCGCCCGGCCGAGCTCTACCCGCCCAGCCAGCGCCCGCCACGCTCTCCCCTGCCGGGCCGACCAGCCAGCGCCCGGGCGTGCCCAGCTACTGCTTCTTCCATCTGCCCCGGCCGCACCTCTGGCAGCGCGCGCCCAGGCCGCCCTCGTCCCGCTTCTGGCTGGCTGCTGCTGGCTCATCTGCTTCCGCAGGAGCAGCCCAGGGCCGGCTCTCCTCGTGGCTTCCCGCTTCCTCCCGATTCCCCACTCGGGGCTGCATCGGGCTAGCGTGAGGCTCTCAGCCCCGATCCAGATCGGGGAGAGTTGACCAAAAAAACAGAGGAGAAAACAGAGTTCCCTCATGTCTTCTTCAGGCTATGTTGATGTTCCTCGGTGCTCAGTGATCTTCGATGGCACCAACTATGCTGAGTTTGTGGGATTCATGCGCATCCATATGCGTGGTCTTCTTCTATGGGGTGTTCTTTCTGGCGAGGTTCCCTGCCCGCCATGCCCTGTTGCGCCTATGGCCCCAATCCCACCGGTGCCACGGTTGCCTCTGAGGCTTCCCGGATCGACGGGATGCCGCCAAGGCCCTTGATGATGCTGGAGTTGATGCCTATGATCAGCAGGTATCTGCTTACTCCGATGCTCTTTCGGCATACCGGGATGATCTATCTGCTTACACTCAGTAGTGCAATGATGATGCTCGTGCTGCTGCTGTTCTTACTGCCAGTGTCCTCCCTCAGTTTGCTTCGGAGTTCATGGGACTTGGCACAGTTGTAGCGATGTGGTCTTATCTTTGTCAGCGCTATCAGCCCTCTGGTGATGCTCTCTATCTCTCTGTGGTACGTCAGGAGCACGCCCTCCAGCAAGGTGATTCCTCTGTTGATGAGTTCTATTCACAGTACTCTGCCATCTGGCGTCATCTTGACTCTCTTCGGACAGTTGTTTGTGGCACCTGTCGTTGCCGTCAGACTACTCGATCTGATCTGGAGTTTCAGCGGGTCCATGAGTTCTTATTTCGTCTCCGCTCTGAGTTTGAGCCCATACGTGCTCACTTGCTTGCTCGTGGTCGTGTTCCAATCTCGGAGGTGCTTGTTGAGCTTCGTGCTGAGGAGACCCGCCTTCGCTCTGTTGGTTTGTTGGTGGTCCCGTCTGTGTTGGCTGCTCGGGCTCCTGTGTCATCTGCTCGGCTCACCGCTCCACCGCTCCTCCCCACACCTTCAGGGGGGGTGTGAGTCACCCTGCTTATACTGAGAGGGGCCGGTCGCGCCGTGACACCTTCTGTGGCTACTGCTCTCGGCCCGGTCACCCAGAGTCTGATTGCCGTGAGAAGAAGCGAGACCAGCGGCGCTCCTCTTCCAGTGGGACTCCTGGATCTTCCTCGACTCCGTTAGTCACTGACCAGGACATTGTGAGGCTCAAACACCTCCTGGCTTCCTCAGGCTCTTCGTCGACTGGTTCACCGCTTCTTTGTGTTGCAGCCACTTCTCCACCACCGAAGGCATCTACACAATCAGTACATCTTCGTGGGTTTTGGATTCTGGAGCCTCCTTCCACATGTCTTCTGATTCTTCTGTGTTGTCTTCTCTCCGACCTCTTGATTCTCCTGTTAATGTTCTTACCGCCGATGGCACACCTCTTCCTGTTGCTAGTCGTGGCATTCTTTCCACTTCCTCTTTTTCTGTTCCTAGTGTCTCAAATGTTCCTCGTCTTACCATGAATCTGTTTTCCACTGCTCAACTTACTAATTCTGGTTGTCGTGTCATTCTTGATACCGACTCTTGCTCCATTCAGGATCGACGCACCAAGGCTTTGGTTGGTGCTGGCCCCCGGCGCCGTGAGTCAGAGGGCCTTTGGGAGGTTGGTGGCCCGTGTTCCTTCCGCTGCCACCACTCTTGCCAGCTCCCATGCTCTTGCTGCCTCTTCGTCTGCGTCCTTCCAGCGAAGGGCATCATCTGTTGGGGAACGAGCAGAAATTCAAAATTTTCCTCGTGTCACCAAGATCTATCTATGGAGAAACCAGCAACGAGGGAAGGAGAGTGCATCTACATACCCTTGTAGATCGCTAAGCGAAGCGTTCAAGAGAACGGGGTTGAAGGAGTCGTACTCGTCGTGATCCAAATCACGGAGATCCTAGTGCCGAGCAGACGGCACCTCCGCGTTCAACACACGTACAGCCCGGTGATGTCTCACACGCCTTGATCCAGCAAGGAGAGAGGGAGAGGTTGAGGAAGACTCCATCCAACAGCAGCACAACGGCGCGGTGGTGATGGAGGAGCGTGGCAATCTGCGAGGCTTCGCCAAGCACCGCGGGAGAGGAGAAGGGAGAGAGGTAGGGCTGCGCCTGGAGAGGTCAAAACTCATGTGTTGGCAGCCCCAAAACCCTCAAGTATATATAGGGGGAGAGGGGGGGCTGCGCCCCCACCTAGGGTTCCACCCCTAGGGGCGACCAGCCCAATCCCATCTAGGGTGGCGGCCAAGGGGGGAGAGGGGAAACTTGCCCCCAAGCTGGGTGGGCGCCTCCCAAACCCTAGGCACCTTGGGCCCTTGTGGGGGCGCACCAGCCCACCTGGGCTGGTTCCCTCCCACATTTGGCCCATGCAGCCCTCCGGGGCTGGTGGCCCCACTTGGTGGACCCCCGGGACCCTCCCGGTGGTCCCGGTACGTTACCGATAAAACCCGAAACTTTTCCGGTGACCAAAACAGGACTTCCCATATATAAATCTTTACCTCCGGACCATTCCGAACTCCTCGTGACGTCCGGGATCTCATCCGGACTCGAACAACATTCGGTAACAACATACAAACTTCCTTCATAACCCTAGCGTCCATCGAACCTTAAGTGTGTAGACCCTACGGGTTGGGAGACATGTAGACATGACCGAGGCGTTCTCCGGTCAATAACCAACAGCGGGATCTGGATACCCATGTTGGCTCCCACATGTTCCACGATGATCTCATCGGATGAACCACGATGTCAAGGACTCAATCGATCCGTATACAATTCCCTTTGTCTAGCGGTATTGTACTTGCCCGAGATTCGATCGTCGGTATGTCGATACCTAGTTCAATCTCGTTACGGCAAGTCTCTTTACTCGTTCCGTAACACATCATCCGTGATCAACCCCTTGGTCACATTGTGCACATTATGATGATGTCCTACCGAGTGGGCCCAGAGATACGTCTCCGTTTACGGAGTGACAAATCCGATCTCGATTCGTGCCAACCCAATGACACTTTCGGAGATACCTGTAGTGCACCTTTATAGTCACCCGATTCGTTGTGACGTTTGGTACACCCAAAGCATTCCTACGGTATCCGGAGTTGCACAATCTCATGGTCTAAGGAAAAGATACTTGACATTAGAAAAGCTTTAGCATACTAACTACGATCTTTGTGCTAGGCTTAGTATTGGGTCTTGTCCATCACATCATTCTACTAATGATGTGATCCCGTTATCAATGACATCCAATGTCCATGGTTAGGAAACCGTAACCATCTATTGATCAACGAGCTAGTCAACTAGAGGCTTACTAGGGACATGGTGTTGTTTATGTATCCACACATGTATATGAGTTTCCTATCAATACAATTATAGCATGGATAATAAACGATTATCATGAACAAGGAAATATAATAATAACCAATTTATTATTGCCTCTAGGGCATATTTCCAACAGTCTCCCACTTGCACTAGAGTCAATAATCTAGTTCACATCGCCATGTGATTAACACTCACAGGTCACATCGCCATGTGACCAACATCCAAAGAGTTTACTAGTGTCATTAAACTAGTTCACATCATCATGTGATTAAGACTCAATGAGTTCGGGGTTTGATCATGTTTTTCTTGTGAGAGAAGTTTTAGTCATCGGTCTGCAACATTCAGATCCGTATGTACTTCGCAAATCTCTAGGTCATATTTTAAATGCTGCTTCCACGCTCCACTTGGAGCTATTCCAAATGGTTGCTCCACTATCGTATCCGGTTTACTACTCGAGTCATTCGGATAGGCGTTAAAGCTTGCATCGACGTAACCCTTTACGCCGAACTCTTTATCACCTCCATAATCGAGAAATATGTCCTTATTTACTCCAAGGACAATTTAGACCGCTATCTGGTGATCCACTCCTTGATCACCTTTGTACCCTCTTGCCAGACATGTGGCAAGGCACACATCAGGTGCGGTACATAGCATAGCATACTGTAGAGCCTACGTCTAAAGCATAGGGGACGACCTTCGTCCTTTCTCTCTATTATGCCGTGGTCGAGCTTTAAGTCTTAACTTCATACCTTACATCTCAGGCAAGAACTCCTTCTTTGACTGATTCATCTTGAACACTTTCAAGATCATGTCAAGGTACGTGCTCATTTGAAAGTATTATTAAGCATTTTGATCTATCCTCATAGATCTCGATGCTCAATGTTCAAGTAGCTTAATCCAGGTTTTCTATTGAAAACCATCTTTCAAATAACCCTATATGCTTTCCAGAAATTCTACATCATTTCTGATCATCAATATGTCAACAACATATACTCATCAGAAATTCTATAGTGCTCCCACTCACTTCTTTGGAAATACAAGTTTCTCATAAACTTTGTATAAACCCAAATTCTTTGATCATCTCATCAAAGCGCACATTCCAACTCCGAGATGCTTACTCCAGTCCTTAGAAAGGATCGCTGGAGCCAGCATACCTTCTAGCATCCTTAGGATCGACAAAACTTTCTGATTGTATCACATACAACCTTTCCTTACGAAAACTGGTAAGGAAACTCGTTTTGACATCCATTTGCCAGATTTCATAAATGCAGCTAATGCTAACATGAATCCGATGGACTTAAGCATCGCTACGGATGAGAAAATCTCATCGTAGTCAACTCCTTGAACTTGTGAAAAACTCTTCGCCACAAGTCGAGCTTCATAGACGGTGACATTACCGTCCACGTCCGTCTTCTTCTTAAAGATCCATTCATCTCAATGGCTTGCCGATCATCGGGCAAGTCCACCAAAGTCCATGCTTTGTTCTGATACATGGATCCTATCTCGGATTTCATGGCTTCTAACCATTTGTCGGAATTTGGGCCCACCATTGCTTCTCCATAGCTCGTAGGTTCATTGTTGTCTAGCAACATGACCTTCAAGACAGGATTGTGTACCACTCTGAAGTAGTACGCCTCCTTGTCACCCTACGAGGTACGTTAGTGACTTGATCCGAAACTTCATGATCACTATCATAAGCTTCTACTTCAATTGGTGTAGGTGCCACGGGAACAACTTCATGCGCCCTGCTACACACTAGTTGTAGTGATGGTTCAATAACCATATCAAGTCCCCACCATCCTCCCACTCAACTTTTCGAGACAAACTTTTCCTCGAGAAAGGACCCGATTCAAGAAACAATTCCTATTGCTTTCGGATCTGAATTAGGAGGTATACCCAACTGTTTTGGGTGTCCTATGAAGATGCATTTTATCCGCTTTGGGTTCGAGCTCATCAACCTGAAACTTTTCACATAAGCATCGCAGCCCCAAACCTTTAAGAAACGACAACTTAGGTTTCTCCAAACCATAGTTCAAGCGGTGTCGTCTCAGCGGAATTACGTGGTGCCCTATTAAAGTGAGTGCGGTTGTCTCTAATGCCTAACCCATGAGCGATAGTGGTAATTCGATAAGAGACATCATGGTACGCACCATATTCAATAGGGTGCAACTATGATGTTCGGACACACCATTACACTATGGTGTTCGGTAGGTATTCTTGTGAAACAATTTCCACAATGTCTTAATTGCGTGCCAAAGCTCGTAACTCAGATTTTCATCTCTATGATCTTAGCATAGACATTTTATCCTCTTGTCACAATGATCTTTAACTTCACTCTGAAATTACTTGAACCATTCAATATTTCAGACTTGTGTTTCATAAAGTAAATACACTCAAGTATCTACTTAAATCATCCGTGAAGTAAGAACGTAACGATATTCATCTGCATGCCTCAAAGACTCATTGGACTGCACACATCAAAATGTGTCACTTCAACAAGTTGCTATCTTGTTCCATTTTACTGAAACCGAGGCTTTTCAGTCATCTCGCCCATGTGGTATGATTTGCATATCTCAAGTGATTCAAAATCAAGTGAGCCCAAACGATCCATCTGCATGGAGTTTCATCATGCGTCTACACCAATAGACATGGTTCGCATGTCTCAAACTTTTCAAAAACGAGTGAGTCCAAAGATCCATCAACATGGAGCTTCTTCATGCGTTTTACACCAATATGACTTACATGGCAGTGCCATAAGTAAGTGGTACTATCATTACTATCTTATATCTTTTGGCATGAAAATGTGTATCACTACGATCGAGATTCAATAAACCATTCCTTTAGGTGCAAGACCATTGAAGGTATTATTCAAATAAATAGAGTAACCATTATTCTCCTTAAATGAATAACCGTATTGCGATAGACATAATCCAATCATGTCTATGCTCAACGCAAATACCAAATGACAATTATTCAGGTTTAATACTAATCTTGATGGTAGAGGGAGCGTGCGATGTTTGATCACATCAAACTTGGAAACACTTCCAACACATATCGTCAGCTCACCTTTAGCTAGTCTCCGTAGCTCTTTTATTTCGAGTTACTAACACTTAGCAACCGAGCCGGTATCTCAATACCCTGGTGCTACTAGGAGTACTAGTAAAGTACACATTAACGTAATGTATATCCAATATACTTCTATCGACCTTGCCAGCCTTCTCATCTACCAAGTACCTAGGGTGGTTCCGCTTCAGTGTCCGTTCCTCTCATTACAGAAGCACTTAGTCTCGGGTTTGGGTTCAACCTTGGGTTTCTTCACTGGAGCAGCAGCTGATTTGCCGTTTCATGAAGCATCCCTTCTTGCCCTTTCCCTTCATGAAACTAGTGGTTTTACCAACCATCAACAATTGATGCTCCTACTTGACTTCTACCTTCGCGGTGTCAAACATCGCGAACACTTCAAGGATCATCATATCTATCCCTGATATGTTATAGTTCATCACGAAGCTCTAGCAGCTTGGTGGCAATGACTTTGGAGAAACATCACTATCTCATCTGGAAGATCAACTCCCACTCGATTCAAGTGATTGTTGCACTCAGACAATCTGAGCACAAGCTCATCGATTGAGCTTTCTTCCTTAGTTTGCAGGCTAAGAAAATCGTCGGAGGTCTCATACCTCTTGACGTCGGCACGAGCCTGAAATCCCAATTTCAGCCCTCAAAACATCTCATATGTTCTGCAACGTTTTGAAAATGTCTTTGGTGCCTCAACTCTAAACCGTTTAACTGAACTATCACGTAGTTATCAAAACGTGTATGTCCGATGTTCGCAACATCCACAGACGACGTTTGGGGTTCAGCACACTGAGCGGTGCATTAAGGACATAAGCTTTCTACTGTCCGCATAATCGCTACTGTCAACTTTCAACTATATTTTCTCTAGGAACATATCTAAACAGTGGAACTAAAGCGCGAGCTTACGACATAATTTGCAAAAGGTCTTTTGACTATGTTCAGGATAATTAAGTTCATCTTATGAACTCCCACTCAGATAGACATCCCTCTGGTCATCTAAGTGATTACATGATCCGAGTCAACTAGGCCGTGTCCGATCATCACGTGAGACGGACTAGTCATCATCGGTGAACATCTTCATGTTGATCGTATCTACTATACGACTCATGCTCGACCTTTCGGTCTCTGTGTTCCGAGGCCATGTCTGTACATGCTAGGCTCGTCAAGTTAACCCTAAGTGTTTCGCGTGTATAAATCTGTCTTACACCCGTTGTATGTGAACGTAAGAATCCATCACACCCGATCATCACGTGGTGCTTAGAAGCGACGAACTTTAGCAACGGTGCACAGTTAGGGGGGAACACTTCTTGAAATTGTTGTAAGGGATCATCTTATTTACTGTCGTCGTTCTAAGTAAACAAGATGCATAAACATAATAAACATCACATGCAATTATAAAGTAGTGACATGATATGGCCAATATCATATAGCTCCATTGATCTCCATCTTCGGGGCTCCATGATCATCATCGTCACCGGCATGACACCATGATCTCCATCATCATGATCTCCATCATCGTGTCTTCATGAAGTTGTCTCGCCAACTATTACTTCTACTACTATGGCTACCGGTTAGCAATAAAGTAAAGTAATTACATGGCGTTGTTTAATGACACGCAGGTCATACAATAAATAAAGACAACTCCTATGGCTCCTGCCGGTTGTCATACTCATCGACATGCAAGTCGTGAATCCTATTACAAGAACATGATCAATCTCATACATCACATATCATTCATCACATTCTTCTTGGCCATATCACATCACATAGCATACCCTGCAAAAACAAGTTAGACGTCCTCTAATTGTTGTTTGCATGTTTTACGTGGCTGCTATGGGTTTCTAGCAAGAACGTTTCTTACCTCGCAAAACCACAACGTGATATGCCAATTGCTATTTACCCTTCATAAGGACCCTTTTCATCGAATCCGTTCCGACTAAAGTGGGAGAGACTGGCACCCGCTAGCCACCTTATGCACCAAGTGCATGTCAGTCGGTGGAACCTGTCTCACGTAAGAGTACGTGTAAGGTCGGTCCGGGCCGCTTCATCCCACAATACCGTCGAAACAAGATTGGACTAGTAACAGTAAGCATATTGAACAACATCAACGCCCACAACTACTTTATGTTCTACTCGTGCAAAGAATCTACGCAATAGACCTAGCTCATGATGCCACTGTTGGGGAACGTAGCAGAAATTCAAAATTTTCCTACGTGTCACCAAGATCTATCTATGGAGAAACCAGCAACGAGGGGAAGGAGAGTGCATCTACATACCCTTGTAGATCGCTAAGCGGAAGCGTTCAAGAGAACGGGGTTGAAGGAGTCGTACTGTCGTGATCCAAATCACCGAGAGATCCTAGTGCGAGCGGACGGCACCTCCGCGTTCAACACACGTACAGCCCGGTGGCGTCTCCCACGCCTTGATCCAGCAAGGAGAGAGGAGAGGTTGAGGAAGACTCCATCCAGCAGCAGCACAACGGCGCGGTGGTGATGGAGGAGCGTGGCAATCTGCGGGGCTTCGCCAAGCACCAGGGAGAGGAGAAGGAGAGAGGTAGGGCTGCGCTGGAGGTCAAAACTCATGTGTTGGCAGCCCCAAAACCCTCAAGTATATATAGGGGGAGAGGGGGGGCTGCGCCCCCACCTAGGGTTCCACCCCTAGGGGCGGCGGCCAGCCCAATCCCATCTAGGGTGGCGGCCAAGGGGGGGGGGGGAGAGGGGGAAACTTGCCCCCCAAGCTAGGTGGGGCGCCCCCTCCCAAAACCCTAGGCGCCTTGGGCCCTTGTGGGGGGCGCACCAGCCCACCTGGGGCTGGTTCCCTCCCACATTTGGCCCATGCAGCCCTCCGGGGCTGGTGGCCCCACTTGGTGGACCCCCGGGACCCTCCCGGTTCGTTACCGATAAAACCCGAAACTTTTCCGGTGACCAAAACAGGACTTCCCATATATAAATCTTTACCTCCGGACCATTCCGGAACTCCTCGTGACGTCCGGGATCTCATCCGGGACTCCGAACAACATTCGGTAACAACATACAAACTTCCTTCATAACCCTAGCGTCATCGAACCTTAAGTGTGTAGACCCTACGGGTTCGGGAGACATGTAGACATGACCGAGACGTTCTCTGGTCAATAACCAACAGCGGGATATGGATACCCATGTTGGCTCCCACATGTTCCACGATGATCTCATCGGATGAACCACGATGTCAAGGACTCAATCGATCCCGTATACAATTCCCTTTGTCTAGCGGTATTGTACTTGCCCGAGATTCGATCGTCGGTATGTCGATACCTAGTTCAATCTCGTTACCGGCAAGTCTCTTTACTCGTTCCGTAACACATCATCCCGTGATCAACCCCTTGGTCACATTGTGCACATTATGATGATGTCCTACCGAGTGGGCCCAGAGATACCTCTCCGTTTACGGAGTGACAAATCCATCTCGATTCGTGCCAACCCAATGACACTTTCGGAGATACCTGTAGTGCACCTTTATAGTCACCCAGTTCGTTGTGACGTTTGGTACACCAAAGCATTCCTACGGTATCCGGAGTTGCACAATCTCATGGTCTAAGGAAAAGATACTTGACATTAGAAAAGCTTTAGCATACTGAACTACGATCTTTGTGCTAGGCTTAGTATTGGGTCTTGTCCATCACATCATTCTACTAATGATGTGATCCCGTTATCAATGACATCCAATGTCCATGGTTAGGAAACTGTAACCATCTATTGATCAACGAGCTAGTCAACTAGAGGCTTACTAGGGACATGGTGTTGTTTATGTATCCACACATGTATATGAGTTTCCTATCAATACAATTATAGCATGGATAATAAACAATTATCATGAACAAGGAAATATAATAATAACCAATTTATTATTGCCTCTAGGGCATATTTCCAACAGTCTCCCACTTGCACTAGAGTCAATAATCTAGTTCACATCGCCATGTGATTAACACTCACAGGTCACATCGCCATGTGACCAACATCCAAAGAGTTTACTAGTGTCATTAAACTAGTTCACATCATCATGTGATTAAGACTCAATGAGTTCTGGGGTTTGATCATGTTTTTCTTGTGAGAGAAGTTTTAGTCATCGGGTCTGCAACATTCAGATCCGTATGTACTTCGCAAATCTCTAGGTCATATTTTAAATGCTGCTTCCACGCTCCACTTGGAGCTATTCCAAATGGTTGCTCCACTATACGTATCCGGTTTACTACTCAGAGTCATTCGGATAGGCGTTAAAGCTTGCATCGACGTAACCCTTTACGCCGAACTCTTTATCACCTCCATAATCGAGAAATATGTCCTTATTTACTCCAAGGACAATTTAGACCGCTATCTGGTGATCTACTCCTTGATCACCTTTGTACCCTCTTGCCAGACATGTGGCAAGGCACACATCAGGTGCGGTACATAGCATAGCATACTGTAGAGCCTACGTCTAAAGCATAGGGGACGACCTTCGTCCTTTCTCTCTATTATGCCGTGGTCGAGCTTTAAGTCTTAACTTCATACCTTACATCTCAGGCAAGAACTCCTTCTTTGACTGATTCATCTTGAACACTTTCAAGATCATGTCAAGGTACGTGCTCATTTGAAAGTATTATTAAGCATTTTGATCTATCCTCATAGATCTCGATGCTCAATGTTCAAGTAGCTTAATCCAGGTTTTCTATTGAAAACCATCTTTCAAATAACCCTATATGCTTTCCAGAAATTCTACATCATTTCTGATCATCAATATGTCAACAACATATACTCATCAGAAATTCTATAGTGCTCCCACTCACTTCTTTGGAAATACAAGTTTCTCATAAACTTTGTATAAACCCAAAATCTTTGATCATCTCATCAAAGCGCACATTCCAACTCCGAGATGCTTACTCCAGTCCTTAGAAAGGATCATTGGAGCCAGATACCTTCTAGCATCCTTAGGATCAACAAAACTTTCTGATTGTATCACATACAACCTTTCCTTACGAAAACCGGTAAGGAAACTCGTTTTGACATCCATTTGCCAGATTTCATAAATGCAGCTAATGCTAACATGAATCCGATGGACTTAAGCATCGCTACGGATGAGAAAATCTCATCGTAGTCAACTCCTTGAACTTGTGAAAAACTCTTCGCCACAAGTCGAGCTTCATAGACGGTGACATTACCGTCCACGTCCGTCTTCTTCTTAAAGATCCATTCATCTCAATGGCTTGCCGATCATTGGGCAAGTCCACCAAAGTCCATGCTTTGTTCTGATACATGGATCCTATCTCGGATTTCATGGCTTCTAACCATTTGTCGGAATTTGGGCCCACCATTGCTTCTCCATAGCTCGTAGGTTCATTGTTGTCTAGCAACATGACCTTCAAGACAGGATTGCGTACCACTCTGAAGTAGTACGCCTCCTTGTCACCCTACGAGGTACGTTAGTGACTTGATCCAAAACTTCATGATCACTATCATAAGCTTCTACTTCAATTGGTGTAGGTGCCACGGGAACAACTTCCTGCGCCCTGCTACACACTAGTTGTAGTGATGGTTCAATAACCATATCAAGTCCCCACCATCCTCCCACTCAACTTTTCGAGACAAACTTTTCCTCGAGAAAGGACCCGATTCAAGAAACAATCCCTATTGCTTTCGGATCTGAATTAGGAGGTATACCCAACTGTTTTGGGTGTCCTATGAAGATGCATTTTTATCCGCTTTGGGTTCGAGCTCATCAACCTGAAACTTTTTCACATAAGCATCGCAGCCCCAAACCTTTAAGAAACGACAACTTAGGTTTCTCCAAACCATAGTTCAAACGGTGTCGTCTCAACGGAATTACGTGGTGCCCTATTAAAGTGAGTGCGGTTGTCTCTAATGCCTAACCCATGAACGATAGTGGTAATTCGATAAGAGACATCATGGTACGCACCATATTCAATAGGGTGCAACTATGATGTTCGGACACACCATTACACTATGGTGTTCCAGGCGGTATTTACTGTGAAACAATTTCCACAATGTCTTAATTGCGTGCCAAAGCTCGTAACTCAGATTTTCATCTCTATGATCTTAGCATAGACATTTTATCCTCTTGTCACGATGATCTTTAACTTCACTCTGAAATTACTTGAACCATTCAATATTTCAGACTTGTGTTTCATAAAGTAAATACACTCAGTATCTACTTAAATCATCCGTGAAGTAAGAACGTAACGATATTCACTGCATGCCTCAGCACTCATTGGACTGCACACATCAAAATGTGTCACTTCAACAAGTTGCTATCTTGTTCCATTTTACTGAAACCGAGGCTTTTCAGTCATCTCGCCCATGTGGTATGATTTGCATATCTCAAGTGATTCAAAATCAAGTGAGCCCAAACGATCCATCTGCATGGAGTTTCATCATGCATCTACACCAATAGACATGGTTCGCATGTCTCAAACTTTTCAAAAACGAGTGAGTCCAAAGATCCATCAACATGGAGCTTCTTCATGCGTTTTACACCAATATGACTTACATGGCAGTGCCATAAGTAAGTGGTACTATCATTACTATCTTATATCTTTTGGCATGAAAATGTGTATCACTACGATCGAGATTCAATAAACCATTCCTTTAGGTGCAAGACCATTGAAGGTATTATTCAAATAAATAGAGTAACCATTATTCTCCTTAAATGAATAACAGATTGCGATAGACATAATCCAATCATGTCTATGCTCAACACAAACACCAAATGACAATTATTCAGGTTTAATACTAATCTTGATGGTAGAGGGAGCGTGCGATGTTTGATCACATCAAACTTGGAAACACTTCCAACACATATCGTCAGCTCACCTTTAGCTAGTCTCCGTAGCTCTTTTATTTCGAGTTACTAACACTTAGCAACCGAGCGGTATCTCAATACCCTGGTGCTACTAGGAGTACTAGTAAAGTACACATTAACGTAATGTATATCCAATATACTTCTATCGACCTTGCCAGCCTTCTCATCTACCAAGTACCTAGGGTGGTTCCGCTTGATGTCCGTTCCTCTCATTACGAAGCACTTAGTCTCGGGTTTGGGTTCAACCTTGGGTTTCTTCACTGGAGCAGCAGCTGATTTGCCGTTTCATGAAGCATCCTTCTTGCCCTTTCCTTCATGAAACTAGTGGTTTTACCAACCATCAACAATTGATGCTCCTACTTGACTTCTACCTTCATGTGTCAAACATCGCGAACACTTCAAGGATCATCATATCTATCCCTGATATGTTATAGTTCATCACGAAGCTCTAGCAGCTTGGTGGCAATGACTTTGGAGAAACATCACTATCTCATCTGGAAGATCAACTCCCACTCGATTCAAGTGATTGTTGCACTCAGACAATCTGAGCACAAGCTCATCGATTGAGCTTTCTCCCTTAGTTTGCAGGCTAAGAAAATCGTCGGAGGTCTCATACCTCTTGACGTGGGCACGAGCCTGAAATCCCAATTTCAGCCCTCGAAACATCTCATATGTTCTGCAACGTTTTGAAAATGTCTTTGGTGCCTCAACTCTAAACCGTTTAACTGAACTATCACGTAGTTATCAAAAGCGTGTATGTCCGATGTTCGCAACATCCACAGGGCGGCGTTTGGGGTTCAACACACCGAGCGGTGCATTAAGGACATAAGCTTTCTCTGTCCGCATAATCGCTCTGTCAACTTTCAACTATATTTTCTCTAGGAACATATCTAAACAGTGGAACTAAAGCGCGAGCTTCGACATAATTTGCAAAAGGTCTTTTGACTATGTTCAGGATAATTAAGTTCATCTTATGAACTCCCACTCGATAGACATCCCTCTGGTCATCTAAGTGATTACATGATCCGAGTCAACTAGGCCGTGTCCGATCATCACGTGAGACGGACTAGTCATCATCGGTGAACATCTTCATGTTGATCGATCTACTATACGACTCATGCTCGACCTTTCGGTCTCTGTGTTCGAGGCCATGTCTGTACATGCTAGGCTCGTCAAGTTAACCCTAAGTGTTTGGCGTGTATAAATCTGTCTTACACCCGTTGTATGTGAACGTAAGAATCCATCACACCCGATCATCACGTGGTGCTTAGAAGCGACGAACTTTAGCAACGGTGCACGTTAGGGGAACACTTCTTGAAATTGTTGTAAGGGATCATCTTATTTACTGTCGTCGTTCTAAGTAAACAAGATGCATAAACATAATAAACATCACATGCAATTATAAAGTAGTGACATGATATGGCCAATATCATATAGCTCCATTGATCTCCATCTTGGGGCTCCATGATCATCATCGTCACCGCATGACACCATGATCTCCATCATCATGATCTCCATCATCGTGTCTTCATGAAGTTGTCTCGCCAACTATTACTTCTACTACTATGGCTACGGTTAGCAATAAAGTAAAGTAATTACATGGCGTTGTTTAATGACACGCAGGTCATACAATAAATAAAGACAACTCCTATGGCTCCTGCCGGTTGTCATACTCATCGACATGCAAGTCGTGAATCCTATTACAAGAACATGATCAATCTCATACATCACATATCATTCATCACATTCTTCTTGGCCATATCACATCACATAGCATACCCTGCAAAAACAAGTTAGACGTCCTCTAATTGTTGTTTGCATGTTTTACGTGGCTGCTATGGGTTTCTAGCAAGAACGTTTCTTACCTCGCAAAACCACAACGTGATATGCCAATTGCTATTTACCCTTCATAAGGACCCTTTTCATCGAATCCGTTCCGACTAAAGTGGGAGATCGGCACCCGCTAGCCACCTTATGCACCAAGTGCATGTCGATCGGTGGAACTGTCCTCACGTAAGAGTACGTGTAAGGTCGGTCCGGCCGTTTCATCCCACAATACCGTCGAAACAAGATTGGACTAGTAACGGTAAGCATATTGAACAACATCAACGCCCACAACTACTTTGTGTTCTACTCGTGCAAAGAATCTACGCAATAGACCTAGCTCATGATGCCACTGTTGGGGAACGTAGCAGAAATTCAAAATTTTCCTATGTGTCACCAAGATCTATCTATGGAGAAACCAGCAACGAGGGGAAGGAGAGTGCATCTACATACCCTTGTAGATCGCTAAGCGGAAGCGTTCAAGAGAACGGGGTTGAAGGAGTCGTGCTGCCGTGATCCAAATCACGGAGATCCTAGTGCCGAACGGACGGCACCTCCGCGTTCAACACACGTACAGCCGGTGGCGTCTCCCACGCCTTGATCCAGCAAGGAGAGAGGAGAGGTTGAGGAAGACTCCATCCAGCAGCAGCACAACAGCGCGGTGGTGATGGAGGCGTGGCAATCTGCAGGCTTCGCCAAGCACCGCGGAGAGGAGAAGGGAGAGAGGTAGGGCTGCGCCTGGAGAGGTCAAAACTCATGTGTTGGCAGCCCCAAAACCCTCAAGTATATATAGGGGGAGAGGGGGGGCTGCGCCCCCACCTAGGGTTCCACCCCTAGGGGCGGCGGCCAGCCCAATCCCATCTAGGGTGGCGGCCAAGGGGGGAGAGGGGAAACTTGCCCCCCAAGCTAGGTGGGGCGCCCCCTCCCCAAACCCTAGGCGCCTTGGGCCCTTGTGGGGGGCGCACCAGCCCACCTGGGGCTGGTTCCCTCCCACATTTGGCCCATGCAGCCCTCTGGGGCTGGTGGCCCCACTTGGTGGACCCCCGGGACCCTCCCGGTGGTCCCGGTACGTTACCGATAAAACCCGAAACTTTTCCGGTGACCAAAACAGGACTTCCCATATATAAATCTTTACCTCCGGACCATTCCGAACTCCTCGTGACGTCCGGGATCTCATCCGGACTCGAACAACATTCGGTAACAACATACAAACTTCCTTCATAACCCTAGCGTCCATCGAACCTTAAGTGTAGACCCTACGGGTTCGGGAGACATGTAGACATGACCGAGGCGTTCTCCGGTCAATAACCAACAGCGGATATGGATACCCATGTTGGCTCCCACATGTTCCACGATGATCTCATCGGATGAACCACGATGTCAAGGACTCAATCGATCCCGTATACAATTCCCTTTGTCTAGCGGTATTGTACTTGCCCGAGATTCGATCGTCGGTATGCCGATACCTAGTTCAATCTCGTTACCGCAAGTCTCTTTACTCGTTCCGTAACACATCATCCGTGATCAACCCCTTGGTCACATTGTGCACATTATGATGATGTCCTACCGAGTGGGCCCAGAGATACCTCTCCGTTTACGGAGTGACAAATCCCAGCTCGATTCGTGCCAACCCAATGACACTTTCGGAGATACCTGTAGTGCACCTTTATAGTCACCCAGTTACGTTGTGACGTTTGGTACACCCAAAGCATTCCTACGGTATCCGGGAGTTGCACAATCTCATGGTCTAAGGAAAAGATACTTGACATTAGAAAAGCTTTAGCATATGAACTACGATCTTTGTGCAAGCCTTAGTATTGGGTCTTGTCCATCACATCATTCTACTAATGATGTGATCCCGTTATCAATGACATCCAATGTCCATGGTTAGGAAACCGTAACCATCTATTGATCAACGAGTGTAACGCCCCGAGACCGACGCTCCAGAAGACTTCCAGCTATTCCGAGTTTTGCCGTGTGTTTCTTTTGTGCTTGCTCTTTTATTTTTGCATTGCATCATGTCATCATGCCATCATATCATTAATTTTTAAAACTCAACTAAATAAAATCGTATGGATCTTCGGTCCATTTAAATCGAGGGAAGGGTGACTTCTCTTTATAACATACCCTCCGATATTTAGGAGATATTATAAAATATTCCATTGTTTTGGAATCACCATAACCCACTTGCAAAATATCACATGCTGTTGTTATCTCAATTCTTGGTCTCCAACCTTGCCCATAAATTATTTCATCATTTTCCGGAGCTCCACCAAAAATCTCAACATTTTTGGACACTTCAAAAACCTAGTCCTAGTTCAAACCCATTTGAATTAAATTCAAATGAGTTTGAATTTAAATCTTTCGATCATGCCCACTTCTATTTTTCTTGGATCAAGCTCATTTTATGAGTCCGAAAAAATCAACCCCATGGTCAAATTATTTCTCCAACCCTTTCTTTATCTCCTTTTTCTTTCTTTGCTATTTACTGCTTTTGGTAAATAAAAGAGAAGTGGGGGATTAGAGAGAGAGAGAGATCCAACCTGCTAGGCCTCCTGGCCTTTTTTTTCCCCCTCCACCGAAATGGCCCAAGGCCCACCTAAACCCTTCCTAACCCTAGCCCCTCGCTCAGCCCGATCCCCATTCTCTCGATCCTCTCTCTCCAGCGCCGCCACAGGGGAGGAGCCCCTCGTACCTGCGCCCGATCTTCATCTCCCTCCTCTCGATCTGTCCCTCTCCCTCGCTCGTGTCGCCATCCACAGAGAAAGAGAGAGGAGCGAGACCCCTCAAGCCAACCACCCCGCGGCCCCATGAGCTCGTCGCCCCCTCCGGTCGGCAAGTCCAGCCGCTGCCTGCTGTCTTGCTCCGCCATGGCCATGTCGCCCAGCCTCCGCCTCCGCTTTGCGCCCTGGCGCCTCGTCACCGGAGCTCGCCCCAGCCTCCTCGCCGGTGACCTGCAGTTCCAGCAGACCCCGCCCTCTCCTTCCCTTCCTGCCTCGTCCTCGGTGCCCGTCCCCAAGCCCTACGCTGCCGTGACCACGACCCCATCTCCTGCGTGAGACCTGCATCGCTCTGCTCTGCTCCACGCGCCCGTCCCCGGAGCTCGTCCGCCTCCCAAGTCACCTCCACGGCCTCGGATCTGGCGGATCGAGCCGCCCGCGCCCACCACCACCACCACCTTGCCCCGTGCCCGCCATGGCCCTCCTCGCCCCAGCTTCCTCTCCAACGGCCTTTCGTGGCTACAACCACCTTTGGCCATGCCTTTGCCTTCATGTACCGTTGTTTGCTGCACGCCAAGACCACCACATGGATTTTGCCAAGTACCACTATGACCTGTGTGCGACTATGCGGATCCGCCAAGTACCCTCCAAAGAAGACCGACGCTTGAACAAGCACACGGCTCAGGATTTCGGCAAGTCCTCGACGACCGGCACTTAGTACCACTACGTTTGCCATGTACATCTACACCAAGAACGGACCGACAAGTACCCCGACAATGTGTGTACCTCTACCGACGACCCCGGACATCTACGAAAAACGTGTACAACTACCGTCGCCAAGATCGCGAGTACCTATAACGACGCCGTGTACGACTACTTCCCACGACGACCCGTGAACGTCTACTTCCACTACCGTCGCGAGAACGACTACCTCCACTACGACCCGCGAGTACCACTACTTCCCCTCCGAACTCGATCCGCCCCGAAAACGCACGCTTCAAAGGTATAACCGCCGAGACGATCAACCATGGACCGAATGCATGTGTTGTATGAGATGCTCGTGTTTGCACCGTGCCCGTTTGCTTCATGCACATTCCTCCTCGTTTGCCACCGTCATGTGGGATACCCGGTAGTCGGGAGCACCCCACCATATCTAGCATGTTCCGCACATCCGCACGCTTTATTTTGCACCGACATCTCAATCGAGTTATAGGAATCGGAATGTTACCGTGGCACCATTTCCGTTGTCGTTGCCGTGGCACCCTTTTTTGTTTCCGCCACGACGACAAATGCTTCATAATGCTCTTGTCAACATTTTCATAAAAATTGCATATAACTTGTATATGTCATCCGCATCATGATAACAACATTTAAATGTTTAAAATTGTTGTTGCATTAAATTTCTAAATGCATATGGGGATTTACCGGATTTGTTGTTTGTTATATCCGGCCCCATTTAAATTGCTTAGATGGTATAGTTTTGTTATGCTTCACCTCTTGCCATGTTTAACAACATTTAATATTGTTGTGTTCCTAAACGAGAGAGAACTAAATAATTGATGTGGTGTTTCGTCAATATGCAACTCGTTGCATATTGAGCTCCATTTAACTTGTAGTTTTGTTTGTGCATATTGTCATGCCATGCTATTTAAACCGGGCATGCATAATACTTGTTTGCGCATCATGCCATGTTTATGTGATGGTTGTTTACTATGTTGTTTGCTTCTTTCTGGTTTGCTTCTCTCGTTAGCTCCGGTTTCGTTCTGGAGTTGTGAGGATTCGTTCGACTACGTTCGTTTGTCTTCTTCATGGACTCGTTCTTCTTCCTTGCGGGATTTCAGGCAAGAAGACCATACCCTCGAAATCACTTCGATCTTTGCTTGCTAGATGCTCACTCTTTTGCTATGCCTATGCTGTTTTACCTACCACTTGCTAAATCATGCCACCCGCATTGCCATGTCAAGCCCCTAACCATCCTTTCCTAGCAAACCGTTGTTTGGCTATGTTACCGCTTTGCTCAGCCCCTCTTATAGCGTTGTTAGTTGCAGGTGAAGATGAAGTTTGTTCCTTGTTGGAACATGGAGATGTTGTTCCTTGTTGGAACATGTTTACTTGTTGGGATATCACAATATATCTTATTTAATTAATGCATCTATATACTTGGTAAAGGGTGGAAGGCGCGGCCTTATGCCTGGTGTTTTGTTCCACTCTTGCCGCCCTAGTTTCCGTCATATCGGTATTATGTTCCCGGATTTTGCGTTCCTTACACGGTTGGGTGATTTATGGGACCCCCTTGACAGTTCGCTTTGAATAAGACTCCTCCAGCAAGGCCCAACCTTGGTTTTACCATTTGCCACCTAAGCCTTTTTCCCTTGGGTTCTGCAGACTCAAGGGTCATCTATATTTTAACCCCCGGGCCAGTGCTCCTCCGAGTGCTGGTCCAAATTAGAGCCACTTGCGGTGCCGCCCCGAGGAAACTTGGGGTATCGTCGGTTGCCGTACGTACTGCTCATCCGGTGTGCCCTGAGACCGAGATATGTGCAGCTCCTATCAGGATTTGTCGGCACATCCGAGTGGCTTTGCTGGTCTTGTTTTATTGCTGTCGAAATGTCTTGTAGTCCGGGATTCCGAGACTGGTCGGGTCTTCCCGGTAGAAGGAATATCCTTCGTTGACCGTGAGAGCTTATAATGGGCTAAGTTGGGACACCCCTGCAGGGTATTATCTTTCGAAAGCCGTGCCCGCGGTTATGAGGCAGATGGGAATTTGTTAATGTCGGTTGTAGAAAACCGAAGTTGATCTTAATTAAAATACACCAACGCGTGTGTAACGTGATGGTCTCTTCTCGGCGGAGGCCGGAAGTGAACACGGTGTTGGAGTTATGTTTGACGTAAGTAGTTTCAGGATCACTTCTTGATCGCTACTAGCTTCACGACCTTGCCTTGCTTCTCTTCTCGCTCTCTTTTGCGTATGTTAGACACCAGATATGCTAGTCGCTTGCTGCAGCTCCACCTCACTACCCTGTCCTACCTTTAAGCTTAAATAGTCTTGATCTCACGGGTGTGAGATTGCTGAGTCCCCGTGACTCACAGATACTTCCAAAACCAGTTTGCAGGTGCCGATGAAACCTTGCAGGTGACGCACCCGAGCTCAAGGAGGAGCTCGATGAAGATCCTGTTCATTGTGTTGTTTCGTTTGATTGATCAAGAGTGGAGCCAGTTGGGACGATCAGGGATCTGTGTAGCATTTGGGGTAGTCTTCTTTTATTTTGGTTCCGTAGTCGGACCTTGATTGTATCTGTATGATGGATGTTTATTTATGTATTGTGTGAAGTGGCGATTGTAAGCCAACTATGTATCTCTTTCCCTTATGTATTACATGGGTTGTGTGAAGATTACCTCACTTGCGACATTGCTTTCAATGCGGTTATGCCTCTAAGTCGTGCTTCGACACGTGGGAGATATAGCCGCATCGAGGGCGTTACAAGTTGGTATCAGAGCCATCCCCGACTTAGGAGCCCCCTGCTTGATTGAATCGCTGACTTTGTTGAGTCTAGAAAAAATGTTTTGAGTCTTAGGATTATATATATCGGAGAGTAGGATTCTTTTTACTCCTCAGTCCCTTCGTCGCTCTGGTGAGGTATCCTGACGTAGAGTTTTGACTCTTTCTCTTCTCAAATTTCACAAATTTTTTTTAGGATCACGCGGGTATCTTGGAATCGTGCCGATGGTTTTGTGACGAGAACATTGTTCTTGGTGCCTCCTGACATTTAGGGGTTGTGACAGTGTCCCGGGGAGTTGAGCTCCGAGCTGTTGTCGTCACAATTTTATCGTTGCAGTTCTGGAATACCTGAGCTTTGCCGACATCGAAAATCTCTTTTATGCAGTTGTTGGTGAGATAACCTCGATAACCCAGTACTGGGGCGAGCTCGAGAGTATTGCCATGACTCGTATAACGGATGCTTCTCGAAGGTCGAGGTACACGATTTCCGGAGTTTTCTTGGTTATGTGTTGAAGGATGGATACAGCTGGATCTAGGTATTGTTAGTTTGGGTGATATATTTTGTGTCCCCTGTATCCCCAACACCTGATTGCATAACCAGAAAGTTTCGGGAGTCTATAAGTGGGAATTCAAGTATCTCGTAGGATATCTTTCCAACACACACATGATACGATATGGGATCTATCATATGTTTGTTTCCGGCTTATTCCACAAGCCAAATCCTTTGTTTTTGTTTTGTTTTCGTGGTATTCGAGTTGCTTCAATGTCAAGTGTTGATTCCATACCTTTCCTAAATGGTGTTCTCATATTTCTATGTGGATGCTAATCCTTCTTGTTCATCAAGGTCGTCTTTTCAATCCTTTCCAACCGTGTGCTTCTCGCCAATTAAATCCGATCATTCCAACATTCGCGAGATCAATTCTCAGTTCTTTGCAACGGTGCTTGCTTCATCCGTCCCAAGTTGTCTTTGTTTTCCCCGCCCTCCCACCCTTTTCTTCAAGGACTCAGATTTCTTAATCAAATATCCATCGTAT
This sequence comes from Aegilops longissima, assembly GCA_021605205.1. Classification (NCBI taxonomy): domain Eukaryota; kingdom Viridiplantae; phylum Streptophyta; class Magnoliopsida; order Poales; family Poaceae; genus Aegilops; species Aegilops longissima. The sequence continues at coordinate 25,336,284 of CM038681.1, forward strand.
GGATGTGAAGTCTCTTCATTCTTTTCCTCAATGCTCTTATCCGGTGATTCTCATGAAGACGCTAAGGAAGCTTCAACCTTATCATTGTTCCATTCTAATTTTCTTCTCCGGTGGATTTAGTTCAAGATTTCGGTGTTGATCTTATCCCTTTTCCTCTTTTCACAATGCTTTCCCATTCCGGTGCACCAATTAATCATTCACCTCTCGATATTCATTTGTTCCGGAGTGTTGAAGATATCTCTGAAGATTCGTGTTTCCACTCTGCATCAATTCTAGCTATTTCGAGGTCTTACCTTATTCGGCCATTTAATTCAACCGGCGCAATCTATCTTTTAAATCGTTCATCGGTGTTTATTTTGAGTGGGCCCTAACCCACAGGTCTTTTCCCAGGATCTTACCTGACTCTTCTAATTTTTCCGGAGCTTCTAAAATTCTTTTCTAAGTTTGACGTAAGAATGGGTTTTCATCAGTCATGGCTTTCTCCAAGATCTTTCAAATTCTTTTCATCGTTGGTTCAACCTTTCTATTCTTCATTCCGGAGTGCCTCAACAATTCATGGTGGTGTTTCTCGTCGTCATTCTCGAATTTTGAAGACCAAAGAAGAGTTTCTCTTAAATCTTGCTCCATTCTCTTCAAGATTCATGGTTCTAGTTTGATGCCATCCTCTCATAATGGTTTTAGATTGTGAGAATTCTTTTCACCCATCCGGAGCATTTCAGGAGTCTTTTCAGTTTGATTCTTTGGAGCCCATTATCTCAGAATTATTCCTTCCAGCTTTCAGCTCTCATTCTCCAAATCATACCGGTGCATCATTCAAGTATTATCTAATCAGCTCGGGATCTCTGCGTTCACTTCTATCTAAATTCTGTCAAGTATCTTTATTCTTTTTCAAATTTTCCCGGTGTTTCTTTATCTTTTCTTCGTTCATTTTCAATCCTTACGGTGGTTTGTTCAAGATTCCTTTTTCGATGTCCTCATATTAATGCATTCGTTGTTTCAATCCTACCGGCGGATCGTTGAAGACCTTCCCAAGTTGAGCAATATCTCTCTTCAATCCTTTTTCAACGAGAATAAGTAGTATGCCTAATCCATTGCTTGCCATCAATTTAATTGTTGAAGGATCAGCATAATGTAATTCTTATTCTTGTTTCATCGAGTAAATTCAATTCCTTATTCCGGAGGATCGTCAAAATTCTTGATTTCATTTGTTCATCTTTCTTTCCGGAGTTCCAAGTTTTTCTCGGTTATATCATTTCAAAGCTTCATCTTATCACTGCAAGGCTTCACCTTGTGTGGTCAACTTCTCTTTCTTTCTATCACCCTTTTGTTTACCGGAGTTCTTCATGGAGGCTCTACATGATGGTTCGTCAAGGATTCTTTTCATTCTTCAATTGTTCTTCAAGATTTTTCTCGAAGTTAAGATCCGCCAAGCTATACTCTAAAATAAGCATGGTGTTCAACACATGTTTTGCTTTGAGGAGTTCAAGTATTCTTCTTCTTGCATTCCGAAGTGCAATTCTTTCGACCTTATCTTTTGAGGTGGTGTTATGTCATTTTGACAGTTTCATTCATGTTTCATGATTCACTTGTTGTCAAGAATGAGATATTTAAATCCATCAATCTCTTCATTGGAGTTATCTTGGGCTATATTTCACCTAAAGCTTTCCCTAAGGATTGTTGCTAATTATGGTGCTTATAAATGACCCAAGTTCTTCATTTGTCCTCTCGGTGAAATAAGTTTCTCGTCTCCTTGTTCATATCAATCCAATCGTTTGTTTCCGTTGGTGGCAGAAGCTCACCTCGTAATGTTGAGATGTTTCCATAAGTCCACTACAAGGTTATTCTTTTCGTTGTTGGTTTTCCAACAACTCCGTTCTATCCTTCTTTTTAAGGGTGCTTTCCAAACTCATTTGTGGTAGAAATTGTCATTTTCTTCTCCATTCCTTTATTCCAATGATCTATCTTCAATTTTTCTTCCGGAGGCATTGTGATCTTGCTCTCTTCGACCCATCATCTTGTTCTTGTTTTGTCAAGACCATGTCCTTTTCCTTGCTTATCGATTTAACCGGAGTGTTGTGTCTATCGTTCCTCTTTTAACCGGAGTCTCATCCAGGTGCTTTCATTTTGCCAAGTTCATGATTCTAATTCCTTCCATTTTCAGTCGGAGTGCTGCCAAAATTATATCATTCTTATTCATTCTTATCTCGTTTCAACCAGAGTGGTTCCAATTCCTTCTTGTCCATTGTAATCGTCATTCATAGCTTTGCAACCCCCAAGGTTCACATGGTGTTCCTTGCTTCTATTTTCTACTGGAATGCTCTCAATTTCGTTCAACTCTATTGTGTTATTCTTTCAAGTTTTCAACCTCTCAAGGTTCTTTGGTTTCACTCTTTTGTCGAAGAAGCAACTTAGTTTTACCTCCTCTCTTCCTCTTCCGTTCCTCTCTGGTGCCATCCCAGATCTCGGGACAAGATCCTCTCGTAGTGGTGGAGTGTTGTAACGCCCCGAGACTGACGCTCCAGAAGACTTCCAGCTATTCCGAGTTTTGCCGTGTGTTTCTTTTGTGCTTGCTCTTTTATTTTTGCATTGCATCATGTCTTCATGCCATCATATCATTAACTTTTAAAACTCAACTAAATAAAATCGTATGGATCTTCGGTCCATTTAAATCGAGGGATGGGTGACTTCTCTTTATAACATACCCTCCCGATATTTAGGGAGATATTATAAAAATATTCCATTGGTTTGGAATTACCATAACCCACTTGCAAACTATCACATGCCGTTGTTATCTCAATTCCTGGTCTCCAACCTTGCCCATAAATTATTTCATCATTTTCCGGAGCTCCACCAAAAATCTCAACATTTTTGGACACTTCAAAAACCTAGTCCTAGTTCAAACCCATTTGAATTAAATTCAAATGAGTTTGAATTTAAATCTTTCGGTCATGCCCACTTCTATTTTTCTTGGATCAAGTTCATTTTATGAGTCCGGAAAAATCAACCCCATGGTCAAATTATTTCTCCAACCCTTTCTTTATCTCCTTTTTCTTTCTTTGCTATTTACTGCTTTTGGTAAATAAAAGAGAAGTGGGGGATTAGAGAGAGAGAGAGAGAGATCCAGCCTGCTAGGCCTCCTGGCATTTTTCCCCCCTCCACCGAAATGGCCCAAGGCCCACCTAAACCCTTCCTAACCCTAGCCCCTCGCTCAGCCCGATCCCCATTCTCTCGATCCTCTCTCTCCAGCGCCGCCACAGGGGAGGAGCCCCTCGTACCAGCGCCCGATCCTCATCTCCCTCCTCTCGATCTCTCCCTCTCCCTCGCTCGTGTCGCCATCCACAGAGAAAGAGAGAGGAGCGAGACCCCTCAAGCCAACCACCCCGTGGCCCCGCGAGCTCGTCGCCCCTCCGGTCGGCAAGTCCAGGCCGCGCTGCCCTGCCTGTCTTGCTCCGGCCATGGCCATGTCGCCCCGCGCCTCCGCCTCCGCTTTTGCGCCAGCGCCTCGTCGCCGGGAGCTCGCCCCCAGCCTCCTCGCCGGTGACCTGCAGTTCCAGCAGACCCCGCGCGCCCTCTCCTTCCCTTCCTGCCTCGTCCTCGGTGCTTCGTCCCCAAGCCCTACGTGCCGCGACCACGACCCCATCTCCCGCGTGAGACCCGCATCGCTGCTGCTCTGCTCCACGCGCCCGTCCTGGAGCTCGTCCGCCTCCCCAAGTCACCTCCCTGGCCTCGGATCTGGCCGGATCGAGCCGGCCCGCGCCCACCACCACCACCACCTTGCCCCGTGCCCGCCATGGCCCTCCTTGCGCCCCAGCTTCCTCTCCAACGGCCTTTCGTGGCTACAACCACCTTTGGCCATGCCTTTGCCTTCCTGTACCGTTGTTTGCTGCACGCCAAGACCACCCTGTGGATTTTGCCAAGTACCACTATGACTTGTGTGCGACTATGCGGATTCGCCAAGTACCCCTCCAGCAAGACCGACGCCTGAACAAGCACACCGGCTCTGTGGATTTCGGCAAGTCCCTCGACGACCGGCACTTAGTACCACTACGTTTGCCATGTACATCTACACCAAGACCGGACCGACAAGTACCCCGACAATGTGTGTACCTCTACCGACGACCCCGGACATCTACGAAAAACGTGTACAACTACCGTCGCCAAGATCGCGAGTACCTCTACCGACGCCGTGTACGACTACTTCCCACGACGACCCGTGAACGTCTACTTCCACTACCGTCGCGATAACGAATACCTCCACTACGACCCGCGAGTACCACTACTTCCCCTCCGAACTCGATCCGCCCCGAAAACGCACGCTTCAAAGGTATAACCGCCGAGACGATCAACCGTGGACCGAATGCATGTGTTGTATGAGATGCTCGTGTTTGCACCATGCCCGTTTGCTTCATGCACGTTCCTCCTCGTTTGCCACCGTCATGTGGGACACCCGGTAGTCGGGAGCACCCCACCATATCTAGCATGTTCCGCACATCCGCACGCTTTCTTTTGCACCGACATCTCAATCGAGTTATCGGAATCGGAATGTTGCCGTGGCACCATTTCCGTTGTCGTTGCCGTGGCACCCTTTTTCATTTCCGCCACGACGACAAATGCTTCATAATGCTCTTGTCAACATTTGCATAAAAATTGCATATAACTTGTATATGTCATCCACATCATGATAACAACATTTAAATGTTTAAAATTGTTGTTGCATTAAATTGCTAAATGCATATGGGGATTTACCGGATTTGTTGTTTGTTATATCCGGCCCCATTTAAATTGCTTAGATGGTATAGTTTTGTTATGCTTCACCTCTTGCCATGTTTAACAACATTTAATATTGTTGTGTTCCTAAACGAGAGAGAACTAAATAATTGATGTGGTGTTTCGTCAATATGCAACTCGTTGCATATTGAGCTCCATTTAACTTGTAGTTTTGTTTGTGCATATTGTCATGCCATGCTATTTAAACCGGGCATGCATCATACTTGTTTGCGCATCATGCCATGTTTATGTGATGGTTGTTTACTATGTTGTTTGCTTCTTTCCGGTTTGCTTCTCTCGTTAGCTCCGGTTTCGTTCTGGAGTTGTGAGGATTCGTTCGACTACGTTCGTTTGTCTTCTTCATGGACTCGTTCTTCTTCCTTGTGGGATTTCAGGAAAGATGACCATACCCTCGAAATCACTTCTATCTTTGCTTGCTAGATGCTCGCTCTTTTGCTATGCCTATGCTGTGTTACCTACCACTTGCTAAATCATGCCACCCGCATTGCCATGTCAAGCCCCTAACCATCCTTTCCTAGCAAACCGTTGTTTGGCTATGTTACCGCTTTGCTCAGCCCCTCTTATAGCGTTGTTAGTTGCAGGTGAAGATGAAGTTCGTTCCTTGTTGGAACATGGAGATGTTGTTCCTTGTTGGAACATGTTTACTTGTTGGGATATCACAATATATCTTATTTAATTAATGCATCTATATACTTGGTAAAGGGTGGAAGGCGCGGCCTTATGCCTGGTGTTTTGTTCCACTCTTGCCGCCCTAGTTTCCGTCATATCGGTATTATGTTCCCGGATTTTGCGTTCCTTACACGGTTGGGTGATTTATGGGACCCCCTTGACAGTTCGCTTTGAATAAGACTCCTACAGCAAGGCCCAACCTTGGTTTTATCATTTGCCACCTAAGCCTTTTTCCCTTGGGTTCTGCAGACTCAAGGGTCATCTTTATTTTAACCCCCGGGCCAGTGCTCCTCCGAGTGCTGGTCCAAATTAGAGCCACTTGCGGTGCCGCCCCGAGGCAACTTGGGGTATCGTCGGTTGCCGTACGTACTGCTCATCCGGTGTGCCCTGAGACCGATATATGTGCAGCTCCTATCAGGATTTGTCGGCACATCCGGGCGGCTTTGCTGGTCTTGTTTTATTGCTGTCGAAATGTCTTGTAGTCCGGGATTCCGAGACTGATCGGGTCTTCCCGGTAGAAGGAATATCCTTCGTTGACCGTGAGAGCTTATAATGGGCTAAGTTGGGACACCCCTGCAGGGTATTATCTTTCGAAAGCCGTGCCCGCGGTTATGAGGCAGATGGGAATTTGTTAATGTCCGGTTGTAGAAAACCCGAAGTTGATCTTAATTAAAATACACCAACCGCGTGTGTAACCGTGATGGTCTCTTCTCGGCGGAGGCCGGGAAGTGAACACGGTGTTGGAGTTATGTTTGACGTAAGTAGTTTCAGGATCACTTCTTGATCGCTACTAGCTTCACGACCGTGCCTTGCTTCTCTTCTCGCTCTCTTTTGCGTATGTTAGACACCAGATATGCTAGTCGCTTGCTGCAACTCCACCTCACTACCCTGTCCTACCTTTAAGCTTAAATAGTCTTGATCTCACGGGTGTGAGATTGCTGAGTCCCGTGACTCACGATACTTCCAAAACCAGTTTGCGGTGCCGATGAAACCGTGCGGTGGCGCACCCGAGCTCAAGGAGGAGCTCGATGAAGATCCTGTTCATTGTGTTGTTTCGTTTCAGTTGATCAAGAGTGGAGCCAGTTGGGACGATCGGGATCTGTGTAGTATTTGGGGTAGTCTTCTTTTATTTTGGTTCCGTAGTCGGACCTTGATTGTATCTGTATGATGGATGTTTATTTATGTATTGTGTGAAGTGGCGATTGTAAGCCAACTATGTATCTCTTTCCCTTATGAATTACATGGGTTGTGTGAAGATTACCTCACTTGCGACATTGCTTTCAATGCGGTTATGCCTCTAAGTCGTGCTTCGATACGTGGGAGATATAGCCGCATCGAGGGCGTTACAACGAGCTAGTCAACTAGAGGCTTACTAGGGACATGGTGTTGTTTATGTATCCACACATGTATATGAGTTTCCTATCAATACAATTATAGCATGGATAATAAACGATTATCATGAACAAGAAAATATAATAATAACCAATTTATTATTGCCTCTAGGGCATATGTCCAACATCATCGCCTTGGTCACATATGTGGCTCTCGCTTGTCTTCCTTAGTTCATCAGGGCCTCTTGGGGTCTGTATCTGGAGATGTTTCTTTACATTGTAATGGTTGCAGACTTGGCAAACAGACTCAGTTGCCTTATCCTACCAGTCAGTCGGTATCTCAGTGTCCTTTTGACTTAGTTCATTATGATGTTTGGGGTCCTGCCCCCTTTGATTCGAAAGGTGGTCAACGCTATTATATCCCGTTTATTTATGATTTCTCTCACTACACCTGGCTCTACTTCATGAAATCTCGTAGCGAGGTTCTCTCTATATACAAATGTTTTGCTGCCATGGTTCACACCCAGTTTTCCACGCCCATTTGTACTTTTCGTGCTGACTCCGCTGGTGAGTTTTCTCTCAGCTGTTGCATGGTTTTCTTGCGGAACAGGGTACTCTTGCCCAGTTCTCATGTCCTGGTGCTCATGCTCAGAACGGCGTTGCCGAACGTAAGCATCGTCACCTACTTGAAACGGTTCCTGTGCTGATGATTGTCGCTTCCCTTCCGCCTCACTTTTGGGCTGAGGCTGTTTCTGCATCCACTTATCTCATCAACATTCAGCCATCGACTGCTTTGCAGAGTGGTATTCCTATGGAGTTTCTCACTGGACGTTCCCCTGACTACTCCGCTCTTCGGATGTTTGGATGTGTGTGTTATGTCCTTCTTGCCCCACGAGAACACACCAAACTGACTGCTCAGTCGGTTGAGTGTGTCTTTCTTGGCTATAGTGATGAGCACAAGGGCTATCGATGTTGGGATCCTGTGGGTCGCCGCTTGCGCATCTCGCGTGATGTGACTTTTGACGAGTCTCGTTCTTACTACCCACGTTCTTCTTCCTCGAGTTTCTCTGTGGATGACATTTCTTTCCTGCTCCTTCCTGACACACCCGGCTATGTGCCTCATGTGTCACCTCTTCCTCCGGCACCTCTCATTCCTTCTCATTCCCCACCGACACCGTCTTCTCCATCCTCCTCCTCCACCTCTCCACCATCATCTCCAGTCCGTCGCCCTCTCTCATCGTTTCCTCTCCACTATACTCGCCGATCTCGTACTGAGGATGTCTCCTCTGACGAGCCTTCCACCTCTGGTGCACCTCCTCCCACGCCTCCCCCGGTTCACAACCTTCGTGCTCGGCCTCGCCCCCCGCCTGATCGCTACTCCCCTGATCGGTATGGTCTCTCTGCTATTGCTGAGCCCACTTCCTACCGAACTGCCATGACTCAGCCTGAATGGCAACTTGCGCTGGCCGAAGAGCTTGCTGCTCTTGAGCGCTCGTGCACATGGGATCTGGTTCCCCTTCCTTCCGGTGTCCGTCCCATCACCTGCAAGTGGGTCTACAAGGTTAAGACTCGCTCCGATGGTTCTCTTGAGTGCTACAAAGCTCGTCTTGTGGCCCGTGGTTTTCAGCAGGAGCAGGGGCGCGATTATGATGAGACATTCGCTCCTGTGGCCCACATGACCACTGTCCGCACTCTTCTTGCTGTGGCTTCTGTTCGCCAGTGGTCTATCTCTCAACTTGATGTTAAGAACACCTTTCTCAATGGCGAGTTGCGTGAGGTGGTTTATATGCAGCCACCACCGGGGTATTACGCTCCTGATGGTATGGTCTGTCGACTTCGCCGCTCCCTCTATGGTCTTAAACAGGCCCCTCGCGCCTGGTTTGAGCGCTTCGCCTCTGTGGTGACTGCAGCTAGTTTCTTGCCCAGTGATCATGATCCCGCGTTGTTTGTTCACACGTCTCCTCGTGGTCGGACTCTTCTCCTCCTCTATGTTGGTGACATGATCATCACTGGTGACGACCATGACTATATTGCCTTTGTTAAGGCTCGCCTTCGCGATCAGTTCCTCATGACTGATCTTGGTCCACTTCGCTACTTTCTTGGGATTGAGATCTCCTCGACCTCTAATGGCTTCTACATCTCCCAAGAAAAATATATTCAGGATCTTCTTGCTCGCGCTGCTCTCGGTGATGAGCGCACGGTTGTGACTCCTATGGAGCTCAACGTTCAGCTTCGTGCCACCGATGGTGACCCTCTTCCTAATCCCACTCGCTATCGTCATCTTGTTGGCAGTCTTGTCTATCTTGCTGTTACGCGTCCTGACATCTCCTATCCTCTCCACATCCTGAGTCAGTTTGTTTCGGCCCCCACCTCTGTCCACTATAGTCATCTCCTCCGTGTTCTACGATATCTTCATGGCACGATCTCTCAGCGCCTTTTCTTTCCCCGCTCCAGCTCTCTTGAGCTCCAGGCCTATTCTGGTGCTACCTGGGCTAGTGATCCCTCTGATCGACGCTCGCTGTCTGCTTATTGTGTCTTTCTTGGTGGCTCTCTTATTGCCTGGAAGACAAAGAAACAGACTGCAGTTTCTCGCTCGAGCACAGAGGCTGAGTTGCGAACCATGGCTATGTTGACGGCTGAGGTGATCTGGTTACGGTGGTTACTTGAGGATTTTGGTGTATCTGCTACTACCTCGACTCCCTTCTTGTCGACAAGATCTTGGCGCTTATCAAGATTATGCGCGTGACCCGGTGAAGCATGAGCTCACCAAGCACATCGGTGTGGATGCCCACTTTGTGCGTGCTGCTGTGCAGGATCAGACTCTCGCTCTTCACTATGTGCCCTCTGAGTTATAGTTGGCGGACTTATTCACCAAGGCACAGACTCGAGCGCAGCATGGCTTTTTCCTCTCCAAACTCAGTGTTGTTGATCCACCATGAGTTTGGGGGGGGGGGGTGTTAGATGTCTATAGTTCCCTTTTCGGTATATCCCCATTGTATAAGGGGTTTCCTGCACTTTGACACACATGTATATGTAATGGCCTTTGGCCCTCAGGAAATACTAGTTGCTCACTTATCCAACACACGTATCGTATATCTAAGCAACTCTAGTCACCCTACAAGATACTCATTGTTAGAGAGAAATAAAGAAAGAATAGCATATCTATGTAAACTGTATTGCGGCGAGGAGAAACACTGCATTGGCGAATTGCGCATGGGAAAATCAGTTTTCTTCAAACTGTGCGATAAATTACTGAGTATGGGTCCACTTAAAGATACATGGCATTGTACTGTAGAGGAGCAAGTCGCCATGTTCCCCACTAAAATAAGGTATCATAAGAAAAATATCGACATTAGTTTCCATTACACAAGGTCAGGTGAGACACTGAGTAGTTACTTCAACAGAGTTTTATTTGCAATTGGGAAACTTGGATCAGAAATGCTTAGGCACCGAACACACAATACACCATAGAAAATTCAAGGCAACCCACCATTTGATCCCTATTTTAAGGTATAGTACAGTGTCCATCTAGTTACCCATAATTTTTGTAATAACTTCATAGTGCAGTAGGTGTATTACTAATTAATTGTTACTTGGATTTTTAGGACTGTATTGGTGCTATTGATGGTACACACTACTGGAAATAGGGAATTTGCCATCAGTCAGCTCTTTGCAGTCTGCCAGCGGATGGCAAAGAACGCCTTTGCCATCCGCTTAAAAAAACAGACGGCAAAGAACTGACAGATGGCAAAGAACCTGGTTGCCATCAGCCAATTCTTTGCCATCTGCCAGCTGATGGTAAAGAATCTTTGTCGTCCGCTGGCAGAAGGCAAAGAGATGGGTAGGGTCCAGTGGACGCCGGTGCTGTAACGGCCTATCAACCCACCTCTTTGCCATCTGCCTGCTGATGGCAAAGAATCTTTTCCGTCTGCTGGCAGATGGCAAAGAAGTGGGTGGGGCCCAGTGGGTGAGGGCGTTGTAACGGCCCACTAGCCCCACCACTTTGCCATCTGCCAGCAGACGGCAAAGATTCTTTGCCATCTGCTGGCTGATGGAAAAGAGGTGGGGCTAAGATGTGGGCCTTAGAGGTGGGACTATCTCTCTCCTTGCTCAAAAAAAAAGCAAAGAGTGAAAAATTAAAGAAAAGAAAACCCCCAGCCTCCCTTAAAAAACCCAGCCACCCCGAAACAGTCCCAGCCCACTCCCGTGCGCGCTGGATAGGGTTCCCCGCCGCCCTCACCGTTCGCCGCCGCCGCCCTCACCGGTCGCCACCGCCCTCACCAGTCGCCGCCACCGTCGGTTTCCCCTACATGGCCGGAGGATAGGCCATCCCGCCGGTCCATTCCCGCCCCACCACGAGGGAGGAGACCGACCGGTTGTGCCTCCCCGCCGGTCACTGCCCGCCACCCCAAGGATCAAGGCCGGCCGCGCCGGTCCCTGTCAGTCGCCGCTCCGGATCCAGGCCGCCCACCGCCCCGCCCCCGTCAGCCCGGTCTATTTCCCGCCGGATCCCATCTTCACCGCCGTCCGACGTGCCTTCTTCAAGGAGCTGCGACCCCATGTCTCAGAGGAGCTAGCCCCGACACCATGGACGCCCGAGCGACGCTCCCAAGCTAGGAGCGGCACCAGGACGACCATGCCCCCGAAGCCTAAACTGCAAGGTGGGCTCGTCCCCTTCTCTTCTTCCCTATGGATCAGTGTCCTGGCTCATGTTCTCTGTTCTGTACATGTGTGCAGTTTATTTTCAGAGTACTTGTTGTGTGCAAAATCCTACCCTGACGCATGTTGTTGGTTGTTTAATTCTGGAATCACAAGTTAATGCATTTTGCTATGTGGGTACTGCAATGACTGCTAACGTGTGAACAAATTTCAGAACAGTGAAATGCATTTTTTGGATATGCAGAAAATGTACTGCTATATGTGTGTAGTTATACTGCTAGTGGTATATGTGTGCAAATATACTGCTATATAGTTCATATGCGTAAACTTTTGTTGTATGACATATAACAAAACTGGTTATTCGTCTTTATTATAACTTGTCTTAACTGAGAATATTTGTGGCACTGTAGTACACGCACTAGCAAAAAAGAACGATCTTCTTCTAGGCTAATATATTGCTACTACTAATTCATTATACTAGGCACGTACGAGAATGAAACCTCTGCTGTTGTATGTCATGCTGGAAACTGTCCGGTTCTGCATACGAAAGTACGTGTCGTTTAGCCGGTGGCGGCCGTAGATTAATTGTACAGCGAGCCATGAAAATTAAGTAGTGAGCATTGGAGCAAAATCAAGGCCAAGAAACAGAATCAACTCGCAGAGCAGATCTATGTATAGCCAAAATTCGCACAATTTATCTCCTATGAAAAAAATAAGCCCAGGCATTCACTCCAGGAACCAGGCACAGCTTGTTTCTCCCTTTCTTTTGGCCTGTTTGCAGTTTAGCCCGAAATGGACTGCTTCCAGCCGGCTCAAGGTGGCAAGAAGCTGGGCTTCACCGCCCTAGTTGGGCTGCCAGCTCACCCAGGGGCTGGGGAGAAGCTGCCTCGCTCCAGAACAGTTTGCTGCACTCCACGTGAAGTGAGAAGTGAGGCTAGAAGCTGGATATGAGAAGTTTTTGAGAAGCTAGCAAGTCTCCGAACAGGCCCTTAACCCTATCATTATGATTGATAGAATGTAATTTTGCACATGATCTGTTCAAAGAAGATAATCTGAAACATTGCTTCTTTTCTTGAGAGCCATGGTAAGAAGAAAGGGAAGAAAACTAGTATGCTAGATGTGCAGGGGACTGCCGATGTGACCGAGAATTTGTGTTTAAAGAGCGAACATAGTCTTTTTGTTATGAATGTTACAATTGCATATGATATACTGGCTTGAATGTTGACCATCCATTTGGCTCCATCCCCGATGCTGCTTGATATATTCTGAATCAAAATAACAAATTGTTTCTGTTGTCAGCAACTCAACACATAAGAAACATGAACTCTCTCTTACTAGTAGTTCCCATTACTTAGAGAAGCATGGCAAACAAAGGCCACACGAACACAGAACATATTATTTTTTGGGTTCTTTCTTTCTTGTGTATTTTCTTTTGGTTAGATGTTGTTGAGCTGCGAGATGATGTTGTTGATGTTGTTTATTAGATTGTTGTGTGAGTGCTTATGTTGGTTGTGCCGGTGCTTTTCCTGTGCAGTTATCTTCTCTTCATCTCGAGAAGAACCATTGGTCCCGTTGTCGTTGCCCTCGTCGTTCGACTACCGCCTCTATGTACGGTCTAGGGGTGAGCTCGACTATCATCTCTTCCCCCTCCCCTATTTGCTTTGTTCCGGTCGTCGTGCCGATGCCAATAGATTTTGCTTTCATGTCAAGTCTCGTAACCTAGGCGTCTCCCATTCGAAAGGGCGACATCTATAAATATGCATTTCTTTGCATATTTATAACCATCATAAGATTGTCCATCTGGAGAGCGTCTCCCGTTTGAAAGGGCGACATTTATGGCCATCTGGAGAGCACAAATGAAACTTGCTTCTACAAAGTTGTATATCCAGTTATTTCTCTTTTAGCTGTTGCTTTTCATTTTATTTGGCTGTCTTTTAAAGTTTTTTTACATGTCCGATCATTACCAGAAAGTGATCTTATAAGCAATATCTTATACACACTGACATCAAGCTTAGAAGATTCAGTAAAGATTTAGGATATGCTTATAGATGTTTTGAGGATCATGTAGCAGGCTTTTCTTTACAGTCCACTTTTGCTGGATAGAATTTATCTTTGTCCCTTTGATAACACGACACCCAGACACGACACCCCCGACCACCAACACCTCTTCGGCTTCCTGTTGACTGAACATATGCTTTTCGGCCTTCCATAGGCCGACGGGGTCATATATTTATGAATTATGAGTTAGGTCATATATTTTTAAATTTTTTTATGAAAAACATTATATATATTTGTGTTGATCGGGTGGATTTAAATTTGTAGTTGTTTCGTCGCTATGAGGGTCTGGTGTTCGACGACCTCCCCGTGCGTTCATGCTAACGAGACATTGCAAATGATCTTTAATTTGGTGCAGCATAACTCCCAACAAGCATCGACGTCTGCCATTGGCGCGAGCAAGAACCCCATTCCTCCTCCGTCAGCCACTACCGCGAGCAAGAACCCCGATCCTTCACCTACGGGTTGACGGTAAGTTTTGCCTAGTGCTTTTCTTAATTAGCTCCAAAATGACCTATTTAACCTAGGATAGCTCCAAAATGACCTATGCTTAGCATTTTTTCCTCCAAAATGACTTAATATGCTTAGCTAGCTCAAAAATGACCTATTTAACCTAGGATAGCTCTAAAATGACCTATACTTAGCATTTGTTTTCCTCCAAATGACTTAATATGCTTAGCTAGCTATAAAATGACATAATATGCTTACGAAATGACATATTTTAGCTCCGAAATGACTTCATATGCTTAGCTAGCTCCAAAATGACATAATAAACTTATTAGTTCCAAAATGACCTTACTTAGCATTTTTTACACCAAAATGACTTAGTATGCTTAGTTAGCTCAAAAATGACATAATAACCATACTTAGCTCCAAAATGACCTATTTTACAGATATAAGTTGCACCATAATAATCTTCACATTTTAGTTGCATCATAATAATCTTTTTCTTCTAACTTTCTTCTTTCCCATTTTGTAGATTTGCTTCAGATCACGGAAGCTTGGGTTGATGGAGTGCTTGTCTTTAATTTTTGTTTTGACTTTGTGAAACTTGCTACCTATGATGAAACTGTGTAATATTGATGAAACTACGTATATGTATGGATGAAACTTGCTACTATTGATAACATGTGTTCGATATGTATGTGTTCATGACTATTGGTAATATGTGTTGAATATGCTATATTGGTCATATATATATACATATATATATTGAAATATATTATAACCGAGCACTTTTCCAACCCTCTCAAGTAATCAGCGATTTTGGCCGTCAGATCCCATCTCCAAGTCGTTTTTGGCCGTCCGATTCACCTCTTCGCTAACGTGTGGGCCGCTACTCTGAAAACAAATTCAGAGGCCTCGTGTTAATTCAGCGATGGATGGTTGTCATGGACAGTTTTTTTCTCTATAAAAAAATCAACAAAATTGCTTTGGGCGAGGCTCACCCCCTCCATCTCCCGCAAGGTACCCCATCCCTTCCGATCTCAGCCTGGAACGAAGCCTAATACACCGCCACCGCTGCCCTCATAGGCGCCGAGAGAGAGCTCCCTTGATTGCATCCTGGAGATAGGAGATACCACTCCACGCTCAGCCCGAACTCGACTTGAGGCGACGGAACCAGGGTCGACCGATCCGCTTGCAAGGTAGGGCTCCCTTTCCGTCCCTCCCTCCCTTTCCTGGCGGCGGGGACCGCGACTACCCAGTGCTCCGTGGTGCTTCCTCCTAATCTAAATTTTGTACAGTAATTATCTATACTGGGAGGTGGTCAATTGATTTGGCCAGATATTGGAGAATGGTTATCGCATTTTTTTTAAATTCTTCAGCTGATAATCTCTAATGGCTTCCGGACAGCTAATTACTTCACGTGGATTGCTATGTCTTACCGTTTCATGTTTTATCATCTACATTATGTTTTTACAACATACAATTGCTCACATAACATGTTTTGGTGTTATTCATAACTTGGTGCTATTTGCTGTTGTATTTGACAGGTTAATTAGAACAGTATAGTAAAATGCACACACACACACAAAAATGTAGCCATACTGTTCTAGAAGTGGGGGCGAAGCCTCAATATGTTCTGCTTCTATCCATAAATGAGCAAAGCTCAATAATCTTGCGGACATCTCTACATATGTATGTTGTGGATTTTCAAGACAGGTACAGGCTTTGAATCATTCCAAGCATCAGGTGAGTTTCATTCTAGAATAGTATTTCGAACAGAATATGAATTAAGCTGCAAGGAACTTCACTTCAAAAGATCTCAGATCCATGCCTAAAACTGAAACTTATCAGTTCTTGAAAAACTATGAAACTAATACTCCCTCCGTTCACTTTTATAAGTCGTTTCAGACAACCGAAATCGAGCTGTTTTGCACACTGTCTGAAATGTCTACAACGTCTTATAAAAGTGAACAGAGGGAGTAGTACTTATCAGATCCAAGGCTCACGTTTTTGCCGCCTTCCATGTAGATGCAGCCTTTTCCTTCTGGGATGTTCATGTGCAGCTTTGTCTAACTTACAGTATTGAATTTTCATCCAGATATATTATCACCGATATAACCACCAACTAATAAAATGGGGAAGAAATGACTCGTCTATTTGTTCATACCATGCAGGAATGGATAATAAAATAAGTTATTTACTCTTCAGTTACACATAAGTCTAAATAGTTCTCTTCTTTTTTCTCCTTACCATGCACGAAAGAGTAGTTATTTACTCTTCAATTACACATAGCATCTAAATAGTAGTAATTGATATCCTATAAAAACCTTAATTTGGACCCATCAACTGATAATCATGCAATCAGTTAACCTCGCTACTCACATGTCATCTCTCTGTTTATATACATGTTTGTAGTTAAAAAGTAGTAACTGACATCCTATAAATATGATTAATTCCCACCGGCCATTAACAATTCTGCAACCACAGTTAACCTCGCTGTTCACATGTCATCTCTCTGTTTATATACATGTTTGTAGCTAAAAAGTAGTAACTGACATCCTATAAATATGATTAATTCCCACCGGCCATTAACAATTCTGCAACCATTTAAACTGACTGCTACGTGTCATCCCTCTGTTTATATAGAACGTCTGCAGTAGATATTGGAACACTCAACAATTCCTACTCTTAGGTACCACGCCTACACTCTCCTTGTGTATATCTGTCTACTTTGCACTCAAACTTAGATGAATCAATCTGGGGATGAGTCTCATCCAAGGATGGCTTAAAGCATAGAGCATGCATTAGATGATACATTGAACCACGATGAATCTACTCACTCCTCAAAGGTACCGGCTATTGAATACTCGCTTATTCTTCGTACCTTTAACCTTTTCCTTCACAGTTTGCTGCTGCGCTTGCAGGCTTAGGTTCACTGCAAGTAGTTGGCATCAAACAAAAAAAATGCAAGTGCACAACATAACTACTACATAGCTTTTGTGGTCAAGTTTCAAATGATTTCTAACTTCTTAAGTTCGGAATTTTTTGTAGAAACAAGATTGATAGCGGCCTTTTGGATTGCACTCTTAATAAAGCTTTAAGCTCAAGGCCTTTGATATTTGTGAAGTTCTAGAGTAAGAAGATTGACTGTAGCATCTTGGAACACACTAATATTGAAGTAAATCCTTCAATATTTGTGTCGCCTTAAGGCTACAAGTTCTGTAATTTCCCCAAATATGAAGTACTTGACATTTTCTCTACCTAAATATGAGTGTAATGTTTCAGATCATATAGTCCCAATATTATTAAGCCATCATGTACTTGGAAGTTATTTGTGCCCTTAGAATGCTGCGTTTAGCAAATCTTTGAACATGCCATTCCTTCAGTTATGTACTCATAAGTATTTGGCAGATCTGAATGTGCAATCATCTGAAAGCTTACTCCTTTCATTTATGTTCTCAATATAACATTCAGGGACCTTGAATCTGATTTGTCCAATGTGATCTTACATTAGAAAAAAAACATGCTTCATTATAGGTAAAACAAAGTTGATTTAAGCAATAGAACATTGATAACCAAATCTCTTTAGTCAATCCTCAATAGTAACTTCTTTTTTCTTTCAAATTGACCAAAAAAGGCTATATCAGTATTGCTTATAATGTGGAAACAGATTTATCCCAGACAATAAGACACTACAACAATTGATGTGCAAAATTATTCCATATGTATTAATGGACTAGCTATTATCAGCTTCATGGGAGACACTATCACCTTGTATCAACATATTATTATACGTATAAGCTAACATAGACTCTATGTTTGTACATAAATTTCTAACACTCTCATGCAACATTCAAAATAGACGGGCGCGGCAATGCGCGCCATCGACGATCTAGTATATATAGTAACGCTAAACTAAGCGTGAGTGTAGAATAGCTTATTCTACACCCCAGTAACGGTACATACAAAATACAGTAACACATTATGTAAAATATAGTAATTTTCATAAAAATGTAGTAAATTACAAACTTAGATGATAAAAAAATATTTTCCGAATTACTACATTTTATACACCGTTTTACTAGATTTTGTACATAGCATTACTAGAGGGTGTAGAATAAGCTATTCTACACTCACGCTTAGAATAGCGTTACCCTCTCTCTCTCTCTCTCTCTCTCTCTCTCTCTATATATATATATATATATATATATATATATATATATATATATATATATATATATATATATGTTTGATTTTCTGTGAAAATGAATTGATATAAGAAAAAACAAAATTAAATTAGGCAATATAGGCACTTTGCCATCTGTTGGCCGATGGCAAAGATCTTTGCCATCCGGTGGAAGATGGCAAAGAGGCCACGTGGCAGCAACGTGTTAAGCGCTTGTCTGGCCTATTCGATCTCTTTGCCATCGGCCAGCTGATGGCAAAGGCTGCAGGCTTGCCATCAGCTGGCCGATGGCAAAGAGCATGCACCCTTTGCCATCAGCTCGCTGATGGCAAAGAGCCTGCAGCCTTTGCCATCTGCTGGCAGATGGCAAAGCACGCCGTTAGCCTCCTAACGTGGCTAACCCCGTTCCTCTGCCATCCAGAGGCTTTGGCATCGGCCAGCTGATGGCAAAGGCTACACGCTCTTTGCCATCTGCCAGCAGACGACAAAGAAGCCTTTACCAGAGTTTATTCAGCCAGCACTTTGCCATCTGCTGGCAGATGGCAAAGCCCTTTGCCATCAGCCGGCCGTGCCTTTGCCATCTGCCATGGCAGATGGCAAAGTTCTTGATTCCTGTAGTGCACATGTTCCATGTAACATCCCATCTCGGATAGTCGACAGATTTCGTGGCAGCAAACCATTCCCTACCCAAAATGTTCTTTCCACGATCGACTTTGATTTGTTGTTTACTTATGTTTGTGCGGGCTGGGAGGGTTCGGCACATGATTCAACTGTTTTAAGACATTCTCCTGAGAATCCAAATGGCCTTAGAGTCCCTGAAGGTAGGCCCCTGCATTTTTTTACATATGAACATATAACATATAGAGTAAATGAGTGATTAATTTTTCATAATGTCATGTTAGGTAAATATTATCTTGTGGATGCGGGTTATGCAGCTAGGACAGGATTACTACCACCGTTCCATCGAACTCGATATCATCTGCGTGAATGGAGGGGTGATAATAGACCTCGCACCCCGAATGAGCCATTCAACCTAAGGAACTCATCCCTTTGTACTACCGTTGAAAGGGCATTTGGAACTTTAAAGAACCGTTTCAAAGTTCTGACAACTAGGCCTTATTATACCTTTCCTTCACAAGTACAAGTCATCATAGCATGGTGTATCACAACTGGACATTACTAAACAGGGGTCCCGATGAACTGGTCTATAGTGAGTAGAACTGGTTTGAACAATATCCAAGATCAGCTGGCCATGTCCAAAGGGATTTACGTGAGGGAGATAAGGAGGTGCTTAGATATAGGGATACCGTGGCAGGAAATATGTGGAGAAATAGGCATAATGTTAGACGTGGTTGATTTTTTTCAAGCATTCTGTATGAATTTGTTGATTCTAAGTTGTATTACCACTTAGATGAACGACTTGTGTGTTTTCTTTCTTGAATTTGTAACCATGATTTCTTTCCCTTGTACGAGTGCAATGCGATATGCATCTCAGAGGTGTCATTCTGTCTACAAATTATAAAATTTGAATGATGCCACAGGGATATGGCAGGTAACAATGTGGCGTGGCAGCCCCAAGTTGTAGATGAAATGCTACGTTACTACAAAGAGAAGATTCAGTCTGAGGGAAAACAAGTTGTCTTCAAAGAGATGACCATGAGGAGTGTGGAAAACAAATCAATGCAAAGTTTACCACTGCCTTCACAAACTACAAGAAACAACTAGTTTACCGTTTGGCAATTATAGACGGCAAAGAGTGAAATACATGCAACAAAGATTTTGGCGTCAACTAGTTGACGACAAAGAGAGACGGCAAAGTCAAAGCGGAAAAGAGATACTTTGCCGTGAGCTTCTCATCAGGCTGACTTTGCTATCAGGTTTTTTCCCGCGACAGAAGGCGAAGTAGGGTTTAGGGTTTTCTTTGAGCAGGTGGGCCCCCACATCGCTTTGTCGTCAGCCCAATATTAAACAGGCGGCAAAGTGTTTTTAATTAAGTAAAAAGGCCGTATGTGGTTGTCGGCCATGGCAACCAAGATCTCGCCGGAGCTGCCTCGCTGGATCGGCCCGTCCCTCCCTACATCCACGCATGCAGTCGTCGTTCCCCTCATCTTCGCAAAGCTTGGCCTCTAGAAAAGCTGTTGACATCGTTATCTTCTCCATCTCTGGCACCGGCTGCCGCCGCAGCTCAAGGAGTACAGAACGTGAGGGAGGAACGAGAGGTCGCGGGAAGATTAGTAGTGGCTAGCCCGCGGTAGGGCCTCACCAGCATCGGTCTCGCGAGCGTGACGGGGTGGCCGGCCGTGAGCATGGCGAGACGTCAGGGTCGTGGGCACACGTGATGAGCCGGTGGTGGTCGTGGCGGGGTGGCCGGCGGTGGCAGTAGTGGCGGGGTGGTCGACAGCGGTGTGAACGTGGCGGGGTTCTCGGTGGCGGCCACGAGCTTGGCTGGGCAGCAAGGTTTGTTGCCGCATGTGACGGGGCCGCAGAGACGGGGCGGGGTGGCCGGCGGCGGCGGACGTGACATGGTGGCCGGCGACGGCGGTGGCAAGCATGGAGGGTTGGACGGCAGCGAAAGGCGTGGGGTGGCTAGGTTCCGGTAGGGGAGAGAGAGACGTATGAGGTGGAGAGAGGAACGGGGTGAGGGGAGATCATGCGTGTTGGTGTGGGGTCATGGGGATAATGCAAAGAGAGAATGGTGGGATGGAGCGCTGATCATGGGGTTGATGGTTTGTGTGGAGCAGATCATGCCATGTCATTGTGAAGGAAATATGCCCTAGAGGCAATAATAATGTTATTATTTATTTCCTTATATCATGATAAATGTTTATTATTCATGCTAGAATTGTATTAACCGGAAACATAATACATGTGTGAATACATAGACAAACAGAATGTCACTAGTATGCCTCTACTTGACTAGCTCATTAATCAAAGATGGTTATGTTTCCTAACCATAGACATGAGTTGTCATTTGATTAACGGGATCACATCATTAGGAGAATGATGTGATTGACTTGACCCATTCCGTTAGCTTAGCACTTGATCGTTTAGTATGTTGCTATTGCTTTCTTCATGACTTATACATGTTCCTACAACTATGAGATTATGCAACTCCCGTTTACCGGAGGAACACTTTGTGTGCTACCAAACGTCACAACGTAACTGAGTGATTATAAAGGAGCTCTACAGGTGTCTCCAAATGTGCATGTTGAGTTGGCGTATTTTGAGATTAGGATTTTTCACTCCGATTGTTGGAGAGGTATCTCTGGGCCCTCTCGGTAATGCACATCACTATAAGCCTTGCAAGCAATGTAGCTAATGAGTTAGTTACGGAATGATGCATTACATAACGAGTAAAGAGACTTGCCGGTAACGAGATTGAACTAGGTATTGAGATACCAACGATCGAATCTCGGGCAAGTAGCATACCGATGACAAAGGGAACAACGTATGTTGTTATGCGGTTTGATAGATAAAGATCTTTGTAGAATATGTAGGAGCCAATATGAGCATCCAGGTTCTGCTATTGGTTATTGACCGAAGACGTGTCTCGGTCATGTCTACATAGTTCCCAAACCCGTAGGGTTCGCACGCTTAAAGTTTCAATGACGATTATATTACAAGTTTATGAGTTTTGATGTACCGAAGATTGTTCGGAGTCCCGGATGTGATCACGGACATGACGAGGAGTCTCGAAATGGTCGAGACATGAAGATTGATATATTGGAAGCCTATATTTGGATGTCGGAAGTGTTCCGGGTGAAATCGGGATTTACCGGAGTACCGAGGGGTTACCGGAACCCCCCGGGGGCTTAATGGGCCGTAGTGGGCCTTAGTGGAGAAGAGGAGAGGAGGCCAGGGCAGGGCCGCGCGCTCCTTCCCCCTAGTCCGAATAGGACAAGGAGAGGGGGCAGCGCCCCCCCTTTTCCTTCCTCTCTCTCCCTCCTCTTTCCCCCCTTCTCCTAATCCAA
Source organism: Aegilops longissima (assembly GCA_021605205.1). Classification (NCBI taxonomy): domain Eukaryota; kingdom Viridiplantae; phylum Streptophyta; class Magnoliopsida; order Poales; family Poaceae; genus Aegilops; species Aegilops longissima. The sequence goes on from CM038681.1 coordinate 25,358,390, forward strand.
CAAGGAAGGAGGGAGTCCTACTCTCTCTCGGTGAGAGTAGGACTCCCCTTGGCGCGCCTCCTCCCTGGCCGGCCGCCCCCTCCCCCCTTGCTCCTTTATATACGGGGGCAGGGGGCACCTCTAGACACAACAACAGATCATTGATCTCTTAGCCGTGTGCGGTGCCCCCCTCCACCATAGTCCACCTCGATAATATTGTAGCGGTGCTTAGGCGAAGCCCTGCGACGGTAGAACATCATCATCGTCACCACGCCGTCGTGCTGACGGAACTCTCCCTTGACACTCGGCTGGATCGGAGTTCGAGGGATGTCATCGAGCTGAACGTGTGCTAGAACTCGGAGGTGCCGTGTTTTCGGTGCTTGATCGGTCGGGCCGTGAAGACGTACGACTACATCAACCGCGTTGTTCTAACGCTTCCACTTTCGGTCTACGAGGGTATGTGGACGACACTCTCCCCTCTCATTGCTATGCATCACCATGATCTTGCGTGTGCGTAGGAATTTTTTTGAAATTACTACGTTCCCCAACACGTTGATCTATGGGATCAATCCGCAGATCATGCCATGTCATTGATAAGGCAAAGAGAGAATTCTTCTTTGTCGTTAGCTTTTTTATTTATAGACGGCAAAGAGCTCACTTTGCCGTCTGTAAATAAAAATGCAGACGGCAAACGTCTGCCTTTTTAATTTACAGACGACAAAGTGATCCATCTGTAAATAAAAAGGCCGTCTGTTTTTACTTCTACAAACGACGAAGTGAGCTCTTTATCGTCTGTATTTTTTTTGCATACATCAAAGTCTATTTTGCCGTTTGCTGATGACCGCAAATCCTCTCTTTGTCGTCTGCCTCAATGAAATGCTGACGACAAGGAAAGTACTGGTGGCAAATCTCCTGTTTCCCGTAGTGACACAAAGGCAAGTTTATCAGAAGTTCCACAAGCTGAAAGATCAGTGGAAGATCATATTGGAGGCGAAGAACTTAAGCGGTGCCAATTTTGATGATGTCAACAAGATAATATTATATGATGAGGCCGAAGTTGTTTGGATGAAGAATGTGACCACTACATTTGAATTTTGTCAAATTATATTTCCATCTAGTATTATGTTTTGTCTTTTATAACTAACATTTTCATGCTTCCTTCTCTCTTCCAGAACAAAGACAAAAGGGCAAAATATATCAGTGTGCCTATTGCCAACTTCAATGAGATGGAGTTCATATTTCTGGATATGCATGCTACCGGAGAGTTCACGGTCCTTCAAACACCCTATGACCGTGTTCATGCTCGTGACAAGTATTTTATTGGTGACATCGAGAAGAATGCGATTCATGTTGAGGTTGATCCTGCAACACAATATGATTCATATCGTCTTCCCGATGACACCAATAATGAAAGCTCATCTTCAAAGTGTCCTAGAGGTGGCAAATGCGATAAAGGTAAGAGGGTAAAGTGTGATGAGAGTGTAGTCCGAGACATGACGCAGTCTCTGCGTGATATGTCGGATACTATGCGTTTCACACAGGTGACCAACCTGAATGAGATTTTATTCAAAATAATTGCTGACATGGAAGAATACCTCTCTTTGTCCGACTTGCACTACTAGGTAAAACCCTAGTAGTAGCACTTGAAATATGCATAGCCGTAGCGCTGGGCCCAGTGCTACTGCTATCGGGCTACAGCTAAACCCTAGTAATACCGCTGGTATGGGCAGCGCTACTGGTAAGTATTTTTAGCAGTAGCGCTTCCTTGCCCAGCGCTACTGATAACTATCTATAGCGCTTGTTCATAAGACGTGCTGCTGCTAAGCCAGTGCTACTGGTAAGTATTTTCCAGCGCTACTGCTAATATTTCTGCTTTCACAGATTTTCATCCTCTATGTATTTGTGATGTATTTATACAGGCTCTATACAATAGTTTCATCATATCATACTAAACATACACTATTTTCATATATCATAGACATACAGTAGTCTCGTCATACCATCATCATCATTCAACACAAATATCATCACATCTCGAAAATAGCGATACACAAGTGCGATCATGTCATGTCTCGAATAAGTGCAACTGCATGGTCATGGCACACACACAAGTTTCATCATCTCTATCTACACCATGATGTAGAAGAGAAGAGCGATCAGCATGAGCAAGAGCGCGACTATGTAGTACCGGCGGTCCGGTCGCTGCTCATGCAGGAGTGTCCACCTCAAGTAACTACTTTCCGCTTCGGCTCTGGTGTCGAACTCTCTGAGGCTAGCACCCGAGTACCTGTGCACCTAGGCCTGAGCGGCTGGCCAGTGGTCGTAGGCTCCTGGAACCCTCCCAACGTACACGGCGTAGTAGTCCTTCGCCATCTGTGTCTATGTACCTGCATCGTGAGTTGATGATTTGAACGATAATATGCAACATAATGTACTTAAGAAAACAAAGATGCATGATTAGCAAAATAAAATCAACCAATAGTAAACATAAATAACGAAGTTCCTCATACCCAAACTAATTAACTAGAGCAATCTACACTAGTTCAGGACCACGGTTTAGTTACATCACATAGTTTCGTCGTGCATAATTTCAAAGTTTTTCCATAGAAAGACAATAGTGATAAGGCACGCTAGTTCAAGACCAAGGTTTAGTTAGATCACATTGTCATTGACAATCAGTCCTCCATGTCGGCGTTCCAATCTTCATAGTCAGGGAGGAAGCACCCGAGCTTTATGAAAGGCTTCAGGTCCAGACGCTGAGCGACTAGCAGTGCTCGGACATCAACCCGCGTGACATCCCCGTTGGTTCGAGGACTTTCTTCATGATCACTTGGGCAAGTTCACACTGTACGTGCTAAAACTCAGCTCGCATTCAATGATCCGGTGTCTTTCCTATGCTTGTGGCCCAGATGACAATCTCGGCATCTTCGGTAGTAGCTGACATGCGAAGGCGTTGATTATCCCTTCTGTACTCCATCAGGTGATGCAGATACGTCTGCAACGTATCTATAATTTTTGATTGCTCCATGCTATATTATCTACTGTTTTAGTCTATATTGGGCTTTATTATCCACTTTTATATTATTTTTGGGACTAACCTATTAACTGGAGGCCCAGCCCAGATTTGCTGTTTTATGCCTATTTCAGTGTTTCGAGGAAAAGGAATATCAGACGGAGTCGAAACGGAACGAAATCAACTGGAGAAGTTATTGGAAGGAAACCCACCGGATAGACTTGGACTCTACGTCAGAAGATACGGGAGCTGGCCACGAGGGTGGGGGGCGCGCCCACCCCCCTGGGCGTGCCCCCCTGCCTCGTGGGTGTAACACCCCAAAAATTTTGCCAAAATTTCAATATTAAAATTTTTGCCAAGGGTTTTAAAAATCTTTATTTCTATTGATTTCAGAACTCTTCTTTTATTCTTAAGGAGTTTTGTATTTTCCCAAGTGGAGCTTTCCAAAATACATTGGACTTCTTTGCCATCTCATTTAAAACAATTTCTAAATAAGTAGAATTGTTTATTAAATTATTTCACCTTGAGCTTTATTCATTGAAATGAACTGTATTAAATTTTTGGAGCTCCTTTTGAACTACAACCTTTTGATAGAATCTCTTAAAATTTCAACCAAATTTGGAGATGTCATGAGATGTCTCTAAATCAATTATGTGCACTAATAAAATTATTTCATTGCTTATTTTGGGTTCTTTCACCTGGTTTACTTCTCTGGTCCAGTGGGCATTTTTGCACTACAACCCATTTAAATATTTCCCTAGAGCCTCCACCAAAATTTTGGGATGTCAGTAGTAGCATGCCATCCAACTTTATGCAAAAACATAGTGATGTTCTTTGGGAAATTTTAGTGCAACAGCCTCTTTTTCATTCTGGACCAGACTTGTGTTTTCTACTACAACTCTATTATTTCTTGCTCTAATGACCTTGTGTTTTCTCATGCTTGTAGTCAACCTTGCAAAAACCCTAAGTCCAGGAGCATGCTCTTTTTGGAACACTTTTGGTCCATGAAATGATGCCACTCACTCCCTGCCCAGAACTGAAGTTTTGCAAAACTTGCACTAGCAAGTTTCTCCTTTTTGCAAACTGACTTCACCACCCTCTCTTATATCCATAGAGACACTGATCTGGAGAGTTTGGCCGCTCCAAGAGCTACCTAGGTGCCTTTGGCATTTTGTCAAACACCCTGTGTGCATGACCAGTTTTGGCATAACTTCAAGTTTACTTGGTGAACTTGATCTCCTGGCCTATCCATCGTGCCCCTTGATCCCCTTGCTAACCTTAACCTAGCCTGGTTCCTTGCCAACCTCACCCAAGCCCTGTAGCAGGCCACGGCTTTTCATCGAGCACCTTTCGTGCATGCTCTGGGCGCGCCCAGAGCGTGCGTTTGGCACCCGCTTGCACCCGAGCCGCCGCGTCACACCCCGCACTCAAAACCCGGCCCCAGCCAGCTCGCCGTGTCCCCTTGCACCGCCACGCCACCCGACCACCCCTGGCACCCCACAGCGCCACCGCCAGGATGGCCGTGGCGGCTAGCTGCCGGCCGCTAGCAGGCCCGACCGTGGTCGGCGCCGCCAAAGCCACCCCAGCTTGCCACCTGCCTCCTGGAACAGTGCGAGCTCATCCGCAGCCTCGTCCGCTAGCGCTCGTCGCCGCCACGTCGCCCAAGCTACAGGGAGGCGGTTCGCCGTCGTCCTTATCGCCGGCCGCCCCAGAACCGACCTCCACCGCGTATATAAGGGCCCCGGAGCTCAACCGAGTCCTCGAGCAACCTCACATGATCCTCCTAGAGTTGCCTTGGCCATCAGTCGAGCAAGGGAAGGCCTTCTTCCCCGAGTCCGGCCGGTTCGGTCGCCTCCAAGCCCTGGCCGATTCCATCGCCACCAGTGCCTCTCCCTCTCCACTCTCTCCACCAAGAACTCTCCCTTCCTCTCGCGAGCACAACCCCTCGCTCAATTTCGGCCGGAGACCACCGCAGCCCCAAACTCACTATCCACCCGAATGCCCCTCCGCCGCGGAGCTCGCCGCCGGCGACTCCCTCCACCCCCGGCTACCCTACGACCACCGGAAGGACCGCCTAGGAGTGGCGGATCCATCCCTGCACTCGGATGCCCTCGAGGAGCCGCCTAACGCCGGCAAAGATCGCCGGAGTCCCCGCCTCCGTTCGGCCAGAGGAAGGAGAGGGAAGGAGACTGGTCAAACCTGACCAGTGCCCCCCCCTTGACCCACTGGCAGTGACTCAGGCGCAGTCCACGCTGGATAAGTGGAAGCGCATTTTCAAAATGCGCCTTCGACGTGTACGTGTATTTCGAAACGTTTTCTTTCTGTTTTTATTTTAAATATCAGATTTTGACCAAACTTTGACCGGCTGTATCTTTTTGAAAACAACTCCAAATGAATTGATTCTTTTTGCTACCTCTCTCAAATATTGTCTAGTTTATTTTAAGATTTATTTAAAAAAAATTCAAACTAACTTTCTGTGCTGTTTTTATTTTGTGTGTTAGTTCAAATATATTATTTTAAATAGGGTTTTTGAAGATTTCATGATGATTTGGATGCACCCTTCCTTCCCATGACCTGAAGGCAAGCATTCTGAACCCTGGTGAATTTTTGTGTGTGTTGCATAGCACGGTGGCAACACCACCCCGACACATACATGCGTCATTTTATGTGAGGATGAGATCCTATTCATGGGTGCATAATAATGAGTTTATGCTAATGAAGTTGACATGATTTGTGATGAAAATCACCGTCATACGTCTTTCATGCATACCGAAGGAAAGACGGAAGGCCTCTGTCTTGGGTAGACACGGATTGCCCCTAGTCCTCCGTCGAGGCGGTCGTGTCGGTATGACATGAGGGATGTCGCGTGATGTTTCCATCTGTTGTTTGAGATATATGCATTGTTATGCTAATCATGCAGGAAATACTACAACCTCCTGAGTCGACCATAGATCGAGTCTTGTGCGATAACCCCATACTTGCTTCAGAGTACCACTCGTCCCTACACCAAGTAGGGTGCAGTTCGATAAGTTGTCAACCCTTTCCTAGCACACACCGTCATGAGAGGCCGTGGTGGAAGATCTTTGGAGGCATCCGGTAGTCATACCACCGGTCCGGAGCATGGGTGTTTGGTTGTAGCGAAGGGGTAGCTCCCAGTTTGCGCGTGGTATAAATTTTTTGATCCCATGTTACGTCGAGGTTGTGGCCTCCCCACTTAGAGTTTTGCTTAATAGGTGTCATGGGTGATTCCAGACACATGTGAGTTAAGCTGGAGTGTGCAAGTTAGGTGTGTTTTCAACAAAAAGACCATAGACGGAATTAGTCCCGATGGACTAAAGAAATCCGTTACTCATGGGTAAAGAGTACACCCTCTGCAGAGATTAAACCTATTCGAATAGCCGTGTCCATGGTTAAGCATTACAGTTTGGGATGGGTCAAGTGTCGGTCTTAGTGTCGGTCTTCGGAGGTGAAACTGTTAAACCTGGAAGCACGAATGTGACTTGTGATAATTTATGATTACTATTTTTGATGTGGACTAACCCGTGATATTTTGCTGGTATTCTTGAATATCCCTGGGATGGTTCTACCTCCTGGATATTCATTGTGGCATTTCTTTTAAAGCCCTTTATGCGGTGTCGCTCAGACGCCCGATTGTGGCATTTCTTTTAAAGCCCTTTATGCGGTGTCGCTCAGACGCCCGATTGTGGCATTTCTTTTAAAGCCCTTTATGCGGTGTCACTCAGACGCCCGACTGTGGCATTTCTTTTAAAGCCCTTTATGCGGTGTCGCTCAGACATCCGATTGTGGCGTTTCTTTTAAAGCCCTTTATGCGGTGTCGCTCAGACGCCCGATTGTGGCATTTCTTTTAAAGCCCTTTATGCGGTGTCGCTCAGACGCCCGACTGTGGCATTTCTTTTAAAGCCCTTCATGCGGTGTCGGTCAGACGCCCGATTGTGGCATTTCTTTTAAAGCCCTTTATGCGGTGTCGGTCAGACGCCCGATTGTGGCATTTCTTTTAAAGCCCTTTATGCGGTGTCGCTCAGACGCCCGACTGTGGCATTTCTTTTAAAGCCCTTTATGCGGTGTCGCTCAGACGCCAGATTGTGGCATTTCTTTTAAAGCCCTTTATGCTGTGTCGCTCAGACGCCCGATTATGGCATTTCTTTTAAAGCCCTTTATGCGGTGTCGCTCAGACGCCCGACTGTGGCATTTATTTTAAAGCCCTTTATGCGGTGTCGCTCAGTCGCCCGATTGTGGCATTTATTTTGAAGTCCTTTATGTTATTTACTTCATAATTTTAACACTATCATATTACTGTATATTCGCTAATAACATGCTTGCATGCACCAGAGTTTTATTTATCCTATGTGACTAACGTCATGAGCATAAAATATTTTCAGCACATTATTGTTGTAATTTACCCATGTTCGTAATGTTTGCGAGTACATTCAAAGTACTCACTGGCTTGTCCCTGGCTATTGTCTTGGCCAGATTTCATGCTTGGAGAGGAGCATTGCGGTGACTGTCCCAGAACCTAGGCAACGGTGATCTCAACCACGCGAAGATAGGAGTTAACCTGGTCAGCTGTTCCCGTGGGAAATGGAGTCCCATAGACGAGGATGTTTCATAAACCGCTTCCGCCATCAACCTTTAGAAACCATTTGTTGTACTCACAGGCCAGAATGGTCTTGTACTACACATATTGTATTTCTGCTTGGAATTTCTGTATCAAGCTAGTGCCTCATCAGCTAACAGTAATCCTGGGGCTGATGAGCACAAGGGCCATTTTCTGGGAATTGACACCCGGAGAACCGGTCGCCACAGACTTGGTATCAGAGCCAAGCTGACCATTGGCTAATCCTATCTTAGCCAGGTCAATAAACTTGGGCTAATAACCCACCGAGCCATAACCAAGACCTCAGCCAAGCTTCTCGCACAAGATAGCCACACAGTGACCCGGCGCTTTCTGCAGTCGGTGCCCAACCTATCGACTAGCCTGTCTATCACCCACCAGTGATCAGCACCAAAGGCGTCTCATTTGCAAGCGTGCGAAGGAAGACTCCGACTACTTTTTCTATAAAAAGGGACGCGCTCGCCTCAACCCAGCCCAACACAGCCGCTATCCCAAAACCAAACCACAATGCCTGGTCCCGTAGTACACCATGAGACTACAGCAACCAACCTTGGAGGTTTTCTGACCATACTCGCAAACCTTACCCGCCGTGCCTACGCGTTAGAAGAGCCACCCGAATATGTTGTGTACCAAGGACCCATTAGTGGCGAGAGCCGTCAATTCTGGGCCACTGTACATATCTACGGTAGGGGTCTGTCACCCGAGCGCCCCTACAGGTTCACCGAAAGAACTACTTCCTTTGAGCCGCAAGCCATCCAACTAGCTCCTCGAGAGGCTATAGTTCATCTCAGGCACCTGTCGCCCAGAGTTAACTGTCGCTCGTTCCACTACTACCGCAGGCGTGAAGGGTATGGTAGACCACCTCAAGTTGCCAACGGCGATCACGAGACGGACCCTGCATTACTGCATCTAGTGCGCTATGTAAGTGCACTGGAGGACCTATTCGATCAAATCACTATTGATCTGGTCGAAGCTCGTGGAGAGCTGATTCGTCGAGCCTCAGTGAGAGAGGAGATCGAGCCCAACGCCGATAACCCTGTCGTGCTGTTTGGACAACCGATCGAGACCCTGAGGCCAGCCCCAGCCGTCAGCCAAGGTGCTTTGATGACCCCAGAAGTGCTCCGTCGCCTCCTGGGAGCACACTCCAACGGGGTTGTGGTCAACAATCCCCGCGATGGTCATCATCACTACCCCGAGCCTGCAGCCCCTCAGCCATCTCCAGCAAATTCCGACGGTGAGAACCGTGGAGGAGCCTCGACGTCCACAAGGGACGCCCGCTTGGATGTAAACGAAGTAGACTGAGACACTCGAGTAGTGGCAAGTCCACGTGTACACTCGCTTTGTAATCCTGTGATCCCTTAAATTAGCGCAACCTGGCATCGTGCGTCTGTTTTATATAGTAGTCTTGCATGGATGTATTAGCATGCAGTGTGATTTCTCCATCCTTGGCGCAGCCACGAAAACCGCCCCGACAACATCCACAATGATACGTCACTTTAGTAATATGTGTGTACCCGTGTTTGACCCCGAGCTGAGCCGGCCGATTCTTTACCTTTTACCACGGTAAATGACCCAGCCCCGGTGCTATAAAAGAGCCACCGAGTGACCTTGCCAAGCACCTTCACCTTGTGCACCATCCCCACAACCATTTCTTGCCATGCCGAGCCCTAGTATTTATCTGAGGACTCCAGATGCTACCCCAGGTAGTTTTGTCAAGATATTGTGGGATTTTACCCAGATACCATGGGCGCAACCCAGCCATCCCAAAGACGAGCTGTTCAAATCGAGGATCACCCCTTCCACCTCGAGATATTGGGCAGCCGTGCACATCCCGCCCGTAAACCCAAACCAAGACCCCACAGAAGTCTCCTTCGTGGGGAAATCTATGCCAACCCCGCACATGGCCGTAGAAGCTGCTGCGTATGAAGCACTTGCTCGCCTTCGATTCGCGGTACCCTACGCCAGCGAACGAGGGTATTATTATTTTCCGAGCCGTGCAGCACCCGGAGGAGTAACATCCTTTCCAGGTGGACGTATTGAGAGAGACCCAGTCTTGGCCAACCTCGTCCAATACGTCATCGCGCAAGAACGTTTGACCCAACATGTGATGGGTTATCTGCAGAGCCTCGCGGATTTAAATCCTCAGATCGCCATCGGCAGATCACTGAGGCCCGACCAGGAGAGACACATTCATCGACTGGTCAACCCACTTCCTCCGATAGAAGAAGAGTGTATCCTAGTACCGGAACCGTTTTCTCAAGACCCCGTTCAATTACCGTTTTCAATTTAGATACACCGCTGTATTTATTGTCGCAATTCTCATTTGTGTGTTGTAACTTATGCTTAGTACCCCGAGTTTCGCAGCGAGTATATCATTAATGTAAGCAGCTCTGTCGCTTTTGGACTTTAATGTATTACTGTTTTCCCTCGCGAGAAATCCTGGAGCGCGATTTCTTTTTCCTGAGTTGCCGCATCATATGTTTTCTCACGACATAGATCATTTATTCCACACAGCCCCAAGGCAGCAGACTCACCCCCACTATTACACGAACACATACACTGCTTGCAAAATTTTGCAACTGTGTTGCGTCTGACTAAGCACCTCCGGACAACAGTTATCACCCGGCACACCCCACCTACTCGTCGTGGCCACCGCGACCGCGGAGAGCCAGCAGCTGAGCAGCGGCATCACGACGATCGTCGAGGATCATCGCACACAGGAGCACCGAGAGCCCCAGCACCGCTGCCAGCCCTCCGCACAGCAGGACCACGTACCAGTCTGGCGCCGCCTCCGCCATTAGCGCCTCGTCTCGAGCTCCGGCAATCGGAAACAGAGGAGAAGAAGAGCGAAGGAGGAGCGAGGCCAGGTGTGAGGAAGAAGAGGAGAACGCCGCGGTCGTTTTATAAGCTCCAGCTCGGTGTACGGTGGGCGAGGTCCACCAGCGCCGCTCGTCGCCCGACCGCCGGTGTTCGGAGGCGAATCCACGAGCAGTGCCGACAGCGCACTGGCCCGCGAGGTGAGTGCACGCTGCACCGGCAGCTAGCGCGCCACGCACTACCACGGTACGGCCTTGGTACCCTACGCGCTAGGCGTCGCCGGTGGAGAAAGCGCGGGAGAACGCGCGGGAGGGAGGAAGAAGTAAGAGTCGGAGGAAGGAGAAGAGGCTGACCGTGGGCCCGGGTCCACCAGTCAGCCAGAGAGAGCATTGTGCTCTCGAGTGCGACCAGCGTATTTTAAGATTTATAATTTATTCTAAATTTATGACCAGTGTAGAAATCGCTAGTTTTCCCCACACCGCGCCAGTGCCCCCACACTGTATTTTTGCATCACTTATTGCTCTCACTGTGGCCGCTTTCGTTTTAATTCTTATTCGTTTAAATTTTAACTCTTTGCAAATCTCGAGGACGAGATTTTTCTTAAGGGGGGTAGTAGTTGTAACACCCAAAAAAATTTGCCAAAATTTCAATATTAAAAATTTTGCCAAGGGTTTTAAAAATCTTTATTTCTGTTGATTTCACAACTCTTCTTTTATTGTTAAGGAGTTTTGTATTTTCCCAAGTGGAGCTTTCCAAAATACATTGGACTTCTTTGCCATCTCATTTAAAACAATTTCTAAATAAGTAGAATTGTTTATTAAATTATTTCACCTTGAGCTTTATTCATTAAAATGAACTGTATTAAATTTTTGGAGCTCCTTTTGAACTACAACCTTTTGATAGAATCTCTTAAAATTTCAACCAAAATTTGGAGATGTCATGCGATGTCTCTAAATCAATTATGTGCACTAATAAAATTATTTCATTGCTTATTTTGGGTTCTTTCACCTGGTTTGCTTCTCTGGTCCAGTGGGCATTTTTGCACTACAACCCATTTAAATATTTCCCTAGAGCCTCCACCAAAATTTTGGGATGTCAGTAGTAGCATGCCATCCAACTTTATGCAAAAACATAGTGATGTTCTTTGGGAAATTTGAGTGCAACAGCCTCTTTTTCATTCTGGACCAGACTTGTGTTTTCTACTACAACTCTATTATTTCTTGCTCTAATGACCTTGTGTTTTCTCGTGCTTGTAGTCAACCTTGCAAAAACCCTAAGTCCAGGAGCATGCTCTTTTTGGAACACTTTTGGTCCATGAAATGATGCCACTCACTCCCTTCCCAGAACTGAAGTTTTGCAAAACTTGCACTAGCAAGTTTCTCCTTTTTGCAAAATGACTTCACCACCCTCTCTTATATCCATAGAGACATTGATCTGGAGAGTTTGGCCACTCCGAGAGCTACCTAGGTGCCTTTGGCATTTTGTCAAACACCCTGTGTGCATGACCAGTTTTGGCATAACTTCAAGTTTACTTGGTGAACTTGATCTCCTGGCCTATCCATCGTGCCCCTTGATCCCCTTGCTAACCTTAACCTAGCCTGGTTCCTTGCCAGCCTCACCCAAGCCCTGTAGCAGGCCACGGCTTTTCATCGAGCACCTTTAAATGCGTGCTCTGGCGCGCCAGGCGTGCTTGGCACCCGCTTGCACCCGAGCCGCGCGTCACCCTCAAGACTCAAAACCCGGCCCCAGCCAGCTCGCGTGTCCCTTGCACCGCCACGCCACCCGACCACCCCGGCACCCCACAGCGCCACCGCCAGGGATGGCCGTGGCGGCTAGCTGCGGCCGCTAGCAGCCCGACCGTGGTCGGCGCCGCCAAAGCCACCCCAGCTTGCCACCTGCCTCCTGAAGCAGTGCGAGCTCATCCACAGCCTCGTCCGCTAGCGCTTCGTCGCCGCCACGCCGCCTGCTACAGGGAGGCGGTTCGCCGTCGTCCTTATCGCCGGCCGCCCAGTAACCGACCTCCACCACGTATATAAGGGCCCCGAGCTCAACCGAGTCCTCGAGCAACCTCACATGATCCTCCTAGAGTTGCCTTGGCCAGCGGTCGAGCAAGGAAGGCCTTCTTCCCGAGTCCGCCGGTTCGTCGCCGCCAAGCCCTGGCCGATTCCATCGCCACCAGTGCCTCTCCTCTCCACTCTCTCCACCCAGAACTCTCCCTTCCTCTCGCGAGCACAACCCCTCGCTCAATTTTGGCCGGAGACCACCGCAGATCCAAACTCAGTATCCACCCGAATGCCCCCTCCGCCACGGAGCTCGCCGCCGGCGACTCCCTCCAAGCCCGGCTACCCTATGACCACCGGAAGGACCGCCTAGGAGTGGCGGATCCATCCCTGCACTCGGATGACCTCGAGGAGCCGCCTAACGCCGGCAAAGATCGCCGGAGTCCCCGCCTCCGTTCGGCCAGAGGAAGGAGAGGGAAGGAGACTGGTCAAACCTCACCAGTGGCCCCCCCCTTGACCCACTGGCAGTGACTCAGGCGCAGTCCACGCTGGATAAGTGGAAGCGCATTTTCAAAATGCGCTTCGACGTGTACGTGTATTTCGAAACGTTTTCTTTCTGTTTTTATTTTAAATATCAGATTTTGACCAAACTTTGACCAGCTGTATCTTTTTGAAAACAACTCCAAATGAATTGATTCTTTTTGCTACCTCTCTCAAATATTGTCTAGTTTATTTTAAGATTTATTTAAAAAAAATTCAAACCAACTTTCTGTGCTGTTTTTATTGTGTGTTAATTCAAATATATTATTTTAAATAGGGTTTTTGAAGATTTCATGATGATTTGGATGCACCCTTCCTTCCCATGACCTGAAGGCAAGCATTCTAAACCCTGGTGAATTTTTGTGTGTGTTGCATAGCGCGGTGGCAACACCACCCCGACACATACATGCATCATTTTATGTGAGGATGAGATCCTATTCATGGGTGCATAATAATGAGTTTATGCTAATGAAGTTGACATGATTTGTGATGAAAATCACCGTCATACGTATTTCATGCATACCGGAAGGAAAGACGGGAAGGCCTCTGTCTTGGGTAGACACGGGATTGCCCCTAGTCCTCCGTCGAGATGGTCGTGTCTGGTATGACATGAGGGGATGTCGCGTGATGTTTCCATCTGTTGTTTGAGATATATGCATTGTTATGCTAATCATGCAGGAAATACTACAACCTCTTGAGTCGACCATAGATCGAGTCTTGTACCAGTAACCCCCATACTTGCTTCGTACTACCACTCGTCCCTACACTAAGTAGGGTACGGTTCAGTAAGTTGTCAACCCTTTCCTAGCACACACCGTACAGAGAGGCCGTGGTGGAAGATACTGGAGGCATCCGGTATTCATACCACCGGGTTCGGGAGCATGGGTGTTTCGGTTGTAGCCGAAAGGGGGTAGCTCCCCAGTTTGCGCACGGTATAAATTTTGTGATCCCATGTTACGTCGAGGTTGTGGCCTCCCCACTTAGAGTTTTGCTTAACAGGTGTCGTGGGTGATTCCAGACACATGTGAGTTAAGCTGGTGTGTGTAAGTTAGGTGTGTTTTCAACAAAAAGACTGTAGACGGAATTAGTCCCGATGGACTAAAGAAATCCGTTACTCATGGGTAAAGAGTACACCCTCTGCAGAGATTAAACCTATTCGAATAGCCGTGTCCATGGTTAAGGATTACAGTTTGGGATGGGTCAAGTGTCGGTCTTCGGAGGTGAAACTGTTAAACCTGGAAGCGCGATTGTGACTTGTGATAATTTATGATTACTATTTTGGATGTGGACTAACCCGTGATATTTTTCTGGTATTCTTGAATATCCCTGGGATGGTTCTACCTCCTGGATATTCATTGTGGCATTTCTTTTAAAGCCCTTAATGCGGTGTCGCTCAGACGCCCGATTGTGGCATTTCTTTTAAAGCCCTTTATGCGGTGTCGCTCAGACGCCCGATTGTGGCATTTCTTTTAAAGCCCTTTATGCGGTGTCGCCGACGCCCGACCGTGGCATTTTTTTAAAGCCCTTTATGCGGTGTCGCTCGGGCGCCCGATTGTGGCATTTCTTTTAAAGCCCTTTATGCGGTGTCGCTCGACGCCCGACCGTGGCATTTCTTTTAAAGCCCTTTATGCGGTGTCGCTCGAGGCGCTCGACCGTGGCATTTCTTTTAAAGCCCTTTATGCGGTGTCGCCAGACGCCCGACCGTGGCATTTCTTTTAAAGCCCTTTATGCGGTGTGCTCAGACGCCCGACTGTGGCATTTCTTTTAAAGCCCTTTATGCGGTGTCGCTCAGACGCCCGACTGTGGCATTTCTTTTAAAGCCCTTTATGCGGTGTCGCTCAGACGCCCGATTGTGGCATTTCTTTTAAAGCCCTTTATGCGGTGTCGCTCAGACGCCCGATTGTGGCATTTCTTTTAAAGCCCTTTATGCGGTGTCGCTCAGACGCCCGACTGTGGCATTTATTTTAAAGCCCTTTATGCGGTGTCGCTCAGACGCCCGATTGTGGCATTTCTTTTGAAGTCCTTTATGTTATTTACTTCATAATTTTAACACTATCATATTACTGTATATTCGCTAATAACATGCTTGCATGCACCAGAGTTTTATTTATCTTATGTGACTAACGTCATGAGCATAAAATATTTTCAGCACATTATTGTTGTAATTTACCCATGTTCGTAATGTTTGCGAGTACATTCAAAGTACTCACTGGCCTGTCCCTGGCTATTGTCTTGGCCAGATTTCATGCTTGGAGAGGAGCGTTGTGGTGACTGTCCCAGAACCTAGGCAATGGTGATCTCAGCCACGCGAAGATAGGAGTTAACCTGGTCAGCTGTTCCCGTGGGAAATGGAGTCCCATAGACGAGGATGTTTCATAAACCGCTTCCGACATCAACCTTTAGAAACCATTTGTTGTACTCACAGGCCAGAATGGTCTTGTACTACACATATTGTATTTCTGCTTGGAATTTCTATATCAAGCTAGTGCCTCATCAGCTAACAGTAATCCTGGGGCTGATGAGCACAAGGGCCATTTTCTGGGAATTGACACCCGGAGAACCGGTCGCCACACTGGGGCCCCCGAAGCTCCACCGACGTACCCCTTGCACCCATATATACCTACATATCGAAAAACTTCCAGAACAGAGGATAGATCGGGAGTTCCGCCGCCGCAAGCCTCTGTAGCCACCAAAACCTCTCGGGAGCCCGTTCGGCACCTGCGGGGGAACCCATCACCGTGGCCATCTTCATCATCCCGGCGCTATCCATGACGAGGAGGGAGTAGTTCACCCTCGGGGCTGAGGGTATGTACCAGTAGCTATGTGTTTGATCTCTCTCTCTCGTGTTCCCTCTATGGCACGATCTTGATGTATCCCGAGCTTTGCTATTGTAGTTGGATCTTATGATGTTTTTCCCCCTCTACTCTCTTGTGATGAATTGAGTTTTCCCCTTGAAGTAATCTTATCGGATTGAGTCTTTAAAGATTTGAGAACACTTGATGTATGTCTTGCATGGGATAACCGTGGTGACAATGGGTTATTCTATTGATCCACTTGATGTATGTTTTGGTGATCAACTTGCGGGTTTCGTGACATTGGGAACCTATGCATAGGGGTTGGCACACGTTTTCGTCGTGATTCTCCGGTAGAAACTTTGGGGCACTCTTTGAAGTACTTTTATGTTGGTTGGATGAATCTGAGATTGTGTGATGCATATCGTATAATCATGCCCACGGATACTTGAGGTGACAATGGAGTATCTAGGTGACATTAGGGTCTTGGTTGATTTGTGTCTTAAGGTGTTATTCTAGTACGAACTCTAGGGCTGTTTGTGACACTTATAGGAATAGCCCAATAGATTGATCCGAAAGAATAACTTTGAGGTGGTTTCGTACCCTACCATAATCTCTACGTTTGTTCTCTGCTATTAGTGGCTTTGGAGTGACTCTTTGTTGCATGTTGAGGGCTTGTTATATGATCTATCTATGTTATTATTGTTGAGAGAACTTGCACTAGTGAAAGTATGAACCTAGGCCTTGTTTCCCATCATTGCAATACCGTTTACGCTCACTTTTATCATTAGTTACCTTGCTGTTTTTATATTTTCAGATTACAAAAACCTTTATCTACTATCCATATTGCACTTGTATCACCATCTCTTCGCCAAACTAGTGCACCTATACAATTTACCATTGTATTGGGTGTGTTGGGGACACAAGAGACTCTTTGTTATTTGGTTGCAGGGTTGTTTGAGAGAGACCATCTTCATCCTACGCCTCCTACGGATTGATAAACCTTAGGTCATCCACTTGAGGGAAATTTGCTACTGTCCTACAAACCTGTGCACTTGCAGGCCCAACAACGTCTACAAGAACAAGGTTGTGTAGTAGACATCAAGCTCTTTTCTGGCGCCGTTGCCGGGGAGGCTAGGTAAGTGAAGGTATATCTTTAGATCTTGCAATCGAATCTTTTTGTTTCTTGTTTTAGCACTAGTTAGTCTACAAAAGAAAATTACAAAAAAATGGAATTGAGTTTGTCTCATATGCTTCATCTTTTTAATATCTTTCTTGAGTATGATGGGAAGGAAAATTGTGCCAAAGTGCTAGAAGAAGAATGCATTAAAATGTTTGGCACTAATTATTTGAATGATGAGCATGATTGCAATGTTGTTAGTATGAATTCCTTGAATATCCATGATGCTAATGATATGCAAAGCCACAAGCTTGGGGAAGCTATGTTTGATGAAGATGATATTTTCTGTCCCCCAAGCTTTGATGAGCAAATTTACTATGATGAAAGCATGCCTCCTATCTATGATGATTATTGTGATGACACATATGCTTTAAAGAATAATGATAACCATGAAACTTGTCATCTTGATCTTAATTTTCAATCACATGATAGCTATTTTGTTGAGTTTGCTCCCACTATTATTCATGAGAAGAATTTTGATTATTGTTCCCCTAAGTTGTTTGCTCACAAAATCCCTATGCATAGGAAGTGGGTTAGACTTAAATGTTCTAGTCATATTCTTCATGATGCTCTCTTTATGTTTCAATTCTTATCTTTTATGTGAGCATCATTGAAATCATCATGCCTAGCTAGGGGCGTTAAACGTTAGCGCTTGTTGGGAGGCAACCCAATTTTATTTTAGTTTCTTACTTTTTGGCTCTGTTTAGTAATAAATAATCTATCTAGCTTCTGTTTAGATGTGGATTTATGTTTTAATTAGTGTTTGTGCCAAGTAGAACCTTTGGGAAGACTTGGGTGAAGTCTTTATGATCATGCTGTAAAAAACAGAAACTTTAGCGCTCACGAAATTAGCTTCAACTTTTTACTGGAGAGTTCTATTTAGTTTATTCCTTTTGCAGATGATTAATAGACAAATTTCTCAGGACCACCAATTTATTTTATAATTTTTGGAGTTCTAGAAGTTTGCGTTAGTTACAGATTACTACAGACTGTTCTGTTTTTGATAGATTCTGTTTTTCGTGTGTTGTTTGCTTATTTTGATGAATCTATGGCTAGTAAAATAGTTTACAAACCATACAGAGGTTGGAATACAGTAGGTTTAACACCAATATAAATAAATAATGAGTTCATTACAGTACGTTGAAGTGGTGTTTTGTTTCCTTTCGCTAAAGGAGCTTACGAGTTTTCTGTTGAGTTTTGTGTGGTTGAAGTTTTCAAGTTTTGGGTAAGGATTCGATGGACTATGGAATAAGGAGTGGCAAGATCCTAAGCTTGGGGATTCCCAAGGCACCTAAAGGTAATATGCAAGGACGACCAAGCGTCTAAGCTTGGGGATGCCCCGGAAGGCATCCCCTCTTTCGTCTTCGTTCATCGGTAACTTTACTTGGAGCTATATTTTTATTCACCACATGATATGTGTTTTTCTTGGAGCGTCATTTTCTCTTGTTAGTTTTTGCTTGCTGTTAGTTATAATAATGTTTTGCATCTTTAGTTTCAATAAAAATGTCAAGGATAGCCTTTGCCATGCTTATTTTGCTAGTATACATGTTGCTGTTTGAAAACAGAAAGTTTACCGCTGTTGCAAAAATTCCCTAGAATAGTCAGAGAGTGGTATAATGTTGAATCTTTTTTAATAATGAGATCTGATAAATTTACTACAGTGGGAATTTTAGTTCATAATTTTTGGGGTTAGGGAAGTATTGATACTCTTGCATTTTTTACAGACTATACTGTTTTGACAGATTGCTGTTATGGTTGCATTGTTTGCATATGTTTGCTTGTTTAATGATTCTATTTGAGGATAGGAGTATTAAATATGCAGAGGCATTTGGTATGCAATGTTGAATAATAATGTTTGTGATTTTTTACAGTAGAAAATGATAAGGTTTTGCATTGGTTTAAACTAACCTATCTCACGAGTTCTTGTTGAGTTTGGTGTGAATGAAGCTTTTGATAAAAAGAGAAACCATGATATGAGAGGAATTAAGGAGACACAAAAGCTCAAGCTTGGGGATGCCCAAGGCACCCCAAGATATTATTTCAAGAAGTCTCAAGCATCTAAGCTTGGGGATGCCCCCGTTGGCATCCCACCTTTCTACCACAACAACTATCGGTTAGTATCGGTTGAACCTAAGTTTTTGCTTCTTCACTTGAGTTGTGCTATCCTTGTAATGTAGTTTTCTTTAGCTTTGATTTCTGTTTGAATAAAGTACCAATATCTGAAATTATTAAATGGGAGAGTCTTCACATAGTTGCATAATTATTCGACTACTCATTGACCTTCACTTGTATCTTTCGGAGTAGTTTGTCGTTTGCTCTAGTGCATCACTTATATCTTTTAGAGCATGGTAGTAGTTTTATTTTGAAGAAATAGATGAAATCTCATACTTCACTTAGATTATTTTGAGATTCGGTAATAGCATGGTAATTTTCTTAATATTGATATACTTGGTATTCAAGATATGTGAAACTTTCTTATGAGTGTGTTGAATACTAAGAAAAGTTTGATGCTTGATAATTGTTTTGAGATATGGAGGTAGTGATATTAAAGTCATGCTAGTTGGGTGATTATGAATTTAAAGAATGCTTGTGTTGAAGTTAGCAAGTCCAGTAGCATGCACGTATGGTTAAAGTTGTGTAACAAATTTGAAAGATGAAGTGTACCTGGCTTGTGCATCCTTATGAGTGGCGGTCGGGGACGAGCGATGGTCTTTTCCTACCAATCTATCCCCCTAGGAGCATGCGCGTAGTACTTGGTTTTTGATGACTTCTAAATTTTTGCAATAAGTATATGAGTTCTTTTGACTAATGTTGAGTCCATGGATTATACGCACTTTTACCTTTCCGCCATTGCTAGCCTCTTCGGTACCGTGCATTGCCCTTTCTCACCTTTAGAGTTGGTGCAAACTTCGCCGGTGCATCCAAACCCCGTGATACGATACACTCTATCACACATAAACCTCCTTATATCTTCCTCAAAACAGCCACCATACCTACCTATTATGGCATTTCCATAGCCATTCCGAGATATATTGCCATGCAACTTTCCACCGTTCCGATCATCATCATGACATACTTTACTTTTGTCATATTGCCATTGCATGATCATGAAGTTGACATCGTATTTGTGGCAAAGCCACCATGCATTATTTTTCATACATGTCACTCTTGATTCATTGCACCATCCCGGTACACCGCCGGAGGCATTCATATAGTCATATCTTGTTCTAGTTTCAAGTTGTAATTCATATGTTGTAATCAATGAAGTGTGATGATCATCATTATTAGAGCATTGCCCAAAAAAGAAAAAAAAGAAAGGCCAAAAAAAGGGGCCAAAGAAAAAAAAGAAAAAAATAAAAAAAAGAAAATAAATAAAAAGGGCAATGTTACTATCTCTTTTTCCACACTTGTGCTTCAAAGTAGCACCTTGTTCTTCATGTAGTGAGTCTCATATATTGTGCTTCAAAGTAGCACCATGTTTTTCATATAGTGAGTCTCATAGGTTGTGTTTTTCATACTAGTGGAAATTTTTCATTATAGAACCTGGCTTGTATATTCCTACGATGGGCTTCCTCAAATGCCCTAGGTCTTCGTGAGCAAGCAAGTTGAATGCACACCCACTAGTTCTCTTTTGTTGAGCATTTATTTATAGCTCTAGTGCATCCGTTGCATGGCAATCCCTACTCCTCATGTTGACATCAATTGATGGGCATCTCCATCGCCCGTTGATTATCCTCGTCAATGTGAGACTTTCTCCTTTTTGTCTGCTCCACACAATCCACAATCATCATATTCTATTCCACCCATAGTGCTATATCCATGGCTCACGCTCATGTACTGCATGAAGATTGAAAAAGTTTGAGATTATTTAAGTATGAAACAATTGCTTGGCTTGTCATTGGGGGTATAGAAGTTGGGAACATCTTTGTGTGATGAAAATGAAGCATAGCCTAACTATATGATTTTGTAGGGATGAACTTTCTTTTGCCATGCTATTTTGAGAAGACATAATTGCTTAGTTAGTATGCTTGAAGTATTATTATTTTTATGTCAATATGAACTTTTGTCTTGAATCTTTCGGATCTGAATATTCATACCACAATTAAGAAGATTTACATTGAAATTATGCCAAAGTATCACTCCGCATCAATTTTTTTTATCATTTACCTACTCGGGGACGAGCAGGAATTAAGCTTGGGGATGCTTGATACGTCTCCAAAGTATCTATAATTTTTGATTGCTCAATGCTATATTATCTACTGTTTTAGGAAATATTGGGCTTTATTATCCACTTTTATATTATTTTTGGGACTAACCTATTAACCAGAGGCCCAACCCAGATTTGCTGTTTTATGCCTATTTTAGTGTTTCGAGGAAAAGGAATATCAGACGGAGTCGAAACGGAACGAAATCAACTGGAGAAGTTATTTTTGGAACGGAACCCACCGGATAGACTTGGACTCTACGTCAGAAGATACGGGAGCTGGCCACGAGGGTGGGGGGCGCGCCCAACCCCCCTGGGCGCGCCCCTGCTTCGTGGGGCCCCCGAAGCTCCACCGACATACCCCTTCCACCCATATATACCTACGTATCGAAAAACTTCCAGAACAGAAGATAGATCGGGAGTTCCGCCGCCGCAAGCCTCTGTAGCCACCAAAAACCTCTCGGGAGCCCGTTCCGGAGGGGGAACCCATCACCGGTGGCCATCTTCATCATCCCGGCGCTATCCATGACGAGGAGGGAGTAGTTCACCCTCAGGGATGAGGGTATGTACCAGTAGCTATGTGTTTAATCTCTTTCTCTCGTGTTCTCTCTCGTGTTCCCTCTATGGCACGATCTTGATGTATCCCGAGCTTTGCTATTGTAGTTGGATCTTATGATTTCCCCCCCCCCTCTACTCTCTTGTGATGAATTGAGTTTTCCCCTTGAAGTAATCTTATCGGATTGAGTCTTTAAAGATTTGAGAACACTTGATGTATGTCTTGCGTGGGATAACCGTGGTGACAATGGGTTATTCTATTGATCCACTTGATGTATGTTTTGGTGATCAACTTGCGGGTTTCGTGACATTGGGAACCTATGCATAGGGGTTGGCACACGTTTTCGTCGTGATTCTCCGGTAGAAACTTTGGGGCACTCTTTGAAGTACTTTTATGTTGGTTCGATGAATCTGAGATTGTGTGATGCATATCGTATAATCATGCCCACGGATACTTGAGGTGACAATGGATTATCTAGGTGACATTAGGGTTTTTGTTGATTTGTTTCTTAAGGTGTTATTCTAGTACGAACTCTAGGGTTGTTTGTGACACTTATAGGAATAGCCCAACGGATTGATCTGAAAGAATAACTTTGAGGTGGTTTCGTACCATACCATAATCTCTACGTTTGTTCGCCGCTATTAGTGGCTTTGGAGTGACTCTTTGTTGCATGTTGATGGCTTGTTATATGATCTATCTATGTTATTATTGTTGAGAGAACTTGCACTAGTGAAAGTATGAACCCTAGGCCTCGTTTCCTATCATTGCAATACCGTTTACGCTTTATTAGTTACCTTGCTGTTTTTATATTTTCAGATTACAAAAACCTTTATCTACTATCCATATTGCACTTGTATCACCATCTCTTCGCTGAACTAGTGCGCCTATACAATTTACCATTGTATTGGGTGTGTTGGGGACACAAGAGACTCTTTGTTATTTGGTTGCAGGGTTGTTTGAGAGAGACCATCTTCATCCTACGCCTCCTACGGATTGATAAACCTTAGGTCATCCACTTGAGGGAAATTTGCTACTGTCCTACAAACCTGTGCACTTGCAGGCCCAACAACGTCTACAAGAAGAAGGTTGTGTAGTAGACATCAATGCATGAGGTAGAATCCATCAGCCCTACTGTTGTGCGGTTGCTGGATGCAGCAGAAGTCGGTCTTATGGCGGAAAACCAGCCCGGTCTTCCTATGCCTTTTCACCTTGATATATCCACCAGACAGGCTGAAGGTTAACAGGGCACTATCAAGAACACTCTTTACATGCGTGTAATCCTTTTTCTTGAGGTTCTTCGATGAGTCCAAGTATATAGCATGGGAGTATTCCGGGTACAGAACGATGAGGATGGTGCCGCCCCCGCTGCGCAAATTAAGTACACCTCGAATTAGCCTCCATGCTTGCAAAGAAATGATTAACACGTACGAAAGGATATGCGCGGATGACTTACGAGGGATGATAAGGCAGGAGAATCGCTTCCTTGTCCTTATTAGCGATCATGAATTCGCCGAGGTACTTGCTCGCATAGTCACGGTGCTCTTTGCATACTGCCAAGAAGCTCTCGTGCATATAGTACGGGTCCGTGACGCAGATATATTTTATGCTCTCCATCCTGATGAAGTAGTTGAGATACAGCGCATACACGCGGATGAACTGGAAATCCAGCTTGGTCATGTGGAACATGTTGTAGATGTAGTCAAATCGCAGGATGAACTGATTCGCGGGCCAGGTATCGACGTACAACTTCTCACCCGAAACTTGAGCCTCGTAAAGCGGGTATCCTGGATCTTTCGCGATCAGAAGGCTTTTCTCTTTGGCCAACACATCTTCATGGAGTCTCTTTAGATCATTGTTCAGTATGTGATCTAGCGCTTTGGCAGGTAGGATCGGCTGGCCGGCAACATGGAAACGCGTCTTACCTTCGACAGGTATTCTGTCTACCACACGGGGGTTCAGAGGCGGCTGGCTGCTTGAAGCACCTATGGCGCCTTTAGGGCCTTTCCTGGGCGGTCTCTTCCGTTGCTTCTTGGCGGGTGGCGGTAGTGAGCCCACCATACCTTCCCTAACCACCACCCCCAGTGTCGTCGGGCTAAATAGTGGACGGACATCGGGGAGTTGCTGGGTAGAGGCGGCATCTAGAGGCGTCTCCTGCGAGGATGGCTTGAACAGAGACTTTTTGCAATCCGCCTTAGGACGTTCCGGCTCCGGCAAATCAGGCAGCATCAAGTCATCATCTCCACGCTCATAGCCTGAGTCTTCGGCGTCCTAAGCCATCAATCCATCATAGGCGGTATTGAAATACTTGTTCGGGTCATCATCATCATCCTCCATGTCATCATCAGCATTTGCTTCTTCGACAGCGGGGGCGACATGATCTGGCACTAATGGAGGCTCTCCCTCGCATCGTACGTGTTGGGTAAGGTAGTAATTTCAAAAAAATTCTTAAGCACACGCAAGATCATGGTGATGCACACGTTCAGCTCGATGACGTCCCTCGAACTCCGATCCAGCCGAGCTTTAAAGGAGAGTTCCATCAGCACGACGGCGTGGTGACGATGATGATGTTCTACCGACGCATGGCTTCGCCTAAGCACTGCTACAGTATTATCGAGGATGACTATGATGGAGGGGGCCACCGCACACGGCTAAGAGATCAATGATCAATTGTTGTGTCTATGGGGTGCCCCCCTCCCCGTATATAAAGGAGTGGAGGAGGGGGTCGGCCAAGGGGAGGAGGCGCGCCCAAGGGGGGAGTCCTACTCCCACCGGGAGTAGGACTCCTCCTTTTCCTATTTGGAGAGGGAGAGGGAAGGAAGAGGAAGGAGGGAGGAAGGAAAGGGGGGCCGGCCCCCCTCCCAATTGGGATTGGGCTTGGGGGGGGGGGCGCCCCATCCCTTGCTCCTTTCCCCTCCTTTCCACTAAAGCCCATTAAGGCCCATATACCTCCCGGGGGGTTCCGATAACCTCCCGAAGCTCCGGTATTGTCCCAATCTCACCCGGAACCATTCCTGTGTCCAAATATCACTAGTAGAAAAGATGGCTAACATTCGGTCCTGGCCAGCACATTAGTCCCGGTTCTTCAAGAACCGGGACACATGGGGGCTATTAGACCCGGTTCATGAGCCCAGGGGGCCGACCGGGGCCTCGTGGGCATTGGTCCCGGTTCGTGTGGAACCATTTGTCCCGGTTCAAGCCACGAACCGGGACCAATGGTCCTCGCTCCTGGCCCACAACCATTGGTCCCGGTTCGTGGCTTGCACTGGGACAGAAGGGCCGCCTTTAGTCCCGATTCATGCCACGAACCGGGACAAATAACTTGCCTATATATACCCACCGCCGTGGCAGAGCACTCCTGTCAGGACCCCGATTCTAAGTCACACCGATCTAGCCTGCAACACCTCATATCACTTTGCGGCCTCACGCACGGTATTCCCACGGGCGTCGCCTTACCATGGCCCGGGACCGTTTGCGCCTTTTGACACACGTATATGATAGTGTCGCTAGC
Source organism: Aegilops longissima (assembly GCA_021605205.1). Lineage (NCBI taxonomy): Eukaryota > Viridiplantae > Streptophyta > Magnoliopsida > Poales > Poaceae > Aegilops > Aegilops longissima. The sequence continues at coordinate 25,383,612 of CM038681.1, forward strand.
ATCCATATGACAGAGAACCCGGGCCGACATGACTAGTCGTGAACCCAAAGTGGCACTAACTTATGGGGACAGGCATACATGAATCAACATCGAGCATGTCGGTCAGCAGCATGCGAATCCGGGCTGTAGCACTGGGCTAACAGGACTTCGGGAACCCGGGCTGTAGCAGGCTAGGCAGGACCCCGGATGTCACCGCGTGACATTTCCCCGAAGGGACAGACACAGGAACGAAGTGAATCACATGCCGGCCAGTCAAGTGTTCCGGAGCAGTAGTGCTGGGCTACCAAGGATAAACAACTAGGTTGTCGGATCCCACACATACCATGCATTTCAATCATACACACAATATGCTCGATATGTGTAAATACAACATGGCATCACAACATAACTCTACGACTCAAGTATTTATTCATTAGGCTCCGAGGAGCGACATATTACAAACATGGGTCTCTCGACCCAGCATTCAGAGCATACAAGTCAAACACATGCGGAAGCTTAACATGTCTGAGTACAGACAACTATAAATGAAAAAGGCTGAGAAGACTGACTATCTACCAGATCCTGTCGAGGGCACAAGATCGTAGCTGAGGTAACAAGCTAAACGTCGAAGTCCACGCGGAACTACTAGCGAGACCGAAGTCTCTCTGCAAAAACATAAAATAGGCAAACGTGAGTACAAATGTACCCAACAAGACTTACATCAGAACTAACTACATATGCATCATTATCAACAAAGGAGGTGGTGGAGTTTAACTGCAGCAAGCCAGCTTTGACTCGTGGCTATCCTGAACTACATTGCAAGTAACTCTTTTGAGGTGGCGCTACGAGTCCACATGTTCACCATATCAATACACCACTATGGATCCGCTCCCGCCTCCCTCGAGAACGCCATCCATAGCACTCACGCTTATCTTGCGCATTTTAGAGTATCCACTTTCACTTGTCTATGAACTGTTATAGGCAACCCAGAAGTCCTTTACCGCGGACAAGGCTATTCAATAGATGATGTTAACCCTGCAGGGTGTACTTCTTCACACGCTCTCACCACTTACCGCTGTTTACCGACATGTACTCGGCAACCTTCAAGCGGAAGCCCAACGTGGGAGTCGGCCACAACCTACCTAAACACTCAAGTCTCTAGTCCAGGTTTATTGCCTATTCAGGTTCCATCCGCAGGGAGTCCGGCCAAGGTTTCCACATACGGCCCCGAACGATGTCTACAGGGTTCCGCGACACCAAACGGGCGCCCGGCATACCCGGCCACGTGCCTACCGCATCACAGCCCACCCCTCGGGTCAGCGCTGCCCACGGCCTCCAGCATACAACAAACACTAGAAACTACTTGCAACTCCTGGACAGAGGACAAGGGTGATTAAGACGCCGAGAGGGTCCGTTGGTTTTGGGCCCAATGCGTGGTAGTAACTGTTTCATGGATCACAAACACAGAACTCAGTTCCTGAGGAAGGCTTCAATGAGACAACCCACCATGTACTCCTACATGGCCTCTCACCGCTACCTTTACAAAATCGTGTTCACACACTTAGCTCACACACAGTAGGACATGTTCATCACTGTTCCAATTCATCCCTGATGAATCAGACCTGACACAACTCTAAGCATAGCAGGCATGACAAACAAGCATGAATGAGTAGGCACAACAGGGCTCAAACAACTCCTACGCATGCTAGTGGGTTTCATCTATTTACTATGGCAATGACAGGTCATGCAGAGGAAACGGGTTCAACTACCGCAGCATGTAACAGTTGAATCGTTGTTTCCCTAATGCAGTAAAAGAGAGCAGGAGCGTGAGAGATAGATATCGGAATGAACAAGGGGGTTTTGCTTGCCTGGCACTTCTGAAGATAATATAGTTCTTCATCGGTGTCATCGAACTCATCGTCGGAACCACGTCTATCGAGAGGGAACAACCACCGACAATAAGGAGAAACACAATCAATGCCATGCAACAAAGTGATGCATGAATGTGACATGCCAATATGTTGTTAATTGGCCTAATGCAACTAGCAACTAGTTAAATGGAGTTGGTTTGAACACTAGGTTCAAATTCAAACTCCATATGTGCTTTCTTAAATGCCATTTAATTGAATTGTCCTAAACAGCAAGTTTAAGTTGTTCCAACATGCATGAAAATGGTACAGATGGATAGATTGCATTATTCTGATCATTTTTCATATATAATTTGTTTGATTTGGAGCAACGGTTGATTTTCTATGGTTTTTAGAAGTTTTGACCAATTTCTGGAATTTCCTAAAAAGAATAAATCCAGAAAGACCTATTATTGCGTCAGCATCGCGTCATGCTAATCTCAGCAGGTCAACAGAGTCAAATCTGACCAGTGGGGACCACTGGTCAGTGAGACAGACACTAATCCCGCGTTGACTTGGGCTTTGACCCGCTGCGGGGCCCGCTGTCAGCGTCTAATGGTGGTCCAACTGGCGGGGGTTAGTGCTAATGACGAGGCCACGTCAGCTCTCGCCGGAGTTTCACAGGCGGCGACCTAAACTGCGGCGGCAACTCGCCGGACTTGAGCTGCGGGCGACGGCTGGATGCGCGAAGGCCACGAGGAGATAGCCCGCGCTCGACCACGTCTAGCGGAGCGATCGGAAGGCCTCGGAGTCGCCGGAGATGACTACGGCGAGCACAGAGGTGGCAGCCGGAGCTCGGGCGAGCTCGGGGTCGGGGCCACAGTGGCCTTGGCGATGCAGGGTTAACACATACGGCGTCTACGTGGTGCGGCGAGGACGTTGAACGCATGCCCGGGACCAAATGGTCACCGGAGCGTCACCGCAGGCGAGCTTTGGCGGCGGCGTTGTCGGGTGAGAGAGGCGCGGCGGCTATGGCATGCTAGAGAGAAAACGGAGAGGGGGAGGATGATCAGGAGCTCACTGGGAGTGCAGAGGTGGCCTCGGCGTGCTCGGGGAAGCGCCGGAGCGAGCGGGGCAGCGAGAGGGATCTCCGGCGGCCGGCGATGAAGGTGATGAAGATGGCGTCGATGCAGGGCCTCCGTCGAGGCGTGGCTGGACGGAGAGGACAAGGGAGGTGCGGCGATGCTCGTGGGCACGTCGGGAAGGCGAGGGGAGCACGGAGGCTGCGGCGTTCTGGCGCTGGCTGATTCTTGCTCTTCTTCGCGCGAGAGGGAGAGAAAGCGGAGGAGGCGTTGGGGTCCAGGGGGAGAGAGGAGAGGTGCAGGGGGCATGGGGGAGTGCGTGGCACTCGGGGCTGGCTCTAGAAGCGGCAGAAGCAGGAGGTGGCTCGGGCGCGTGCCGGTGCACGGTGGCCACACGCCCTCGCCTACTGGCACGAGGAGGAAGGCGACAGGGAGGAGGCGGTGGTGGGCTGGGCCGGCCAGCTGCAGCGCTGGGCCGGTTGGTGGCGCCAGGTAATATTCTTGTCTCTCTCTCTCTTTTAATTTTCTTTTCTGTTTCTATTATTTTGTTTTGATTTGATTTAGAACACCAAATCATTTTATAAATTTTCTGTAAATTGTTATGTGATCTCAGGACTAGCCCAAGGTCACATGCAACTTACAAAAATGTTTGAGCTTTATTTCTTATATAATAGAAATAAATCCAACTCAAATATGTCATTGATTTAATTCAAAAGGCCCAAAATAAATATTTCAGTCACTCCAAAAATATTGGTTTGCATTTTACCTCATGCCAATATTTTTACAGAATAATAGGAACATTTTCTTGGACTCATTTGATGAGATTTAAATGTTGGTTATTTTTAGAGGTTTTCTGAGGCTTTTGAAAACTCCTCAATTCAAGTTTCATTTGAATTTAAACATGATGCTCACATGGAAGCTAGCGTAGGTCAGACCAGAATTAGGGATGTGACAACTCACCCCCACTAAACAAGAATCTCGTCCCGAGATTCAAGACGTGAGGTAAGAAGAAGGGGGAACGCAAACTAACACAATCTTCATGATCGAGATGTCTTTCTCGAGGATGTTGATTCATTGCATCACCTTGATCTTGTCGTCTTTCTCTGAGAACTCCAGCCAACATGACAACGAGTAGAAATGGAGAATTTTAGAAGAATCGATCTTCCTGAGATCGCATCAACTTAGGATCATCTTAATGATCACAAGATCAATACACAGAATGAGACATAGAAACATCTCTGGAGCTGAGAGGCAGAACATGCATCAGGAGGGACGGAAGAAACAATTTCACGAGGGTTTCAAAGTAGCGAGGAAAAATTGCCATGATTCCATAACGGGGCACCTTGGGGAAGGTGACTCGTAGGATTATTCCCTCAAGTGACAAAAGGAATTACTTTTGATACATAGATCAATGGAACTCCTCTCACCAGCCTGAGGCAATTTACGAACGATCGTTTGACGGAGAACGGGAGAACGACACTCTCGGGCTAGAATGGATGATGTGGACTACCTTGTTGAAGACAACGCAAGCGATGATTTTGCTTGCGCCTGCTCTCAAGAACTTAAGCATTTCCATATTCATCAAGGTTCTACCAACATCCGTGTCAAGGATCCTGGCAACCAAACATACTACCATGATAAATAGGGATTGCTACGTCTTGAGCTTGTGTTGGTTTTCCCCGAAGAGGAGAGGATGATGCAGCACAGTAGCGTAAGTATTTCCCTTAGTTTTTGAGAACCAAGGAATCAATCCAGTAGGAGGCCACGCACAAGTCCCTCGTACCTGCACAAAACGATAGCTACTCGCAACCAACGCGATTAGGGGTTGTCAATCCCTTCACGGTCACTTACGAGAGTGAGATCTGATAGAGATAATATTTTTGGTATTTTTCGGTATAAAGATGCAAAGTGAAAAGTAAAAGGCAAAGTAAAACAAAGCAAGTATAAAACTGATGGAGATTGATATGATGAGAATAGACCCGGGGGGCCATAGGTTTCACTAGTGGCTTCTCTCAAGAGCATAAGTATTCTACGGTGGGTGAACAAATTACTGTTGAGCAATAGACAGAATTGAGCATAGTTATGAGGTTATCTAGGTATGATCATGTATATAGGCATCACGTCCGTGACAAGTAGATCGAAACGATTCTGCATCTACTACTATTACTCCACTCATCGACCGCTATCCAACATGCATCTAGAGTATTAAGTTAAAAACAGAGTAATGCCTTAAGAAAGATGACATGATGTAGAGGAATAAATTCATGCAATATGATAAATACCCCATCTTGTTATCCTCGATGGCAACAATACAACACGTGCCTTGCAACCCTTTACATCCACCGGGTAAGGACACATAAGATTGAACCCAAAGCCACGCACTTCTCCCATTGCAAGAACTACCAATCTAGTTGGCCAAACCAAACGGATAATTCGAAGTGACTTGCAAAGATAACTCAATCATACATAAAAGAATTCAGAGAAGATTCAAATATTATTCATAGATAAGCTGGATCATAAACCCACAATTCATCGATCTCAACAAACTCACCGCAAAAAGAAAATTATATCGAATAGATCTCCACGGGAGAGGGGCTGAACATTGTATTGATATCCAAAAAGAGAGCAGAAGCCATCTAGATACTAACTATGGACCCGTAGGTCTGAAGTAAACTACTCACACTTCATCGGAGAGGCTTTGATGATGATGTAGAAGCCCTCCATGGTGGATGCCCCCACCGGCGGAGCTCCGGAACAGGTCCCAAGATGGGATCTTGTGGATACAGGAAGTTGCGGCGGTGGAATTAGGTTTTTGGCTCCTGTTCTGATCGTTTGGGGGTACGTAGGTATATATAGGAGGAAGGAGTACGTCGGTGGAGCTTCGAGGGGCCCACGACGCAGGGGGGACGCCCTAGGGGGGGGGGCGCCCTCCACCCTCATGACCGCCTCGTGGCTTTCTTGACGGGGGTCCAAGTCTCCTGGGTCTTATCTGATGAGAAAATCACGTTTCCGAAGATTTCATTCCGTTTGGACTCCGTTTGATATTCTGTTTCTTTGAAATACTGAAAAAGGCAAAAAACAGCAATACTGGGCTGGGCCTCCGGTTAATAGGTTAGTCCCAAAAATAATATAAAAGTGGAAAATAAAGCCCAATTATAGTCCAAAACAATAGATAAAGTAGCATGGAGCAATCAAAAATTATAGATACGTTGGAGACTGAGGGAGTCCCGGATTAGGGGGTGTCCGAATGGCCGAACTATAACCTTTGGCCGGACTCCTGGACTATGAAGATACAAGATTGAAGACTTCATCCCGTGTCCAGATGGGACTTTCCTTGGCATGGAAGGCAAGCTTGGCGATACGAATATGTAGATCTCCTCCCATTGTAACCGACTCTGTGTAACCCTAGCCCTCTCCGGTGTCTATATAAACCGGAGGGTTTTAGTCCGTAGGACGAACAACAATCATACCATAGGCTAGCTTCTATGGTTTAGCCTCTCTGATCTCGTGGTAGATCTACTCTTGTACTACCCATATCATCAATATTAATCAAGCAGGAGTAGGGTTTTACCTCCATCGAGAGCGCCCGAACCTGGGTAAAAACATCGTGTCCCTTGTCTCCTGTTACCATCCGCCTAGACGCACAGTTCGGGACCCCCTACCCGAGATCCGCCGGTTTTGACACCGACATTGGTGCTTTCATTGAGAGTTCCGCTGTGCCGTCGCCATCAGGAAGGATGCCCCATCCCGTCTTTAAAGACGGCGCTGTTGCTAAAGGAGCTTTGGCTATCGGCCAAACTCTCTGGCTAGGCGATTTTCTTATGACCGCCTGTTCGGCCGCCGCGCCGACGATGACTTCTCGGGTCGTCGAAAGCAATCTTCACGTCAACTCGGAACTCGCTGAGCAGTTAGATCTGATGGAGCTCTCTTCCTTAAACGAGCTCTTGGATCGCATCGCCGCCCTGGGAGTCGCTACAGACTACGATCAGATTGGGCCTAAACCCGATCCGAGAGAGATTAACTCTCCCCAGGTCACCCATCACGTTGCAGTGGTGGAGGAACGATGCGGCAAGCCTTCGTCTATCTTAAGGACTAGTTATGTTCGGATTCCCGATCCCTCCAAGCCGGATACCGGCGGAGGGGAGGACGTCACTCAAGCCCTGAACCTAAAGTCGGGCAGCGGGCTAGATTCGTTGGACAACATCCAAGAACCCAAGCTTCCGAGTTCGTAAACTCCTTGGCCCCTGAGTCTCAGATTGGGCGAGGTTCCAGATTTAATACCATCCGCCCACCCAAACATAAGCGATCTATCCCAAATTTGTAAGAGCCCGCAGAAACAGTACACCATTACTGGCCGGATTCCTCCTGGTCATGAACAGGATAAAGGACTGCCGCGAGGAGGATGCAATTTCATTCTTCTGCAATAATTGCACGGACAACGGAATCTCAACGCCATAAGTCGCCATGAAATTACATGCTTCGCTGACTTGGCGTCCATAGTATGAAAGTACTGTGCGATGGAAAGCGCGTGGAAAACCGAAATAAAATTTTGGGACAATCCGGCCCTGAATACAACCCCAGTCCGAAATAAAAGGGTGCATTATCGCCAAGCACCTGGGTTAAACACCAAAAAGCGAAAACCCTCTATAGGGCATGGAACCGTACTGGAGGGATGGCTCAATGGACCCTGTGAAATTCATAGTACAGAGGGCGCCACACCAACTCATAGCCTTAGAGCATGTTGGATACTCCAGCAGGTGGCTAGAAGTGGCGAAGAGCTTCTAACTCCAGAATCCACAGAGCACCAGCCCAAGGATACCAGTACGGTATTAATAGTCCTCGAGACTTTCACATCAAATAATATGCGGAAACGAACACTCCGCAGCCTTGCCGAAATCTAGCAAGTAGCAATAACAAACCCATGGAGTGACACGGCTATTACATTTAATGCCAGTGATGAACCTAAATTCTGAACAGCCCGAGCACCAGCCGCATTCGTCCTCAGTCCAGTAGTGGACGGCTTTCGCCTTACCAAGGTACCCATGGACGGTGGTAGCGGATTGAACCTCATCTACGAGGAAACTCTTCGAAAAATGGAAATAGACTGGAGCCGCATTGAGCGAAGCAGCACAACCTTTAGAGGAATAATCCCCAGTTGGGAAGCACGCGGTACAGGAAAAATCACACTGGATGTGGTGTTCGGCACGCCGGATAATTACAGGTCCGAGGAGGTCACGTTCCAAGTGGCCCCGTTCAGCAGTAGATACCACGCTCTATTAGGGCGGGAGGCATTTACAATTTTTCAAGCTATACCCCATTACGGGTACATGAAGCTCAAAATGCCCGGGCCCAACGGAATCATCACTCTTGCTAGTGACCCGGACATAGCACTCCGCGCCAAAAATAAAACAGCCGCACTAGCCCTTGAGGCACTATCTGAAGCCCTAGCGGCCGAGGAACTGACTGCGCTGCGCTCCACGGTGAACAGGGACGACGTGATACTCGGTAAAAGATCCAAGTCCACCTCTTTTAAACCAGCGAACGAAATAGTCAAATTCCGAGTCCATCCAACGGACCCTACAAAAACGGCCTCCATCAGGGTGCAATTAAACCCTGATGTAGACGCCGCACTACGAGAATTCCTACGCGAAAATTGGGACATTTTTGCCTGGCACCCTTCAGACATGCCAGGAATCCCACGCCGGCTGACTGAGCACAGCCTAAACATCCTAAAAGGATTCAAGCCAGTCAAGCAGGCCCTTCGGTGTTTCTCCAAACCTAAGAGACAAGCCTTGGGAGAGGAGCTAGCCAAATTACTGGAGGCCGGATTCATCAGAGATATAAAACATCTGGACTGGCTAGCAAACCTGCTGATGGTACCAAAGAAGGACAAATCCTGGTGCCTATGCGTCGATTTCAAGGACCTCAACAAGGCTTGCCCAAAGGATCCCTTCCCCCTCCCCCGCATCGATCAAATTATCAACGCTACCGCAGGACACGATTCATTGTGTTTCCTCGAGGCATACTCCGGCTACCATCAAATTAAGATGGCAGAGCCAGACCAAGCCGCAACGGCATTCATCACCCCATACGGCCCATTCTGCTTCAACACAATGCCCTTCGGGCTCAAAAACGCCGGCGCAACATATCAGTGCATGATTCAGACATGTCTGGCAAACCAGATCGGCAAAACAGTGGAGGCATACCTAGATGACGTGGTCGTCAAAACCAAGCATGTCGAAACTCTAGTAGACGACTTGATGCTCACATTCGACAACCTCCGAACATACGACATCAAGCTTAACCCGGAAAAATTCGATTTCAGCGTACCAGCCGGAAAGCTCTTGGGCTTCATTGTATCCGGTAGAGGAATTGAAGCAAACCCAGCCAAGATCCGAGCTCTGTCACAATTGGATATCCCAAAGGACCTCAAACAAATACAAAAATTGACTGGATGCGTGGCGGCTCTAAGCCGCTTTATCTCCCGCTTGGGAGAAAAGGCATTACCCCTTTATCGCCTCCTCCGACGCACCAAACACTTCGAGTGGACGGATGCCGCCACGGCCGGACTCGAAGAAATATAATCCATATTGGCAACAAACCCGGTCATGGCCGCGCCTAACATCCGCGAACCAATGCTATTATAACTTATCAAGTTGTAAGCGCAGTGCTCGTCGTCGAACGAGAAACGAACGGACACAAATTCCCCCTTCAAAGGCCAGTTTACTACGTGTCCACTGTCCTCACTCCATGCAAGTCGCGGTACCCGCATTATCAGAAGATAGCGTACGCAGTATTTATGGCATCTCGGAAGTTGTGACACTAATTTCAAGAGTGTTCGATAACAGTAGCCTCTGAAGTACCTCTTAACGACATTATAAACAACCGGGACGTGACGGGCCGGATTGCCAAATGGGCCATTGAGCTCCTCCAGTTCGACATAACCTATAAGCCACGGTGAGCTATTAAGTCGCAAGTTTTGGCCGACTTCGTCGCCGAATGGACTGAAGCCGAACTCCCTAAAGAGTACGGCACATATTCCAACTGGATCATGCACTTCGACGGCTCCAAAATGTTGGCTGGTCTGGGGGCTGGCGTCGTTCTGACGTCCCCAACAGGAGATACAGTTCAATACGTACTCCTGATAATGTATACGGACTCCAACAACGCAGCCAAATATGAGGCCCTTCTACATGGTCTCCGGATGGCAGTCTCCATGGGCATTCAACGCCTAGAGGTGCGCGGGGATTCGAACCTCGCGATATCCCAAATAAATGGAGACTTTGATGCCAAGGATCCGAAAATGGCAGCTTATCGCAACGCCGTCCTAAACATGTCAGCTCGGTTCGAGGGGCTCTAATTTCACCATATAGCTCGGGAAAACAATCAGGCAGCAGACGTCTTGGCATGCATTAGCGCAAAGCGTGATTGCGTCCCCCCCCCCCAACATCTTCTTGGAGAGGCTGTTCAAGCCATCCGTATTATGGGAAGGGGAATCCAGAAATAACAGCCCGGACCCAACCGCACTGCCCGACACCGAACATTCTGACACAACAGGAGGCTCAGCCAACGAAGTAACATCTTCAGCCCACGTAATAATGGCAGTCATTGCCTCATGGACATAACCATTCCTAGCCTACCTAACCAGGCAGGAACTTCCCGAGGACCAAAACGAGGCACGCTGCATAGTGCGGCGATCTAAAGCCTATAAAGTCCATGAGGGAGAGCTTTATAAGAAAAGCACCACACGAGTCCTTCAAAGGTGTATCTCCGAAGTGGAAGGGCGGAATCTTCCGGCTGAAATTCATGCCGGACTCGGCGGGCACCACGCCGCAGCCCGGGCCCTTGTAAGCAAGGCCTTCCATACAGGATTTTATTGGCCGACGGCCCGGCGGATCTCGACTTAGTCCAATGATGCGTCGGTTGCCAGCTCTTTGCTAACCAAAGCCATATGCCACCCACCGCCCTCCAAACTATACCCATCACATGGCCCTTCGTGGTCTGGGGGCTTGACATGGTTGGACCCCTTAAAGGAGGAACCCACAAGCAAAAATACCTACTGGTCATGGTGGATAAATCCACCAAATGGATAGAGGCCACGCCTGTTAAGACGGCCGAATCCGGACCGGTGATAGACTTCATATCAGGGGTCGTACACCGTTACGGCGTACCCCACAACATCATCACTGATAACGGCACGAACTTTACGACCGACGAGGTCAAACTCTGGTGCAAAAACATGGGCATCAAGCTCGACTATGCTTCAGTCTAGAACCCACAAACTGACGGTCAAGTCGAGCGAGCAAATGGTCTAATCATGAGCGGCATCAAACCCAGATTAGTGCGCTCCCTCAAGGAATCTAACACGCACTAGGTAGAGGACCTTGACTCCGTACTCTGGGGGCCGCGGACCACGCCGAATCGCACCACCGGATACACACCATTCTTTATGGTATACGGCACAGAGGCGGTTCTGCCCCGCGACATAATTCATGACTCACCTCGCGTGCGCATGTATGAAGAACGAGAAGCCGAACTCGATTGGCAGGACAGTTTGGACGCCTTGGAGGAGGAGCGTGACGTGGCAAAAGCCCGTTCCGCATTTTATCAACAGCAGGCTCGAAGATACCAAAGCAGAGAAGTACGGGCCAAAACTTACAATGTTGGCGAGTTAGTTCTACGCCTGCCGGACAAGAAAAAGGACAAACTCAAGCCCAAATGGGAAGGTCCCTTTATTATTGACCAAGTCCTGACTGGTGGAGCGTACCGTCTGCGAGATGCATCGGATAACCGACTCGAGCCGAACCCATGGAACGCAGCCCGTCTCCGAAGATTCTACGCCTAGTCCCAGACTCTGTGTTCGTCTCCTTCCTCTGTCTATTTTTTACTCATTAGCTATCTTTTATTTCTCTCCTTCTCCCTCCTTTTCTGTTACAGCCTTTAAGGGCTCGTTCGTGCCTTGTTCGCACACAATTGACGCGCTATCCGCGCTCATTATACCTGGGGGCTTCTTTAACAGAAGCTTATTTATACGGGCTTCATGCCCAACACATGTGTCACACTTCCGCATGTACCTTTTATTCACCATTATATGCATCGATATGACTTAAGTTTTGGCCAAGCTGGGTTGCCTGGCTCCTGTGCTTACCCCTACGTTCCCGATTGTTCGGCTAGGTGGCAAAGGGAGCACCTCTGTGATTGTTACTGCCGGGTCAGCCGGATGTGTACCTCAGACTGGGTGAAGCCAAAAGCTAGCGTTCTTAAGGGAATATTCGGTCGGTGAACTAAAGATGATTTCTCCCTTGTTTATTTATCTGCCCCCAGATGCTCTTCTGCTTTTTTCGCAGTCCGGACATGCACTTTAGGGCATGCATCCAAGGGAAAGGAACCCCTAACGGAACTATTCTCCCTGGAAGATGTTTCTTACTAACCATGTAATAGAACATAACTAGTTGGGCACTTGTCTATTCAAGCACTCATGACCCCTACGCCTGGTCTCCACGCATGCCCCGGTTCTTACATAACCGAGAGGGTATTCGGACACACTCCGGACTATCGGGTCCCGAGGTTGATGCGAAAAGGTCCGCCATGACAAACGATCTACAATCCGGCTAGAAGGCATTTTTACATGTCATCTCAAATTACATAGTCAATTTGAGTGCGTATATTCCTCTTCTATACCATCCAACAGGTTGTCTAGTTTACAGTCCTGTTGGGAATATTTGGCGGCCAACTCTACCTGGACGTACACTAAGCTCATAGGGATCTCCTTCCCTTCGGGCCCCACAGGTCCGACCTCGGCCATGTGGTTTGGGTCCGCCTTCGTGTACCGCGTCTTCACCATGGCCCAGCCTCCTGGCGCCTTTGACGGCAGGCCGACATCTTCCATAATCGGAGCGCCGCCGCTCCCTTAAGCCTCTCTGCAAGCTCTCCAAGGCCTTGGGCATGGAGACAGATAGCCACAAGGCCTGGCGACGCTTTTCATCACCTGCCGAACTTCGTTCGTGCAGTTGTAAAGCTCGAGAAGAAGGTCACCCGTAGAACCGGGCATTTCCTCTGCAGGACGACCTGTGAGCATACCTACAGACATAACTCTGTTAGTTGACTTCCTCGCTGAACTCTTTTTCAAAAGTTCGTTCAAGCACTTACTAAACATGCCGCGTCGAAGCCGCCGATTCTCCTTAACGGAGTCCGACAGTTGGGCACGAACATCCTTTAGTTCCTCGCCCAGCTGGGTGTTGGCATCTTGGAGATTATTCTTCTCCTGCCTCACCTTCGTAAGCACGCTCTCGCCGGCTTTTAACCGGCGCAAGAGTTGTTGCTTGTCCGGATCTACTCCGGCGCCATCTGCAATGTTATTGTCAGATTTGCACACATGCCGCACTTCACAACATACTTATCTTTCGAAGCATATATTACCAGAGGGGGTCTCCTTGGCCTCCCCTGCCGCGGCTAGTGCGGCCTCAAGTTGGGCTTTGCACTCTTCCAGCTCCTGGGACAGTTGGGTATTCTTTTCTGTAAGATCCTGCATAACAAATGATCCTTAAATCAGTTATTCTAACTGTTTCAAGTCTCGGGGGCTACTGACATATATAACCATCAAATTTTCTCAACCGTATGTCTTTCACATACTGCTTCGTGGCTCTGGCTAGACCATTTTGAGCGGCACGGAGGTATGCATCTCCCGAATTGAAGGCATCAAATGCCTGTTGGGAGAAACAAGCGTTGGGAAGAACTGTCAGGCGGCGCCTGTGATTCATGGCACTCTCCACCTCGGAATTGGTGGCGGACAGTCTGTCCGCATCCTTGTCTGAGGAGCGCCCGACGCACGCCCCGTGTTCGCCTCTGCTTCTGGACGGGGCTTTGGAGCCTGGCCGGTGCAGGCGCGATTGGTAACCTCTCCGGATATAGTCCGGCGAGCCCTCTTTTTCCTAAAAGGAGCACGGGCGTTAGTATGCATCACAAGAATAATACCTTGGAATAAGGCAGCACGCCTTACTACTGCGCCGGTGCCTCGACCCGGACTGCGTGTCTTTTTAGCCTGCCCGCCCTCGCGGTCCCTTGCTGGCTAGTCACCGTAGGCTCGGCATTCCGCCTCGAGATCCTCCCCTGTGAAACACCATTGGTATGCGGTGATAAAAAATAAGCACGGACGGATCATCTTCGAAGTATTGAGACTTCGGTCTCGGTTACCTGTGAGGCGGGGAGCAGTCCAGGATAATCGGCTGTAATAGCCACCAAGGCATTGTCGATGCTCAGTTGGTAAAATACCCCATCGATCAGCTCCACGGATATGTCCGGATCCTCTTCGGAGGCCGGATCAAGGGACCGTTCCGGATCCTCAGGTTGTGGAGGAAGGCTGTTTATATCCTTTACGGCCTGGCGTGGTTCCTGCGTCAGAATCACAAGATGAGATACTTAACCACGGGAATAGTGAATGGATGGGAAAAAAGAAGTGTCCGCTTACCCAGTTTGGGGGATTGTACATAGAAAATCCGCCATGTGGATTGACGCGAAGAAATTCCTCCTCTTCTTCCTTGTACAATGCGAAAAAGATCTTCGTCAGAGCGGCAACCGATCCTGGCCCCTTACGGCCGCAGCGGGTGGCATCATCCTCCCCGTAGAAATCCCACATGGGGTGGCCTCTATACTGAAGCGGCTGCACCCCCCACATAATACACGTGGCCATGACCTCTATCATGGTCAGTCCGGAATGAGCTAATAATCTTATCCGGCTCATCAGGTAAAGGACGTCCTTGTCATTTTCCTCCTGAGGGCTCTGTGGACGCCAGCTTAGGCGCTTCTTCAGAGGAGCACTATCGAACTCAGGGAGGCCGAACCGAATAGGATCCGGCAGGGGGACGTCTCCTATGTAAAACCATTCTGAAGGCCAGTCTTCGGACGCCTTCTTTGGGGTTCCGGATAGATATCCGGTCCCGGCGATGCGCCATAGTTCGGCTCCGCCCACTTGATATATCGACCCCTCTTGAGAACGGGGCACAAGGCAGAACAACTTCTTCCACAGCGCGAAATGAGCCTCGATGCCCAAAAACAGCTCGCAAAGGGCTATGAAGCCCGCAATATGCAATATGGAGGCAGGCGTAAGGTTGTGCAACTGGAGGCCGTAGAACTCCAGGAGCCCCCGGAGAAACAGATGAATTGGAAATCCGAGCCCTCTTATCAAATAAGGGACAAGGCATACCCGCTCTCCTTTAGAGGGATTGGGGACGCTCTCCGCTTGCTCTCCACCATTATAGGTGGCAAGCCCGGCTCGAACCGGGACCATGTAGGCTGGGGGAGAAACCCCTTGGCTTGGAGCGTCACTAGCTCGCTGTGCGGGACGGAGCATCTCTCCCAATCTCCAGGCTGAGGGCTGGGAGGGCGAGAGGAGGAGCTGCGTCGACTGACCATGATGGAATGGATCTCTGTCGGATGCGCTCCGATGAATGCTCGCGATGGGAGGATGGTGTGATTCGGATCTAAATCCTCGTCTCTTTAATAGACAGCTCATTTGTGCAGCTAGGGGGGTAAATGTAAAACACCCTGGCTTTTCGCATTCGTTTGACACGTGGAAGATGGCCATTATTGGGCGGGGAAGCCAAGGAGCGCAATATTCACAAGAAGCTGGACACTATTCAACAGGTATATGGAATTCGGAGAAGAACCCGCCTTGCAATGCCGAAGACAATCAGCGCGCCGGAGTCCCTGTCATTGAAGCCTGGTTCAGGGGCTACTGAGGGAGTCCCGGATTAGGGGGTGTCCGGATGGCCGGACTATAACCTTTGGCCGGACTCCTGGACTATGAAGATACAAGATTGAAGACTTCGTACCGTGTCCGGATGGGACTTTCCTTGGCGTGGAAGGCAAGCTTGGCGATACGAATATGTAGATCTCCTCCCATTGTAACCGACTCTGTGTAACCCTAGCCCTCTCCGGTGTCTATATAAACCGGAGGGTTTTACTCCGTAGGACGAACAACAATCATACCATAGGCTAGCTTCTAGGGTTTAGCCTCTCTGATCTCGTGGTAGATCTACTCTTGTACTACCCATATCATCAATATCAATCAAGCAGGAGTAGGGTTTTACCTCCATCGAGAGGGCCCGAACCTGGGAAAAAACATCGTGTCCCTTGTCTCCTGTTACCATCCGCCTAGACGCACAGTTCGGGACCCCCTACCCGAGATCCGCCGGTTTTGACACCGACAGAGACGTATTAGGCATCCCCAAGCTTAATTCCTGCTCGTCCTCGAGTAGGTAAACGATAAAAAGAGAATTTTTGATGCGGAGTGATACTTTGGCATAATTTCAATGTAAATCTTCTTAATCAAGGTATGAATATTCAGATCCAAAAGATTCAAGACAAAATTTCATATTGACATAAAAATAATAATACTTCAAGCATACTAATCAAAGTAATTATGTCTTCTCAAAATAGCATGGCAAAAGAAAGTTCATCCCTACAAAATCATATAGTTAGGCTATGCTTCATTTTTGTCACACAAAGATGTTCCCAACTTCTATACCCCCAATGACAAGCCAAGCAATTGTTTCATACTTAAATAATCTCAAACTTTTTCAACCTTCACGCAATACATGAGCATGAGCCATGGATATAGCACTATGGGTGGAATAGAATATGATGATGGGGATTGTGTGGAGAAGACAAAAAAGGAGAAAGTCTCACATTGACGAGGATAATCAACGGGCTATGGAGATGCCCATCAATTGATGTCAACATGAGGAGTAGGGATTGCCATGCAACGGATGCACTAGAGCTATAAATGCTCAACAAAAGAAAACTAGTGGGTGTGCATCCAACTTGCTTGCTCATGAAGACCTAGGGCATTTTGAGGAAGCCCATCGTAGGAATATACAAGCCAAGTTCTATAATGAAAAAATCCCACTAGTATGAAAAAGACAACTTATGAGACTCACTATATGAAAAACATGGTGCTACTTTGAAGCACAATATATGAGACTCACTATATGAAGAATAAGGTGCTACTTTGAAGCACAATATATGAGACTCACTACATGAAGAATAAGGTGTTACTTTGAAGCACAAGTGTGGAAAAAGAGATAGTAGCATTGCCCTTTTTTTTGGGCCTTTCTTTTTTTTTCTTTTTGGCCTTTTTCTTTTTTTATTTGGGCGATGCTCTAATATTGATGATCATCACACTTCTATTGATTACAACATAAGGATTACATCTCGAAACTAGAACAAGGTATGACTCTATGTAAATGCCTCCCGCGGTGTACCGGGATGGTGCGATGAATCAAGAGTGACATGTATGAAAAATAATGCATGGTGGCTTTGCCACAAATACGATGTCAACTACATGATCATGCAATGGCAACATGACAAAAGTAAGGTATGTCATGATGATGATGAACGGAACGGTGGAAAGTTGCATGGCAATATATCTCGGAATGGCTATGGAAATGCCATAATAGGTAGGTATGGTGGCTGTTTTGAGGAAGATATAAGGAGGTTTATGTGTGAAAGAGTGTATCATATCACGGGGTTTGGATGCACCGGCGAAGTTTGCACCAACTCTCAAGGTGAGAAAGGGCAATGCATGGTACCGAAGAGGCTAGCAAAGGCGGAAAGGTAAAAGTGCCTCTAATCCATGGACTCAACATTAGTGAAAAGAACTTATATACTTATTGCAATAATTTAGAAGTCATCAAAAATCAAGTACTACCATGCTCCTAGGGGGGTAGATTGGTAGGAAAAGACCATCGCTCGTCCCCGACCGCCACTCATTTTTTTCGAGAGTACGCCAATGGCGTACCATACTTTTATAGAAGGCAGCAAAGAAATTTACAAGATGTTCAGGACCTCTGCGAATAGAGGCTGAAACAGGACACCACACCTACACCGACAAAGAGCACATAAGCTACTCTCTCGCTAGTAATTCTAATCCACCTGCACCGGCCTTCTTACATTCTTCCACTTCATCCTTTATTGTATGTACCAGCTGATGAACGGTTAATTGTTGCTCACGCCTACCAAACACCCTTGCATTACGTTGCTTCCAAAGGGCCCACGTCGTCAGAAGGAGAAGTGAGTCGAATCCATGTCTATGCTGCCTGTTTATTCTTCCTCTGCTGGCCCTCCACCATTGTATCAGGGTGTCATGTATAGATGGTGTCCTAACATCAATACCATAGTGCGCAAGCAAGAGGAACCAAACCTCCCTTGAAAACACACACTGGATGAGTATGTGATCCACATTATCTTCCTCTTGCAAACACGTATAACAAGGTGATGGCTGATCCTGTAGTCCATGGCGTGCTCGCCGATCTAAAGTCCACACCGATACTGAACGGCTAGCGAGATGAAAATTTTGCACTTTAAAGGGGCCCAACATTTCCAAATATATGCTGCTGGCTCGAACTCGGTCAGACCCATGCAAAGCCGCCGATATGTGGATTTTGCAGAGTACGTCCCGGAATTGTCGCTCGGCCAGGAAAAAGTATCTTCCGTCGTCTCGTCCCTCTCCACCTGAGCAATGGCATGTTGCAGCATGTACAACTGCATCTCCCCGACCGCCACTCATAAGGATGCACAAGCCAGGTACACTTCATGTTTCAAATTTGTTACACAACTTTAACCATACATGCATGCTACGGGATTTGCTAACTTCAACACAAGCATTTCTCAAATTCACAACTACTTAACTAGCACGACTTTGATATTATCACCTCCATATCTCAAAAATATTATCAAGCATCAAACTTATCTTAGTATTCAACGCACTCAAAAGAAAGTTCCACATATCTTGAATACCAAGTATATTAACTTTAAGCAAATTACCATGCTATTAACGACTCTCAAAATAATCTAAGTGAAGCATGAGAGATCAAGTTTCTTTAAAACAAATCCACCACCGTGCTCTAAAAGATCTAAGTGAAGCACTAGAGCAAAAATTATCACGCTCAAAAGATATAAGTGAAGCACTATGAGCATAACTATCAAACTCAAAAAATATAAGTGAAGCACAATGAGCATACTATCAAATTCCAATTCATGTATGGCTCTCTCAAAAGGTGTGTACAGCAAGGATGATTGTGGTAAACTAACAAGCAAAGACGCAAATAATACAAGACGCTCCAAGCAAAACACTTATCATGTGGTGAATAAAAATATAGCTCCAAGTAAATTACCGATGGAAGTGGACGAAACAGGGGATGCCTTCCGGGGCATCCCCAAGCTTTGACTTTTTGGTGTCCTTGGATTATCTTGGGGGTGCCATGGTCATCCCCAAGCTTAGGCTCTTGCCACTCCTTGTTCCATAATCCATCAAGAGAATTCACCCAAAACTTGAAAACTTCACAACACAAAACTCAATAGAAATCTCGTGAGCTCCGTTAGAGAATGAAAACAAAATACTACTTTAAGGTACTGTAATGAACTCATTCTTTATTTATATTGGTGTTAAACCTACTGTATTCCAACTTCTCTATGGATTATAAACTATTTTACTAGCCATAGATTCATCAAAATAAGCAAATAACACATGCAAAACAGAATCTGTCAAAAACAGAATAGTCTGTAGTAATCTGTAACTAACGCAAACTTCTAGAACTCAAAAAATTATACCAAAATTAGAAGACCTGGACGATTTGTTTATTGATCATCAGCAATTGGAATCAGTATTTTATCATGTTCTGGTGATTTTTAACAATTCGGGCACTAAGCGCAAAGTTTCTGGAAATTACAGCAAGATCAAATAACTATCATCGAAGAAGATCCAATAGGTCTAGCTTGGCACAAACACTAATTAAAAGATAAAACCACATCTAAACAGAGGCTAGATGGATTATTTATTCCTAAACAGGAGCAAAAACAAAAAACAAAAAATAAAATTGGGTTGCCTCCCAACAAGCGTTATCGTTTAACGCCCCTAGCTAGGCATAAAAGCAAGGATAGATCTAAGTGTTGCCATCTTTGGTAGGCTATCCATAAGTGGCTCTCATAATTGATTCATATGGTAATTTTATTTTATTTCTAGGAAATTGTTCCATGCCTTTCTTTAATGGAAATTGGAATCTAATATTCCCTTCCTTCATATCAATAATTGCACCAATCGTTCTAAGGAAAGGTCTACCAAGAATAATAGGACATGAAGGATTGCAATCTATATCAAGAACGATAAAATCTACGGGAACATAATTCCTATTTGCAAAAATAAGAACATCATTAATTCTTCCCATAGGCTTTTTAATAGTGGAATCCGCAAGATGCAAGTTTAGAGAGCAATCATCAAAGTCACGGGAATCTAGCAAATCACACAAAGTTTTGGGGATACTAGAGACACTAGCACCCAAATCACACAAAGAATTAAACTCACAATCTTTAATTTTAATTTTGATAGTAGGTTCCCACTCATCGTGAGTTTCCTAGGGATAGAAACTTTCAACTCAAGTTTTTCTTCATAAGATTGCATCAAGGCATCAACAATGTGTTCGGTGAAGGCCTTATTTTGACTATAAGCATGAGGAGAATTTAGCATGGTTTGCAACAAAGAAATACAATCAATTAAAGAGCAATTTTCATAATTAAATTCCTTGAGATCCAATAAAGTGGGTTTAGCAACATCTAGATTTTTATTTCTTTCAATCCCACTTTTATCAATTTCATCATCAAGATCTAAAAACTCCGAATTCTTAGAACGCCTTCTAGGTAAAGGAAGATCATATTCAGTTTCATGAGACTCATATTGCAAATCAAAGATTTTATAGGGGACACATCAATAACTTTTAGATCTTCATCTTGATTATCAAAGGAATTAGAAGAACACGCTTTAATAAAGGCATCTTTGGAAGCACGCATCCTAGCGGTTCTTTCTTTGCACTGATCAATGGAAATTCTCATAGCTTTGAGAGACTCATTGATATCATGCTTAGGAGGAAGAGATCTAAGCTTTAAAGAATCAACCTCAAGAGAAATTCTATCAACGTTCCTAGCCAAATAATCAACTTTAAGCAATTTCTCCTCAAGCAAAGCATTAAAATTCTTTTGCGAATTCATAAACTCTTTAACACTACTCTCAAATTCAGAGGGCATCTTGTTAAAATTTCCATAAGAGTTGTTGTAGGAATTTCCATAATTATTAGAAGGATTACTAGGATAAGGCCTACGATTAAAATTCCCTCTATACGCGTTGTTACCAAAATTATTCCTACCAACAAAATTCACATCCATAGATTCATTATTATTCTCAATCAAAGTAGACAAAGGCATATCATTAGGATCAGAAGAAACACTCTTAGTAGCAAATAATTTCATAAGTTCATCCATCTTTCCACTCAAAACATTGATTTCTTCTATAGCATGCACTTTTTTATTAGTAGATCTTTCAGTATGCCATTGAGAATAATTAACCATAATATTATCTTGGAGTTTAGTAGCATCTCCTAAAGTGATTTCCATAAAAGTGCCTCCCGTGGCCGAATCTAAAAGATTTCTAGAAGCAAAATTCAATCCAGCATAAAATTTTTGTATAATCATCCACAAGTTCAAACCATGAGTAGGACAATTACATATCATTAATTTCATTCTCTCCCAAGCTTGTGCAACATGTTCATGATCAAGTTGCTTAAAATTCATAATATCGTTCCTAAGAGAGATGATCTTAGCGGGAGGAAAATACTTAGAGATGAAAGCATCTTTGCACTTGTTCCAAGAATCAATACTATTTTTAGGCAAAGATGAAAACCACGCTTTAGCACGATCTCTAAGCGAAAAAGGAAATAGCTTCAATTTAACGACATCATTATCGACATCTTATTTCTTTTGCATATCACATAAATCAATGAAGCTATTCAGATGAGTAGTGGCATCTCCACTAGGAAGGCCGGCGAATTGATCTTTCATAACAAGATTCAACAAAGCAGTATTGATTTCACAAGATTCAGTATTGGCAAGAGGAGCAATTGGAGTGCTAAGGAAATCATTATTATTGGTATTGGTGAAGTCACACAATTTGGTAGCATCTTGAGCCATCGCGACAACAAGCAATACAACACACGAGCAAACAAACGGACGAGGAAAAGGGCAACGGAAAGAGAGGAGGAGATTGGGAAGAGAGGGCGAATAAAACGGCAAGGGTGAAGTGGGGGAGAGGAAAACGAGAGGCAAATGGCAAATAATGTAATGCGAGAGATAGGGATTGTGATGGGTACTTGGTATGGTTGACTTTTGCATAGACTCCCCGGCAACGGCGCCAGAAATCCTTCTTGCTACGTCTTGAGCTTGCATTGGTTTTCCCCGAAGAGGAGAGGATGATGCAGCATAGTAGCGTAAGTATTTCCCACAGTTTTTGAGAACCAATGTATCAATCCAGTAGGAGGCCACGCGCAAGTCCCTCGTACCTGCACAAAACGATAGCTACTCGCAACCAACGCGATTAGGGGTTGTCAATCCCTTCACGGTCACTTACGAGAGTGAGATCTGATAGAGATAATATTTTTGGTATTTGTCGGTATAAAGATGCAAAGTGAAAAGTAAAAGGCAAAGTAAAACAAAGCAAGTATAAAAGTGATGGAGATTGATATGATGAGAATAGACCCGGGGGCCATAGGTTTCACTAGTGGCTTCTCTCAAGAGCATAAGTATTCTACGGTGGGTGAACAAATTACTGTTGAGCAATTGACAGAATTGAGCATAGTTATGAGGTTATCTAGGTATGATCATGTATATAGGCATCACGTCCGTGACAAGTAGATCGAAATGATTCTACATCTACTACTATTACTCCACTCATCGACCGCTATCCAAAGATGCATCTAGAGTATTAAGTTAAAAACAGAGTAACGCCTTAAGCAAGATGACATGATGTAGGGAATAAATTCATGCAATATGATAAATACCCCATCTTGTTATCCTCGATGGCAACAATACAATACGTGCCTTGCAACCCTTTACATCCTTTGGTAAGGACACCGCAAGATTGAACCCAAAGCCAAGCACTTCTCCGTTGCAAGAACTACCAATCTAGTTGGCCAAACCAAACGGATAATTCGAAGAGACTTACAAAGATAACTCAATCATACATAAAAGAATTTAGAGAAGATACAAATATTATTCATAGATAAGCTGGATCATAAACCCACAATTCATCGATCTCAACAAACACACCGCAAAAAGAAGATTGCATCGAATAGATCTCCATGAGAGAGGGGGAGAACATTGTATTGAGATCCAAAAAGAGAGAAGAAGCCATCTAGCTACTAACTATGGACCCATAGGTCTGAAGTAAACTACTCACACTTCATCGGAGAGGCTTTGATGATGATGTAGAAGCCCTCCGTGGTGGATGCCCCCTCCAGCGGAGCTCCGGAACAGGCCCCAAGATGGGATCTCGTGGATACAGGAAGTTGCGGCGGTGGAATTAGGTTTTTGGCTCCTGTTCTGATCGTTTGGGGGTACGTAGGTATATATAGGAGGAAGGAGTACGTCGGTGGAGCTTCGAGGGGCCCACGAGGTAGGGGGGTGCGCCCTGGGGGGGCGCCCTCCACCCTCGTGACCGCCTCGTGGCTTTCTTGACGGAAGGTCCAAGTCTCCTGGGTCTTATCTGATGAGAAAATCACGTTTCCGAAGATTTCATTCCGTTTGGACTCCGTTTGATATTCTGTTTCTTCAAATTACTGAAAAAGGCAAAAAACAACAATTCTGGGTTGGGCCTCCCGTTAATAGGTTAGTCCCAAAAATAATATAAAAGTGGAAAATAAAGCCCATTATAGTCCAAAACAATAGACAAAGTAGCATGGAGCAATCAAAAATTATAGATACGTTGGAGACGTATCAGGGATGGACAATGCAGATGCAAAGGAAGATAACATCTACTCAGATTTCACCCTAGCGAGGCCAAGGAAACAAAATCTGGATGATCGACCGAGAGACATTCAGCACTCCGCTTCTAATGTTCTCCTTGATGTACTAGCGTAACCCATTTAATATGGTTTGGTATCTTGAACATCAAGTAAAAGGTCAGACTTTGGGAGCACAAGAATCCGTAAGGAATAACTACGGAAGTAGTATCCTACGAAATCCTTGTGGGGAGGTGGCCAACTTTCCCAATCAAGGTACTACAATAATGGGTCTTCCGGTTGGGTGTGTTGGCCACGACATCCACTTTACCGGGTTACAGATAGACCAATATTGTAGTTCTTGGGAAATGTTCCAATCATCATATCTGCCTGAGATTCAGATCTGGTTGGTGTCAGAATATTCCAGACTCATCAAGTCTAGGAAGAAGAATGAAAGTTTGCAACACAAATCCACGAGATGACGTTGCAAGATTCTCGAGGAATGAACTACGATAGCAAGCCCCAAAACATGATCTGGTTCTGCTACAACATGTGAACACGTTGTCCAAGACAAGCATGACCACGTAGTAGTCTTATAATAAAACACTACCGAGTTCAGGTGGGGAACCATCAACGAGGATATCGAAGTCCCTACATAACTCCGGGTTAGCTCTTATGAAGGAACTCCTTCTCCTTGAACAAATCAGTCAGTGGCTTGGTATGCTAGGGACGCATATAGAATGGAGGTTGCAAGTCTCCAAACCACATAATACTTCGCACATATGCATGACTGATTTGGGGTGATTCCAGAGGAAGCAACATTAACTTTCTCGAATCCACGGCGACAACTTGCATCAAATGCACACGAACTGGAGGAAGTCACTTCTCACATCCAAACATATGCTTCATGAGCTAGCATGAGCAAATGCTTTCAAAAGTTTCCAACACTAGCTTAATGTTCAACATGAATCATGGAGGAGACAAGATGCTGCTGATGGGCTCAACAGCAACTCATTGGAATTTCCATATCACTGGACTTCCACCATTATGTGAACAATGTGATAGTATTGGTCAGACCAAAAGATGTAATGGTGTATGCTCGAGGAATCAACCACGAGTAAGACAACATTACGAATATCGTTGGTTCTGATTTGATTTAAGGATAGCCACACTCAAATCAAGGTTTGGACAAGACAATAGATTCAACAACCGATCACGAGGAACAATCGATGAAGATATCATCTCTCTTCAACACACACACACAAGGATATCACTTTGGAAATTAACTAAGTTGGACAAGCTTTTATCTTCCAACTCTCCAAGTTGTTGTTTAGCTTGACCAACTAGCTCAGGGGTATCCCACACAGATTCTTGGAGAATGTCTAGTTTTCAAGAAACCAACTTGACCACGAATTCAACATAGCGATCAGGTGACAACCTGGTGATACTTCCGAGAAGATATTCGGAAAAATCACGAACCACCGATATGCTACTAAGCTCGAGAACAATCTTTCTTTTCAGGGCAAGACGATATAATCAAACGAGCAAGGGATTGACACAATCCGAACTTATTGATCGAAGAGTGCACTAGGGATATGGACTAGGTAGCACAACCTATCTTAGAATGATGATTCAAGAACCAACACGCTAAGAATGAGAGTAGTGTCCATTAACTACCGAGCAACAAAGTTGTTAGGAGTATAGATTTCACATCAGGATTCACTTGTCGGCATTCCGGTTATATTAACACAGGGACCGAGGAATAAATAATGATGGAGAGAGTATCACTGTATTAAGAGTTCGTAGGCTGGTGTGCAATTCCCATGACATTCTTGATATAAAGATGGAAATACTCCAAGGTAGAACAGAATCAAAAGCTGGATTGGCATTTTGATTTGCGGAGTACAACTTCTTTGACCCAATCCTGGATATGGATAAGGTACTGGAGTTTGTTTCTCCTAGTCATTCCGGAATAGAATGGCTTGACGGACCACAAGAGTAATAGGCATCGATGAACGAAGGCACGCATACTCTTGACTATCAATTGATAGACGAAGGTCAGAAAACAACTAAAAAGGGACAACTCAAAGGAACATACGATTTTCTTAGTTGTGGGTGCATAGATTAGCATGTCGAACGAGTTCAACATATTTCTTCCGGATAACCCATGCAGAAAGGTAGGACTGGCAGATTCACAATGCATAATGGAGAACCCATCAAGAGCACTCTAGTTGTGATCTTTTGGTTCAAAGAACTTCTGCCATGAATGGTTCATAGTATTTGGAAGAAGGAAATACCACGAACCTCGAGGACTAACACCAAGGTTACTAATAATCTAAGGAAGCTAGCAATTACTATCAACATGAAGTAAGTAGGGTGAATCTCGGGTTCAAAACCCGGAAATAGAATACCTACTAACTAAATGGCATCACGGGATGCTTTCAAGAATAATGGCCAGGATCATCACACTGGGGATGCAAAAGCATTGCTAGATTACTAGATGATCCCCTAAGATACCTAGGGTCATAATAATAATTCCAACATATACGACGAGGTAACGGAGTACCTCAACTCGACGATTAGTGTGGTTAATCTGGCCCAAAGGAACATAGAGAATGGTAGGAAAGGATTTGCAAATGCATCAGACTATTTAGAAACCTGGGATGACTCGGACAGCATAACGGCTGTAATGCTCAAAAGATTTGAGACATCCTGCAAAAATGGTGGCATAACCACTCAGAAGCACAATATCAAGGTTCTGAGCTCACCTAACAACACACGGAAGTAGTAGGAACTGAAGTGAAGCTTAAATCCAACAGTCCTATGAGTCTACGGATTAGTAACACGTGATCCTGATAGATAGAAGAGAAGCCTAGTTCTTAATCCCCGTAGAAGAGAAGAGTGTTGGGGAATGTAGTAATTTCAAAACTTTTCTTACGCACACGCAAGATCATGGTGATGCATAGCAACGAGAGGGGAGAGTGTTGTCTACGTACCCTCGTAGACCGAAAGCGGAAGCGTTAGCACAATGCGGTTGATGTAGTCGTACGTCTTCACGATCCGACCGATCAAGTACCGAACGTACGGCACCTCCGAGTTCAACACACGTTTAGCCCGATGACGTCCCTCGAACTCCGTTCCAGCCGAGTGTTGAGGGAGAGTTTCGTCAGCACAACGGCGTGGTGACGATGTTGATGTTCTACCGACGCAGGGCTTCGCCTAAGCACCGCTACAGTATTATCGAGGTGGACTATGGTGGAGGGGGGCACCGCACACGGGTAAGAGATCAATGATCAATTGTTGTGTCTATGGGGTGCCCCCTGCCCCCGTATATAAAGGAGTGGAGGAGGGGGAGGGCCGGCCCTCTCTCTATGGCGCGCCCTAGGGGAGTCCTACTCCCACCGGGAGTAGGATTCCCCTTTTCCTAGTAGAACTAGGAGCCCTTCCAAGTAGAACGAGTAGGAGAGAAGGAAAGGGAAGGGAGAAGGAGAAGGAAGGAAGGGGGAGCCCCCCCTCCCTAGTCCAATTCGGACTAGTCCATGGGGAGGGGTGAGGCCACCCTTTGGGGCCTTTCTCTCCTTTCCCGTATGGCTCATTAAGGCCCAATACGAATTCCCGTTACTCTCCGGTACTCCGAAAAATACCCGAATCACTCGGAACCTTTCCGATGTCCGAATATAGTCGTCCAATATATCGATCTTTACGTCTCAACCATTTCGAGACTCCTCGTCATGTCCCCGATCTCATCCGGGACTTCGAACTCCTTCGGTACAACAAAACTCAAAAAATCGTAATATAACTGTCATCGAAACATTAAGCGTGCGGACCCTACGGGTTCGAGAACAATGTAGACATGACCGAGACACGTCTCCGGTCAATAACCAATAGCGGAACCTAGATGCTCATATTTGCTCCTACATATTCTACGAAGATCTTTATCAGTCAAACCACATAACAACATACGTTTGTTCCCTTTGTCATCGGTATGTTACTTGCCCGAGATTCGATCGTCGGTATCTCAATACCTAGTTCAATCTCGTTACCGGCAAGTCTCTTTACTCATTCCGTAATACATCATCTCGCAACTAACTCATTAGTTGCAATGCTTGCAAGGCTTAAGTGATGTGCATTACCGAGAGCGCCCAGAGATACCTCTCCGACAATCGGAGTGACAAATCCTAATCTCGAAATACGCCAACCCAACAAGTACCTTCGGAGACACCTGTAGAGCACCTTTATAATCACCCAGTTACGTTGTGACGTTTGGTAGAACACAAAATGTTCCTCCAGTAAACGGGAGTTGCATAATCTCATAGTCATAGGAACATGTATAAGTCATGAAGAAAGCAATAGCAACATACTAAATGATCGATTGCTAAGCTAACGGAATGGGTCAAGTCAATCACATCATTCTCCTAATGATATGATCCCGTTAATCAAATGACAACTCATGTCTATGGTTAGGAAACATAACCATCTTCGATTAACGAGCTAGTCAAGTAGAGGCATACTAGTGACACTCTGTTTGTCTATGTATTCACACATGTATTACGTTTCCGGTTAATACAATTCTAGCATGAATAATAAACATTTATCATGATATAAGGAAATAAATAATAACTTTATTATTGCTTCTAGGGCATATTTCCTTCAGTCTCCCACTTGCACTAGAGTCAATAATGTAGTTCACATCGCCATGTAATTTAACACCAATATTCACATATGTATGTGATTAATACCCATAGTTCACATCGTCATGTGATCAACACCCAAAGGGTTTACTAGAGTCAATAATCTAGTTCACATCGCTATGTGATTAACACCCAAAGAGTACTAAGGTGTGATCATGTTTTGCTCGTAAGAGAAGTTTAGTCAACGGGTCTGTCACATTCAGAGCTATATGTATTTTGCAAATATTCTATGTCTACAATGCTCTGCACGGAGCTACTCTAGCTAATTGCTCCTACTTTCAATATGTATCCAGATTAAGACTTAGAGTCATCTGGATCAGTGCCAAAACTTGTATCGATGTAACCCTTTACGACGAACCTTTTGTCACCTCCATAATCGAGAAACATATCCTTATTCCACTAAGGATAATTTTGACCAATGTCCAGTGATCTACTCCTAGATCACTATTGTACTCCCTTGCCAAACCAGGGCAGAGTATACAATAGGTCTGGTCCATAGCATGGCATACTTTTATAGAACCTATGACTGATGCATAGGGAATGACTTTCATTCTCTTTTTATTTTCTGCCATGGTCGGGATTTGAGTCTTACTCAATTTCATACCTTTGCAACACAGGCAAGAACTCTTTCTTTGACTGTTCCATTTTGAACTACTTCAAAATCTTGTCAAGGTAAGTACTCATTGAAAATCTTATCAAGCGTCTTGATCTATCTCAATAGATCTAGATGCTCAATATGTAAGTAGCTTTACTAAGGTCTTTTTTTTAAAGAACTCCTTTCAAACACTTCTTTATGCTTTCCAGAAAAATTCTACATCATTTCTGATCAACTATATGTCACTCACATATACTTATCAGAAAGGTTGTAGTGCTCCCACTCACTTTCTTGTAAATACAGGCTTCACTGCAAGTCCGTATAAAACCATATGCTTTGATCAACTCATCAAAGCATATATCCCAACTCCGAGATGCTTGCACTAGTCCATAGATGGATCACTGGAGCTTGCACATTTTGTTAGCACCTTTCGGATCGACAAAACCTTTTGGTTGCATCATATATAACTCTTCTTCCAGAAATCCATTCAGGAATGCAGTTTTGACATCCATTTGCCAGATTTCATAAAATGTGGCAATTGCTAACATGATTCGGACAGACTTAAGCATAGATACGAGTGAGAAACTCTCATCGTAGTTAACACCTTGAACTTGTCGAAAACTTTTTGCGACAATTCGAGCTTTGTAGATTGTAACACTACTATAAACGTCCGTCTTCCTCTTGAAGATCCATTTATTTTCTATGGATTGCCTATCATCGGGCAAGTCCACCAAAGTCCACACTTTGTTCTCATACATGGATCCTATCTCAGATTTCATGGACTCTAGGCATTTTGCGGAATCTAGGCTCATCATCGCTTCCTCATAGTTCGTAGGTTCATCATGGTCTAGTAACATGACTTCCAGAACAGGATTATCGTAGCACTCTGGTGCGGACCGTACTCTGGAAGACCTACGAGGTTCTGTAATAACTTTATCTGAAGTTTCATGATCATCATCATTAGCTTCCTCACTAATTGGTGTAGATGTCACAGGAATCGGTTTCTGTGATGAACTACTTTCCAATAAGGGAGCAGGTACAGTTACCTCATCAAGTTCTACTTTCCTCCCACTCACTTCTTTCGAGAGAAACTCCTTCTCTAGAAAGGATCCATCTTAGCAACGAATATCTTGCTTTCGGATCTGTGATAGAAGGTGTACCCAATAGTTTCCTTTGGGTATTCTATGAAGACGCACTTCTCCGATTTGGGTTCGAGCTTGTCAGGTTGAAACTTTTTCACATAAGCATCACAGTCCCAAACTTTAAGAAACGACAACTTTGGTTTCTTGCCAAACCACAGTTCATAAGGCGTCGTCTCAAACGGATTTTGATGGTGCCCTATTTAAAGTGAATGCAACTGTCTCTAATGCATAACCCCAAAACGATAGTGGTAAATCGGTAAGATACATCATAGATCGCACCATATCCAGTAAAGTGCGGTTATGACATTCGGACACACCATTACGCTGTGGTGTTCCATGTGGCGTGAGCTGTGAAACTATTCCACATTGTTTTATATGAAGGCCAAACTCGTAACTCAAATATTCTCCTCCACGATCAGATCGTAGAAACTTTATTTTCTTGGTACGATGATTCTCCACTTCACTCTGAAATTCTTTGAAATTTTCAAATGTTTCAGACTTGTGTTTCATTAAGTAGATATACCCATATCTACTCAAACCATCTGTGAAGGTCAGAAAATAACGATACTTGCCACGAGCATCAACACTCATTGGACTGTATACATCGGTATGTATTATTTCCAACAAGTCAGTAGGTCGTTCCATTGTTCCGGAGAACGGAGTTTTAGTCATCTTGCCCATCAGGCACGGTTCGCAAGTATCAAATGATTCATAATCAAGTGATTCCAAAAGTCCATCAGCATGGAGTTTCTTCATGCGCTTTACACCGATATAACCCAAACGGCAGTGCCACAAATAAGTTGCACTATCATTATTAAATTTGCATCTTTTGGCATTAATATTATGAATATGTGTATCACTACGATCGAGATCCAACAAACTATTTTCATTGGGTGTATGACCATCGAAGGTTTTATTCATGTAAACAGAACAACAATTATTCTTTGACTTTAAATGAATAACCGTATCACAATAAACATGATCAAATCATATTCATGCTCAACGCAAACGCCAAATAACATTTATTTAGGTTTTACACTAATCCCAAAAGTATAGGGAGTGTGTGATGATGATCATATCAATCTTGGAACTACTTCCAACCCTCATTGTCACTTCCCCTCAACTAGTCTCTGTTTATTATGCAACTCCTGTTTCGATTTACCAATCTTAGCAACAGAACAAGTATCAAATACTCAGGGGCTACTATAAACACTAGTAAGGCACACATCAATAACCTGTATATCAAATATACCCTTGTTCATTTTGTCATCCTTCTTATCCACCAAATATTCAGGGCATTTCCGTTTCCAGTGACCATTTCTTTGCAGTGTAAGCACTCAGTTTCAGGCTTTGGTCCAGCTTTGGGCTTCTTCGCGGGAGTGACAACTTGCTTGTCATTCTACTTGAAGTTCCCTCTCTTTCCTTTGCCGTTTCCTTGAAATTAGTGGTCTCGTCAACTATCAACACTTGATGTTTTTCTTGATTTCTACCTTCGTCGATTTCAGCATCGGAAGAGCTTGGGAATTGTTTCCGTTATCCCTTGCATATTATAGTTCATCACGAAGTTCTACTAACTTAGTGCTGGTGACTAGATAATTCTGCCAGTCACTATCTTATCTGGAAGATTAACTCCCACTTGATTCAAGCGATTGTAGTACCCAGACAATCTGAGCATATGCTCACTGCTTGAGCTATTCTCCTCCATCTTTTAGCTATAGAACTTGTTGGAGACTTCATATCTCTCAACTCGGGTATTTTCTTGAAATATTAACTTCAACTCCTGGAACATCTCATATGGCCCATGACGTTTCAAAACGTCTTTGAAGTCCGGATTCTAAGCTGTTAAGCATGGTGCACTAAACTATCAGGTAGTCATCATATTGAGCTAGCCAAACGTTCATAACGTCTGCTTCTGCTCCTGCAATAGGTCCGTCACCTAGCGGTGCATCAAGGACATAATTATTTCTGTGCAGCAATGAGGACAATCCTCAGATCACGGATCCAATCCGCATCATTGCTACTAACATCTTTCAACACAGTTTTCTCTAGGAACATATCAAAATAAACATATGAAAGCAACAACGCGAGCTATTGATCTACAACATAATTTGCAAAATACTACCAGGACTAAGTTCATGATAAATTTAAGTTCAATTAATCATACTAGTCGTCAACCCGTGCACCTGCACGGGCTAGATATTTATCTATGTTTTATCCCTATTTTGTAATAAATATACTTATACATTTTGTAGGCATAAAATAGTAAAAATTAAACATGAATATGTTTTGTAATTATGATTTTTTATTGTTCCAATCTCCAAATCTCTTCTTTTAGGGAACAATCTCCAAATCTTGAAGGTCTAAATATGATGTAAACCAATCATCCACAACAAAATGATATTATACAAACACACATAGGCTATAGTATGATGGCACATCTAGATGTGCTTTGCATACATGCCTAATGGACACATGGTATGGAGAAGCAATGCATCAGTCTTTACATCAAATGAAAACCTCGATAGAATGGTGCAGAAAAAATAGTAGTCCTGCATGGCTGAGTGTCCTGTGGTGCCATTTCACAATCCAATGTTGTAAAATGGATGGAGGTGGCTGGTGACCGGTCAGTTTATGGTGGTCACCGCCTGGTTCTCGATCTTGATTTTCCTGAATCAAAGCAACACTCCAGACTGGACAACTGCAACATGATGTAGAGAAGGCTTCTCTTGCTTGGCACCTATATAACACACGACAATCAAATGAGCAGCCAAGATAGTTTATGGCTGCAGAATCAAACATACCTTTTCCTGATTTTTTTTCCTGGATAGCAAAGAGAGAACAGAAGCAAGAAGTTATGGAGGTGAAAGAGGCCAGGAGAGCCTGGCGCTTCATTCCATGGTTAAAATAAATCATATGTTGATCCGACGGACAAATTTGTCTAAACTCCATATTCAAAACGGAGGCACAATAACTTTGGTTTGTTTGCTTTGGCCAATGATTTAGTGGTTAACAAAGGAATTACTCAGATAATTGCTAAGAATGGTGTGCATTTTTACCAAATATGGATACCAGTGTAGTATTCGGATGGGCCTCCACACCCTTTGGCGTTTAGTTTGTTCCTGGCTCTATGTTTTGCCTTTTTGATATGTGTGTTAACTTGTTGGATGTTTACATATCAGTTATGTAGATGCTGGTGCGAACTCTGTATACTTACAGAAAAAGTATTCCACGAGGACATTCATTTTTGCTTGGTCATAAAGTGAGTAAATTCACAGATTTCTATGAGGAAATAATTGTTATTGAAGACACATACATTGTTAGACTTAAACACGAATTAGTAGTACACGGCATGTGTACGGAGTGGTTTGGTAGGATTCCTAGTCCAACTAGGATTAGTATTCCTGGCCAACTCGGTCATGTACGTAGCTAGGTTAGCCTAGTATATATATGGACCAGCCCCTGTAATCTAACGTACCTTGAGCAGATTTGAAGCAATAAAGTAGCAGGAACGACACGTTCCTGTAGCCATCAAACAAGCTATTCTCGTGTGCGTGCGTGTGTTCCGGCCGGCTGGCCGTTGTGTACGTACAGGAGGCGTTCTACAGATCGATTAGCTAGAACAGGCTAGCTTTGGTCTGTGCTTGCTTGCGCCGGCGTTGTGTGTGGGTCGATCAAGGTCTGGTGCTAGCTTTCAACGTGAGTTGAGACTAGCTTTGCACTGCGGTGCATCTCGGCGTAAAGGAACTTCATCGAGTTTGTCAGCAAGCTTCGTTCTTCGTTGTCGTTCATCGTCGTTCGTCACCCTCGTCAAAAAGTACTCGGCGTCGGCACTGGGCCAACAATTGGTATCAGAGCCAGGTTGATCTTCTAGTAACGGAAGATCATGTCGGACGACGAGAAGACCAAGCAGCTGGTGGAGTACTCCGGGGTGGCTAAAGTAATTGCTGCTCCGGTGAGATCGGAGTATCCACGATTCGACCGTGGAAACTTCATGGTGTGGGCGACCATGATGTAGTGGGCGCTCGAGGCCAATGAGCTCTGGGAAGCCGTCGACCCCGGCGGTGATGAGTACCTGAAGGGTGGTGCCTTGTATCGGAAGGATCGCAAGGCTATCACGGCCATCTGCTCGGTGATGGCGGTGGACGTGCAGCAGCATCTTATCTCGAAGACATCAGCGAAGGAGGCATGGGACACGCTCAAGACGTTGCATCTAGGGCACTCGCGTGTGCGCGAGGCGAACTTGCAAACTTTGCTGAAGAGTTACGAGAATATGAGGATGGGAGAAGACGAGACGGTGGACGCCTTCGCAGCGAGGGTTGCTTCCATGGTGAACGGGATTCGCGGTCTCGGAGAGAAGTTAGAGGACATCTCTGTGGTCCGGCGTTTCCTACGTGCCGCTCCACCGCGCTACATGCCGATTGTGTCAGCGATCGAGCAGTGTGTTGATCTCAAGATTCTCACTTTGGATGATCTGGTTGGTCGCTTCAAGGCCCATGACGAGCGGATGAAGCTGAGTTACGGTGATGCAAAAGAGGATGAGTACCTGATGCTAACGCGTGCTCAGTGGCTGGCATTGGTTTCCAAGGAGAACAATTTCGACAAGGCGTCCGGTAGCGGCGGAAAGTACCGTCCCGCAAAGGACACCGACGAACAGTCGGAGAAGCCAAAGAAGAAAAAGTTCGACAAGAGGAAAATCCGCTGCCACAACTGTAAACTGCTCGGGCACTTTAAGTCGGAGTGCAAGAATCCCCCGAAGGAAAAGGCGCTCATGGTCCAGGAAGATGATGAAGGTGATATGATGTTGATGTGTGAACTCGTGGACGAGGAGGATCCAGTTCTTCAAGCATCGTCTAAAGAAATTGTCGAGCTCCGTGAAGAAAAAGTTCGCTCTCAAGATCATAGTTCGGAAACTCGTGTCGAAGCTACGGACGCGTGGGGTGATTCCGAAAGTTATGTCGATGTTACAGACATAAGTGCTAACTTCGCTGGAGCAGATGCAGCGATTGCTGCGTGTGCTCGGCCATGGAGAAGCAGTCTTCGTGCGATGCGTCCAGAAAAAATAAAGGCGTACGTGGCGCCGGAAGTCCATGAAGAAACAACAGACACAAGTGCTACGACCGTTGTTGGTGTCGATGCAAAGCTGGCCAAATATACAGTGAACACGGACGCATCGGAAGAAGCTGGTGCATCATCGACCTGTGCGGCTAGGTTGAGACACACTGGAGAGTGTTCTGAAAATAGGACCAGCTCGATGGTATCCGGTGGTCAGTACGCAGTAGCGACAGCATGCAGCCCATCACGCAGCAGGCGTGAAAGCCATGAAGCAAGTGGGCCTGGTGGTTCAGGTGGTGGTGAGCTAGGCTCTTCACCAGGAGGTTTTCAACCAGGCATTAGCAGCATGCGACATGGGTTAAAGCTTGCTGCACTAGGCGTTGCACCTGAGGAGCAGGTCAGCAGTCTATGCGGACCAAATGGCTCGCACGGAGGCGTACTGGGAGGGACCCCGGCTGCACCAACTGTTTTGTATGCAGTGGAAGAGGTTTGTTTGGCATCTGCGTTCTTTCCAAAAGTAATGGAGGAAAGTACACTGTCACCTACACCCATGCTACTAAAGCCGGTATTACACCCCTATTCGGAGAAAACTCTTCGGATGCTTGACCCGGTAAAGGTGAAAAGGAGTGGGTGGCAGTGTCTAACAAGCGCCGAGGAACCGGCGGATTTTGAGGATGCAAACACGAAGGAGTGTTGGCGTCACGCTATGGAAGAGGAGTTGAGGTCGATCCACGACAATAATGCATGGGTGCTTGTGGATCTTCCCAACAATGAAAAAGTCATGGATCTCAAGTGGGAATTTATGATCAAGAAAGATGCCGAAGGGTTCGTGAAGCACAAAGCAAGGCTAGTAGTCAAAGAGTACGTGCAAGAGGAAAGTGTGGACTTTGAAGAAGTGTTCGTTCCATTCAAAGGATGGAATCGGTGAGATTACTCATAGCCCTTGCGGTCCAGGAATCATGGAAGATACATCACATGGATGTAAGATCCGCGTTTTTGAATGGGGAGTTAGAAGGAGATGTTTATGTGAATCAGTCACCGGGATTCATCAAGGAGGGAGAGGAACACAAGGTATTAAAGCTACACAAAGTCTTGTACGGGCTACGCCAAGGCTCTCGGGCATGGAACATCAAATTTGATCGGACGATGATTTCTCTTGGATTTGAGAAAGCCCCACTAGAGCATGCAATGTACAAGAGAGGTGAAGGAAAGGATCGTCTACTAGTTGGCATCTACGTCGACGACCTGTTGACAACTGGAGCAGATGAAGAGGTGATTGCAAAGTTCAAGCTACGAATGAAAGAGTTTTTGAAGATGGATGATCTTGGTATTTTGAGTTACTACCTCGGGATGGAGGAACATCAAAAGCCGGAGGGGATCACACTATGCCAGGAGGCATATGCAAGGAAGGTACTTGAAAGTCGTGGCATGAAAAATTGCAATCCAGCTGATGCTTCGTTGAAACCTCGTCTTGAGCTGAGCAAAAAGGAGATGGTGAAACTACTCGGCTACAGTGGTAGTGACAAGGAAAGAATTGTCGACGACCGTAAGAGTACTTCGGGTGTGGCATATTTTCTTGGTGGAGCATATTAAGTTGGCTATAACGAAAGCAGAAAGTGGCGACATCGACTTCAAGTGAAGCAGAGTGTCAAGGTGTGTGGCTAGGGAGGCTACACGGTGATCTCATGGATCGAGATCCGGAACCAGTAGTGCTCAACGTTGACAGTGAGCCTATGTTTTTTCTACATGAGGATCCAGTGCGGCGTGAAAGGAGCAAGCACATTGATACGATGTATCAATATATAAAGGACTGCATGGAAGAAGGGAAGATGGAGGTCAACTACAATCGCACCGATGATCAGCTGGCGAACATCCTAACCAAGGCTTTGGATCGAGAGAAGTTTTGGAGATGTAAAGAAGGATTGGCGTCCGATCTGTGATGTGACCACATCGTGTTTAGGGGGTGAATGTTAGACTTAAACACGAATTAGTAGTACACGGCATGTGTACGGAGTGGTTTGGTAGGATTCCTAGTCCAATTAGGATTAGTATTCCTGGCCAACTCGGTCATGTACGTAGCTAGGTTAGCCTAGTATATATATGGACCAGCCCCTGTAATCTAACGTACCTTGAGCATATTTGAAGCAATAAAGTAGCAGGAACGACACGTTCCTGTAGCCATCAAACAAGCTATTCTCGTGTGCGTGCGTGTGTTCCGGCCGGCTGGCCGTTGTGTACGTACAGGAGGCGTTCTACAGATCGATTAGCTAGAACAGGCTAGCTTTGGTCTGTGCTTGCTTGCGCCGGCGTTGTGTGTGGATCGATCAAGGTCTGGTGCTAGCTTTTAACGTGAGTTGAGACTAGCTTTGCACTGCGGTGCATCTCGGCGTAAAGGAACTTTGTCGAGTTTGTCAGCAAGCTTCGTTCTTTGTTGTCGTTCGTCGTCGTTCGTCACCTCGTCAAAAAGTACTCGGCGTCGGGACTGGGCCAACATACATAACGTCAAAAGAAACTATTTTTTCTCTTTCTTAAATTCCTATAGATTTTTCCATTGACATATGTTGTATATATATGTCATGGTTTTGTACTTGTCTTGTTAATGATCAAATTTCTATATAATTTTCTGTAGGTAAAGTGGGGATTTCTAGCTATTGGAAATATACACATATATATGTACCTGAATATGACATAGTTAATTGTGCGTGCATGAGATCTCTGTCACCTATGATGCAAGAAGGCTTAATTTTAAGTGTTACTTCCAGCTATGAGTATATTAATTAATATGAGAATTTCGGCATATATATTTTTCTATTAATTATTGCTAAACTTCTGTGAAAAAAAAGACATGTGTAGGCTTATATGGCACTATGCGTCAAAGTATTAACCATATGCATGATTAAGCAAGATTAACTGAAGCAACGAATTCCTAGAGCATATAGGAGATGAAACCCACTTGATATATACCTGAAGACACGTACACATACACACCCCATGGAGCTGCCACCGGTAATTAAGTACTCTCCGGCCAGAAGATCAAACATCTTGTCATGGTTACATTATTTGATCCTCAGTAGTTCACCTCGTGAGTCATCGACTTGCTCATCAACATGTGAGCTCACCGAGCGTCATGTGGCAACAATCTATTGGTTCTCTTGTGGTTATGGCCGAGACCCCATGCGAAGAGCAGACGTGAGAGGCGTGCTGCAAAATAATAAAATGCATTAATAAATCTTGCAATATGAATCCCATTATATTGTTGAAGGCATGGATCACACATCCTTCTGACTTCATATATAGTGCACTCCAAACTGTGACGAATTCCATACAGAAGAAGACAATAGCTCAGCTAAATAAACGCAGGTATGGGGCACAGGGAATAATAGCTAAGAATTCGTGCAATGACACCCAGATAAAAATGTGCAAGATGGTAATAAAGAGGAAACTTTTATAAACTGAACGCAGCATGCAACAATGCAGAGAAGGAGAATTACATTAGTCGCATAACTAAACATTCAAAGAATACATGACTATCAGTAATTGGTTGCTGCTACTACCGCTTTCATTTGTGCTTTCTGTGGTCATCAGTTTATCAGCCAACTGAACTAAGCGACCATCAAGTAGATGCTGAGTTTTCTCTTAGAAAATTGCAGACAGACTCACCTTCCCGTAGGAGACGATATGTCCATGGTTTATCAAGTACTTGATTGCTGCTACTCAACACCAGGCGAAGGCTAGTTAACTACTCGTGTTATCCTCCTCCCCCGTCCTCCAATGCTTTCGTTCACACTATCCATTATGATCAATTCATTACCCAAAACTGAACCAAGCTACCATCGGTAGATTCTGCACAATTTGCTCTCAAAAAATTGGAGAGGTACTCTGCATGCCTATCGTTTTGTAGCTGGCCCCGGAAATCAAAAGCAGCAGCATCAGTCTGCACGATAACAATCCGCACATGATGTCTTCTTGGTATCTACGAAGATCCGGAAATTCAAAACCAGCAGAATCATGTCGGTAAACAAATGCAAATCGGTGTTAATGCAATGGGAAAAATTCTACATACCTGTGTCGTTGCATAGCACACACGATGTTAGAGTTAATCGTGTGTCCATCTATATGTGTTCATGTAGGAACCTATACCTGGCCGGCTTGGAATAGGTCTAGGTTAGTAATATATATACATGTAACCCCCGTGTAATCTGTCATCAGGAAAAGCAATAAAGAGAAACAGGAGCCTCACGCCCCTGTTGCTTTCAATCGATCGATTCGAGTTGTGCATGTGTCCTATTCTTGCCGAGAGGTTTCGCCGAGGAAGTCGATTCGATCAGGGTGCAGCAGAAGCTGATCAGGCTGTGTGTAACGAACGCACATGGGCTAGGCAGAAAATCAATCAAGCTGCTCGTGTGTGTGCCTACGATCTAGCTCTGGACGTACATGCGTTGTGCTTGGTTGAATCGATCCAGCGTTCTAAAATCCTACACACTGATCATGTACATATCGAATTGCATGAGATTAACCATGAGAAGGAATCAGAAAGGACGAAGGGATTGGTCCTTACTGATGCCGATTGGCGAATATCTGCGAAATGATTCATCTATCTTTTCCTGAGAGGTTCCGCTGAG
Organism: Aegilops longissima; assembly: GCA_021605205.1. NCBI lineage: Eukaryota > Viridiplantae > Streptophyta > Magnoliopsida > Poales > Poaceae > Aegilops > Aegilops longissima. The sequence goes on from CM038681.1 coordinate 25,423,441, forward strand.
GGAGTCCATTGATCATGGAAGCAACCTGGCTGTGCGTAGGTACATACACATATTTCTCTTTGGTTAGACGTACGTGCATGAGCCAGGCAGAAAATCAATCAAGCTGCTTGTGTGTGTGCTTACCATCTAGCTTTACACGTACATGCGTTGTGCTCGGTTGAATCGATCCAGCATTCTAAAAATCTATATAGCGATCATGTACATGTCAAATTGAGCGAGATTAACCATCAGGAGGAATCAGAAGGGACGGAGGGATTGATCCTTACAGATGGCGATGGCGAATATCCAGAGTAGGATTCATCTATCTCTTTCTCCCCATCACCTGAGGTCCCACTATCCACCACTGCAACTGGTACATATACAGATGGACGTAGGGTTCAGGGAGTAGAATGTAGGCACGGTTCCCCATCGAGAGAAGAGAAGAGAGAACGGGGGAGGGGGCTAGCCGCCGGGAAGGACTTGACTTGTGAGATCGGGAGAGTTTTTTTTCTTTTGCTGACCCAGGGGAAGGAGGGAATCACGGGATTGTTTCTTTTAAAGCAGAATCATGAGATATTGGGAAGGAGAGAGTCGTGAGAGGTAGGGAGAGATGCTTCGATCTACAGATATCCTTTAAATTTTTTTTGACAATTCCTTTTTTTAACACGACAATACGTAATTCATCTGATGGCTCTCACAATTTCTATGAATTTCTATTTAATAACATGGTAATGTTTATGGAGTTATTAGATGAAAGAGTTAGGTTATGGAAAAGAGATACGTCTTTATTTCTTTTCTGAATAGTTACGTCTGTTTTTTTATTCTTGTGTGAGTCGATCTACACCGTAATAATTCTGTCCCACCAAATTAACGGCTCATAAAATCTAATTAATGTGGTAATTTCTTGGGAGTCTCTAATTAGTATAGGTATAGATAGATAGATAGATAGATTACTTAAGAACTCCCACTTAGATAGACATCCCTCTAATCCTCTAAGTGATCACGTGATCCAAATCAACTAAACCATAACCGATCATCACGTGAAATGGAGTAGTTTTCAATGGTGAACATCACTATGTTGATCATATCTACTATATGATTCACGCTCGACCTTTCGGTCTTAGTGTTCCGAGGCCATATCTGCATATGCTAGGCTCGTCAAGTTTAAGCTGAGTATTCTGCGTGTGCAAAACTGACTTGCACCCGTTGTAGATGGACGTAGAGCTTATCACACCCGATCATCACGTGGTGTCTGGGCACGACGAACTTTGGCAACGGTGCATACTCAGGGAGAACACTTTTATCTTGAAATTTAGTGAGAGATCATCTTATAATGCTACCGTCAATCAAAACAAGATAAGATGCATAAAGGATAAACATCACATGCAATCAATATAAGTGATATGATATGGCCATCATCATCTTGTGCTTATGATCTCCATCTCCGAAGCACCGTCGTGATCACCATCGTCACCGGCGCGACACCTTGATCTCCATCGTAGCATGGTTGTCGTCTCGCCAATCTTAAGCTTCTACGACTATCGCTACCGCTTAGTGATAAAGTAAAGCATTACAGGGCGATTGCATTGCATACAATAAAGCGACAACCATATGGCTCCTGCCAGTTGCCGATAACTCGGTTACAAAACATGATCATCTCATACAATAAAATATAGCATATGTCTTGACCATATCACATCACAACATGCCCTGCAAAAACAAGTTAGACGTCCTCTACTTTGTTGTTGCAAGTTTTACGTGGCTGCTACGGGCTTAGCAAGAACCGTTCTTACCTACGCATCAAAACCACAACGATAGTTCATCAAGTTAGTGATGTTTTAACCTTCGCAAGGACCGGGCGTAGCCATACTCGGTTCAACTAAAGTTGGAGAAACAGACACCCGCCAGCCACCTGTGTGCAAAGCACGTCGGTAGAACCAGTCTCGCGTAAGCGTACGGGTAATGTCGGTCCGGGCCACTTCATCCAACAATACCGCCGAACCAAAGTATGACATGCTGGTAAGCAGTATGACTCGTATCGCCCACAACTCACTTGTGTTCTACTCGTGCATATAACATCTATGCATAAAACCTGGCTCGGATGCCACTGTTGGGGAACGTAGTAATTTCAAAAAATTACCTACGCACACGCAAGATCAGGGTGATGCATAGCAACGAGAGGGGAGAGTGTTGTCTACGTACCCTCGTAGACCGAAAGCGGAAGCGTTAGCACAATGTGGTTGATGTAGTCGTATGTCTTCACGATCCGACCGATCAAGTACCGAACGTACGGCACCTCCGAGTTCAGCACACGTTCAGCCCGATGACGTCCCTCGAACTCCGATCCAGCCAAGTGTTGAGGGAGATTTCGTCAGCACAACGGCATGGTGACGATGTTGATGTTCTACCGACGCAGGGCTTCGCCTAAGCACCGCTACAGTATTATCGAGGTAGACTTTGGTGGAGGGGGGCACCGCACACGGCTAAGAGATCAATGATCAATTGTTGTGTCTATGGGGTGCCCCCCTGCCCCCGTATATAAAGGAGTGGAGGAGGGGGAGGGCCGGCCCTCTCTCTATGGCGCGCCCTAGGGGAGTCCTACTCCCACCGGGAGTAGGATTCCCCTTTTCCTAGTAGAACTAGGAGCCCTTCCAAGTAGAAGGAGTAGGAGAGAAGGAAAGGGAAGGGAGAAGGAGAAGGAAGGAAGGCGGCGCCCCCTCCCTAGTCCAATTCGGAATAGTCCATGGGAAGGGGTGCGGCCACCCTTTGGGGCCTTTCTCTCCTTTCACGTATGGCCCATTAAGGCCCAATACGAATTCCCGTAACTCTTCGGTACTTCGAAAAATACCAGAATCATTCGGAACCTTTCCGATGTCCGAATATAGTCATCCAATATATCGATCTTTATGTCTCGACCATTTCGAGACTCCTCGTCATGTCCCCGATCTCATCCGGGACCCTGAACTCCTTCGGTACATAAAAACTCATAAACTCATAATATAACTGTCATCGAAACCTTAAGCTTGCGGACCCTACGGGTTTGAGAACAATGTAGACATGACCGAGACACGTCTCCAGTCAATAACCAATAGCGAAACCTGGGTGCTCATATTGGCTCCTACATAACAACATACGTTTGTTCCCTTTGTCATCGGTATGTTACTTGCCCGAGATTCGATCGTCGGTATCTCAATACCTAGTTCAATCTCGTTACCGGCAAGTCTCTTTACTCGTTCCATAATACATCATCTCGCAACTAACTCATTAGTTGCAATGCTTGCAAGGCTTAAGTGATGTGCATTACCGAGAGGGCCCAGAGATACCTCTCCGACAATCGGAGTGACAAATCCTAATCTCGGAATACGCCAACCCAACAAGTACCTTCGGAGACACCTGTAGAGCACCTTTATAATCACCCAGTTACGTTGTGACGTTTGGTAGCACACAATGTGTTCCTCCGTTAAATGGGAGTTGCATAATCTCATAGTCATAGGAACATGTATAAGTCATGAAGAAAGCAATAGCAACATACTAAACGATCGATTGCTAAGCTAACGGAATGGGTCAAGTCAATCACATCATTCTCCTAATGATGTGATCCCGTTAATCAAATGACAACTCATGTCTATGGTTAGGAAACATAACCATCTTCAATTAACGAGCTAGTCAAGTAGAGGCATACTAGTGACACTCTGTTTGTCTATGTATTCACACATGTATTACGTTTCCAGTTAATACAATTCTAGCATGAATAATAAACATTTATCATGATATAAGGAAATAAATAATAATTTTATTATTGCCTTTAGGGCATATTTCCTTCAAAGAGGATGACTCAGATCAGAAGGCCATAGGGTAAAGGAGTAAAAAGAGCCTTATGTTTCATCCCACAATCAATTCCCTTATATAACTAAAGCATTTCTAGACTCAACTTCGACCAGTTTGGCTTGGTAATCCTACAGGCAGATAGGCTCTGATACCAAAGCTGTCAGGACACCGATTCTAAGTCACACCGATCTAGCCTGTAACACCTCATATCACTTTGCGGCCCCACGCACGGTATTCCCACGGGTATCGCCTTACCATGGCCCGGGACCGTTTGCGCCTTTTGGCTCACGTATATGATAGTGTCGCTAGCATCTATATGACAGAGAACCCGGGCTGACATGTGTAACATCCCAAATTTCCTATTTGGAATGTTTTACAATTATAGCTAAGCATCTATGCATTCTGTTTGAATTTGAGTGCCATTTGAAGTTTCAGAAGAGTTTGAGTTGTTGGCATTTGAATTCAAATTTTGGCAAGTGGAAATTATTTTAAAACTATGCCTGATAAATACTTGAGAAAAAGTATGAGAGGAGTAAACATGACACTCCAAAAATATCAGAGGAAGAAACATTGCCAAAAAGTTTGAATTCAAATTTGAGTTTTATTTGGAATTTTAGAAAAAAAATATTTTTTTATAAAGTTTGGATTTTGCCCCTGGAAAAATGTTCAAATGATAGGGAATATTCCCCTGATCATTTTGATATATATATGTCCTATATAAAATATTTATATGTATATTATTTTCTCTCTCTCTAATTATTCAAAAAATAAAATTAGAAAAAGAAAAGACCCAGCGCCAGCCCGCCCACCGCCCAGCCAACACTGGCAGCCCACGAACCGGCCCACCCAGCGCCACCAGCGGCTCCAATGATCACCCGGCCGAGCCGGCCCAGCCGCAGCAAGCCAGCCCACGCCGCGCCGACTCCTTTACCGTTCGGTCGCCCGACCGAACGCCTCCTCACTTTCGCTGACGGGTGGACCCCACCCGTCTTCCTCAAGACGCCACCCGCCCGCGCCGCCGCTCAAAACCCGCTATCCCGGGATCCGCCCGATCCCTTCACGGATCTTTCCCTCCTCCAAGCCGAGGCGCCCCTATAAATACCCCCACCCGACCGATTCCCCCCCTCACCCCTCGCTGACCCTCTCCTCCCTCCATAGCGCTTCGCCGGAGCACCCGCGCCGCCGCCGCCATTAGCTCCACTCCGACCCACCCGGCCAGCCCGAGCTAACTGACCCCACCTCGAGCTCACCTCGTCGCGCCAGCGCCGCCGGAGACCTCCGCCGACGCCCCGCCACCGAGTCGCCGGAGCACTCGCCGCCCGAGCCGCCGTCGCCGTCGCCGCCTCGGTACGTCGCCGGAACACCTCGCCGCCGTTGGATCTAAACCCAACGGTTTAGATTAGATCCCCGAAGGGGTATGTTATTTAAATAAAACCGGTTTTGTCCCGATTAGTTCCGGTTTATTTTAGTTAGGGTTTTCTTAGTTGAACCGGCCGCCTCGGTTTAACCCTAGGGCCCGTTTTAGTTATATTACGCCGAAGCGTTATATAGGCCCATTAGCCGTTTTTCTTTATTTTTCGTTTTCTGTTTTAACAGAATAGTTTCAGATTTGAAAAATTCATATCTTTTAATCTACTTAATATTTTTAAGTGATTCTTTTTTTGTTGGTTTGCAAATTTCCTATAGTTTCTGTAGAAAATATAATTAGCCATGTTAAATTTATTTAAAATTGCTTTATTTTAAATTTAGACAGAATAGTAAATCTGCTATAAAAGAGTTAGGAAAATTATTTTTTGTGATTCTTTTGTCACAACTTTGTTTTGACATTTACTAACCGTAGGAATTTATTTGGGCATTTTAGGATTTATAAAAAATAGTTTTAATCAGAATCATATTATTCTTAATTAATTAACTAGCTACTGTTTTCCTGTTGCTTTAATTAGCAAATAAATTTATTTTTCATGAGAGATAGATTATTCTAGGTTAGTTTCTGTAACTTTAGAGCATGAACTTTTATTTATAATAAATAAAACTTTTATTTTATTTTTCTTACTAGAATTTGCTTTAGGCCTAATAGGAGTTTTATAATAGATTTTAAGGTGATTCTTTTTGCTCCTAGTTGCTTGATGAATTCTTTTCTGTTAGGTAGCATAAACCCATGCTTAGGTTCTGTTAAGAAAATTTTGATATGTAAAACTATTTTTAGTTGTTGCTTGATGTAGGAAAACTTTGAGTTGAATTTCTTCGAGTTTTCTTTGGGTTTTGATTCGTTTGTTTTGTGTGTTATGTTAACATGCTATTGTGTTAAGTGATCATATGCTATATGCTTATTATGATTGTTGTTTGCCTCGGTAGAATTTCCGGTCTGAAGCTTGCTACCACGAGTCCCTAGCTTACGAAGATCGTCAGCAAGGCAAGTCATTGATCATGTTTCTTTACAATACCTATGATTTTGTTGCATTAGAATTATACCTCCCACCATGCATGCAGTAGGAGAAATTTGAAGTTATGTTCTTGAGTAGTATCATGTGGTAGGATGAACCAATTCCCTTGTTACCATGACCGGGACGAAGTAGCTTATTTTGCTATGCTCGTGAGACGGGATTGGTTGAGTGAATTCATAAGAGAGATGTGAGAGTCAAGATGATGACAACCCCATGAACTTCAAGCTCAAGATGGACTTGAATTCACTCTTGGGTGGAGGGCGGTTGTGGGCACCCTAGAGAACCCAGTGGTTGGCGGGATGCATGCGAAGTGCCATGACATCTTGCGAAAGCTTCACCCAGCCACGAAGAGACGGATGTATACCCCATTGACGGAAGCTTACCTGTGCAGCCGCAAGCCATTATGGGCTCGGCTTGGTCAACCCTAGTTGTGACTCGGCGGACGGTACTACGAGATGTAGAAGAACGGTAGGATTGGATGGGTACGGCGGTGGCGAGAAGAACTCTTGGAAGACCCTGTTTCGTTCATCCGTCTTCAAACACCATGAAGTGCGAAGACTTAAAAGGAGGAGCGATTCTTGCGGGTAAAGTCGCAACCCTCTGCAGAGAAAAGATCTAATCGATTAGCCGTGTCCCCGGTTACGGACAATTTGAGCCTCTGGAACTTGGAAGTATTCGGAAATCTCAACACTAAAATTAATAAATTAATTGAGGGGGTTATGACTTAATAATTTGGGAATGAGACATTGGTTGGCGGAACCATCTCAATAACTACCAACAATTTTGTAGTATTTGCAAGCAAGTCCACTGTAGTAGGGAAAAATTGGCTTTTCGCAAAATGATGAAACTTAGAGCCCCACAGCCAAATTGCATATAGTGTTAGTAATTTTATCATTGTTCTCTCTTCATGACTTGCCAGCATATTCAAAATGCTGACCTACACGGCTGCAACGTCTTATGTTGCAGAGGAGTATTCCGATCAGGATTGAGGCTACGATCCGCGCTTGGCGATTGCCCTTTGGAGTCGGATGGACTCGCTATTCTTCTACGCTTCCGCAGCTTTACTTAGTTTATTTCTCATGAGTTGGCCTTCGGCCGAATTTATTCTATTGTAATAAAGACTCGATATGAGAATCGTGTAATAAATTCAGGTGTGATTGAACTTTGATTATTTCATCAATGTCTTGTGAGTGCCAAGATGATCTTGGGATGGTATGCGGATACGAGACTTGACCGATTTTGGGTCAGGTCGTTCTGAGATGGTATCGAGCACACGCCGACCGTGGGGCGTAACCCCTAGGATCGGAAAGCCATAGGAAGAGACTATTTATTTTATATCCTTATCATTCCGTAATCCTCCCTGTTCATTTCTGACTTCTCTCGATTTTCAACATTTTAGATGGCGCGAGTTCACCCCAGTTTGCTACGGAGTTTTGCAGACAGATGAGGCGATGCCATTCGGCAAGAAGCTGGTCCAGATGGTGAAGAAGCTGAAGATTGCTCTGCCCTCGATCACCGGAAGCCTACCAATGCACTTCCGATGGATACCGCTCTGAGGATCGAGGTGCATATTCGAGGAGAGAACCGGAGGGCATCTGAGCCTATTGACTTTGAGTTTACCGATTTCAACTGGATCCTCGGAAGGGACATGGCGATATATCGTGCACTTGGACATCTCCGAGAAGAGTACAGGGCCGAGCTCGATCCATCAGACCTCACCATGGTTTCTCGTAGAGCAAGGAATGGAGATATCATCAGTACCGTAGAGGACGACTCCATTCTCTCGTATGTCCAAGACTTGGAGTGTCTCCTCAGGAAACGGGAGATCCAGACTCGCCGTAACTCGAAGGTACACAGGAGGCTGTTGTTCCGTGAACTGGAACTAGAAGAGAAGGCACACGCAGACTTCCTTGACCATGAGGAAGAAATCGCGGACTTCATGGAGAGAGTCGACGATCTGAAGATGAAGGTTGCCGCAATGGAGGAAAAGATGGACTTGGGAGAGGACCTTTTTCCGAGTGGAGATGACGGACCCCTCGTGAGCAATGATCAGGATTACGAAGGGAGTTCCACTGGAGAAAGCCGCAAGAGGAGGCGCCGCAACAGAGGACGCCACACCGGAGGACGCCGCACCAGAGGACGCAAGGATTAGTGATGAAGACATTTAGCCGACCACCATGTTATTTTATTTTTCCGTCGATCAGTTAGGCCGTTATCGTCGATTAGTCGTGAGCATTTTGTAATCAAGTTTGAACCATGTTTGAGTGGAATGAATAAATGATTGGTGTGATTATGATTGTGCATTCATATGGGTAGTGATATTTTCTCATTAGACCATTGTTCTATTCTAATTTCCTCATCCACTCCAAAACACCACATGCCTCCGAGACGTGACCCCGGTCTCAACTTTCCGCCGGAGCTCACCCAGCTGATCCAGCAGCAGAATGCCCTCATGCAGATGCTCATTCAGAACCAGAACAACAACAACAACAACAACAACAATCCACCGCCACCACCCCCTGTTGACAACTTGACTCGATTCCTAAGGCTGAATCCGCCAGTGTTCTCTAGCAGCACTGAGCCGATTGTGGCCGATGATTGGCTCCGCAAGGTCGGAAGAGAGTTAATCACTGTTGGATGCATTGATGCAGAAAAGGAGCGCTTTGCCGCACATCAACTTGATGGACCTGCAGCTTCTTGGTGGGAGAACTACACCGCCACTTATCCCATCGGCACCATCACGTGGGATCAGTTCCAGCAGGCTTTCCGCACCGCTCATGTTTCAGCTGGAGCCATGAGTCTGAAGAAGCGTGAGTTCCGCAACTTACGCCAGGGGAACCGTACTGTGGGGCAGTACGTGGATGAGTTCAGCAAGTTAGCTCGCTATGCCCCGGATGATGTGGCCACAGATGCCGCAAAGCAGGAGAAGTTTCTCGAGGGACTCAATGACGAGCTGGGTATGCAGCTTATGGTGGCTACCTTCACCAACTACCAGGAGCTGGTAGACAAGGCCACCATACTTGAAGGCAAGCAGCAGCAGATTGATAGCCGCAAGTGGAAGTACAGCCAGGGGAAGTACAACTCAGGAGCTCAGCAGAAGCCCCGTTATGCCCCATACTCAGGAGGGCATACCCATCACAACCATGGAGGACATAACCATGGAGGAAATGGGAACAACCGCAACCAGGAAAACAAGTCAGGCAATGGCAATGGCAATGGAAACGGTAACGGGAACCAGCATCGTCCTGCCCCGGCTCAGAAAGATCTGAGTCACATCACCTGTTTCAAGTGCCAGAAAACAGGGCACTATGCCATCGACTGCCCGGAGGCCAAGCAGAGGAATGGAAACGGCAATGGAAGCTCAGCGAAGAAGCCCAACCCTTTCCCTCGTGCTCAGGTGAACCACATTGACGTGGAGGACGTCTATGATCAGCCAGACACTGTGGTTGGTAAGTTTTTATTGAATTCACGTTCAGTATTGGTACTCTTTGATTCTGGTGCAACACATTCATTCATATCAAGGGTAGTTGTGGAAAAGTACGGGTTGCCCACTAAAACCCTTAGAAGCCCACTTCGCGTCAGTTCCGCAGGAGGAGAAATGATGGCAGGTTTAGGCTGTCATGCAACCCTCAACATCGGAAACCATAAATTTCCTGCAGACCTCATAGTATTGGAAACCCAGACCTTGGATGTAATCCTAGGAATGGATTGGTTGACGAAGTTTGAAGGAAACATAGACTGTGCCCGCAAGTCGATTCTGCTCACCACCCCGGAGCAGAAGAGGATCAAGTATGTATCCAGCATAGCCGATGAAGAATCGGTGAATTCCCTCACGGAGTTGTTCAGGGAGGAAGTGCCGATGGTGCAAGATTTTCCGATGTGTTTCGGAGGAATTACCAGAATGCCACCGGACAGGGACATTGAATTTCTGATTGAGTTATTGCCCGGCACTGCCCCAATATCCAAGAGACCCTGTCGGATGCCACCGAACGATTTGAAAGAAATCAAGAATCAAATTAATGAGTTATTGGAGAAGGGATATATTCGGCCAAGCTCATCACCTTGGGGAGCCCCAGTTCTTTTGGTAGAGAAGAAGGATGGAACCTTGAGAATGGTTGTGGATTATCGTTCGTTGAACGACGTGACCATCAAGAACAAGTACCCTCTGCCAATGATTAATGATCTATTTGATCAGCTAGTTGGAGCCAAGGTATTCTCCAAGATCGATCTTGATCGAGGTATCATCGATTGAAGATCCGTGAAAAGGATATACCCGAAACAACATTCACTACCAGGTATGGTTTATATGAGTATACCGTCATGTCATTTGGATTGACTAATGCTCCTGCATACTTCATGAATTTGATGAACAAGGTATTTATGGAATATCTGGACAAGTTTGTCGTGGTGTTCATCGATGATATACTGATTTTCTCCAAGAGCAAGGAAGAGCACAAGGAACATTTGCGTCTAGTTCTGGAGAAACTTCGAGAACATCAGTTGTATGCCAAGTTCAGCAAATGTGAATTTTGGCTAAAGGAAGTCGGATTCCTCGGACATGTTATTTCAGGAGAAGGAATAACAGTTGACCCCGCCAAGGTTGAATCAGTCACCGATTGGCAGTCGCCCACCTCAGTTAAGGAGATCCGCAGTTTTCTCGGACTCGCAGGATATTATCGGAGGTTTATTGAGAACTTCTCGAAGATTGCCAAGCCCATGACTGAGCTGTTGAAGAAGGAAGCCAAGTACATTTGGACCGAGGATTGTGAAGCCAGTTTCCAGGAATTGAAGAAACGTTTGGTTACAGCCCCAGTACTGATTTTGCCGGATATACACAAGGATTACCAGGTATATTGTGATGCTTCTCGTCAGGGACTCGGAGGAGTACTCATGCAGGAAGGAAAAGTTGTAGCTTATACCTCCAGACAGCTACGACCTCACGAGATGAATTATGCCACACATGATTTGGAGTTAGCAGCCGTAGTGCATGCACTCAAGACCTGGAGACATTTCCTCATCGGAAACCGTTGTGATGTTTACACAGATCATAAGAGCTTGAAGTATATTTTCACGCAGAAAGAGTTGAACCTCAGGCAGAGGAGATGGCTAGAGTTAATAAAGGACTATGACATGAGACTGCATTATCACCCAGGGAAAGCTAATGTTGTAGCAGATGCTTTGAGCCGTAAGAGTTATGTGAATACTCTTATAGCAGGAGGATTACCCCAGGAGTTAGTCGATGACCTCAGAGATCTCCGACTGGAGATATTCCCGAGAGGATATGTTGCAACTCTGGAAGTTCAGTCCACTTTGGCCGAAAGGATTCGTGAAGCCCAGAAGTCGGACAAGGAAATTGAGGAGATAAAGAAAAAGATGAATGAAGGAAAAGCCAAAGGATTTCGTAAGGATGAATACGGAGCTATATGGTTCGAGGATCGCATTTATGTGCCCAATGATCCCGAACTCAGGAAGCTAATTCTTCAGGAGGCTCATGATTCACCGTACTCGATTCACCCCGGTAACACCAAGATGTACCTGGATTTGAAGGAAAGTTTCTGGTGGACATGTATGAAGAAGGATATTGCCGAGTACGTAGCAGTATGCGATGTTTTCCAACGAGTAAAGGCGGAACATCAGAAGCCAGCAGGGTTACTTCAACCTTTGCCGATTCCCGATTGGAAATGGGAAAAACTTGGAATGGATTTTATCACAGGATTACCCAGGACCCGTTCAGGTTATGATTCTATCTGGGTAGTGGTTGATCGGTTGACCACGGTAGCTCACTTCATTCCCGTGAAGACTACCTATACCAGTGCTAAGTTGGCCAAGATATACATGACCAGGATCGTATGTCTGCATGGAGTTCCGAGGAGTATCGTGTCAGATAGAGGAACACAATTTACCTCAAAGTTTTGGAATCAGTTACATGAAACTTTGGGTACGAGGCTGGAGTTTAGTACAACTTTTCATCCGCAGACAGATGGACAGACCGAGAGAGTCAACCAGATTCTGGAGGACATGTTGAGAGCTTGTGTGCTAGACTATGGGTCTAGCTGGGATGATAATTTGCCCTACGCAGAATTCTCATACAACAACAGTTATCAGGCCAGTCTGAAGATGGCCCCTTTCGAAGCTCTATACGGAAGGAGGTGCAGAACACCATTGCTGTGGGATAGTGTTGGAGATCGATCACTTTTCGGTTCCGATCTTATCAGAGATTCCGAAGAGAAAATCAAACTGATTCGGGATAGACTCAAGATAGCTCAGTCGAGGCAGAAGAGTTATGCCGACGATGGCGCAAGGAAGTAACTTACGAAGCGGGAGACCGAGCATATCTTCGTGTGTCCCCACTTCGTGGAATCAAGAGGTTCGGTGCCAAAGGAAAGTTAGCACCCCGATTCATTGGCCCCTACAAAATCCTCGAACATCGTGGAGAAGTTGCTTACAAGTTGGAATTGCCGGAAGGATTGTCCGGAGTTCATGATGTCTTCCATGTTTCTCAGCTGAAGAAATGTCATGCCGACATGGCTGATATTCCGTTGAGAGACACAGTGCCCCTAGAGGCCATACAGCTCGACAGTGATCTGACTTATAAAGAGAAACCCGTCCGAATTCTCGAGACTGCGAACAGAGTCACCCGCAGCAAGATCATCAAGTTTTGTAAGGTGCTGTGGAGTCATCACTCCGAGGAAGAAGCCACCTGGGAGCGAGAAGAAGACCTCCTTCGAGACCACCCGCACCTATTTGCTAGCCAACCCGAATCTCGAGGGCGAGATTCATCTTAAGGTGGGTAGGTTTGTAACATCCCAAATTTCCTATTTGGAATGTTTTACAATTATAGCTAAGCATCTATGCATTCTGTTTGAATTTGAGTGCCATTTGAAGTTTCAGAAGAGTTTGAGTTGTTGGCATTTGAATTCAAATTTTGGCAAGTGGAAATTATTTTAAAACTATGCCTGATAAATAATTGAGAAAAAGTATGAGAGGAGTAAACATGACACTCCAAAAATATGAGAGGAAAAAACATTGCCAAAAAGTTTGAATTCAAATTTGAGTTTTATTTGGAATTTTAGAAAAAATGATTTTTTATTAAGTTTGGATTTTGCCCCTAGAAAAATGTTCAAATGATAGGGAATATTCCCCTGATCATTTTGATATATATATGCCCTATATAAAATATTTATATTTATATTATTTTCTCTCTCTCTAATTATTCAAAAAAAAATTAGAAAAAATAAAAAGACCCAGGCGCCACCAGCCGATCGCCCAGCCAAAGACTGGCAGCCCACCGAACCCGGCCCACCCAGCGCCACCAGTAGCCCAATGAGTCACCGGCCCAGCCGCAGCAAGCCAGCCCACGCCGCGCCCGACTCACTTACCATTCGGTCGCCCGACCGAACGCGCCTCCCCTTTTCGCACGACGGTGGACCCCACCGTCTTCCCCTCAAGCCGCCACCCACCCAGCGCCGCCGCTCGAAACCCCATGATCCCGGGATCCGCCCCGATCCCCTCACCGGATCTTTCCCCTCCTCCAAGCCGAGGCGCCCCCTATAAATACCCCCACCCGACCCCATTACCCCCCTCGCCCCTCGCCCGACCCTCTCCTCCTCCATAGCGCCGAGCACCCGAGCGCCGCCGCCGCCATTAGCTCCACTCCGACCCACCCCGGCCACCCCGAGCTAACCTGACCCCACCCCCGAGCTCACCTCGTCGCGCCGCGCCCGCCGGAGACCTCCGCCGACGCCCCCGACCACCGGAGTCGCCGGAGCACTCGCCGCCCGAGCCGCCGTCGCCGTCGCCGCCTCGGTACGTCGCCGGAACACCTCGCCGCCGTTGGATCTAAACCCAACGGTTTAGATTAGATCCCCAAGGGGTATGTTATTTAAATAAAACCGGTTTTGTCCCGGTTAGTTCCGGTTTATTTTAGTTAGGGTTTTTAGTTGAACCGGCCGCCTCGGTTTAACCCTAGGGCCCGTTTTAGTTATATTACGCCGAAGCGTTATATAGGCCCATTAGCCGCTTTTCTTTATTTTTCGTTTTCTGTTTTAACAGAATAGTTTCAGATTTGAAAAATTCATATCTTTTAATCTACTTAATATTTTTTAAGTGATTCTTTTTTTGTTGGTTTGCAAATTTCCTATAGTTTCTGTAGAAAATATAATTATCCATGTTAAAATTATTTAAAATTGCTTTATTTTAAATTTAGACAGAATAGTAAATCTGCTATAAAAGAGTTAGGAAAATTATTTTTTGTGATTCTTTTTGTCACAACTTTGTTTTGACATTGCCTAACCGTAGGAATTTATTTGGGCATTTTAGGATTTATAAAAAATAGTTTTAATCAGAATCATGTTATTCGTAATTAATTAACTAGCTACTGTTTTCCTGTTGCTTTAATTAGCAAATAAATTTATTTTTCATTAGAGATAGATTATTCAAGGTTAGTTTCTGTAACTTTAGAGCATGAACTTTTATTTATAATAAATAAAACTTTTATTTTATTTTTCTTACTAGAATTTGCTTTAGGCCTAATAGGAGTTTTATAATAGATTTTAAGGTGATTATTTTTGCTCCTAGTTGCTTGATGAATTCTTTTCTGTTAGGTAGCATAAACCCATGCTTAGGTTCTGTTAAGAAAATTTTGATATGTAAAACTATTTTTAGTTGTTGCTTGATGTAGGAAAACTTTGAGTTGGATTTCTTCGAGTTTTCTTTGGGTTTTGATTCGTTTGTTTTGTGTGTTATGTTAGCATGCTATTGTGTTAAGTGATCATATGCTATATGCTTATTATGATTGTTGTTTGCCTCGGTAGAATTTCCGGAGTGCGAAGCTTGCTACCACGAGTCCCTAGCTTACGAAGATCGTCAGCAAGGCAAGTCATTGATCATGTTTCTTTACAATACCTATGATTTTGTTGCATTAGAATTATACCTCCCCACCATGCATGCAGTAGGAGAAATTTGAAGTTATGTTCTTGAGTAGTATCATGTGGTAGGATGAACCAATTCCCCTTGTTACCATGACCCGGGACGAAGTAGCTTATTTTGCTATGCTCGTAGACGGGATTGGTTGAGTGAATTCATAAGAGAGATGTGAGAGTCAAGATGATGACAACCCCATGAACTTCAAGCTCAAGATGGACTTCGGAATTCACTACTGGGTGGAGGACGGTTGACGGGCACCCTGGAGAACCCAGTGGTTGGCCGGGATGCATGGAGAAGTGCCATGACATCTTGCGGAAAGCTTCACCCAGCCACGAAGAGACGGATGTATACCCGTTGACGGAAGCTTACTGTGCAGCCGCAAGCCATTATGGGCTCGGCTTGGTCAACCCTAGTTGTGACTCGGCGGACGGTACTACGAGATGTAGAAGAACGGTAGGATTGGATGGGTACGGCGGTGGCGGAAGAACTCTTCGAAGACCCTGTTTACGTTCATCCGTCTTCAAACACCATGAAGTGCGAAGACTTAAAAGGAGGAACGATTCTTGCGGGTAAAGTCGCAACCCTCTGCAGAGAAAAGATCTAATCGATTAGCCGTGTCCCCGGTTACGGACAATTTGAGCCTCTGGAACTTGGAAGTATTCGGAAATCTCAACACTAAAATTAATAAATTAATTGAGGGGGTTATGACTTAATAATTTGGGAATGAGACATTGGTTGGCGGAACCATCTCAATAACTACCAACAATTTTGTAGTATTTGCAAGCAAGTCCACTGTAGTAGGGAAAAATTGGCTTTTCGCAAAATGATGAAACTTAGAGCCCCACAGCCAAATTGCATATAGTGTTAGTAATTTTATCATTGTTCTCTCTTCATGACTTGCCAGCATATTCAAAATGCTGATCTACACGGCTGCAACGTCTTATGTTGCAGAGGAGTATTCCGATCAGGATTGAGGCTACGATCCGCGCTTGGCGATTTCCCTTTGGAGTCGGATGGACTCGCTATTCTTCTACGCTTCCGCAGCTTTACTTAGTTTATTTCTCATGAGTTGGCCTTCGGCCGAATTTATTCTATTGTAATAAAGACTCGATATGAGAATCGTGTAATAAATTCAGGTGTGATTGAACTTTGATTATTTCATCAATGTACTGTGAGTGCCAGCATGATCTTGGGATGGTACAGACACAGAGACTTGACCGATTTTGGGTCAGGTGGCTACAACATGACTAGTCGTGAACCCAAAGTGGCACTAACTTACGGGCACAGGCATACATGAATCAACATCGAGCATGTCGGTCGGCAGCGTGCGAATCCGGGCTGTAGCACTGGGCTAACAGGACTCCGGGAACCCGGGCTGTAGTAGGCTAGGCAGGACTCCGGATGTCACCGCGTGACATTTCCCTGAAAGGACAGACACATGAACAAAGTGAATCACATGCCGGCCAGTCAAGTGTTCCGGAGCAGTAGTGCTGGGCTAGCAGGACTCTGGTGAACCGGGCTGTAGCGGACTACTATGGCTCAAGGGAGCACAAGACTATATTTCCCCATAAGAGAGGCTACCAAGGATAAACAACTAGGTTGTCGGATCCCACACATACCAAGCATTTCAATCATACACACAATATACTCGATATGTGTAAATACAACATGGCATCACAACATAACTCTACGACTCAAGTATTTATTCATTAGGCTCCGAGGAGCGAGATATTACAAACATGGGTCTCTCGAGCCAGCATTCAGAGCATACAAGTCAAACACATGCGGAAGCTTAACATGTCTGAGTACAGACAACTATAAATGAAAAAGGCTGAGAAGCCTGACTATCTACCAGATCCTGCCGAGGGCTCAAGATCGTAACTGAGGTAACAAGTTAAACGTCGAAGTCCACGCGGAACTACTAGCGTGACCGATGTCTCTCTGCAAAAACATAAAATAGGCAAACGTGAGTACAAATGTACCCAACAAGACTTACATCAGAACTAACTACATATGCATCATTATCAACAAAGGAGGTGGTGGAGTTTAACTGCAGCAAGCCAGCTTTGACTCGGTGGCTATCCTGAACTACGACTGCAAGTAACTCTTTTGAGGTGGCGCACACGAGTCCACATATTCACCATATCAATACACCACTATGGATCCGCTCCTGTCACCCTACGAGAATGCCATCCATAGCACTCACGCTTATCTTGCGCATTTTAGAGTATCCACTTTCACTTGTCTATGAACTGTTATAGGCAACCCAGAAGTCCTTTACCGCGGACACGGCTATTCGAATAGATGATGTTAACCCTGCAGGGGTGTACTTCTTCACACACGCTCTCCCCACTTACCGCCGTTTACACGACATGTACTCGGCAACCTTCAAGCGGAAGCCCAACGTGGGTGTCGGCCACAGTCTACCAAAACACTCAAGTCTCTAGTCCAGGTTTATCGCCTATTCAGGTTCCATCTGCAGGGAGTCCAGCCGAGGTTTCCACATACGGCCCCGAACGATGTGTACAGGGTTCCGCGACACCAAACGGGCGCCCGGCATACCCGACCACGTGCCTACCGCATCACAGCCCACCCCTCGGGTCAGCGCTGCCCACGGCCTCCAGCATACTACAAACACCAGAAACTACTTGCAACTCCTGGACAGAGGACAAGGGTGATTAAGAAGCCGAGAGGGTCCATTGGTTTCGGGCCCAATGCGTGGTAGTAACTGTTTCATGGATCACAAACACAGAACTCAGTTCCTGAGGACGGCTTCAGTGAGACTACCCACCATGTAGTCCTACATGGCCTCTCACCGCTACCTTTACCAAATCGTGTTCACACACTTAGCTCACACACAGTAGGACATGTTCATCACTGTTCCAATTCATCCCCGATGAATCAGACCTGACACAACTCTAAGCATAGCAGGCATGAAAAAGAAGCATGAATGAGTAGGCACAGCAGGGCTTAAACAACTCCTACTCATGCTAGTGGGTTTCATCTATTTACTGTGGCAATGACAGGTCATGCAGAGGAAAGGGGTTCACCTACCGCAGCATGTAACAGTTGAATCGTTGTTTTCCTAATGCAGTAAAAGAGAGCAGGAGCGTGAGAGTGGGATTGTATCGGAATGAACAAGGGGGTTTTGCTTGCCTGGCACTTCTGAAGATAATATAGTTCTTCATCGGTGTCATCGAACTCATCGTCGGAACCACGTCTATCAAGAGGGAACAACCACCGACAATAAGAAGAAACACAATCAATGCCATGCAACAAAGTGATGCATGAATGTGACATGCCAATATGCAGTTAATTGGCCTAATGCAACTAGCAACAAGTTAAATGGAGTTGGTTTGAACACTAGGTTCAAATTCAAACTCCATATGTGCTTTCTTAAATGCCATTTAATTGAATTGTCCTAAACAGAAAGTTTAAGTTGTCCCAACATGCATGAAAATGGTACAGATGGATAGATTCCATTTTTCTGATCATTTTTCATATATAATTTGTTTGATTTGGAGCAACGGTTGATTTTCTATGGTTTTTAGAAGTTTTGACCAATTTCTGGAATTTCCTAAAAAGAATAAATCCAGAAAGACCTATTATTTCGTCAGCATCGCGTCAAGCTGACCTCAGCAGGTCAATAGAGTCAAACCTGACCAGTGGTCACAGACACTAATCCCGCGTTGACTCGGGCTTTGACCCGCTGTGGGGCCCGCTGTCAGCGTCTAATGGTGGTCCAGCTGGCAGGGGTTAGTGCTAATGACGAGGCCACGTCGGCTCTCGTCGGAGTTTCGCCAGCGTCGACCTAAACTGCGGCGGCAACTCGCCGGACATGAGCTACGGGCGACGACTGGATGCGCGAAGGCCAGCAGGAGGTAGCCCGCGCTCGACCGCGTCTAGCGGAGCAATCGGAAGGCCTCGGAGTCGCCGGAGATGACTATGGCGAGCACAGAGGCGACGGCCGGAGCTCGGGCAAGCTCGGGGTCGGGGCCACAGCGGCCTGGCGATGCGGGGTTAACACATACGTCGTCTACGCGGTGCGGCGAGGACGTTGGACGCATGCCTGGGACCAAATGGTCACCGGAGCGTCATCGCCGGCGAGCTTTGGCAGCGGCGTTGTGGGGTGAGAGAGGTGCGGCGGCTACGGCATGCTAGAGAGAAAACGGAGAGGGGGAGGATGATCAGGAGCTCACTGGGAGTGTAGAGGTGGCCTCGGCGTGCTCGGGGAAGCGCCAGAGCGAGCGGGGCGGCAAGAGGGATCTCCGGCGGCCGGCGACGAAGGTGATGAAGATGGCGTCGATGCAGGGCCTCCGGTGAGGCGTGGCTGGACGGAGAGGACGAGGGGGTGTGGCGATGTTCGTGGGCATGTCGGGAAGGCAAGGGGAGCACGGAGGCTGCAGCGTTACGGCGGCGCGGCTGCGGCTGCGCTCGGGCGCGAGAGGGAGAGAGAGCGGAGGAGGGGTTGGGGTGCAGGGGGAGAGAGGAGAGGTGCAGGGGGCATGGGGGAGTGCGTGGCACTCGGGGCTGGCTCCAGAAGCGGCGGAAGCAGGAGGTGGCTCGGGCGCGTGCCGGCGCGCGGTGGCCACACGCCCTCGCCTACTGGCGCGAGGAGGAAGGCGGCAGGGAGGAGGCATTGGTGGGCTGGGCCGGCCAGCTGCAGTGCTGGGCCGGTTGGTGGCGCCAGGTAATATTCTTCTCTCTCTCTCTCTTTTATTTTTCTTTTCTATTTCTGTTATTTTGTTTTTGATTTGATTTAGAACATCAAATCATTTTATAAACTTTATGTAAATTGTTATGTGATCTCAGGACTAGCCCAAGGTCACATGCAACTTACAATAATGTTTGAGCTTTATTTCTTATATAATAGAAATAAATCCAACTCAAATATGTCATTGATTTAATTCAAAAGGCCCAAAATAAATATTTCAGTCACTCCAAAAATATTGGTTTGCATTTTATCTCATGCCAATATTTTTACAGAATAACAGGAACATTTTCTTGGACTCATTTGATAAGATTTAAATGTTGGTTATTTTTAGAGGTTTTCTGAGGCTTTTGAAAACTCCTCAATTCAAGTTTCATTTGAATTTAAACATGATGCTCACACGGAAGCTAGCGTAGGTCAGACCAGAATTAGGGATGTGACAACTCCAGAGTGCTCTGTTTTGTCAAGCCGGCGAGGGGAGGGCATTTGGGTGCTCTAGTTCACCTCCTATGCACATGAGGTGTTCGATGAAATGCCCGAGCCACACTAGTTAAGCTTTCTCCTCTCAAAACTTGACCTTCGAGCTCCATTTTCAACGAGATTTGTCTAGATTTAGCGGTCCGTCACGCCCCGTCCCCGCCCCGTCTTCACCGCCGTCGATCGCCCGCGCCGATCTCGTCGCTGGCACCACCGTGGTGAGCCTCTTGTTCTTATCTTCTTTCTGAAAGAAAAAATATTCTGACTTCAGATAGATACTTGTCTAATTTTCTTACTTTTATTATTCCTTGTTATTATATAGTGCGACGGTTTTGGTATCTGTCCCCGTGGCCCTCGTCCTGTCTATGATTCAGATGTGGTATATATTATCTTTTCATAACTATTTGGTTCATTTATTTTTTATGACAATTATGCCGACCAATGTGTTGAACCGGAAATTCCAACCGACCCTATTGTCGAGAGGTTAAATTTAGTTGAAGAAGAAAACAATTACTTGAAGGAAAAAATAAGAAAAATTGAGGAGGAGAAGATGATATTGGAGTTGCATGTTGCGGATGTCGTCGATGATCACAAGATCAAGATGGATGCAATGCGGTTGAAGATTAAAAAGATTAGAAAATATGCCATTCATACCGAGGCTTGGTATCATTATGCAGTTAGAGTTGTTACCTTGGTTGCGATTATGATCGCATTTGTTGTTGCATTGAAATGGTTTACATAATTTTAATGTATGATTTAATTAGATGCTCTGGAGAGCTATATGTTGTTCAATGAGAACTATGTATGTACTTTGGTTTTAATGCTCTGGAGAACTATGTATGTACTTTGGTTTCAGAGTTCATTCCAAATGCTTTTCAATTTCATGGTCTTATAGCTCAAAATAATCAGTAAATGCATGAAAAATAACAAATGTAGTCAGAAAGGGTTGTAAATTGATGATGTGGCTTTGAATGGTGCATTATGAACACAGAAAAACAACGGAGTTCAAATAAGTTAAAAAAATGAAATCCCTTTGTAACAGACGAGTTTCCGTATGAAACCCTAATACTTCGAAAGAGATTGTCCGTTTTGTACACGAAGTGTATCCAGTTTTTGCCGTGACCCTCTCTACTTTCTCGCACATGCTATGTGGGTGAAATGATGATACCATGCCAACTTGGAACCTTTTCAGAGTTCATTTCAAATACTTTTCAATTTCATGGTCTTATAGCTCAAAATAATCAGTAAATGCATGAAAAATAACAAATGAAGTCAGAAAGGGTTGTAAATTGATGATGTGGCTTTGAATGGTGCATTTTGAACACAGAAAAACAATGGAGTTCAAATAAGTTCAAAAAAATTGAAATCCCTTTGTAACAGACGAGTTTCCGTATGAAACCCTGATAATTCGAAAGAGATTGTCCGTTTTGTACAGGAAGTGTATCCAGTTTTTGCCGTAACCCTCTATACTTTCGCGCACATGCTATGTGGGTGAAATGATGATACCATGCCAACTTGGAACCTTTTCAGAGTTCATTTCAAATGCTTTTCAATTTCATGGTCTTATAGCTCAAAATAATTAGTAAATGAATGAAAAATAGCAAATAAAGTCAGAAAGGGTTGTAAATTGATGATGTGGCTTTTAATGGTGCATTTTGAACACAGAAAAATAATGGAGTTCAAATAAGTTCAAAAAAAATGAAATCCCTTTGTAACAGACGAGTTTCCGTATGAAACCCTGATACTTCGAAAGAGATTTTCGGTTTTGTACACGAAGTGTATCCAGTTTTTGCCGTAACCCTCTCTACTTTCTCGCACATGCTATGTGGGTGAAATGATGATACCATGCCAACTTGGAACCTTTTCAGAGTTCATTTCAAATGCTTTTCAATTTCATGGTCTTATAGCTCAAAATAATCAGTAAATGCATGAAAAATAACAAATGAAGTCAGAAGGGTTGTAAATTGGTGATGTGGCTTTGAATGGTGCATTTTGAACACAGAAAAACAAGGGAGTTCAAATAAGTTCAAAAAAAATGAAATCCCTTTGTAACAGACGAGTTTCCGTATGAAACACTGATACTTCGAAAGAGATTGTCTGTTTTGTCCACGAAGTGCATCCAGTTTTTGTCGTAAGCCTCTGTACTTTCTTGCACATGCTATGTGGGTGAAGTGATGATACCATGCCAACTTGGAACCTTTTCAGAGTTCATTTCAAATGCTTTTCAATTTCATGGTCTTATAGCTCAAAATAATCAGTAAATGCATGAAAAATAACAAATGAAGTCAGAAATAAAATAAAATAAAATAAAATAAGTAATTTGAAACAGAATAATATAAACTTTAATAAAATAGATAAGTAGAAACAAAAAAACTTTAATAACATAAATAAAATTTACTGAAACTAAAATTATCAAAGTATTTTCTGTTCAAAACATTATAAGCAACCTCTAGTATTATTGAAACTAAAATTATATAAAATTGATGCAACTAAAATTATCAAAGTATTTTCTGTTCAAAATCATTAAAAGCAAAAAGAATTTTCACAAAGAACTTTTTTTGTTAGAAACTTTAGTAGCAAAAAGAATTATCATAAAATAAAATTAATAAGTAATTATAAACAAAATAAAATAAAATAAATAAGTATTTTGTTGTAAGTAGAAACAAAAAAAATAAAGCAAAAAAGAAAACAAAAAACTGGGAAAAAATAAAAAATTTGCCACCAACTAGCCACCACGGCTTGAATACGACTAGAAACCCATCCATGGGCCAGGATTCACGCCCGCAGAAGGCCCAGAAGGCCCATCAGGCATAGCAGTAACAATTAGGCCCGTAAGCCTGTAATAGGGAGGAGCTCGAGAGGGGGGCGTCAGTGGGGCTTATAAACCACTGCGCGCCCCTCTCAACTAGTGAGGTGGGACTAAACTTTGGCCGCGATGCGGGCAGCACAGGGGTCTTTGGTCCCGGTTGGTGGCACCAACCGGGACTAAAGGGGTGCATTGGTACTGGTTCGTGGCACCAACCGGTACCAATGCCCCCCTTTAGTCCCGGTTGGTGCCACCAACCGGGACCAAAGGCCTCTGCTTCCCGCCCTTTGGGCTGCTGAAAAGAGGCCTTTGGTCCTGGTTGGTGGCACCAACCGGGACTAATGCACCCTTTAGTCCCGGTTCGTGCCACCAACCGGGACTAAAGGCCTCGCTATATAAGTTCACACTTAGGATTTTTTCACTCTCATCTCGCAGTTGCCGCCCCCGACCGCCCCCGACGATGCCGACGACATCGACGCCGCCAGGCTGCCCCGACGCCGCCCGCCATCACCCTTGGCGTTGCCAGCGCCCTCGCCGTTGCCGCTCCCCTGCCCCAACGCCCCGCCCGGCGCCCGCCCACCACCCGTCGTCTCCGTCGCCGTCGCCCCTACCCGCCCGTCGCCGCCATCGCCTCATTGTCGCCGTCGCCGTCCTCCTCACTTGGTCCGGCCGGCACAACATTTTTTTCGTATATATATATATATATGCTTATTTTTTTTCATATGTATATGCTTGTTTTTTCATATATATGATGATATATATGCTTGTTATCATAATTGTTTTTGTTCATATATATATGATGACTTTTTTTTATCAAATATGATGTTTTTTTCATAGATGATCACATATATATATGATGTATGCATGGATGTGGATGAAATATATGATATTTTTTTGTTCATAGAACATGATGTTTTTTTATTCATAGTTTTTTTTGTTCATGAGAGAGGCCGGGACATCGAGGGATCATAGATATGATGTAATTTTTTCAGAATTTTCTATCGTGCATAGACCGATTTTAGACGACAGGATAGGAAAAAAGAAAATAAGAAGAGGAAGAAAGAAGAAGAGGAGAGGAAGAAGAGGAGAAATAAATAAGAAAAGGAAAAAAGAAGAAAAAGAACAGGAGAAGAAGAAAGGAATAGAGGAGAAAGAAGAAAAAAAATAGAAAATTTTCTATTTTTTTCTTCTTTCTCCTCTATTCCTTTCTTCTTCTCCTTTTTTTTCTTCTTCTTTTTCTTCGATTGCTTCTCTTCTATTCCTTTCTTCTTCTCCTCTTTTTATTTCTTCTTTTGTCTTCTTCTTTTTTATCGGGTATGTCATTGTCGATATACCCCCTCCCGACATAACTTCAACATGAGGGGGGGGGGTCGATATACCCCCTCCCCGATAACACTATTTTCCCATGTATGTATGTCACGTCGTTGTCGATATAACCCCCTCTCGACCGTGATAACTTATACCACGGGAGCACCCCCCTCGGCTCTCTCGCTCGACCAAAACTCTCGAGGACACCCAAACCCTAGAAAAAAACGATGTTGGTCTCCTACCCCCTCCCGCCGCGCCCCTACCCGACAAACTCTCTCGAGACCACCCAAATTTACCAAGTTAAAAGAGCGTTGTCGTCAAGGCCACCCCAAACCGCTTGAAGCATTGTCGAGGCCACCCCAAACCCTTGAAGCGTTGCCGAGGCCACCCCAAACCCTAGAGAAGCAGCGTCGAGGCCACTAATATGATTCCTTATTGTGATTATATTAGCTAGCTAGTTCTACGTTTGCCACTAATATATCCAGCTGTCATGTTTGAATAATAATTGCCATGTTGTAAATATTTGCAGAAACTATGGAGCACCCCCGAGACGAAGAAACAGAAGAGATGTTGGGGGAGCTAATCGCAAAAGGAAGTGATGTCGTCGCGTCGTTTCTCAACGACACCGATGGTCTGGAAGGACAGGGTAGTGAAGAAGAAGGTTATGAGTATGATGGCTCCGGTGACCCAATGACGGCTCCGGTACAAGAAGAAGTAGACCGTCATGACGGCTCCGGTGACCGAACCGAGTCCGCCAGGTATATATATATATATATATATATATATATATATATATATATATATATATATATATATATATATATATATTAGTTAAGCTTGTGCTGACTAGCTAATTGATGCACTCATTGTTTTCGTATGTAC
Source organism: Aegilops longissima (assembly GCA_021605205.1). NCBI lineage: Eukaryota > Viridiplantae > Streptophyta > Magnoliopsida > Poales > Poaceae > Aegilops > Aegilops longissima. The sequence continues at coordinate 25,448,801 of CM038681.1, forward strand.
ACATATTAATTAACTCTGGTCTTTCTTCTTTTCTCTAGCCCTCCGGATCGAGCACAACTTCGGTAAAGAAACGAGGCCCGAAGGAAAAAGTTGCGCTCGGATGAAAGGTTTGAGATCACAGCAATCGCGCGCGATGGCAAGCCAATTGAACCCATCCGAACAAGGGATGCATTTCGTGCTCAGTGTCCAACAAGGGTTAAAGCCTCAGAAGGAAGACCCTCAGATGCCTTATGTCTCCGATATGCAGAAAGAAGATCTGTGGACATCGCTTAAGGAAAATTTCACCCTACCGCCAGAGGAGGATCCGGAGAAGCCAGTTAAAGAGCAATTGATCAAGTCTCATGCTCTTAAGAAGATGGCAGAACTATTCAGGAGGTGGAAGAATGAGCTGAAAACAGAGTTTGTCGACAAAGATTTGACACCAGAATTCACCGGAAAGTATGAGAAGATCAGATATCACTGGTCCGCATTTGTGGCCCACAAGACATCGGAAAAGAGTAAGAAGATGTCAGCAATAAACAAGATAAATGCTGCGAAGAAGAAGCATCACCATCGCACGGGGTCAGGTGGCTACCTCAAAGCCCGACCTTTGTGGGACAAGGCTGAGGATGACCTGATTGCTAAAGGGGTCGAACCAGAGACATTGAATTGGCCAGACCGTTGCTGGACTTGGTTCTTCGGGGTTGGCGGAACCTTGGACCCTGTAACAGGGAAGTGCGTTTGGATGAATGAGCAACTGCGAATACCCGTCAGAAAGCTTCAGGAGTATATCGAGAAAGCGCAGCAAGGGACGTTCGTCCCAGATAGAGAGAAGGACGAGCTCACAATGGCCCTCGGGAATCTTGAGCACCCTGGACGGACACGAGGCACGCCAGGTTCCGTTCTGTGGAAGGCTGGCTTTCCGGACATAGGGGGTTACAAAACCCAGGAGAGGAGGAAGAATGTGGAGCATAGCCAACTGCAGGCGCTGCACGAAAGGGTACAAGGTCTAGAGGAACGAGAAGCAGATTGCAGCAAACGACCTGCCGAATCTTCCCCTGAAGCTACCCCGCCATCTCATCGCAGAAGCAGTGTGGCTTCCACCGAGCAGACTCAGCAGCTGGAGCATATCTTCACGGCTCCTGCTAGCTACCCCGTGGATGCAATCACGGAGTCTCAACATTTCCACATTATGACGCGATGGATGACATTGAAAGTCAAGGCAGCTGTTGGCTCTGTTATACCTAATAAACCTGACTCAACCTACCACGGCCAGCCGATTCCAGAAGGATATGCTAGGGTGATGGTGGATCAAATAACGGACGGATTTGAGGACCTTCAGCTTGACCACCCTACGGGTGAAGGGGAGATTCAGCTGGGTTCTTCTCTGAAGACTCCATGCCTATGGCGGAAGGAGCTCATCAACCTTCCGAACTGGACGCCTCCGCCTCCTCCTCCTCCTCCGGCGAGTCAGGGCAATCCGCCTCCTCCTCCGCCTCCTCCTCCGGTGAGTGATCAGGGCACTCAGCCTCCTCCTCCGCCTCCTCCTCCGGCGAGTGATCAGGGCACTCAGCCTCCTTCTCCGGCGCGTGGCCTCACTCTGCCTCCTTCTCCGCCTGAGCCGGCGCGCCTGAGCAGCCAGCCTCCTCCTTCTCCGCCTCGTCAACAAGGGCGGATCAAGAGACCCGCCGCCGCTCCGGCTGCTCCGGCGCATCGTAGTCCTTCGCCTCCGCCTCGTAAGAAAGGAAAGACAGCCGCAACCGCTCCGTCTGCTCCGGCGTCTAGCAGCACAGCCAGAGCCAGGAGGCAATACAAATACGGTCCTTATCTCAAGACTCCAGAGAAGTTACCATACGAGAGGACCGTGGAGCAAAACACGCCGATCGTGCAAGCCGAAGTGGATAACTTCTTTGAAGGGGTGAAAGCAAAGAAACATCCACCTCCGGAGGAGAAGATAGATCTGGTAAAAGTGAAGCGTACTCTGGCTGCCCTGTAGAAACCGCCAAAGTCTCCGGCGAAAGGCAACTATGAGTGCATTCTTACAAAGTCATTTGTGGAAGCGTCGCAGCCGAGAAGTACTATCAATGGTCAACGACGAGCTGGGAAAAAAGTTGCCCAGCTCGACGAACAAGCGAACCAATCGTTCCCCCCGCTCCAGGTGTCTAGCGATATCGTCGCTAATGTTTCGGGCGGGATGGTGCCCAGTTATAACAATCCTGAAGATTACCTGCCTGACGAAGTACATTATGATTTATGGAGGTGGACGAACACAAATACGTGTACGGGAAGCCTCTCGCCAAAGATGAAAGATCTCTACCAACGATGATGTTTAGATTCCATGGTTGGTACATGAAAACCTGCAGAGAGTCTGAGGGGAGCAATATTTTGATGCTGATGGTCAGAGAGGAGCATGACCTCGTTGGACTTGAACTGTTGAATGTTCCATTTGAGGAGTTCTTCGCGTTTTTCAATCTAAAGGCCCTCGATAAATTAATGATCACTTGCTACTACCTATAAGTACAATACTACTTCTGTCATTAAGTCTCTATATATAGGTCAGCTCTTTCACTCCATGTATTTTTAATTATCCTCACTATATTATGCAGATTGAAGATCGCCGAATTGAAGAAACGACAAATCGGTGCTATTGGGTTCATTAACACAAATCTCATAGATGCATATATGGTTAAATCTCAGGCCAAAGAAACCGAGGCCAAGCTGCTAAAATCGTTTGTATTAAATCAAAACAAAGATACACTGCAAAAAAAATACACTTCCGTGATGATACGTGTTTGTCACAGTAGGTCGCGTTTTTTATCATGCATGTACATCCATGACAAATTTATGACAGAATCAAGATAGTCATACCTGTGGTGTCGTAGAAGTGTTCCATGACATTACCAAAATTATCATCACCGAAGTGTCCACTTCCATGACGATAAATCGCGTGTCACAGAACTGCTTTCGTCAAGGGTGAATGACACGTGGCATCCACCGTAACGGAACGCCGTTAAGCTATCGGGTCGGGTTTTGGATCCGATAACCCATTGACAGCCCCGACCAATGGGGATTTTCCACGTGTAAAATCATCATTGGCTGGAGGAAACACGTGTCGGCTCACCGTTGGGACAGATGTCATCCACTCATTGGATAGAAGGCGCCTATGATACGTCGACACGTGGCACGGCCCAACAGAGGCCCATTCCTGTGAAAAGGCCGGCCAGTTTGACTTGGTCAAAAGGTGGCGGGCCGGCCCATGGAAAGCCTGTTAACGGCCTGTTCGCATATAGCCCATTTACAGCCCGCTAACCCAAGGCCCGTTACGCCCTATCCGAATTAGGCCCAGTAGCGTCATCTGGGCCATCCAATATGATTCCAGCCCGTTTTCACTTCTGGCCCATGTATGGCCCATGACGTCCTTCGGCCCATATGAGGCCCTATGTAACTCTTGGCCTATTAACGGCCCGTGGTGAAACTGGCCCGTAATGAACAGTGTATCACTTTACACCCATTAACGGCCCGTGGTGAAACTGGCCCATAATGAACAGTGTATCACTTTACACCCATTAACGGTCCGTGGTGAAACTGGCCCGTAATGAACTGTGTATCACTTTATACCCATTAGCGGCCCGTTATTCCGTTGGGCCATTTCCAGCCCATGTTATCTTTCGGCCTTCTCGGAGCCCATTTATTCTTGGGCTAATTTCCAGCATTCGTTTACTTACGGCCCGTTACTGTCATTTTCTGCTTGTGGGCCAAATTCAGCCCATGGTTACAGTCGGCCCATTTGTGGTCCATTAATACGTTGGGCCGTTTTCATAGTGTCATGAAATACGGCCTATTGATGGCCCGTTATGGTCGGCCCATGAACGGACGATTCCAACTCTAGCCCGTTTACGACCATAATGCGGCCTGTTATTGGCCCATGTTATCATACTGCCCGTATAAGGCCAATTGATGATACGGCCCATAGAAAGCCCATTGTTTCTACGGCCCTTAGAAGGCCCATTGTTTCTACGGCCCGTAGAAGGCCCACTGTTTCTACGGCCCGTAGGAGGCCCAGTGTCACTACAGTAAATATTAGCCCATGGTTATTGTAGCCTAGTTTTAAAAAATAGGTTATTGCAGCCACTAGAAAACCGCGGAAAAAGAACTGCAATGACTACAAGCAAAAAAATAAACAAGACAACAAGGAAATAAATAAGCAAGACACTTACGCTAGGCTATCACGGCTATCACATATTACATCCACTGGGCATCAAAGTTCGCCACCAGTGCAAATAAATGCGCCGACAAAAGAATATACAAAACTGAGAGCACTTCAGAAGGCACTAGGCCTGGCCAGGAAGGGCCCCCAAATAGCTGAAGAAGCTGAGTAGACCTCAGTTGTGTCAACGATAGATGCATCAACACTAGATTTAAGGCTTGATGGTGCGCACGAGTCCTCGACATCTTCATTGCATCTTTGACTTCAAGTCGAGCTGCGAAGCAAGCCTTTCCGCTTTAAGTTGAGACTCAAGAAGTCGAACTGATTGAGGCAGCGATCGCAGAGGTTGTCTCACACCTGCTGGTGAGTAGCTTCAACTCACTGTCTTCATCAAGACAGGACCTTGGGGTCATCTCGCTGTCCACAAGATGGTTTGGCTCACTATCTTCCCTAAAGTTCTGCCTGGCGTAAGAGATACGACTGAAAGAGATACAAGGAGACATGTAACAGGTTTCACAATTATATAAGCAAATAAATGGATCTGTTCGCATAAGGAACATGTTTTTACAACTACAATTTGAAATGGTAGTTGTTGCAAACATCCAATCAGATGTAAACAGCAAAGCAAACAGCGAGTGGAGGAAATGATGCCTATCCAAATCTATACTAGAAAAAAGTTTGAAGGCTTGAGAAGGATGAACTTACATTACATGTTAACACGGGGTGGACAAAGCCCTTCTCCATGTTGATGGAAGGATAATTCAATAAATTCCCGAAAGAAAATTCTTTATAAGCGTTGCCATTATTCTACATTTTGCAAAGAGTAAATATAGATCAAGTAATATTGGAAGAAAGAGAGGATAATGAAGCTCAGGTGCAGACTGATGATACATAATCAAATAGAAATTAATTAAGTACAGCGTTACAAGGCAAAAGGGAGAGAGGTACTGACGAGAGCAATGCAGAGCCGATTATTCTTTTGAGATCGTATGATCCTTTGAGCAAGGAGATTCATCTGAAATTACTTTTCATACAAGAGAGAAGGTAAGGCACAAGCAGAAATTTAGGAGTTCAAATTTTGAATTGATATCATAAACAGTACCTGACGCTGGGCTCCCAGCAGTTCTAATAGGGGTCTGGCCTGTGTTTTCTGTGGCTGCTGATCTATCTGATTTAACAGGTATCACTACCTTTTCCAAATACATAGTTTGTACTCCTTGAGGATCTGCACTCACCCTCTTCCTTTTGGACATCTATTACGAAAGAACAACATTTGACTGGAAAAACATAGTGTGACGACACATGGAATAGGTACAGAAAATGGACAGGTATGGCATATAATCATATATGATGCTTAAACCAAGCAGATGGTGTAACAAAGTAGAATTAATGCAAGAGGTCAGATGCAAAATATGTGCGACCAATACAACTTTGCAAAGCTAGAGCAAGCACCTTGATGGGTGAATAAGATAGACCATCCTCCACCATGCCAAGTTTGTTAGTCAGTGGATCGTTCCGCAATATTCCTCTCGTGCGCCCATTCTCATATTCATTTTGATAATGTTCAATATCTGACATGCATGAAAACATAAAAACAAGTGAGATTTTCTTTGTAATGCAGAAGTGATTCTAATCCAATACTGCCTCCCTATAAACCCCTTTGTGCTATCTCTGTAATTCTTTTAAAAGATGCCATGCATGCTGTAATTTGTTGTGTGCATTAATATAATGTGGCCTACTACTCAAAATATGAGAGCTCTAGAAGTGATGACACTTCGCAGATGATAGCTTCAACATATAGTAAAGAAGAACAAGTTGACCTGACCTGACAGATTCAAAATATTTTAAGGGAGAACAACTCGACCTGACCAGTCGACCGCAAGAGAAGAGTATCATCTTAAAGAAGAGCAGAAGAGCAAGCAGATTGAAGATATTACAAGTCTTTCAATACAATGTCGGTTGGCCACCCATGATGAACCAGAGCACACAGAGAAATACTATTCTTTCCGGTCTCTCCATATGTGGCTCACATGCATTTCGAAACTAAAGTAGGAACATTTAGCTCACCAATTAAACATCTCTCAGTTTTACTAATATTAGCAATAATATCAGATATGAATTTGTACAACTAAGCTTGTTTAGCTCAATGGGTGGAGCAGTGCTATTACGACACGAACCACATAGGTTTATCGTGGTCATCATAAAATGGGGAAAACATAAGCATGATGAGTACAGTGTTGACCATGGCAGTGGGATGGCAGATTTGAAGCTGCAAACCGCGCAAAGGGTAGTTAGCAACCGATGTTTTCTTTGAAATAACAACTAAGATTTGGTATGGACAAGAAAGTACGGTCAACAAGTGACAAAGAAATACAATTATGCTGTCTCTCTATATGTCGCGACATGCATTTGGAAACTCAAGTGGGACCCTTAGCTAACCAATTAAATGTGTCGGCTAACTAATATCAATATCATATCACAATCATATTTGAACAACTAAGCTTTCGAATTCTGAGTGTTGTGTTGTTTAGCTTGAAGGGTGGTGTAATGCCAGTACGACAGAAAGCACCTACGCAGATCATAGTAGAGTAGATAAAAGGGGAAAACCCTAAGCATCAAGAGAAAAATCAGGAAAGTGAAACTAGCTGGACCAGTGGGTGGTGCACATGCTTTTCGAAACGAATATAGGAACATTAGGTGACCAATTAAACGTTCTCTGTTTTAGTGATATGAGCATCATATCAGATTCGTATTTCAACACGTAAGCTTTGGGTTGAGGTCTTGAGGAGCAGTGCTAGCATGACAGGAAGCACCTACGATGATGGCAGTGAATACAAAGGGGGGAAACCATAAGCTTTACGAGTATAGTGCCCGTGCCATGGCGGATCTGAAGGTGCAAAACGGACAAAGCTACTTTGCAACCAATGTTTGCTTTCAACTAGCCACTACGATTTGGTACGGACAAGAAAAGTACAGTAAACAAAGTACGATCTATTTTCTGGGTGAGATCAATAACTTAAGCACATATGAAAGAGTACCACCTCTCTTGCGATGCCGTGTAGGCCTATGCTGATACGTTGAGGGTGCTGCAGGTGCGATGGCTGTCGGCGGCGGGGAAGAAGACTTTAGACGGCAGACGGGCGCCTCGAGGGATATATCCTGTTGCCGTGGACAAAGCGGTCGTAGGAGCGGCAACGGCAAGGTGGACGACGGCGTCGATGAAGCGAGAGGAGGCGATGAAAGGATCCTAGTCCAGCGCCGTGGATGAGAGACGTCCATCTCTTGCAGTGGACGACGGGGTAGGGGTAGCGGCTCCGGCAAGGTGGAGGATGGGGTGGCGGACGGAGGAGGCTGGCCGCAGTGCGGAGGTTGTCGTGCCACCGACGGTGTATGAATGGGGAAATGGAGGGAGGGGGGGATCTCAAACTTTGGGATGCGCTTCTTTGAAATGGGGGAAAGTTACGAACTTATCCCCCGTTTAAAAATTCGGGCATCGCGTCGGTTGGGGATAGGACGGTAATCTCGCATCTCCCAAATATTTGCCGGTAACTATTTCGGGCGAGGAGAGGGTGTTTTGCCACCCACGTTTGGCGCCCACGGTGTAGGAACGGGGCTGACAGGTAGGGCGGTTGTGTCACGTCTGATAGAAGTTACACATCTGCCCCTATTTAAAATATTAGCCTACATCGATTTCGGATGAGGAGAGTTTGTTTTGCCGCCCATCGTGTATGAATTTGGAAATGGAGGAAGAGACACATGTCTTTCGGAGGAGCTTGAATCAAATGTGTTTTGCCGCCCACGTTTGGCGCCCACCGTGTCTGAATGGGCTCAGAGGCCGTCGTGTCACGTCTGAATGAAGTTACTAGTCTACCCCTATCGACAGCAGTGTAAATCAGGTCGATAAGGATGTACTCAGCGAGAGGGGTAGACAGTAATTTCCATCTCGCAAACACTTGCTTCGGGCAGCCCACAAATTATAGTGGGTGTTTAGCCGCTTCATTCAAAACTTGGGAGAATTAGCATTCACGTTTGCCCTAGGACCTGGCAAACTAAATTCAAATCCAATTTGTATTCGATTACGAATATCCACAGATAATTATACATTTTGTTATTTATTTCTTCAACACCACAACAAAGATTTATTCCACCTTTATATATGATTATGATTTAGAAATGCCGTGATCTTCGAATTCAGTAGGTTGGATACACTCTGATTCAAACAGTTATTTCATCCAATACAATATGCTCACACGAAAAATAGTTCACCTTATGTCAATCATACAAGTACTGAGGATTACCTCGCCTAAAAAATTCGGATCATTACAACACATGGACAACATGGAATTCCGGACAACATAGGGGGTCTTGCAACATAATCCATTCAGAGACATGACACAACATGCAAGTACAATAATCTAATGACAATTTCAACTGGTATCTAAAGAAGAACAGGGATTACCTTGGGCTTCAGATAGCAGAAACAGCAGGACCTCCTCCGTCTTCAAATGCAACATTCTTACTTCCTCCAATTCTTGGGTTGCTTGCACAATGCGTGCCACTAATTCCGTAATTTCCAGCCTCAAGATAAAGATTACCTCATTCATGGCAGCCACACCATCTCTTTCTGCCTCTAGTAGAGCCTCAAGCACTATAATATCTGTGCTCAGACTGCTCTCCGGCGGTGTTGCCTCTGAACTGCTACCGTCTGGTAACATGGATGGCGCACTGCTTCCACAAATAGATTCTGGGGTTGTACATTGTGTCCTAGTGTGAACGGCATCCTGAAAGGTTTCCGCTGGACATAAGCAAGTGATAGTTATCGTATGATCCAGGCAGTAAGCTTACATGGTAAACAATGGACGAATTATTGCCGAGCATGGCAAACTATATTTGAATGGTTCGAAGCAGCATCAGCTGAAAATATATTAAAATGGTAAGATTAAACTAGGGATGGAAGTGGCAAATAAATGACATCCACCAGTCCCATCTAGTTAGTTTTTGCTACCTCCCAAGTTCATTTTCCTCAAAAAACAGTTGACAGTCCTAGTTGAAAGGGAGTGTACAACCGCTATATTTAAGTTTCCAAGGCATCTAAGCAGTTGAAATAATCTAAGAAAGCACTTAACAGTATGGCCTCATATAAAATACGAAGACAGTCTTGTGATAAAGTTGAGAGGAAAAGTTAAGGACTCAAATGAAATAGGCATGCATTTCTTTACGATAGTACAGCAGGCACTGCTGACATATTGGCCAACTCAGGTATAGCGTAACAACAAACAAGCATTCGAATCAAGCAATACAGCAAAGCAGACAACTGAACTATTTGTAATTCGGTAGGATTACACGTTGAGGGCACAAGCCAAAAAAGCAGCCCACTCGCATTACATTTCACATGTACTAAAACACATTGGATTACCATATGTTGCTGTGAAGCCTAGCTGCTGTTGCAATGTTCTTTGAAAATATTGTCAGCATCCCGTGGTTGCAAATCTAGTTGTTGTAGTTTATTCTGCACCATCTATTTAGGTAAAATTAATTTTAATCGCATGCACTGGTCCGAATTGATCATCAATGGTTCATCAAAACTAATGAAAGAAGGGTGTGTGCATACACGACAATATATCTGCTTCCCTCTATTTTTATGCTTGTTCGAGGTGCCGGCCCCAAAAGAACAAATATTTTGCTTGATGGGGTTGGCAGCTCCATAATTAATAGAAGCATCAAATTAGTCATGCAACTTGGGAAGATCAAGAACACACAAACAAGTAATGAACAGAGGCTTGGAGCAGTGATGTAATAGCTAGCATCAGAAAATGTAGGGTAAAACAAACAAAAAGCAGCGGAACCACACGCTAGTTTGCTGATGTGTAATTAAGCATAGAGAACATTAACCAGTCTGATGGAACCAACAGGTGGCATCAGAACAAAACTAAAGCATATTAACTATACTAGTATGTATGCACGTGCAATGCACGTCTTAAAAGAATGGAGTGATTTTGGAGTGTGACTCGAAAAAAGTATAATGGAGTGATTTTGATAAATGGAATTCCACCCACAATTGTTTTTAATATTCACACAAAAAACTGTACATTCACATCTAAAATACTGGAGGTTCATTAAAAAAACTGTATGTTACTCTATTATTTTTTCTTCTCATTCTCCTCCCAAACCTTCTTATCTGGGCTCAAGTGGTCATGCGCTCAAGCAGTAATATAGCCCATGAGGCATCACATATGGGCCTTTTTTTCCGGGAAGGGCCACGTGAATATTCTAGAACACATCAGAGGCAACAACAGTCTACTGTTCATGGCGAATCCGGATGATCTTAGCCCCTGGATTTTGGAGACCAACGGTTATGATTGATGCTCTGGATCCATCTCAAAACTGGTACACTATATAGTAGTACAGATATAGATATAGATGTGCACTGGTATGTAATTTAGCACATGTAACATGTTCACTGCCAGAAGTATGGCCCTACAGGTGCAAGCAGAATAACGCGTCTCATGAAAAACTGAATGATGCCCTGAAGAAATTCAAAGGTGCGGTGCTTATGCTAGGAAACTAAACGTAGGCGCCGGCCGTTGGATGATAGTACCTGATTCTCGACGGCGTATGGGTATCATTGTCATACTTGATAGCTAAGGATCGTCGATGGTGCTCGTGTTGCGGTTGAGTTTGGGCCGGCAGTCGCCGTCGCTGAAGCGGCTCCGGTGCTACGGTTGCGGCGCCTGTCGACATACAAGAAAGATCATCTGTGGTAAGTAAACAGTTGCACGATAAAGAGAAAAACCGAAGGAGTACAAATCAAAATAACCTGATGAGGCTGCGGCGTCGGTAAAGCAGGGCCGGTGGAGTTGAATATGGCGTCCGTGGAGCGGTTCCGGTGCAGTGGACGAAGGCTTCGGCGGGCGCGTTGTACAGTGCTTTCGATGAGGCGGATCTGTTGCCGAGGACGAGGGCTTGTATGAAGGGCCAGCGAAGGGGCGGACGAGGGAGTCAGTGAAGGGCCTACGCTCTGGTGGACGAGGGCGCCGGTTAAGTAGATCCGGTGCGGTGGACCATGATGGCGGTCAAGGAGATCTAGAGCGGTGGAGAAGCCAGTTGTTGAAGCGGCTCCGGTGAAGTGGTGAGTTGGCAATTGGGGGTTCCAAGGTGCGAAAGGTAGATCCGGCGGGGTGTGAGGTCCACCGCTGCGGTGGAGGACTAGATTCGGCGGCTTGCCGTGGTTGGGGTGATCGGGGAGGGGAAGGGGAGGGGCTCTACGGAAGAATGTTGGGGGCAAAGAGGGGAAAACAATGGAGTTACCAAAGCAGCCCTTTTCCGTTCAAGTGGCAGGGGTAGAACAGGAATATCACAGGGCTAAACTTTCGGGCGCGTGATATTTTGATGTGAGCGGGAAGTTTGAAAGCTTTTGGCGCCTAAAATTATAAGTATTCTGCTCTCGTACGGCCGACTATGATATCATGGCCGACAATTTGTTTGTTTTGCACGCAAAAAAAAGTGCAAGTTTTGAAAATCAATGTCTCCAACTCTAAACTTAGATTGTCCATTCAATTCAAATATGGATCATTGATCTACTACAAGCAAATACCATCATACGGTCCAATTCAAATGAAATTCCAAATGTGTTTATCCTAAATATGATGACAAAAGCAAAAATGAGTATGTGTATGAATAAAGCGAATGATTATAAAGTTTGAACATGCCCGTATGTGTATATCTCTAGGTTTGATATATGAATTTGAAATAACAAAATTCCGGCTTAAAAAATGTACCTCCGTTTAAATGAATTACGAAAGCTAATGATGGAGTCGAATTCCAAAATTCCAATCTTAGGTTTGTAATTCTGGTACATCAAGGTATATCACGCATGTTCAAAAGTATATTTATCTCATAGTACAAACTGTGAAACAAATTGATCAACCATGAGTGCACAATATCTCAATTACGCTAAAGTCCCTCAAATATAGACACCCCCAACACCACACACACACACACACACACACACACATAGAGAAGTCATTCTCTCCCCCAGACACCAACACACGAGCACATTAACACCCCTCTCTCATGTAAAGTCCGGACCCCAACATAGGTCTCTATCACTTTGTCTCCCGGGCATGCACACATCTCTTCCCTCACTCTCTAGGTCTCCCGCTATCTCTCTTACCCAAGCACACGCACTATGTAGAGTGTATATTTCCGATACACACAAAACGTCGCCCCCAAACGTCTATCTCCCTAGTTATGTGGTTCTCGCGCACTCACCTCACACACCACCCCCACTGCAAACAAGCACACTTTGTCTCCTTGTGCACCACTCTCCTCTTTCTATCTCTCCCACATGCGGACCCGCCCCAGCTCCTTCCCTGTATACATATATGTCGTGACTCTTTGCATAGCTCTCTAATGTATAATCGTTCTCGATTTCGCACATTGTTCTCTACACCATCTATTCTAGATCTCTCATGAAGTCCCCATCACACACACGATGACTCGCTTCCCCTGTGTCTCCGTTCATAGGCCAATTTCGGACAACATCAACATTGTCTCCCTATCTATACGCCATTTATGGACACAAACGACCCCTCTCGCCCCCTGTCTTCCTCTCTCTCTCTCTCTCTCTCTCTCTCTCTCTCTCTCTCTCTCTCTCTCTCTCGTTGCTAGCTCTCTCTTTCTCTCGCTCTCACACCCCTCTCCCACACACACACTCGATGTCTCTTCCAAATAGTCTGCTCCCCCGCCCGCACCCGTGCTATCTCGCTACTACACATGTCACACCATTCCCCCTTCCCTTATACTAGGTTTACATCATCAGTGGTCTCTCTACTCCACATACACTCTCTCCCTGTCACACACAAACGCGTGCACAAACACACACAGACACGCACAAACACCCATTTACTGGATCCTCATCTCTCCCCATGTCCGCATGTGTATCTCACACACTCACTCTCTAATTATGTATATGTGTCTCCACGTTACACAACACAAAGCCCCATGTACATGTCTCTCTCTATCCTCCACACACATAGACACAAAGAATCTGTTATCATTGCCTCAGTCCCTAACATATCGCACACGCACCCTCTCTCTCTCTCTCTCTCTCTCTCTCTCTCTCTCTCTCTCGCAAACACGCTCAATAAGGGTTTCCCCGTGAATAACTTACCGTCTACTCATCAACAGTCGTGGCAGTACGGCGAACACGAGACGTGAAAAAGAATAAATCTACACGTGCTTAGACCACCTAGTAGGACTAGAGCAAGCCAAAAAGCGCGCCGCCGTCACCCCCTCCTTGTCAGCGACGGGAAAATCTTTGTTTTACACAGTCGAGAAGTCATTGTGCTAAGGCCCCACATGTCGAGGCGTTGAATAGAATGTAGATGCTAGTTTACGGAAGCAAGTATCGATAATACGTTTGTATCTCCATACTTATATTTCTTCTTTTATAAAAAAACCGAGTTGGTGATGATGGTACATGTGCCATCTTGCAATATAGACCGTCTGATCTAAAAGATACCCGCACCCCTCTCCACATTTGCAGACAAGGACTTCCCTCGTTCATCCTTATCTCCAACAAACCTCATTGTTGAGCAATTAAGAAAGGAAGCCTCTGGAACAAACTGGCCTAGTGGCCACTGCCGGCGTCGTCAATCCCCATGCCTCCGCTCAGTCCGACCACCAACCACCACCACACCCAACTCCTCTTCACCTTATCTCATATTTCTCGAGATATCATTAGTTTTTACACATGGGATTACTCCCGCAAGGGTCAATCACAACAAGTGTTTTTATAAAAAATGCATCTTGATGTTCCGTTAATGCACGGATCTTGCTAGTACTCCTACACAAGACTAAGTTGGTGATGCTGGTGTGTCTGCCATCCGTCGTTTCTGACCATTAGACCTACATCTAACGATTGTGAGGTAAGTTGTTGCCTTTTCTCACCAACATCCCACTTGTCTACCAATTTGCAGAAAAACCCATAATTAGTATCTTACAACCAACCACATCCCTCCCTGACCTCACCAAAACAGCCCAAGGAATATATTATAATTGAAACATAATATACATATGTATATCAAAATTAGGGTGTTTTGTACCAAGTTTGTGAATAAGTATTATTCTAATTATGATTCGTTGCAACGGACATGAACATTGCTAGTATTTCCAACAATGTATTTTTTTTCTAGTATTCCATAGTTTCGAGTTTTCCATCAAGATATTAGTCACTCATGGTTGATATTTACTTTCAATCATGTACACATATGCACTATGTAACTAGCCTTGCTTATTCGCTTCCAAAGCTTAACTTTCACTCCTACTTACAATATGTAGAGTATTTAACAAAAAACTACCACTTTCAACCAGCCCTAGGAAGAATCTATTGTACAAAACATAGCAAAAACATACCCAAAATTTCTTAATCCACGCCAAAAACTTCTATACTACCTAGTACTCATACCGATTAGGTTCGTTTAAACCCATTTATGACTTGGTTGGCCCACACGTCCGTGCTGACGAGGCAGTTTAAACCAACACATTTTGTTTGACCGTTGACACGAGGGACCCACATCTGACCTTCTATCCTGTTATTCCCCCTCGAATCATTATTTTTCCTGAACATTACTTCAAACAGTACTGATGCGTGTTCATCGGTGGCGCCGGTGATGAGCAAGTTGGCCGTCGCTCCGCCGGACGGGCCGGACGCCGCGCTGGCCTCCGCACGGGTTGGCATGCTGGCCCGAGCGTGACTCACGAGCGAGCAAGCCGCCGCGCTGGCGTTCGCTCGAGCCAGATGGCTGGCCTGAGCGCGGCCCGCGCGAGCAAGCCGCTGTGCTGCCGTGCCAATCTAGCTAGCAAATCTTGCAGACAAGCAGCTGGACGGAGCTATCTTGGATAGCTAGCGGCCACGAGCGCCGGACGGAGCTGGCATCCGGGCTGCCGCAACATGGGCTCGGCACCGCCTTCTGCCGGCAACGGTAGCTGCGTCCCATGGCCGAGGACACTAGTAGAAAAAGGGTCAAACGTGAAGCACATTAGTGCCGGTTTGTATAAGAGCCGGCACAAATGTATTCATTAGTGCCGGTTCCAACGGCTAGCCTTTAGCACTGGTTCATGGCTAACCTTTAGCACCGGTTCGTGCCACGAACCAGTACTAATGAGGGTGGTGGCAGGATGTTGTCAGTCTGGGCCCCCTCCAGCACCTTTAGTACCGGTTCGTGCCACGAACCGGTACTATAGGTCCTCCTGCATATAAACCCTTCGTCCAGCTCGCTCTGTTCTTCCCCCTTTCCCTCTCCTCTCCTCTCTGTTCTTCCTCTTCTCCCTCGAGCTCATCACACATTTTGCCCAAAATTTGTCAAGATTTGAAGGCCCCATCCATTCAAGTGATCACAAAGGTTAGCAACTTTGTCCTTTCATCTCTCATTGCTAGATTAGCTCTTGCATTGGTTCATATAGTTATTAATTTGTGAGTTTAGTAATTTGGGAGGAAATATATATATATGTGCTAGCATTTGATTTATATGCAATTTGAGGTCAAAATAACACTTAGTTTGCATATGTAGGTGTGGTTTACTTAGTGCCTTCTAAATCTCTGTCGTAACCACCGTCGATCGCCTGCACCGTCCGTCAGCGGCACCACCTTGTGGTGAGCCTCTTGTTCATGAAATTTTATATAAAAATTGATGTTTCGTGATTTGGATATATAGTTACTCGTATAATAATTATCTTACCCGTACGTTGTTTGTTATACATAGTGCCATGGTTTTGATATCCGTCCCCGTCGGCCCTCGTCCTTGTTATGATTCGGATGTGGTATATTCTCTTTTAAAACTATTTGTTGCATTTCGTATTTTTGACAAATTATGCCCATCAAGTTGACATAGATATTTTTATCTAGGAGGTATGTGAACCGGAAATTCCAACCGACCCTATTGTCGAGAGGTTAAATTTAGTTGAAAGAGAAAACGAGTACTTGAAAGAAAAATTGAAAAGAATTGAGGGGGAGAAGATGGAATTGCAGTTGCATGTTGCCGATGTCGTTGATGATCACAAGATCAAGATGGAGAAAATGCGCTTGAAGATTAGAAAGATTAGAAAATATGCCATCGATAGTGAGGCTTGGTATCATTGTGCTGTTGGATCAATTGTTATCTTAGTTGCGATCTTGATCGCATTTGTTGTTGCATTTAAATGCTTTAGCTAGAGAGTTACTTGTTTGTTGCATTTAAGTGTTGTATGAACTTTATGTATGAACTTGTATTAATTTGGTCTATTGGGTGTTGTGTAATGAAGATGAGCGGCAATGGATGTACGATGACCGATGCTCTCCCAGTTCGTTGAGGGCGTGCATACTTTTCTGCTTATGGCTGAGGCAAACAAGCGGGCGGATGGTTTTATGCCTTGTCCATGTGCTGGCTGTAAGAATGGTCGCAATTACTCTCGTCAAGAACCATTCACGTCCACTGTTTGAGTCCGGTTTCATGCCCCACTATAATGTTTGGACCAAGCACGGAGAAAGAGGGTTATGATGGAAGACAATGAAGAAGAAGAGGACGGCGATAGCTATCCTGGCCATGGGTTCCCTGAATACGATGATACAACAATGGGGAAGAAGCTGAGCCGTAATGCGGAAGAAGCTGGGCGGCAATGCGGGAAGAAGCTGAAGAAGAGGCATCGATGAGCCGTTGATGATCTAGGTCGGGCCATTGCCGATGCAAAGAGAAACTACGCAAGTGATTTGGAGAAGAAGAAGTTGCAGCACATGTTAGAGGATCACAAAAATTGTTGTACCCAATGCGTGAGGTGACAAGAAAAAGCTGGGCACCACATGGAATTGCTGCAATGGAAGGCAGAGAATGGTGTATCGACAAGGGATTTGGAAAGTTGCTGGTAATGATAAAGGATATGCTTCCAAAGGACAACGAATTTCCGAGAGTATGCGTCTGAAGCAAAGAAGGCTGTCTGCCCTCTAGGGTTAGAGGTGCGAAGATACATGCATGCCCTAATGATTGCATCCTCTACCGCGGTGAGTACGAGGATTTGAACGCTTGCCGGTATGTGGTGCATTGCGCTATAAGATCAGCCGCGATGAGCATGGTGATGTCGAGGCGGCGCCCGGAAGAAGATTCCTGCCAAGGTGATGTGGTATTCTCGTATAATACCACGGTTGAAACGTTTGTTCCAAAACAAAGAGCATGCCAAGGCGATGCGATGGCACAGAGAAGACCGTAAGAAAGACGGAAAGTTGAGAGTACCAGCTGACGGGTCGCAGTGGAGAAAAATTGAAAAAAAGTACGGGAAGGACTTTGCAGATGACGCAAGGAGCGTATGGTTTGGTCTAAGCGCAGATGGCATTAATCCTTTTGGGGAGCAGAGCAGCAACCATAGCACCTGGCCTATGACTCTATGTTTGTATAACCTTCCTCCTTGGTTGTGCATGAAGCGGAAGTTCATTATGATGCCAGTGCTCATCCAAGGCCCTAAGCAACCCGGCAACGACATTGATGTGTACCTAAGGCCATTAGTTGAAGAACTCATACAACTGTGGAATGGAACAGGTGTACGTGCGTGGGATGAGCACATGGGGGAAGAATTTGACCTAAAGGCGTTGCTGTTCATGACCATCAATGATTGGCCTGCTCTTAGTAACCTTTCAGGACAGACAAACAAGGGATACCATGGATGCACGCACTGTTTGGATGATACCGACAGTATATATTTGAATAGTTGTAAGAAGAATGTGTACCTGGGACATCGTCGATTTCTTCCGAGCAGGCATCCCGTAAGAAAGAAAGGCAAGCATTTCAAAGGTGAGGCGGATCACCGGACGAAGCCTCGCCACCGTACTGGTGCTGATGTACATGATATGGTCAAGGATTTGAAGGTGATATTTGGAAAGGGTCCTAGCGGACAACCTGTTCCAAAGGACGCTGATGGACGCGCACCCATGTGGAAGAAGAAATCTATATTTTGGGACCTGCCATATTGGAAAGACCTAGAGGTCCGCTCTGCAATCGACGTGATGCACATGACGAAGAATCTTTGCGTGACCCTCCTTGGCTTCTTGGGCGTGTATGGGAAGACAAAAGATACACCTGAGGCACGGGAGGACCAGCAACGTATGCACGGAGAAGACGGCATATATCAGGGTCATGCAAGCTACGCTTTTACCAAAGAAGAGAAGGAAATCTTCTTTGAATGCCTGCTCAGTATTAAGGTACCGTCTGGCTTCTCGTCGAATATAAAGGGAATAATAAACATGGCAGAGAAAAAGTTCCAGAACCTAAAGTCTCATGACTGTCACGTGATTATGACGCAACTGCTTCCGGTTGCATTGAGGGGGCTTCTACCGGAAAACGTTCGGTTAGCCATTGTGAAGCTATGTGCATTTCTCAATGCAATCTCTCAGAAGGTAATCGCTCCAGAAATCATACCAAGGTTACAGAATGATTTGGTGCATGGTGTTCCCACCATCCTTCTTCAACATCATGACGCACGTCCTAGTTCACCTATGCGAAGAGATTAACGTTTTGGGTCCTGTATTTCTACACAATATGTTCCCCTTTGAGAGGTTCATGGGAGTCTTAAAGAAATATGTTCATAACCGTGCTAGGCCAGAAGGAAGCATCTCCAAGGGCCATCAAAATGAGGAGGTCATTGAGTTTTGTATTGACTTTATTCCTGACCTTAAGCCGATTGGTGTTCCTGAATCGCGCCATAAGGGCAGACTGGATGGAAAAGGCACACTAGGAGGGGAACAAATAATATGTATGGACGGACATTCTCTCACTGAAGCACACTACACAGTTCTACAGAATTCCGCCTTGGTGGCTCCGTATATGGATGAACACAAGAATTTGCTACGCTCCAAACACCCGGAGCGGTCGATGACTGGATTACACGTGAACAAACCAGGAGTTTCGCCACTGGTTGCGAACACGCACCATGCATGACACCTCTATTGAAGATGACCTGTACTTGCTGTCCCGTTACCATCTTGAATATAATGACTTTCAAAGGGTGCGAGATAAATGGTAATACATTTTACACGATCACCCAAGATAAGAAGAGCACCAACCAAAACAGTGGTGTCCGCTTTGATGCAGAAACCAAGACGGAAAGGAAACATGTTATGGTTATATACAGGACATATGGGAACTTGACTATCGGCGTGGTTTAAAGGTCCCTTTGTTTGGTGCAAATGGGTCAATATGACACGAGGCGGGTAACGGAAGACCCGCAGATACGGAAGGACAACAGTGGATCTCAACAATCTTGCGTATGCAGACGAACCATTTGTCCTAGCCATTGATGTGGCACAGGTTTTCTATGTGAAGGACATGTCTACCAAGCCAAGAAAAAGAAAAGATAAGGAAGCGAATGCATCGTGCGATGAGCCAAAGCGGCACATAGTTCTTTCTGGGAAGAGAAACATCGTGGGAGTGGATGACAAGACAGACAAGTCAGAATATTATGAAAAGTTTGATGAAATTTCTCCATTCACAGTGAATATTGACCCGAGCATCCCGTTAAATGATGAAGATTTTCCATGGTTACGGTGCAAAGGGACACACGCGAAGAAAAAGTTTCACACCCAAAGATCTGGCATGTGATCGGCTTCACTATCATCACTTTCTTCGTGTTTCACACCCGGGGGAATCTCTGTAATAGTTAGGGTAGTTACGTGTTTTGGCATTTGAAACGAAGAAATTTTATGTGCAAACAAATTCTTTCATGCCTTTACTGATTTTTAAAGTTAAATTATTCACAAACTAGTGATTCACACTAATTTCAAATAATTCAAAATTTAAACTATTCAAATTTGAAAACTACGGGCACTAACAGAATGTTTGTAATTTTTTGTACCTAAAGCAAAAATATTCACAAAGAAACTCTAAATACACAAAAAAACAACACAAAAATAAATAAAGCAAAAAAAAGCCCGCCTACTAGGCCGTAACGGCCTGCATACGACTAGAAACCCAACCTATGTTGGGCCAGGATGCAGGCCCGCAAAGGCCAAGTGGGCCAACAAGGCAGCCAAGAACACGTAGGCCCAGTAGGCCTGATTTGGAGAGGAGCTCGAGAGAGCGACCGCACGGGGGTTTATAAACCACTGCGGTCGCCCCTCGGCTAGCGAGGTGGGACTAAACTTGCCGCACCGCACCTGCCCCAGCGCACCCCTTTAGTACCGGGTGGTGGCACAAACCGGTACTAAAGGGGGGGCCTTTAGTACCGGTTTTGTGCCACCACCCGGTACTAAAGGGGGTCGCCTCCCGCCGCTTAGCCTAGCCAAAACAGGCCTTTAGTACCGGTTGGTGGCTCCAACCGGTACTAAAGGTGCCTTCTATATATACAACATCTACGAAAATTTCGGTTTCCCTCTCTGTTTGTTCCTCTGTTTCCGTCTCCGTCGCCGTCGCCGCCGCCCTCGATCGTCTCCGTCGCCGCTCGTCTCCGTCGCCGCCCGGCCCGTCGCCGCCCGTCCCGCCGCCGCCCTCGTCTCCGTCGCCGCCGGGACCGTCCCCGTCAGCGCCGTCCCGTCCCGTCGCGCCGTCCCGTCGCCGCCCGCCCGTCGCCTCGCCGTCGCCGTCGCCCGCTGTGAGCTCTCCCCTCTAACCCCTCTCCCTCGCCCAAGCGCCCACCATGGGCGCCGCCCTCCCCGAGCCCATACACACACACACAAGCATGATGAACACACACACACATACACGTATATATTTAATTAGTTTAGATTTTGTATGTTTAATTAGTTTAGATTTTTAGATTATTGTTTTTCACTAGTATATATGTATGAATGCATGTTAGATGGATATAATTAGTGTTTAATTAGTATGGAATTTTTTATATAATGTTGTTTTTCTGTTTTTAATGGATGTATAGAAATTGTTTTTATGTTTTTAGTGTTAGATGCTTAATTAGTATGAAATAGTATATAGATTTTTGAAATTGTAGAAATGTTATAAATTTTAGTTATCAAAATCCAATCATTAAAAAATATTATTTTTTGGGCATATAGCTAGTATTTGTTATCGACGATGCCCGCCCACATCCTCATCGTCGACCCGTCATGACGACGTCCAGCCGGCCCATGTCCGGGACTGGGCTCCGCCGGGCTGGCACTGGGAGGTACTGCCTGGAGGGGCGCGCCGCTTGATGAGGAACCCGGCCCCGGGTCCCGTCGTCGACCCTGATATCGTTTGGTGGCGTTCGCGTGGGCCAGTCTCGGTGCGGAGGGACCCGGCCCCGCCGGAGGAGGTACGTCGCCGTGTCAGGGAGGAGGACGAGCACGTCCATCGCTACATGGTTGCGTTAGAGGGCGGCAGGTTCTCCAATACCTGGCAGTATCTTCAGGGATCTCACATCAGCTATGATCCTGTGAGGGTTCCTTCTCTTTGGGTGTCCACCGCCCGCGACGCAGGAACCGCGAGTGTCCTAGATTCTTCTGTAGTATTCGATCTTTAATTAGCTAGCCAGTGATGTACTATTCAATATTATATATTATTTGAGACGATGTATTCGAGATTGTATCTATTATTCTAGACAAAGTATTCGAGATTATATCTATTATTCGGGACGATGTAATTTGAATACTAAATTGTTTTATATTTCTTTTGAATTAGTTAAATAAAAGCTATGGCAGACAATACCGACAGAGAGGGAGAACAGACCATGTTCGATATGATACGCGGGCCAGATGATAATCAGAATGAAGAAGATTATGACGGCTCCGAATTTCTAAACAACACCGGAGAGGGTGATATGATATTTGATCGCGACGACCGAATTGATGAAGTCATGAACTACGATTATGACGATGACGAAGAACATGTTGATCCTGAAACAACAAAGACCGGCGAGGTATATATATCTTATCTTATATTTACTAATTGGAGGCACCATAAAAGGCTCTACAGTAATCCACATCATCAGAATTAATTTAGCCATTGGATATTGAATTTGATGGTCGAGATCTGTTAGTAGAAGACGCTGCCTAATTAAGAAAAGAAACACCACGTACGTAGATGACTACTAGGATTAATCCCACATGTAAAATAAAGGTTCTGAACGCCCAAGTTTAAGTTAGATGCAAGGAAAAAACACCCACGTCACCCACACGTAAAATAAAGGTTCTGAACGCCCAAGTTTAAGTTAGATGCAAGGAAAAAACACCCACGTCACGTCTAGGTTCTGGAAAAAGTATTGAACGCCCACGTTGAAGTTAGATGCAAGGAAAAAACACCCACGTCTAGGTTCTGAAAATACAAAAAAAAAGATCGTCTTTCTTTTAGGGAAAAAACATGTCTTCTTTCTTTTAAATTTGGTGGTCAAGATCATTTAGAAAATGTTGCCTTAATATGAGTAACAAATAAACATAACGTACATGAATAGGATTAGTACCACACGTACAAAAAAAGAGTCCGCATGGGCACGTCTGAGTTATTTCAAAAGAAAAAATGGCCACATCTAAGTTCAGAAAAGACAAAAGCAGCATGACTTCTTTCCTTAAAAAACACGCAAGTAAGAAGTCTTGAAGACCCACGTAGAAGTGTAACATCTCAATCTGAATAAACAAAATCCATGCACGTTTATAAAAAGAGACCTGAAGCCTCACGTACGTCCAAGAAAAGGGACTCTATGCGTGATTTCACTCAAGGGTAGAGGAAGACGATGCACAGTAAGAGGCTTTACGTTCACCCACATCATTAAAATTAAATTGGCCATTAGATTTTAAATTTGATGGTTCAGATTTCTCAGAAGACATACAAAAGAAATTAGTTGCAAAGAAAAAATATATAAATTAGTTATGAAAAAACTATTTCAACGCCCACACATCTCAAAAAAGATGCAAAAATAAAACACCCACGTCTAGATTCTGAAATATAAAAAAAGCCTGCCTTCTTTCCTTTAAATTTGATAGTCAAGATCTGTTAGAAGATGTTTTTTAGGGACGGGGTCTATTAGAAGATACTGCCTCATTAAAAAAAGGTAACACCACGTACATGAAACATCACAGGTTGTCTCCTTTCCGAATTTTTGTTTCCTTGATTTTTGGTAATACAATTATGAGAAATAAGTGATGATAGATATGCGAATTGTTTTCTTATACGAAATGAAAGAAATATTAATTATCAAGTGGTTGCACACATTACATTATATTTTCAGAAAACCAAGAAACATACCAGAGGCATTTTCATTGTGACATGCTTTCTTATACTAAGGTATCTACTGCTTATTTGGATTTTTGAATAGTGTTGGCCGACACAGATTTGAATATGTTTCTGTCAAAAACTATAACTTTCCTTGGCATTTCAAAATAACTTTTTATACAACAATTATGGTGACTGATGATGACATTATGCCATCATGAAGTGCGCATACCATAAAAGGGGGGTCCGACTGAGTTTCTTCCAATGATGAAATTTAAGTGTTGTGGAAGTTGTTTTTGAAGTTCCTGTGATACGATGCAAATTTTGTGCTGCACAAATCTATTCAATATTAGAATTTCACCAAGCATGGCATATATTATTTCAAAAACTAAATATATATTAAAAAATTATTTAATCTTCCAGCATCCTACTTAGGATGCAGCTACAGTACATGAATATCGCAAATATTTTTGAATATGTTGAAAGTATGCTTTTAATCGAGTTACAGGAATTGGCAGCTATTGCCCTCTTTCTAAAAATCAATTTCATTACAAACTGAAAGCACATGTAACTAATTTTTTGAGTTAAAAAAGATCCTAGCCCGTGCAGGCGCACGGGTTGATGACTAGTATTTATATTTACTAATTGGAGGCACCATACGAGACACCACGTTAATCCTAGAGTTAAGAAATTTCATCCATCAGATCAACAAGTAATATGTTAGTAGCCATCCGATGAAACAGGAGATAGGTTAGCTAAACCAACGTACGCAAACCATCCTCCAAACCCAGCCGTACACCCCTTGGCCTCTCCACTTTACTTTTTTTAACAATAAACAACATCTAATCTGATCGTACCATCCTTCACATCCCAGTTGTACACCCATTGGCCTCTCCCATTTTCCTCCTATGAGAAAAAAAACAACACATCTGTTTGTCATCTCTCTCTCAAAAAAAAAGGAAACCCCTAATATGATTAGAGAAGAAGATTTCGTCTTCCCACATGGTCTTTCCGTAATACAGTCTGGTAGGTGTGGTAAGCTATCCGGCATGGCAGGAACGGCTAACAATATTGGCGGTGCAGGTTGGGCAAAGTAACCGCTGACATAATCTCCCAGTTGTCATGTACAACTTTGTGCAGTTGCATGTAGTTCTAAAAAACTACGTCGCGCAACCACTTCATCTGCTTAGGCAACATCGCCCATCATCTCAGCCACCAACGCCCGCGTCACAGATTTAACTCATGGCTACTACTAAGATCTTGCTTGGCGCCTCAGCCGACCCATCCAGCATAATTTATGAAGGTTTCTCTAGCATGGGTGATGTGTGCGACAAGAGTTAACTGATTAGATATTTGTGTATGTTTAATCCCTAAGCAGTTCTCCCTATATTCATCTGGTGCTTCTCCTTGAATCTTTTGATTTTTTTCTTATGGATTCAAAAACCTTACGGTAAAAGCTAAAGCTAGATTAGATTGGTGTCTTCCAAGCAAGACTGGGTATCTCCATCCTGCTTTTACTCATTGGTCAGTCCATATAGTGTTTTTTGCAAGATCCGTCAAGTTCTAATAAAAATATTAATATATTCTGTGCTTTATTTGAGTTTTAGAATCCTTACTTTTCAAGCTATCTAAATATTCATGCACATTTTTTCAGATAAATCATGTAAACTGGATTCCTTCGGATTAATTTTGTTTTCCCAAGCATACAAATCTTGAATCCCATCAGCTTTCAGGTTTTGGCCACGTTGTAACCAGGTAACTATGTTTGTTCCATTAGATGAGTTTATCCCACGATGGTTAATGCGGTGAAAGAAAATGTATGTTGAACGGTTATTTGAAGCAGATTAGCTGGCCGTTGCTGTCGACCGGGCAGCCGTGTTAACATATTATGGAGATCCTATGGCCAAGCTATTCAGCTTCCTGACATCATTTGATTTTGTAAGGTTGTCTCAGTGACAACCCAGCAGGGAAGCATTTAGCATCTTGAATTTAGTGCTCATTTTTCTACAATTTTCTAAGGTTCATTTGTCACAAATGCATTGCATACTTAAATAAACTAGGCTAGACTAACGTTAAGGTCTTCCATCAACTTGGCTTGAAAGGGATGCAGATAAGCATGTCATGATAGAATTAAAGCAAAGAGGTTTGGTGGAGCAGCTTATACCAAGAGGCAACGGTGGCAGCAGCCTGCAAAGTACTGGCTGGTGTCATGCAGGTTTAGTGTACATACATTTTTTGTGGGAAATGTCAAGTATACGTAGCTTCAATATATATTATTATGCATGCTCATATATATATATATATATATATATATATATATATATATATATATATATATATATATATATATATATATATAACAATTTTTTCCCATAATCGAATTATATTTGTTTCTTACAGGACCGATTCATAAAGTTCTTTGTAGGATGTGTCGGAAATATCTCCGCATACAATTATTGGTTAAGAGAAGTCTGCGCATACAATATATACCCGCATACAATTATGCATGATATATATCTTTGTTATAGATAGAAAATAGAGCAACCACATCAATCTTAAAATTTTCTAAGAATTTATTGGTTAAGAGAAGTCAACTAGAAACACATTTGATCTATCCCAGTTACGCTAATTAGAGAATTTCATATACGTGGCTAGAAATATCACATATGCTCTTGATGGAACACCATGTGTGGGTTAAGTATTTCAAACAACCTGTTTTATAATTAAAATAGATTAGATGGAACTTAAATTCTCTACTATGTTCCTAACAGTATACTTATGCACTACTCTACCCAGTAATTGTAAACCACATTGGGTGATCAGTGTCTCTGCATGTATGAAGATCAAACTCTCTCGGACTATCATGGCAAAAGGGAAAAATATATGGGGACATTTACATATGTGCCCCTAACTCGAACCCACTACTCAGATTTGCCCCTAATTTTGAAGCATGCTCAAATTTGCCCCTCCGCCGTTAAGTCGCTACTCAGAAATGCCCTTCCATACAGTACTGTAGCACTTTCCGTCCAATACTGTAGCACTTTCCGTCTGCTACAGTACACATGGGCCTTTGACGGTCAAAGGCCTTTGACTGGACGGAAGGGCATTTCTGAGTAGTGACTTAACGGCAGAGGGGCAAATTTGAGCATGCTTTGAAATTAGGGGCAAATCTGAGTAGGTGGTTCGAGTTAGGGGCAGAAATGCAAATGGCCCAAATATATGCTACACCACGGCATCCATTTTTTGAGCCTACGTACAGAGATTTCAAGTCATGAATAAATAGAACATATAGACCTAATTTTGCATTTGAAACCATGTTGCCTAATTATATAATGCATCTAAACTTAACGAAGTTTGTATCCTTATTTTCGTATTATTGTTCAATCTGAGGTTTGTTGACATGACCTAACAAAAATGTGTGTGACATTGAACATAACTAAATCACAAACTAGGAAAATGAAGAAAAAGTCTTTGATCCCTCTGCATAACCGAGAAAATTTTCTACATGCATGCTTACTAATAATCCATGAAAACATGTTCACACTACTGAACAATATTTCTAATTCATAGAAATATTAGCTGAAAATGAATATAGGCTAGCCCGTGCAGGTGCACGGGTTGATGACTAGTTTATATAAGCAGGTTTCTGGTGATCATCACATGTTTTAAATGACTTGAAGATATATTAACGAATCGATCTTTGTTCTTTCAGCCATCCGGGTCGAGCAAATCTTCAGGCAAAAGGACGAAACGAGGCCCGAACAAAAAGTTGAAGGAGGGCGTAAAGTACAATATCGAGGCAGTCAGACCTAATGGCGAACCATTAGCGCCTAAGAAGATTGCGGACAAGTTCATTCGTCAGTGCGGAGTTCTTGTGAAGGACTAACTCCCGATCTCCCTTCAAGAATGGAGAGAGCCAGCAAAAGACAAAGGACAAAAAGGCAAAGAGGACGCTGCTCCACGTCCAGATGTTACTTTTGTCGACAAGAATCAAAAAGATCTGCTTTGGGATACTCTCATGGAACATTTCACCCTACCAGATCATTTCACAGAAGCAGATGTGCAGAAAGTCAAGGACGCTGCTCTTAGGAAGATGGCGGTTGCATTCAAGAACCACAAGAATCGTGAATGGGACAAGTACGTCAAGGGAGGAAGGAAGACTCCAGTACTCGAGGGAACACTAGAGAACCAACGTTCTCATTGGGACGATTTCGTGAAATTCAAGGATTCAGAATTAGCTAAGGAACGGTCGAGAATAAACAAGAAGAATGCCGAAAAAAAGGATAGTTCCATAAGCTGGGGCCAGGTGGCTTTGCGGTGGCAATGCCTAAGTGGGATAAGTCTGAGAATTTGATGGAGGATGCATGTGCCACTCCGGTTACTAAGAGCTGGCCCCCCAGGGTCAGGACTTGGTTCTATGCGCATGGGGGGGGCGTTGGATCCGAAGACAGGCAATGTTTCGACGAGGGCAAGTCTAAAGGGAGCCAACGATGCGATACTTGTTGCAATAGAAGAGGCACGAACGGGGGTGTTCCAGCCCAACAGAGAGAACGACGAGCTTATGCGTGCCCTGGGAAATCCTGAACACCCGGGAAGAACACGAGGCAAGGGCGCTATTCCGTGGTATGAGGGGTTTTCAGACTGGAACAATGACTACAGAACCCGTGCGAGAAAGAAGATTGCGGAGGAGAAGAAGAG
This sequence comes from Aegilops longissima, assembly GCA_021605205.1. Taxonomy (NCBI): domain Eukaryota; kingdom Viridiplantae; phylum Streptophyta; class Magnoliopsida; order Poales; family Poaceae; genus Aegilops; species Aegilops longissima. The sequence continues at coordinate 25,476,845 of CM038681.1, forward strand.
GAAGATGGAGGAGGAGCAGAGGAAGCGGGACTATGAACGCCTTCAAGGCCTAGAAGCAAGTCAAGCGGAATTGGCAGTCAAATTCCAGCGGCAGCAGGAGCAAATCGACTCACTTAGCCAGCAAAGGGGGTCTCAGCAGCTGCAGCAGCTAGCGGATGATCCAGCATTGGATAGCACCGCCCCATCCATGCAGAGAAGCAGCGTGGGTTCCGCCCCGGACGACGCAATGCTGGGTAGATACCCCGTGGATGACATCACGGAGAACACTAGCTGCGAGCTACACGTCAAAATGAAGAACATATCCATGAAGGTGGCGGACGGAGAAGCTTTTCCAGTTACCCCCAAAGCAACCTACCATTGCATCCCGATTCCAGAGGGCTATGCTCGTGTCATGGTTGACGAGGTGGTGCAGCCATATTTGGAGCTAGAGCTTGATATTCCTGGAGGTGAGGACGAGCGCTTTCTCGGAGACGCCAACCATCGTATCATCCTATGGAAAAAGGATTGCATCATCTTTCGAAGGCCACCGACACCGCGTCATCTGACTCCTCATCGAAGTCCGCCACCGAGTCAGCAGTCTCCCGCTCCTGCAAGTCCACCAAGTCCGCAAAGTGTCAGCCACTCCTCCTTCAAGTCCGGCAAAGTGTCGGGCCACTCTCCTCCTCCAAGTCCGCCATAGCGTCGACGTCCACTCCTCCTCCAAGTCCGGCACAACCTCAGGCCACTCCTCCTCCAAGTCCGGCACATCTTCAGGCGGCTACTCCTCCTCGTCCAACTCAGCCTCGTCAGCCGGCGTCTCCGCCGCCTCAGCAATCGCAGAAGAGACACCCCGCAGCTATTGTGCGTAGCGGTACGAGTCGAGGTAGTACAGGAAGTACAGGCAGAGGCAAGCGATATAAATATGGTCCAAGCCTCACGCCTCTTCCGCAGAGGTCTTATGACAGGTCCGAGGAGGAAATCGCAGCCATATCGAAGTCCGAGGTGGAAGCCCATTTGCACCAAACCGCCACCGCCGCCAAGGGAGAAAGTGCCTAAGGAAGCGATTGACCACTTCATTCGTATGGCTCAACCACCAGCTCCCAAGCCTGTTGACACAGACTATGAGCGCCACATCGGAAGTTAAATCGAGCACGCCTACGTAGGAGGCGAGCTCGGGATCGAGCAAACAAGAAGCAGCTGTCAAAAATGCGGAAAACCATTCCCAGCTGGGAGAACAGGCGCGAATCGATCCCTCGCTTGTTGTGCCAACAACATGTGACGATCTGTGCCCCAATATTATTGTGGGCAAACAGTTTACGTTCCTGAGGTGGGCAATATGGTAATAACGGAGGACCATATAATGCAGGCTGAAGTTCTCAAAATCACTGTTGGACAACTCCTCGAGATCGAGCCCATGCCTCTGCTTAGAGAGGATGAAATAAAACGGAAATATGTCCGGGGCCAACCTTTGGTCCATCCAGACAAGGTCAAGAACCTCCCAACGAGAATGTATGAATTGCATCAATGGTACATGAACATTACCAAGATTTCCGATCGAGTGTCTTTCATGGTGAATGTCAAGGAGGACCATTACTTCCATGAGAAAGCTTTGTCCATTGAGTATTCTGAACTGTTTCAGTTATACAATCAAGACGCACTCGACAAATCTATCGTCAGTTGGTATTGTCTGTAAGTGATTTATTTCTGTAATTTAAGTCTCAAGCTAGCTGTACTGATCCTTTTGATCAATCATTACCTGTAATTATCCTCACTATATTCTTTTCTGTGGTATTATATGCAGGATGAAGATGTATGAAATGACAAAAGGTGGACGCTATGGCATCGGGTTCATTGACCCAAACACCGTTAATGAATACACATGGAAACTAAATGCACATCATCAAAAGGACGTAGAGGACAACATGCTAGAGTTCTTGAGCGCCTCAAATACAATGAAGATATACTACTTCCTTACAACTTCCAGTGAGTCACACTGTCTTGTACTACAAATTCTCTGTTTTTGCCTACTAGCTAGCTACATGTTTTTGCTTTACATATGCCCGCTTAATTAAGGCATGCAAGCGTGTGTGCATGCAGATATCACTGGTCTTGTGTATCACTAAAGTTGGCCTTGAACAGTTGAACTACTGGACTCACTACTCAAAGAAAAAACTGACTATAACATCTTGTTTGGGATAGTCAACAGGTAATTTCAATCATTATTAACTATATATCTCGGCCTATTTAGTTCGTCATTTTCATGATATGAACTATATTTAATAACCCCTTTATTCATTTTCATTGTCGGCGGGCAGGGCTTGGGCAAGGTTCATCAGCGTCACGGAAGGCGAATGGAAACAAAAGCTTAAATGGTTTCGACCCAAGGTAAGTAATTAAGTAGTACTAGCTAGCTAGCTAGCTGCCATCTCTTTAATTATCATGCTTGATTAATTATTATCCGATCAAATTCCATTCTCGTAAAGGCCCTGAAGCAGGCGCAGGGGACTGATCTGTGTGCATTCTGCGTTTGCGAGAACATTCGCATGATGGCGTCCGAAAGGAGCAGATCTGAAAGACAGGAATGGGTACGCTTGTCAAAACACTATTCACAATTTTTACACCATTATCGATATCTAGTCACACAACTAATACACATGCATATTGATCTCCTTCTTAACAGTTCACAGAGGTGCGGGAGACGCTGCTAGAAACGGAGCGCGTAGAAGCACTTCAAGAGGAAATAGCGGGATTTTTGCTCGACCAGGTCCTAAATCCGAACGGAGAATACTATTACCCGCTGCCCCCATCGAGCTCCGAAGGCACCAATTAGGCTAATGCCACTCGCTCCGAAGGCAACATGCATATGTAGGAGAAATTGTATATAGCTATACATGTGTGTGTGTGAATTAATTAATATGATGGTTTGTGAGACATTGATGATATAATATATATGCATGATTGGTTCTATTAGAAATTCTATATATATATATATATATATATATATATATATATATATATATATATATATATAATGCATAACGTGTACAATGTGTAGTATTGTAAAATACCAGCAAACGAAAAAGAATTAAATAGATAACAAAAATTTAATTGAAAAATAAAAAATAAAACAAAAACACACAAACATTTAGTACCGGTTGGTGTTACCAACCGGTACTAAAGGGCTCCCGCCCCCCGGAGCTGGCTCGTGCCACGTGGTTGGCCTTTAGCACCGGTTCGTGCTGAACCGGTACTAAAGGGGGGGGGGGGGCTTTAGTGACCACACTTTAGTGCCGGATATGTAACCGGCACTAAAGGGCCTTACGAACCGGTGCTATTGCCCGGTTCTGCACTAGTGGGATGACTAGGTGGACGGGCCGGAGGTAGGAGTTCACTCGAGGATTTTGGTTGGTTAGAGCATGTACAGTGGTTGATAAGGTAGTCTTATCTTAAGTCTGCCACGTTTGCAAGTGGTAGTAGTTTCTTGGCATTTTAGTGGTTTCTTGCCTTATTAGGGGTTTCCTGTAAGGAACAATGTACGTACTACTAGGGACAAAAGGCGATTCTAGGTTGCATTGTACTCCAAAGAGTACTACTAGTGGTCGCGGGAGTGTATACCTCGTTTTGTGGGTTCGCTCCCGGCCGAACGCACGGCGGCCTTTTTAAAAAAATAGTACTAGTACTACACTTCGCTGCGAGCCAATATTTTACACGGGTAGTTTGAGTTTTGAAGTCAAACGGACGTGCGGCCCCACAATCTGGGTGCACTGGACAGCCTAGCCACATGAACGGGTTTTCCTTCCCCGCATCCCGTGGCTCGCGTGCTCGCCCTAGCCGCACCTCGCTTGCAGCTTTCTCATCAGCTAGTAGTAGCATATTTAAACTAGCGCCTCCCAATTAAGCCCGAGGAGCCGAAAAAGCCTGGCGGGGCATTGGGAACTATGCAATATGGCTCTGTACTCTATGTAAAGTGTTGTACTACTAGTACTCTGTATTTTGTGGCGTTGCACGCATGGACTTCACTCCATTATCGGCTCTACTATAAAAGAACGGCGCCGAGTTCGACCCCCGCGATGCAACGTGGGTGCCGAGGAACACTCTTGGAGAGTACTCGCTTTTCATCGGGACAACTACCCCATTGTGAAGCGGATGCCACCTTCCGTGCACGACACGGAAGGCCTGCCGTTCATGAAGCATGGTTGTGTCTTCATTGCGCACCGCCGGATGAACGACATGCTGGGACACGCTATCCCTGATTTATGCCGCTTCAGCTTGGATGAGTCTCCATCGTGTGGAACCGGACTAGAAAGCTGCGAGAATGATTCCCGTTGCCCACCGCTATGGATCGTGCCATCCATGAAGAACACCTGGGACTAGAACCTGGAGGAGGACATGCATTTATCCCATCTATAACGTGTAAGTGGAGTACGGTAATTGTGAACGGTAGCGCTGTGAATATATGTAGACTAGTCGTGCACAAATTTATCACATGAATTGGAGATGAACTTGTGTGGCATACTGACATTTGTCATTTAGAATTTATTACTAGTAAATGTGTTATGTGTATGTGCAACTTGTGTGGTTGTTGCACGGCTCCAACACGCTCTTTGAGAAAAAAAAGGTGGCACAGCTTTGGATATACGTAACGTGGCGGCATCATACAGTAGCATCATTCGCTATAGTTGTAGTACACTCCTACTAAGACGACAACTCTTATAAAACCTTGCGCTTGGCTCTTTGCCTCTTCGGGAGGTTCAACAGTTCGTACTCGTGTGAACCTTGCACTTGCCTCTTCACCTCTTCGGAAGGTCCAACAATGATGATACTACAGTACAATATGCGTCTGGCAATCTGACACCGATTGAACTGCTGCATGTCCACCGCGAGGGCGAGGGCGAGGGAGAGGAAGAGGGAGAGGGCGTTGTAGTAAAAGCCCTCTCCTCGTCCTGTGAACCACCGCGCGCGTGGGCGAGGGAGAGGCGTAGTAAGCAAGCTTCTCCTCGTTCGGTGAGTTGACGGGACACATCAAAGCAGTACTAGTACTAGTAGTAGTCCATACTGCGTCCTTTCTGATTAATATGGCTTAATTTGAAACGAGAAAAATACACTGGTGGTCAACATATGTAACAATACGCTCTTTACGGTCACTATATATAGTTTTGCGTCGATTATACGATCACTAGCTCATCGTAGAGCACGGTATTGCACCCTACTGACCGGCCACATAGTCGACGTGGCACTTTGTTGACTGGTTAAATTGTCACCTGGTTTCTGGGTCCCACCTGTTAGTTGGCGGAGCAAAGAAATTAGTTAAACAAAACTTTACGCAGGCGCCACACGAGTCCAACCCTTGCGCCCTAACCGCCCTGGCTGTGTATGTGAGTGCATGCACGTGTCCTCCCTCGGCCTTCCAACAAAGAGTGTACATCGGCTATAAAACAAAGAGTGTAGTAGTACATGATGTACATCTACACTTCCAATGCATTTAGCCTTTAATCTAAATCGATATTGATTGACTAATGCACCAACTTGTGCTGTAGGTATAGGCTACATGTCTATCCTTAATTACAGCATGCAACAGCTTTCATTTAATCTTCTTATCTCAATGGTCGCATGCACACATAAGTTTGCTACTTTTTGGCGTTAATTATACCCTGGTCAATGTGTAAATCTCTAAATGTACAGTCTTTCACGGACGTAGGGAGTAGGTTGAGCACTTGAGCATGAGCGTGTGTGTTGCTTCGTGTGCTGTGTGCCGCAAGGGTGCGTCAGTGTTGCGTGCGTCCATGTCGAGTACGTGTGAGTGTTGCATGTTGCATGCATGCATGGGGCTTACTCCCTCCCATTGACATGTTCATATTTCAAACTTCCTCTGTTCCCTCCATATGGTGATACTCCCTCTATTCCCAAATACTCCAGTACGGAGTAAAAGCCTCCCTCTGTTCCCAAATACGGAGTATTTGTCTTTCTACAGATTTCAACAAGTGACTAGGTACGGAGCAAAATGAGTGAAGTGAGCGTAGAGGCATAGGGATACTGTAGAAAGGTAATCCTCGCGATCCATCATTCCCCATCTCGGTGAGAGAGAACTATTCAACTAGTCTTCGCACTGAAGTGACAATACACGCTGCAGCAGATGGGACACGTAATTAATAAGCGGAACCAGCGTGTTGGTGTTACTAAATCAGCCTTACCCAGTACTGCCATCATGTTTGCCAGTAGAGCACGCTTCCGCAAATACGCCTATGCACCTGTGTCCTCCATTAACTGACATATGGGCCCTCTTGTGGTAGACCCACATGTCATCGGTGTAACTATTTACACTCGGAGGACGGTGCCTATATCCTGGTAGTAGTACTAGTAGAATTGAGATTTAATGCACTTTCTTCCCCGTCTTCCACTCTTCTTCCTCCTCTCTTCTTCTTCCTCCTCTCTTCCCCATCGTCGGCCGCACACCATTTACCCCCGCTCACTGCTCGCCCGCCCGCGCCATCTTCCTTGGTAGCTCGCGCGTACCATATCCCCCCGCTCACTGCTCGGCCACACGAGGAGAAGCTTCTTCGCTCGCCCGCCCGAATCCACTTCCCCGCTGGCTCGCAGGCACCGAAAACCCCAATGGCAGAACCGACTGACACGCAGAGCCGCGATTGGAATTCCCTCCCGATGTTCTCTTGGAGCAGATCTGTAGTCGTATGGACCTACTCAGCACAGTCCGTCTGGCCGCATGCTCGGTGTCTTTATACCGTCTACTCGTCTGCAACCGGACGGCTCTTTTCAAGACACCCTGCTTGCTGATGCCTGATCCTCGCAGGTGGCCCAGACACCGACTTGACGAACCTACGGAGGTTGCCATGGTGCCCCTCGACATGCTACCACTACCCGTCCACCTGTCCTTCATGCGCGGCCACTACTGGGCGGGCATGAAGGCCAACTGGATCGTCCTCATCCACCACACCGGTAGTCCGTGGCGTCTCGTGGATATCTACACCCAGCGAGAGATCACCCTTCCATCGTTGGATACCGCTGACATCGAGCCTCGCGGCCCGCCGGACACTCCTGCCTACTACGCACGAGACGCGTCAAGCTTTTGGCTCGACCTCTGTTTGCAGAAAGTTGTAATCTGCGAAGTGCCCACACCATCCGAAGACTACATGGATTACAAGCTCATTGCCTTGTTCAACATGGGATTAGTCTATCTGGAATCCGGTCATCATACATGGTTATGGCTCATCATCAATCCTGTTGAGGCAACATTTCTGTCTGATGCTATAGTACACGATGGCATAGTTTACGCGGTCGACGCACAGATTGGCTGCCTATACTGGTGGAATCTATCGTCGTGTAATTGTTCTATCTCATCTCATCTTTACCTTATGATTACGACTGCCTGTTCATTTGTTACAAATTTAGAATGCATAGCATGTCTATAACCACATCATTGCTACATGTTCCTCTCATTTCCTAGATTTTTATGACCACACATGTTATTGTTAGAGTTGATATGAGAACAATTGGCATCTAGTGATTGTTAGAATACATATTATGAGCATAACATCATGATTGCTATATGTTACTCTCGTTTACTAGATTTTTATAACAACGCATGTTATTGCTTAGAGTTGATATGAGAATAGTAGTAGTAAGTGCTATGGTAGAATATGAGTAGGCGCTGTCATAGCTGTTTTCCTCTCATTGTTACATGATGTTTGAACCATGACATGTTGCTATAATATGAAAGCCATTGGCTTATTTTTTTAACTTGGGGTATGATTATGACCACAGCATTGCAATTCTCTGTCTATGATATGTGTCACTGTTATAATAATCTTAATTCCACATATACTCTGAACATGATTGTTTATTTTGGTCCTTTTGGTCTCCAATTTGAATTGTTGCAGCAGACGCAAATGCGCTGGCCTTCATGATTCCAGGACCTGGAATCATACCAGCCGATGGGTGTTGGTTTATCGCTCGTTCAGCTGAGGGCGGTCATTTGATGCTCATTCGCACATACCAAATTGACCAAACCATTACATCAAACCACATGCAGTACAATGCGTGGGGCATTCATGACATTGATGGCTATGGCTGCTTCGTGTTCGAGAAAGATCCCAGCTCCGTTGGGCCAGGCGTATTCAACTAGAGGCGGGTTTACAGCCTCGGCAACCACTCCTTGTTCCTAGGGCTCAATTATCCGATCATCCAACCAATCATCGATCATATCACCGGCGATGATTACTGTGCTATGCAACTTCCATTCGCGAGGGGGGGCTGTGTTTACACATCATACCATGGGTTTCATGAATCACCATATCCAGAGATTCGTTGACACAGCTTGTTGCCAGGTAATCTTCAGTGTGTGAAAGGCATCAAGCTTCCATGCGATGGATGGCTTTTGCAAACCCGACATGTGGCGATGTGGTTCATGCCAACAGCAAATATGCACAATTTGATTCGTGCTGATATCTAGATTGAGCCATGTATTCTGCTGCTGTAGCACGACCCTCTTTTGTTGGATATTATGTACTGTTGTTAGTTTGAAGCACTCCTCTGGTTTGAAGGATAGATACCTTCCTAGGATCAAGTGCATCCTAACTCACCTGCGTAGGATGTACTGATAATGATGATGGAGATGCTGTGCAGAAGCCATATATATACATATATATCAGTTAGGCTTCAAGTGCGTACTTGTTAGTTAAACCTATGTATAAATTGTGACACTAAATACGACTAGTAAGTAGTACAGTAGCAGTACTAGTATACGTCGGTCAAATTATTCATCATTACCACACATTGAATTGATGTGACAACATGCTGCGTGTGAGGTGACACAAGAATCCCGGCGGCGTGTTCGGGTATTCCGGACTTCAGATTTGTAGTACCACTTATCTGTCGAAATCTTTTTTTTTCGAAACGGAGGCAAAAGATTTGCCTCATCCATTAAACAAGAGGAGAATAGAGTTGAGAGTTTTTACAAGCGCCCTTGCAAAACGGCATGGCAATTACTCTCGTACAACTGTCGAAGAAGCGCGAGTTTTTACTCTGTCCAAATCTTTCATCATTCACTTAAAGCAGCCGATTGGTCATACATTGAGTACCATATAACTGGAATTACCGATGCAAGTCGAAGAAGGATTGGCCGGTGCTACCAGCTAGCGTCAAGTTCGATCCCACGGATCAGGAGCTGATCGAGCACCTTGAGGCCAAAGTGAGTGTTGTCAGTGCGAGATTTCAGTCTCTCATCGATTTGTTCATACCAACCATCGACAGCGAGCACGGCATATGCTACACCCAACCTGAGAAACTTCCAGGTAAGACACCGATCGGCCATCTACTTGCACAAACATATTCCTTTGTTTATAGCTCTATTTTTATTTTTAGACGCAGACCTGGTGAAACAATTACAATTTGACAGTTAATAAAAAGTGAAACAAGTGACTGCAACATGCCAAAGATGTTATGAAAATGCCAACTAGGTACACTAAAACCTTTATTCCACAATACTGCAGGTATCACACTGAGTGGCCTAACGAAGCATATCTGCCAGCGCAATTCCAGGGTGTTCAAAAGGGGCACGTGGACGCGTCGCAAGATACAGTCGGAGTGCGGCACGCACGCGATGTGGCACAAGACCGGCAATACCTTGCCTGTGATGGTCAACGGCCGGCAGACGGGCAGCAAAAAAGGTTTTGGTGCTGCACACCAACAAGAACTTCGACCAGCAGAGGACCAACTGGGTGATGCACCAGTACCACATCGGGGACCTGGAGCAAGAGAAGGAGCGGAAGCTGGTCCTCTGCAAGATTTTCTACCAGACGAACACTAGGGCCAGGAGTAGTTTGGTATCTGTAGTTGTACTACCTTGTCGTCCGCAAGTTGGTATTGTTGTTAACGATCTTTTGGTATGAACTTGCATTTGCTTCCAACCATCATGCCGAGGGTCGACGTGGATATAAAGCTGAATCATTTGTTTCGAAACGAATTCTCAGGCACCTGATTTTTATTTGATGGGTAGCATAAGCACCCGTCGTTCGAATTCCCAGTTCTGCAGTTTTTTCGAAACAAGTGCATGCACTTATTATCACGATAAAAAAAACAATATCCGTGCTGCGTCCCAGTTATCAGTCTGTGCTTGCAAAATTCTCTCGTTTATTGAGCACGTATATTTTTTTTCAGGTCGAGCAAGTTTCAACTGGGCTGTAGACTGACCAGGGTTGGTTTTGTTTTTAACAGGCCCAGCCCATGACGACAACGGGCCAAAAAGATCCAGCAGGTATCTACTGGCCTCTGGCCCGCCAGCGTTAGTTATATTTTGTCTTACAACATCCGCAGGTAGTTTTGTTACTGAATGAAACACATAGCCCAGTACTATTTTCCTCTTGAAACGCATGTCCTACATCCGTTTTCTAATCTCTACCTATAGTTTTACTAGTTCATATACACGTATCATTATATTGAAAACACATAAAATTCCCTTTTCATATTTACATCCTTATTTTTGTTGTTTTTTCCCATCCAGCACTGATTTTTTTACCACTGGTTTTCCCTTAAACCAACTCAATTGTCCCACGTCTTATTTGCTTACAAAAACAAAACAATTTTTTTGGCAAATCAATAAGTTCTTAAAAAAATGTTTATCATTTCGGGATTACAACAGTTTGGACTCCACCGAAATATGCAAAATAAGGTTAAACTTTTTGACCGTGGTCCTGGGCAGAAAATGGGCTGTAATAAATTACTTAAGAATTAGGAAATTGGCTGCAAATTATAAAAAATAACAAATGGGCTGCAAATTGTAAAAAATAGCAAATGGGCTTTATTTTGTCTGCCACAGATTTGGAGGCTGACTTGTGGGCCTACTAAGTTCATGCGTACACAAGGTTTCTTAAAAAAGAAACTTAGTCAACAATCGACTCTACCAGCGTCAGACCGTTAGATGTCAATCTAACGGCAATCGTGCTTCTTCAGTCTCTGATCTTCCTGCCCCAGCCGCCCAAACCAGCGGCGTCGGAACCGCCTGCTCCCGCCTCCCGTGGCCGGCAGTGCTGCCGGGCAGGCCTCACGGCCCCATCATACTCGCATACCTGGCCTGTCTATCCCTCTACTCACCCACACCTCCTGTTATTTTCTGGCGACGGTAGCCGAACTAGTCAACCCTCGTACTCTCCATCGCGTGGGCAGCCACTGCCGTGTCTTCGCTGGCTCCCTGTCGTTCCCTTCGTAGGCCTCGTCGTCGTCCACCGCGCTGGTGTTCTCGGCGCGGCGTGGTCAACGATGTCCATCCAACTGCCGCAGTGCTTCTTCAACCTCTGGTCTTCTTGCCCCAGCCGCCCAAAGCAGCGCCGGTCGTGCCGCATGCTCCTGCCTCCCGTGGCCGGCTGTGCTGCCGCAGAGGCCTCACCGTCCCCATACTACTCCCACCGCTGGCCAGGCCATCCCTCCATCCACCCACTCCCCCTGTTATTCTGCGGCGACTGCAGCCTCACACCACAGCCGAACCAGTGAACCCTCGTACTCCTCTCCTCATGGGCATCCACTGCCGCGTCTTCCCCGGCTCCGCGTCGTCCCCTTCCTAGGCCTCGCCGTCGTCCACCGCCCTGGTGCTCTCGGCGCGGCGTGTTCAATGTGGTCAACGACCGACTTCCATCGGAAGAGTACTGTACGTGGAGAGGCTGACAGCTGGGTCCATGGCAGCCGCAAGGAAGTGCCTCCTTATTAGGCGCAAAATAATTATTCCTCCACCTGACAGCAGGGACCCACCGGACGGGCCACCAGTATTTCGCGGAAAAAACGTTTCCCCCCTGACTGCTGTGACCCACCGGACGGGCCACCATATTTCGTGAAAAAAACGTTTGCCCCTGACTGCTGGGACCCACCAGATGGACCACCGTATTTTGCGAAAAAAAGTTCCCCCCGCTGTCAGCTCGGACCCACCGGAAGTGCCTCCTTATTACGCACAGAAAAATGAATACTCCCCCTGCTAGCTGGGACCCACCATGGTGGGATGCTGACTTGTGGGCCTACTAAGTTGACGGGGACAGAGGGCTTTGTCAACTTAGTCAATATGAACGATTCTAACTCCATTTTCCGTACGATGTCCATCCAACGGCCGTCGTGCTTCTTCAATCTCTGCTCTTCCTGCTCCAGCCGCTCAAACAAGCGCCGGCGGGACTGCCTGCTCCCTCCTCCCCGCGGCCGGCTGTGCTGCCGCGCAGGCCTGATCGCCCCACCGTACTCCCATCGCTGGCCTAGCCATCCCTCTACTCACCCACACGGCCAAACCTGTTGCTATTCCCCGGCGAGGGCAGACGAACCAGTAAAGCCTCATACAGTCGTACTCCCCTCCGCGTGGGAAACAACTGTCGAGTCTTCCCTGCCTCCGTGTCGTTCCCTTCCTAGGCCTCGCCATCGTCCACCGCCCTAGTGCTCTCGGCGCGGCGTGGTCAACGTGGTCAAGGAACGGCTTCCATTGGACGTGGACTGGACGTGGAGAGGCTGACAGCTGGGTCCACGGCCGCAGGAAGGAAGTGCCTCGTTATTACGCGCAAAATAATTATTCCTCCACCTGACATCTGGGACCCACCGGAAGGGCCTCTGTATTTCACAAAAAAAACGTGCCCCCAGCTGACATGTCGGACCCACCAGCTATCTTCGCACGCAAGGAAGTGCCTCCTTATTACGCACAAAAAATGAATACTCCCCCTGCCAGCTGGAACCCAGCATAGTGGGAGGCTGACTTGTGGGCCTACCAAGTTGACGGGGACGAAGGGCTTTGTCAACTTAGTCAATATGAACGATTCTAGCTCCTGTTACCGTGCGATGTTCATCCAACGGCCGTAGTGCTTCTTCAACCTCTGGTCTTCTTGCTCCAGCTGCCCAAACTAACGCTGGTCGTGACGCGTGCTCCTGCCTCCCGTGGCCGGCTGTGACACCGCGGAGGCCTCACAGCCCCCTACTACTCCCACCGCTGTCCAGGCCATCCCTCTACTCACCCACACCCCCTGTTATTCTGCGGCGACGGCAGCCTCACACCGCAGCAGAACCAGTGAATCCTCATACTCCTCTTCGCGTGGGCATCCACTGCTGCGTCTTCCCCGGCTCCGAGTCGTCCCCTTCCTAGGCCTCGCCGTCGTCCACCGCTGTGGTGCTCTCGGCATGGCGTGGTCAACATGGTCAACGAACGACTTCCATCGGACCTGGACTGTACGTGGAGAGGCTGACAGCTGGGTCCACGGCCGCTGCAAGGAAGTGCCTCCTTAATACGCGCAAAATAATGATTCCTCCACCTGATAGCGGGGACCCACCGGACGGGCCACCATATTTCGTGAAAAAACGATTCGCCCCCCTAACTGCTGGGACCCACCAGCTACATCTTCGCACGCAAGGAAGTGCGTCCGGGCAAAAAAAATTGATTCGCCCCCCTGACTGTTGGGACCCACCAGCTACCTCTTCGCACGCAAGGAAGTGCCTGGCAGTCGGGACCCACCTGGTCGAAGCGTACGTAGCATTGTCATTCTGGTCGCGAACATGTACATACATACTGGTCGATGTAGAGGCGTGCACGTGTCGTAGATGTAGAGGCACGCATGTGTCGTAGTAGAGGCGTGCACGTAGCATGTACATGTACGTACATAGGCGAGGGTGCAAGAAATACGGCCACGTACGTACATACGGGCAGGGTCTCTAACGCCTATTTGTGCATATGTACATGGCTGGGTTGGAACGGAGAAACAGCGTCGTCGTCGTGTTCATGGGGAGCCAACCGGCTGGGTCGGAATGGAATGCGTGATCGTGTTCATCGGGAGGGCTTGGACGGAACAGGCGATGGAAACGAGGCCTGGCGTACTACACAACGAAGGAAACGGCCTTGTGTTCGACCGGCCACGTTCGAAACGGGGTCCTGTTGATCGGGAGGGGCCTGGCGTACCGCAAAACGGAGGAAACGGACCTCCTACGGTCGAAACGGGGGTCCTGTTGATCGGGAGGGGTGTGGCGTACCGCAAAACGGACGAAACGGACTTGTGTTGGAGCGCTACGGTCGAAACGGGGGTCCTGTTCATCGGGAGGGGTGTGGCATACCGCAAAACGGACGAAACGGACTTGTGTTGGAGCGCTATGGTCGAAACAGGGGTCCTGTTCATCGGGAGGGGGTGTGGCGTACCGCAAAAAAGGACTCCACGGGATACTGTTCATCTCCACCATCGACCTCCTCCATCCTCCACGGGCTCCTGTTCATCGAGCCTCCACCGTGCGCTACTCCACCGGCTACTGTTCAACCACCCCTCCACGGGCACCCCTCCACCATCTACTATTCATCCAGCCCTCCACACCACGGGGTCCTGTTCAACCACCCCTCCACGGCCACCCCTCCACTGTCTACTCTTCATCCAGCCCTCAACACCACATGTTCCTGTTCATCTAGAGGCAACGCCACCGCCACTCGCTCATCCAACCCCCCGCAACGCCATTTGTTCATCCAATCGATCGGCTTCAGATTAGCAGCAGAGCGGCGAATCGCTCCATCGGGTTCGATTAACAGCCATCGATCGATCCCTCGGGTTCAGATAGCGTAGCCTGCGATTACAATCGCTCGGGTTCGGTTAGACCCCAACGCCTCGCTTCGGCTTCGCTAGAGCCAACGCCGCACACACGCCAGCGTCGACGAGAGAAAGCGCGATCGCTGCGCCCCGACCTCCCACCGTAACCGCAACTCCCGAAATTTTCCTCCCCTCGCTTCTACCACGGTTTTTCCGTCATGGGCGGCCCAAAGAATGTCATGCAGCTGCGTCTCCAGCCCGCCCAGGACGAAAAGCCCATTTTCTGTCATGATTTTTTGTCATAGAAGTAGGATCCCACCACGTCTATGATGATACCGGGTTTTTTCACAATTATCGTCATAGAAGTGTCATATGTATGACAGACGAAATTTTTGTTCGGCCCAAAATGTCACGGATGTGTCTTTTTATGGTACTGCTATAATACCCTTCCCTTACGAATTCAAGTGAGTGTTACTGTCTTGTGCATATTCGGTTTCCCTTATTTGTCGAGGTTATAGTAGTAATGTAATTGATGAGTTATGCATGCGTGCGCAGGTTCCACTATATTCTCCTAGAGATTAAGCTTGAGCAGGGACTAGTAACTGTCTTAGACTCGAGACGAAAAGATCCCACGGAGTATGCGGACATGACTGAAATGCTAGAGAATTAAGTTAAATCGATCATTATCGCACCATATCAGCAACCTTGTTCATTTCCTGATATCAAGTAATTGTTTTCTTTGTCTGCTGGCAAGGTTTGGAAAAAATTCACCTCAAAAACTCCGGGACTGCCGAAGAACCTGCAATTTAGACACCCGAAAGTAAGTACTATAGTAGCATGTTCCACGCATCTCCTAGTGATTCAAGCGCTAGTTTCATCAATACCATTTAGCATGCTTGCTAATTATCAGTTTGATTGACCTCTATTTCTTGTAAAGTGGTTGTGGCAGGAACAAGGGAATGATTACTGTGGATACTACATTTGCGATTCCATCCACCACACGACCTGTGAGTGGGGCTACTCTGACAAACAATATGAAGTGCGTAAATAATAATATTCACAATTTTATTTTATTACCATCATTTGTGTTCAGTTTCATTTATTCATATATATGTATTGACCCCCTTCTTCAAATTAGATATTTCGGATGCGGGATGAACTCCTACCACCAGATCGTATGCGTGGAATTCAAGAGGAATTGGCGGCATTCTTTCTTGACCACGTGATCGCTAAAGACGGAGAATACCATGTGGACCCCGAGTTCATTTGGAATTAGGAGATTATATTGTAAGAGTTAATTATATTGTATATATGTAGCCAGTACGTAGCGTCGGATAGATATACGAGAACTAGTTGTTCGACCAATCTCTCAGAGAAGGAGAGGTGGTCGATATCACTTCATGACGATCTTCTATTTCCTTCATTTGCTTCATTTTCATATGTTCATGACGATCTTCTATTTCCTTCATTTGCTTACTAGCTAGCGTGTCTAGTCCTCTCTATACGTATAGTACGTAGCGTCGACCAAGCACGGAGATAAGAGAGAACACTTCTCTCTATTAATTAGCTAGCTAACACAATATATGAAACACCTAAATTAACCCCCCAAAACCCCCTAACCACCCCCCTTCCAAAAAAAACCCCAGCACCTGAAACGCTGATGCGTGGATGCCTATTGGTCCCGGTTGGTGCCACCAACCGAGACCAAAGGGCCTCCTGCCTGGGCTCGCCGCACCGGCCACGTGGAGGCCCATCTGTCCTGGTTTATGCAAGAACCGGGACTAAAGGTTTAGGGCATTAGTACCGACACTTTAGTCCTGGTTCAAAAACCGGGACTAATGGCCCTTACGAACCGGGACTATAGGTCCTTTTTCTACTAGTGTATAGTCTTCCAATATATCGATCTTTATGTCTCAACCATTTCGAGACTCCTCGTCATGTCCATGATCACAACCGGGACTCCGAACTATCTGCGGTACATAAAAACACATAAACTCATAATATAACTGTCATCTAACTTTAAGCGTGTGGACCCTATGGCTTCGAGAACTATGTAGACATGACTGAGACACGTCTCCGGTCAATAACCAATAGTGGAACCTGGATGCTCATATCGGCTCCCACATATTCTATGAAGATCTTTATCGGTCAAACCGCATAACAACATACGTTGTTCCCTTTCTCATCGGTATGTTACTTGCCCGAGATTCGATCGTCGGTATCTCAATACCTAGTTCAATCTCGTTATCGGCAAGTCTCTTTACTCGTTACGTAATACATCATCCTGTAACTAACTCATTAGTTACAATTCTTGCAAGGCTTATAGTGATGTGCATTACCGAGTGGGCCCAGAGATACCTCTCCGTCAATCGGAGTGACAAATCCCAATCTCGAAATACGCCAACCCAACAAGTACCTTCGGAGACACCTGTAGTTGCATAATCTCATAGTTATAGGAACATGTATAAGTCATGAAGAAAGCAATAGCAACATACTAAACGATCAAGTGCTAAGCTAACGGAATGGGTCAAGTCAATCACATCATTCTCCTAATGATGTGATCCCGTTAATCAAATAACATCTCATGTCTATGGTTATGAAACTTAACCATCTTTGATTAACGAGCTAGTCAAGTAGAGGCATACTAGTGACACTATGTTTGTCTATGTATTCACACATGTATTATGTTTCCGGTTAATACAATTCTAGCATGAATAATAAACATTTATCATGAAATAAGGAAATAAAAAATAAATTTATTATTGCCTCTAGGGCATATTTCCTTCAGTCTCCCACCTGGACTAGAGTCAATAATCTAGTTCACATCGCCATGTGATTTAACACCAATATTCATATCTGTGTGTGATTAACACCCATAGTTCACAACGTCATGTGACCAACACCCAAAGGGTTTACTAGAGTCAATAATCTAGTTCACATCGCTATGTGATTAACACCCAAAGAGTACTAAGGTGTGACCATGATTTGCTCGTGAGAGAAGTTTTAGTCAACGGGTCTGTCACATTCAGAGCCGTATGTATTTTGCAAAAATATTCTATGTCTACAATGCTCTATATGGAGCTACTCTAGCTAATTGCTCCCACTTTCAATATGTATCCAGATTGAGACTTAGAGTCATCTGGACCAGTGTCAAAACTTGCATCAACGTAACCCTTTACGACGAACCTCTTGTCGCCTCCATAATCGAGAAACATATCCTTATTCCACTAAGGATAATTTTGACCAATGTCCAGTGATCTACTCCTAGATCACTATTGTACTCCCTTGCCAAACCAGGGCAGAGTATACAATAGGTCTGGTCCATAGCATGACATACTTTTATAGAACCTATGACTGAGGCATAGAATATGACTTTTCATTCTCTTCCTATTTTTTGCCGTGGTCGGGATTTGAGTCTTACTCAATTTCACACCTTTGCAACACAGGCAAGAACTCTTTCTTTGACTGTTCCATTTTGAACTACTTCAAAATCTTGTCAAGGTATGTACTCATTAAAATCTTATCAAGCATCTTGATCTATCTCAATAGACCTTGATGCTCAATATGTATGTAGCTTTATTGAGGTCTTTCCTTTAAAGAACTTCTTGCAAACACTTCTTTATGCTTTCCAGAAAAATTCTACATCATTTCTGATCAACAATATGTCACTCACATATACTTATCAGAAAGGTTGTAGTGCTCCCACTCACTTTATTGTAAATACAAGCTTCATTGCAAGTCCGTATAAAACTATATGCTTTGATCAACTTATCAAAGCGTATATTCCAACTCCGAGATGCTTGCACCAGTCCATAGATGGATCGCTGAAGCTTGCACATTTTGTTAGCACCTTTAGGATTGACAAAACCTTCTGGTTGCATCATATACAACTCTTCTTTAAGAAAACCATTAAGGATTGCATTTTTGACATCCATTTGCCAGATTTCATAAAATGTGGGAATTGCAAACATGATTCAGACAGACTTAAGCATCGCTACAGTTGAGAAAATCTCATTGTAGTCAACACCTTGAACTTGTCGAAAACCTTTTTGAGACAAGTCGAGCTTTGTAGATAGTAACACTACTATCAACGTTTGTCTTCCTCTTGAATATCCATTTATTTTCTATGGCTTGCCGATCATCAGGCAAGTCCACCAAAGTCCACACTTTGTTCTCATACATGGATCCTATCTCAGATTTCATGGCCTCCAGCCATTTCGCGGCATCTGGGCTCATCATCACTTCCTCATAGTTCATAGGTTTATCATGGTCTAGTAACATGACTTCTAGAATAGGATTACCATACCACTCTGGTGCGGACCGTACTCTGGAAGACCTACAAGGTTCTGAAGTAACTTGATCTAGAGTTTCATGATCATCATCATTAGCTTCCTCACTAATTGGTGTAGGAATCACTGGAACTAATTCTGTGATGAACTACTTTCCAATTCGGGAGAAGGTACAATTACCTTATCAAGCTCTACTTTCCTCCCACTCACTTCTTTAGAGAGAAACTCCTTCTCTAGAAAGGATCCATCTTAGCAACGAATATCTTGCCTTCGGATCTGTGATAGAAGGTGTACCCAACAGTTTCCTTTGGGTATTCTATGAAGACGCACTTCTCCGATTTTGGTTCGAGCTTATCAGGTTGAAACTTTTTCACATAAGCATCGCAGCCCCAAACTTTTAAAAAAACGACAACTTCTTTTCTTGCCAAACCACAGTCCATAAGGCGTCGTCTCAACGGATTTTGATGGTGCCCTATTTAAAGTGAATGTAGCTGTCTCTAATGCATAATCCCAAAATGATAATGGTAAATCGGTAAGAGACATCATAGATCGCACCATATCTAATAAAGTGTCGTTACGATGTACGGACACACCATTACGCTGTGGTGTTCCAGGTGGCATGAGTTTGTGAAACTATTCCACATTGTTTTAATTGAAGACCAAAGTCGTAACTCAAATATTCTTCTCCGTGCACTAGTAGAAAAACACCTATTAGTCCCGGTTCGTAAGGGCCTTTAGTCCCGGTTCGTGAATCGGGACTACTGGGTCGTTACTAATACCTCCCACCTTTAGTCCCGGTTCTATCACGAACCGGGACAGATGGTCCTCCACGTGGCCGGTGCGCCGAGCCCAGACAGGGGGGCCCTTGGTCCCGGTTGGTGGCTCCAACCGGGACCAAAAGGCATCCACGCGTCAGCATTCCAATGGCTGGGGTTTTTGTTTTTTTAAAGGGGGGGGGGGGGGTTGGGGGTTTGGGGGTTAATTTAGGTGTTTCATATATTGTGTTAGCTAGCTAATTAATAGAGAGAAGTGTCCTCTCTTATGTCCGTGCTTGGTCGACGCTACGTACTATATACATATAGCCCTCGACACGCTAGCTAGCAAGAAAATGAAGGGAACCATCGAGTACAGAAGTTCATCTTGCATACCGAGAGAAATGATCGATCGACCTCTCCTTCTCCGAGAGATTGGTCGAACAACAAGTTTTCGTATCATGTACGTCCGACGCTACTGGCTACATACATGTACAATATATAAGATCTCTCAATTACAGTCCCCTAGCATTTGAAATCAACTTCCACATGGTATTCTCTGGCTTTATTGATGACGTGGTCAAGAAAGAATCCCGCCAATTCCTCTTGAATTGCTTTCATGCGATCTGGTTCTAGGAGTTCATTCCGCATCTGCCACGTCTAATTTGAAGAAGGGGGTTAATTAATACATATATATGAATGAAACTCAACAGAAATGATGGTGTAATAAAATGAAATTGTGGATATTACTAATTGCTTACGCACTTCATATTGTCTTTGAGAGTAGCCCCGCTTATTTTTCAAAGTCGCGTTGTAGATGAACTCGCACACGTAGTATCCACAGAAATCATTCCCTTGTTCCTGCCACAAGCACTTTACGAGAAATAGAGGTCAATCAAACTGATAATGAAGCATTATAAATGGCATTGATGAAAGTATAGCTATAGAATCAATGGGAGATGCGCACAACTAGCTAGCCAGTAGTACTTACTTTCGGGTATATATATCGCAACTCCTTCGACAGTCCCAGAGCTATTGCGGTGGACTGTTTCCAAACCCTGCAAGACAAAGAAAATTATTATTATTACTTGAGATATCAGGAAATGAACAAAAAGTTGCCGCTATGGTGCGATAATGATCGATTGAACTTACTTGCTGAGCATTTCAGTAATGTCCGCATAGGTGCTGGGATCTTTCCGTCTCGAGTCTAAGACGGTTACTAGTCCACGCTCAAGCTTAATCTCCAGAAGAATATAGTGGAACCTGCGCACGCATGCATAACTCATCAATTACATTACTATAACCTCGCTCGAGTAATAAGGGAAACCGAATATGCAAACGATCAGTAACACTCACTTGCCGTTGTAAGGAAAGAGTATGGTATCTTTGTTTTGATTTTTGATCAACGATTGTAGCAAGTTGTCCTCGGCCTCTTTGACGCCCTTTTCAACCAGAAATACATCTATGATATTTGTGTTAATGGACCCAATATCATAGATTTCATTTTTTTTGCACTCGACGATCTTCAATCTGCATAATATATTGAGGATAATTAATTATAAATACATGCAATGAAATAGCCGAGCTATATATAGAGACTTAATGACAGAAATAGTACTTACAGGCAGTAGCAAAAGACCGTTAATTTATCGAGGGCCTTTTGATTGAAGAACGCGAAGAACTCCTCAAATGGACCACACAACAGATCAGTTCCAACGAGGTCGTGCTCCTCTTTAATGTGCAGATACAAACTATTCGTCCCCCCAGACTCTCTGCAGGTTTTCATGTACCAAGTATGGAATCTTCGCATCATCGTTGTTAGAGATTTTTCATCTTTGACGAGAGGCTTCCCGTACTCGTATCTGTGTTCTTCCACCTTCATGTATTCAGGAAGTGCATCGTCAGGCAGGTAATCTTGTAGATTGCCATAACCGGCCACCATCCCCGGAACATTAGCGACGATGTTGCCGCTAGACACATTGAGCGGGGGGCACGATTGGTTTGCTTGTTCGCCGAGCTGGTCAATTTTTTCGCAGCTACTCGTTCTTTTGCTGCTCGTTCTTTTGCTCTTTGATGTCTGGCAGTACTTCCCGACCGCTCCGCTTGGAGATATGTCTGTTCAGTAATGCGCTCATAGTTGGTTCTCGGCGGAGACACTGCCGGTTTCCTCAGGGCAGCCAGAGTGCACTTCGCTTTCACCGGATCTACCTTTTCCTCCGGAGGTGGATGTATCTTTGCTTTCAACCCTGCAAACATGTTATCCACTTCGGTCTGCGCGATCTTCACGTTTTCCTCCTCGGACCTCTCGTAAGGTAACTTCTCTGGAGTCTTGACAGAAGGACCGAATCTGTATCTCCTCCCGCCTTTGGCTGTACTGCTAGACGCCGGCAGAGCAGACGGAGCGGATGTCTTCTTTGCTTGCTTACGGGGCGGAGGAGAAGGACTACGACGCGCCGGAGCAGCCGGAGCGGCGGCGGGTCTCTTCCGCCCTTGCTGACGAGGCAGAGAAGGAGGAGGCTGGCTGCTCGGGCGCGCCGGCGCAGGCGGAGAAGGATGCGGAGTGCCGCCACGCACCGGAGAAGGAGGCGGAGTGCCTCCATGCGTGCCCTGGTCCTCACTCGCCGTAGGAGGAGGCGGTGGAGGAGGCGGAGTGCGCTGACTCGCCGGAGGAGGAGGAGGAGGAGGCGGAGGCGTCCAGTTCGGAAGGTTGATGAGCTCCTTCCGCCATAGGCATTGGAGTCTTCAGAGCAGAACCCAACCTAGTCTCCCCTTCACCGGTAGGGTGGTCAAGCAGGAGGTCCTCAAATCCCTCCATTATTTCATCCACCATCACCTTAGCATATCCTTCTGGAATCGGCTGGCAGTGATAAGTTGTGCCGGGTCCACTAGGATAAACTTGGCCAACAGCCGCCTTGACCTTCAAATTCTTCCATCGCGCCATAATGTGGCAACTTTGAGACTCCGTGATACCATCCACGGGATAGCTGGCAGGAGACTTCAAGACATGCTCCGGCTGAAGCAGCTCGGTGGAAGCCACTCTGCTTCTCCACTGAGATGGCGGGGTAGCTTCGGGGGAAGCTTCGGTAGGTCGTTTGCTGCGATCTGCTTCTTCTCGTTCCACTTCTCGTTCCACTTCTCGTTCCTCTAGCCCCATTACCCTTTCGTGCAGCGCCTGCAGTTGGTCCTGCTCCAGTTTCTTCCTCCTCTTGTGGGTTTTGTAACCCCCTGCGTCCAGAAAACCAACCTTCCACGAAATGGAGCCTGGCGTGCCTTGTGTCCGTCCAGGGTGCTCAGGATTCCGAAGGGCCATTGTGAGCTCGTCCTTCTCCCTGTTTGGAAGGAACGTCCCTCGTTGCGCTGCATCGATATAGTGTCGAAGGTTCTTGACTGGTATTTCCAGTTGCTCTTCCATCTACTGACACTTCCCTGTTACAGGGTCCAAGGTTCCGCCAGCCCCGAAGAACCAAGTCCGGCAACGGTCTGGCCAGTACATTGTCTCTGGTTCGATCCGTTTTTCAAGCAGATCATGCTCAGCCTTGGACCACTTAGGCCGGGCTTTGAGGTAGCCACCTGACCCCGTGCAATGGTGAAGCTTCTTCTTCGCAGCATTTTGCTTGTTTGTCGCCGACATCTTCTTACTCTTTTCCGATGTCTTGTGGGCCACAAATGCGGCTGATGATCTTTGATCTTCTCATATTTGCCGATGAATTCTGGTGTCTTTTCTTTCTCGACAAACTGGTTCAGCTCTTTCCTCCACCTCCTCATTAGGGTTGCCATCTTCTTAAGAGCACAAGACTTGATTAATTGCTCTTTAACTGGCTTCTCCGGATCCTCCTCTGGCGGTAGGGTGAAATTTGCCTTCAGCTGAGTCCAAAGATCTTCTTTCTGCATATCATTGACATAAGACACCTCAGGGTCTTCCTCCTTAGGCTTATACCATTGATGGATGCTGATCGGGATCTTGTCCCTAACAAGAACCCCGCACTGAGCAGAAAATGCCTTCCTTGTCCGGATGGGTTCAATCGGTTCGCCGTCGGGCGCGATTTCTATGATCTCAAACTTTTCATCCGAGCTCAACTTTTTCTTCGGGCCTCGTCTCCTTACCGAAGTTGTGCTCAATCCGGAGGGCTAGAAATTATAAGGAAGAAAGACGAGAGTAATGAATATGTGTACATATACCAAAACAATGGATGCATCAATTAACTAGTCAGCACGGGCTTAAATAATATATATATACCTGGCCGGACTCGGTTCGGTCACCGGAGCAGTCAGCACGGTCTCCTTCTTGTACCTCCATTGTGTCACCGGAGCCATCATGAACATAGTCCTCTTCTTGTACCGGCATTAATGCGTCGAAGCCATCATGAACATAGCCCTCTTCTTCACCCAGTCCTTCGGGACCTTCGGTGTTGTTGAAAAATGACGCAACTTCATCACTTCCTTGTGCGATTATGTGCCCCAACATCGCTTCTGTTTCTTCGTCTCGGGAGTGCTCCATAGTTTCTGCAAATATTTACAACATGTCAATTATTATTCAAACATGGTACAGATGGATATATATATATATATATATATATATATATATATATATATATATATATATAGTGGCAAACGAGAACTAGCTAGCTAATCACAATAAGGAATCATGTTAGTGGCCTCGACGCTGCTTCTCTAGGGTTTGGGTCGCCTTGACAGAACGCTTCAAGGGTTAATTTGGGTGGCCTCGAGAGAGCTAATTTGTCGGGTAGGGGCGCGGCGGGAGGGGGTAGGAGACCAACATCGTTTTCTCTCTAGGGTTTGGGTGTCCTCGAGAGTTTTGGTCGAGCGAGAGGGCCGAGGGGGGTGCTGCCGTTGTATAAGTTATCACGATCGAGAGGGGGTATATATATCGACCGCCCCTCATGTCGAAGTTATCTCGAGGGGGTTATATCGACAACGACGCGACATACATATACATGTGAAAATAATGTTATCGGGGGGGGTATCGTGCACCCCCCCTCATGTTGAAGTTTCTTCTTTCTCCTCTATTCCTTTCTTCTTCTTCTACTCTTCTTTTTCTTCTTCTCCCTCGAGAAAGGAAAATAAGGAAAAGGAAGAAAAGAGGAAGAAGGAAGAAGAAAAAAAAAGAAGAAAAAAAAGAGGAGAAGAAGAAAGGAATAGAAAATTTCTAAAAATGAAAATTCTCTTCTTCTCCTTTCTTCTTCTTCTCTTCTTTTCTTCTTATTTCCTCTTCTTATTTATTTCTCCTCTTCTTCCTCTCCTCTTCTTCTCCTTTCTTCCTCTTCTTATTTTCCTTTTCCTCTCATTGTTTTAGTATTGCTTGTTTTAAAAAATGTTCAAATAGAAAATTTCAAAAAAAAAACAAAGGTTTTGCCTAATGCATTGTTCATATGAATATACAAACATTTGCATATTCTACAATAATTAATATCACCAAAAAATCTATGAACAGAAAAAAACCTAACTTTTCTAAAATCTATCTTTTGCATATATGAAAACATTAATACACATATGAACAAAAATACATATATGAAGAAAAACATGCTCTGAACAATTTTTTATACATTTTGAACATCTACATACACATAGCCACATACATATACACATATACATTATATATATATATATATATATATATATATATATATATATGAACAAAAAATTAAACTAATAAAATGAAAAAACAGAGCCGGTGCAGCGGCCGCTCACTGTGGGGCGGCTAGATGACGATGGCGACGGTGTGGGCGGGAGGGCGCCCGGGCGTGGGGAGGGACGACGGGCAGGGGCTCGGGGCGCATGGGGCGGGACGGCGCTGGCTCGGGAGGCCGGGCGAGGACGGCGCTGGCTCGGGCTCGGGAGGCTGCCTTGGCGGCGGGCGGTGATGACGAGGTGGAGCAGCTGGCGGCCGAGGAGGGTCAAGCGTCGTCGGGGCAATGGCGATGAGATTCTGAATTTTTGCAAAGTGTTTGCTTATATAGCAAAGTTATTGGTCCCGTTCGTGAAACCAACGGACTAATGCACTTTAGTCCCGGTTGGTGCCACCAATGGGACCAAAGGCCTCTTTTGGCAGCCCAAAGGGGAAGCGGCGGCCTTTGGTACCGGTTGGTGCCACGAACCTGTACCAATGCCCCCCCTTTAGTCCCGGTTGGTGCCACCAACCGGAACCAAAGGCACCTCTACTGCCCGTGTCGGGGCCAAAGTTTAGTCCCACCTAGCTAGTTGAGAGGGGCGCGCAGTGGTTTATAAGCCCCACTGCCGCACCCCTCTCGAGCTCCTCTCCACCGCAGGCTTTCGGGCCTACTTGCTATTGCTGTGCCTGATGGGCCTTCTGGGCCTACTGCGGGCCTAAATCCTGGCCCATAGAAGTGTTTCATGTCGTATTCAGGCCGTGGGGGCCCAGTAGGAGGCATTTTTTTGTTTTTTTGTTATCTTTAATTGTTGTTGCTATTTTTAATTTTTTCCAGTTTTTTTGTTTTGTTTTCTGCATTATTTATTTTCTTTTGTTTTTTTTTATTTTTTAATTCTTTTTGCTTTTAGTTTTAGGGAAATTATAAACTTTCTATTAGTGCCATTACTTTTCAAATTTGAAAACACTTTTTTGTTTTTTTTGTTTTCTTTCTTGCTTTATTTATTTTATTTTGTTTCTACTTACAACAAATACTTATTGTTGTTTTTTTGTTTTGATTTCTGCATTATTTATTTTCTTTTGTTTTTTGCTTTATTTTTCAATTCTTTTTGCTTTTAGTTTTAGGAAAATTATAAACTTTCTGTTAGTGCCATTAGTTTTCAAATTTGAAAACACTTTTTTTGTTTTTTGTTTTCTTTCTTGCTTTATTTATTTTATTTTGTTTCTACTTACAACAAAAAACTTATTGTTGCTATTTTTAATTATTACGAGGGCCGAACCATAAGACATTAAAGCATTTCAAATGAACTCTGAAAAAGTTGAAAGTTGGCATGGTATCATACTCGTCAGTTACAAAGTTGGCATGGTATCATCATAATAGTTGCTGGAGAAAGTCTTCACTTTTTCTTCGCTTGTGTCATTTGCTTATTATGGCGCCAGAACCATGGATAATCTTCATCGTTTATCGGGATGTTGGGGTCAGCCTTGACTTTGAAGGGAGGAACTTCATGAAACTTTTCATAATCTTCAGACATGTCTGTCTTGTCCTCCACTCCCACGATGTCCCTTTTTCCAGACAGAACTATGTGGCGCTTTGGCTCATCGTATGATGTATTCGCTTCCTTATCTTTTCTCTTTCTCGATCTGGTAGACATGTCCTTCACATAGATAACCTGTGCCACATCATTGGCTAGGACGAACGGTTCGTCAGTGTACCCAAGATTTTTCAGATCCACTGTTGTCATTCCGTACTGTGGGTCTACCTATACCCCGCCTCCTGACAGATTGACCCATTTGCACTTAAACAAAGGGACCTTAAAATCATGTCCATAGTCAAGTTCCCATATGTCCACTATGTAACCATAATATGTGTCCTTTCCCCTCTCGGTTGTTGCATCAAAGCGGACACCGCTGTTTTGGTTGGTGCTCTTTTGATCTTGGTCAATCGTGTAAAATGTATTCCCATTTATCTCGTATCCTTTCCAAATCAATACAGTCAAAGATGGTCCCTGGACAACAAGTACAGCTCATCACAAACAGTGTTGTCACCTCGATCGTGCTTCCAACCAACTGCTGAAAGTCCCGATGTGTTCACATGTAATCCAGTCGTCGCCTTTGCTCCGGGTTTGGAGCGTGACTGTTCTTGTGTTCATCGACATACGGGTCACCAAGGTAGAGTTCTAGAACTGTGTAGTGTGCTTGAGACCAAGAATATCCGTCCCTGCATATTATTGAGTCCCTTCCAAGCGTGCCTTTTCCAGTCAGTCTCCCTCATACCGCGATTTAGGGAGACCTATCTTCTTAAGTCCAGGATGAAGTCAACACAAAACCCGATGACATCCTTAGTTTGATGGCCCATGGAGATGCTTCCTTCTGGCCTAGCGCGGTTACAGACATATTTCTTTAGGACTCCCATGAACCTCTCAAAGGGGTACATATTGTGTAGAAATACGGGGCCCAGAATGACAATCTCGTCAACTAGATGAACTAGGACGTGCGTCATGATATTGAAGAAGGATGGTGGGAACACCAGCTCAAACCGACAAGACATTGCACCACATCACTCCTTAGCCTTGGTATGATTTCTGGATCGATCACCTTCTGAGAGATTGCATTGAGGAATGCACATAGCTTCACAATGGCTAATCGGACGTTTTCCGGTCGAAGCCCCCTCAATGCAACCGGAAGCTGTTGCGTCATAATCACGTGGCAGTCATGAGACTTTAGGTTCTGGAACTTTTTCTCTGGCATATTTATTATTACCTTTATATTCGACGAGAAGCCAGTTAGGACCTTCATACTGAGCAGACATTCAAAGAAGATTTATTTCTCTTCTTTCGTAAGAGCGTAGCTGGCAGGACCTTCATACTGCTTCGGAGGCGTGCCCTCTTTTTCGTGCAAGCGTTGCTGGTCCTCCCGTGCCTCAGGTGTATCTTTGGTCTTCCCATACACGCCCAAGAAGCCTAGCAGGTTCACGCAAAGGTTCTTCGTCACATGCATCATGTCGATCGAAGAGTGGACCTCTAGGTCTTTCCAGTAGGGTAGGTCCCAAAATATAGATTTCTTCTTCTACATGGGTGCGTGATTCTCGGCGTCATTCGAACAGCTAGTCTGCGGGACCCTTTCCAAAGATTACGTGTAAATCATTGACCATAGCAAGTACGTGATCACCGATGCGCATGGCGGGCTTCTTCGGTGATCTGCCTCGCTTTGAAATGCTTGCCTTTCTTTCGACAGTGATGGTTGGTCGGAAGAAATCGACGACTGCCTAGGTACACATTCTTGCTGCAGCTTGCTAGGTATATACTATCGATGTCAAGTAAACAGTGCGTGCATACGTGGTATCCCTTGTTTGTCTGTCCTGAAAGGTTACTGAGAGCGGGCCTTTCGTTGATGGTCACGAACATCAACGCCTTTAGGTTAAATTCCTCCTGTTTGTGCTCATCCCACGTACGTACACCGTTTCCATTCCACAACTGTAAAAGTTCTTCAACTAATGGCCTTAGGTACACATCAATGTCGTTGCCGGGTTGCTTAGGGCCTTGGATGAGAACTGGCATCATAATGAACTTCCGCTTCATGCACATCCAAGGAGGAAGGTTATACATACATAGAGTCACGGGCCAGGTGCTGTGATTGCTGCTCTGCTCCCCGAAAGGATTAATGCCATCCGCGCTTAAAGCAAACCATACGTTCCTTGGCTCACTTGCAAACTCATCCCGGTACTTTCTCTCGATTTTTCTCCATCACGACCCGTCGGTGGGTGCTCTCAACTTCCGTCTTTCTTACGGTCCTCACTGTGCCATCGCATCAACTTGGCATGCTCTCCGTTTCGAACAAGCGTTTCAACCGTGGTATTATAGGAGCATACCACATCACCTTCGCAGAACCCTCTTCCGGGGGCTCGCCACAACATCACGAGGTCATCTCGTGCGATATTATACCGTAATGCACCGCATACCGGCATGCGTTCAGATCCTTGTACGCACCGTGGTAGAGGATGCAGTCATTAGGGCATGCATGTATCTTCTACACCTCCAATCCTAGAGGGCATACGACCTTCTTTGCTGCATATGTACTCTCGGGCAATTCATTATCCTTTGGAAGCTTCTTCTTCAATATTTTCAGTAGCTTCTCAAATCCTTGTCAGGCACAACATTCTGTGCCTTCCACTGCAGCAATTCCAGTACGGTACCGAGCTTTGTGTTGCCATCTTCGCAATTGGGGTACAACCCTTTTTTGTGGTTCTCTAACATGCGATCGAACTTCAGCTTCTCCTTTTGACTTTCGCATTGCGTCCTTGCATCGACAATGCCCCGGCGGAGATCATCATCATCGGGCACATCGTCTAGTTCCTCTTGATCTTCAGCAGCTTACCCGTTGCAGCAAGCATCATCGTGCACATCGTCTGGTTCCTCTTGATGTTCAAGAGCATCACCGTATTCAGGGGCACATAGTTGTCATCGTACTCTTCTTCTTCGCCGTCTTCCATCATAACCCCTATTTCTCCGTGCCTCGTCCAAACATTATAGTGTGGCATGAAACCCTTGTAAAGCGGTGGGTGTGGAGGATTTTCCGTCGAGTAAGACTTCAGATTCCCACATATAGGGCATGGACAACACATAAAACCATTCTGCTTGTTTGCCTCAACCACTTAGAGAAAATCATGCATGCCCTTAATGTACTCGGAGGTGTGTCTTGAACCGTACATCCATTGCCGGTTCATCTACGTGCATTATATATAATTAAGTGTGTCAAAAATCATTACAGAACATCATGAATAGATAATTAAGTGACCAAATTAATAGAAGTTCATCATCACATTAAAACCAAAGTACATACATAGTTCTCATCTAACAACATAAAGCTCTGCAGAGCATCTAAATTAATTAAACCATACACTGAAACTATGTAAAACATTTCAATGCGAAAACAAATGCGATCATAATCGCAACCAATGTAACAACTGATCCAACGGCATAATGATACCAAGCCTCGGTATGAATGGCATATTTTCTAATCTTTCTAATCTTCAAGCGCATTGCATCCATCTTGATCTTGTGATCATCGACGACATCCGCAACATGCAACTCCAATATCATCTTCTCCTCCTCAATTTTTCTAATTTTTTCCTTCAACAAATTGTTTTCTTGTTCAACTAAATTTAACCTCACGACAATAGGGTCGGTTGGAATTTCCGGTTCAACAACCTCCTAGATAAATAAAATCTATGTCACGTTGGTCGGCATAATTGTCATAAACAATAAATGAACCAATAGTTATGAAAACATAATATATACCACATCCGAATCATAGACAGGACGAGGGCCGACGGGGGCGGATACCAAAACCATCGCACTATATAAGATGCAATAATAAAAGTAAGAAAATTATACAAGTATCTATATAAACATACAAGTAATAAAAAAATTCCTTTAAGAAAGAAGATAAGAACAAGAGGCTCACCACGATGGTGCCGGCGACGAGATCGGCGCGGGCGATCGACGGCGGTGAAGACGGGGACGGGACGTGACGGACCGCTAAACCTAGACAAATATTAAGGAAAATGGAGCTTGGAGGTCGAGCTTGGAGAGGGGAAAGCCTAAGTAGTGTGGCTCGGGCATTCCATCGAACACCTCGTGTGCAATGGAGGTGAGCTAGAGCACCACAAAGCTCTCCCCTCGCCGGCCACGAAAAAAAGAGCACTAGGAGTGCTCTGCTTGCGGGCGAGGGGTATATATAGGCAACTAATTGGTCCCGGTTGGTGACTTGAACCGGGACTAAAGGGCAGCCTTTGGTCCCGGTTCGTCCCACCAACCGGGACCAATGGTGGTGGGCCAGGAGCGAGGCCCATTGGTCCCGGTTCGTCCCACCAACCGGGACCAAAAGGTCCAGACGAACCGGGAACAATGGCCCATGTGGCCCGGCCGGCCCCCGGGGCTCACGAACCGTGTCCAATGCCCCCATTGGTCCCGGTTCTGGATTGAACCAGGACTAATGGGCTGGCCGGGCCTGGACCATTGCCCCCTTTTCTACTAGTGGCGATCAGATCGCAGAAACTTTATCTTCTTGTTACGATGATTTTCCACTTCATTCTGAAATTCTTTGAACTTTTCAAATATTTCAGACATATGTTTCATCATGTAGATATACTCATATCTGCTCAAATCATCTGTGAAAGTCAGAAAATAACGATATTCGCCACGAGCATCAACACTCATTGGACCGCATACATCGGTATGTATTATTTCCAACAAGTCAGTAGCTCGTTCCATTGTTCCGGAGAACAGAGTTTTAGTCATCTTGCCCAAAGGCACGGTTCGCAAGCATCAAATGATTCATAACCAAGTGATTCCAAAAATCCATCTTTATGGAGTTCCTTCATGCGCTTTACACCGACATGACCCAAACGGCAGTGCCACAAATAAGTTGCACTATCATTATCAACTTCGCATCTTTTGGCACCAATATTATGAATATGTGTATCACTACGATCGAGATCCAACAAACTATTTTCATTGGGTGTATGACCATCGAAGGTTTTATTCATGTAAACAGACCAACAATTATTCTCTGACTTTAAATGAATAACCGTATTGCAATAAACATGATCAAATCATATTCATGCTCAACGCAAACGCCAAATAACATTTATTTAGGTTCAACACTATTCTCGAAAGTGTAGGGAGAGTGTGATGATGATCATATCAATCTTCGAACTACTTCCAACACACATCGTCACTTCACCCTCAACTAGTCTCTGTTTATTCTGTAGCTCCTGTTTTGAGTTACTAATCTTAGCAACCGGACAAGTATCAAATACTCAGGGGCTACTATAAATACTAGTAAGGCACAAATCAATGACATGTATATCAAATATACCCTTGTTCACTTTGCCATCCTACTTATCCACCAAATATTCAGGGCATTTCCGTTTCCAGTGACCATTTCCTTTGCAGTGCAAGCACTCAGTTTCAGGTTTTGGTCCAGCTTTGGGCTTCTTCGTGGGAGTGACAACTTGATTGTCATTCTACTTGAAGTTCCCTTTCTTTCCCTTTGCCCTTTTCTTGAAACTAGTGGTCTTGTCAATTGAGGGAGTCCTGGATTAGGGGGTGTCCGGATGGCCGGACTATGACCTTTGGCCTGACTCCTGGACTATGAAGATACAAGATTGAAGACTTCCTCCCGTCTCCGGATGGGACTTCCCTTGGCGTGGAAGGCAAGCTTGGCGATACGGATATGTAGATATCCTTCCATTGTAACCGACTCTGTGTAACCCTAACCCTCTCCGGTGTCTATATAAACAGGAGGGTTTTAGTCCGTACGACGAACAACAATCATACCATAGGCTAGCTTCTAGGGTTTAGCCTCTCTGGTCTCGTGGTAGATCTACTCTTGTACTACCCATATCATCAATATTAATCAAGCAGGAGTAGAGCTTTACCTCCATCGAGAGGGCCCGAACCTGGGTAAAAACATCGTATCCCTTGTCTCCTGTTACCATCCGCCTAGACGCATAGTTCGGGACCCCCTACCCGAGATCCACTGGTTTTGACACCGACATTGGAGCTTTCATTGAGAGTTCCTCTGTGTCGTCACCTTTAGGCCCGATGGCTCCTTCGATCATCAACAACGACGCGGTCCAGGGTGAGACTTTTCTCCCTGGACAGATCTTCATATTCGGTGGCTTTGCACCGTGGGCCAATTCGCTTGGCCATCTGGAGCAGATTGAAAGCTTCGCCCCTGGCCATCAGGTCAGATTTGGAAGTTTGAACTACACGGCCGAAGTCCGTGGAGACTTGATCTTCGACGGGTTCGAGCCACAGCCAAGCGTGCCGCACTGTTACGATGGGCATGATCTAGCTCTGCTGCCGAACAGTGTCCTGGAGGCCGCACCAGTGTCCGCTCTGACCCTTAGCTCGGAGCCGACTGCGCCTATTGAGGATGGGTGGCTGGACACCGCCTCGGGGGCTGAAATCTCTACGGCGATCGAGCCGAACACCATACCTATCCTTCGCGAAGCTCGTGACTCCGAGGTGCCAGACTCCTTTCCGGACTCCGAACCTTCCGCGCCCCTGCCAATCGAGTCTGATTGGGCGCCGATAATGGAGTTCACCACCGCGGACATCTTTCAGCACTCTCCTTTCGGCGACATTCTGAATTCACTAAAGTCTCTCTCTTTATCAGGAGAGCCCCGGCCGAACTACGGTCAGGAAGGTTGGGATGCGGACGGCGAAGAAATTCAATGCCCACCCACCACCCACTTTGTAGCCATTGTCGATGATTTAACCGACATGCTTAACTTCTACTCCGAAGACATCGACGGTATGGACGACGATGTAGGATACGAACAGGAATCGGCGCCTATAGGCCACTGGACAACCACCCCGTCTCACGATGTATACATGGTTGATACACCTAAAGGAAACGACGATGAGGAACAAAGGGACGCAACGAGGGACCGTTCCCTCGAAAAGCAATCAAAGCGGCGGCGTAAGCGCTGCTCCAAATCCCACCTTGACCGAGAAAACAGCCATACAGACCCAGCCATAGAGCAGGGTGAACCGGCGGATGAAGAACATGCCATCGAGCAACCGCCCGAACAGGGCAACTTGGATAAACAACCCGTCCCCGACGAAGACAACAGTCCGGACGACGTCACGCCGGACAAGTTGCTGGAGCAGAAGAACCTCCAAAAAAGGCTCGTCGCCACTGCGCGTAGCCTGAAAAAGCAGAAGCGGAAGCTCAAAACAGCGGAAGATGCACTCAGAATTAGATGGAGCAAAGTACTCAACACCTGAGACAAATCGGCGACGATGCCGCATACGAAGAGCTATCCGGCGAAAATTATTGCGAATTCGATGATGAGGCCTTAGAGCCCCGCAATCAAAAATAATAAGGAAGCCACCCGGTCGGACAAACGACCCCATGGCCAACACAGTGCGGCAAAGGACGCCGCACACAAGCCGGCACGGGATCCGCACAAGGATTCGCATCAAAATGATGGCCCAGCCAGATCTATCTATGGGCCAAGAAAGCAAGCTTTAGCAAGCAATGCAACACATCAAATATCCGAACATCGCGGTACGCCCAGATATAGGGGTGCCGCACACCCCCTATGTTTCACCGATGAGGTGCTGGATCATGAATTTCCAGCGGCATTCAAGCCCGTAAACATAGAGGCATACGACGGAACAACAGACCCTGGAGTCTGGATTGAGGATTACATCCTCCACATACACATGGCTAGAGGAGATGATCTCCACGCCATAAAATACTTACCACTCAAACTCAAAGGGCCAGCCCGGCATTGGCTCAAAAGCCTTCCCGAAAACACCATCGGAAGTTGGGAAGAGCTTGAGGATGCTTTTCGGGCAAATTTTCAAGGGACTTATGTCCGACCTCCGGAGGCAGATGATCTAAGTCACATAACTCAACAACCCGGAGAGTCAGCCCGGAAACTCTGGAACAGATTTCTTACTAAAAAGAACCAGATAGTCGACTGTCCGGAAGCCGAAGCCTTAGCAGCTTTCAAACACAGCGTCCGAGACGAATGACTCACCAGACACCTCGGCCAAGAAAATCCAAGAACAATGGCCGCACTAACAAGCCTCATGACCCGCTTTTGCGCAGGAGAGGACAGCTGGTTGGCAAGATGCGGTACCAGCGACCCAAGTACATCCGAAGTTAGGGCTTGAAACGGGAAACCGCGACGCAGCATGGACCAGCGCCGGACCAAGGGAAACAGCCCGAAGAGCACAGCAGTCAACGCCGGATTCAAAAGCCCTCGGGAGAATCAGAAAAAGCTACCCCCCAAAGATAACAGGGACGAGCTAGCTAACTTAAACAAAAACTTGGACAAGATATGTCAAATACACAGTACTCCCGGGAAGCCTGCAAACCATACCCACAGAGATTGTTGGGTCTTCAAGCAATCCGGCAAACTCAACGCCGAACACAAGGGACTCGAGACACCAAGCGAGCACGATGACGAACCCCACAAGCATAGCACCGGAAAACAAAAGACCTTCCCACAAGAAGTCAAAACAGTAAATTCACTTCACGTGACAAAAAGGGAGAAAATAGTGGCGCCGATAGAGATACGCGCCACACGGCCTATCCCAGAGGAGGCCCGCCATTGGTTGTTAAAACCAATCACCTTCGACCATCAGGATTACTCTAGAAGTATCCGTAACGCAGGTTGGACTGCCTTGGTATTAGATCTGATAATTGACGGACTCCACTTGACACAAGTCCTAATGGACAGCGGCAGTGATTTAAACCTGATATATCAGGACACAATCCGCAAACTGGGGATAGACCCAACAACAATTCGCCAAAGCAACACTTCCTTTCAAGGGGTGACGCCAGGCCCAGATGCCCATTATACGGGCTCTCTCCTGTTAGAAGTTATGTTCGGCTCGCCCGACAACTTCCTCCGCGAAAAGCTAACCTTCCACATCGCACCATTTACAAGCAGCTATCAAGCACTACTGGGACGCGAAGCTTTCGCCCGCTTCCATGCAATACTGCATTATGCATCCCTTATACTTAAAATGCTCGGTCCACGAGGCATCATCTCATTAAAGGGAAATATCGAGTGTTCCTCGAGCACGGAAGATTGTGCGGCTGCATTAACAGCCACACACTAAACCGGCCTCATTAGGCAAAGCACCTAAACAGGTCGTTCAGACCCCGGACATGGCTAGACGAGTCCGGCGTAAGGGCTTACTATTCGCATGCCCCCGTTCAAGGGGCTCCGCACATGTACAACAAGAGACAATAAAGCTCAATTTTATTCATTTTAAAAAAAACGTACTTTGTTTATTTAATGTAACGTACATTTTCGCACGATCTTTTTCAACTAAGTTCCTCTCTTTTACAGATGAACACCATGCTACACTCGTCCAGGATACGGCACAACGGAGACACAGGTGCAGACGTGCAGTAGGGACCCGTTGCAAGGATTCTTTTCAGATTAAGACCCTGCGTAAACCTTTTTTACTGTCTCTTGTTGATACACATCCCCCGGTTTCTTGCTATAACCGAGGTGGAGGCTGCCGTCTTGGCATCAGCCACGCCAGACGTTTGCGCGTACCTGGACACCAGGGGCTTATTAATAAGGGCGTTGTTCAGCCCGTTTTCATAAAGACCGAATACCTTAGGGAGTGTTCGGCGTCGTGAGTTTGGCCTTATATGCATCAGCTCCGAATCATGTCTTTGGTCAAATGTTGGTTTTGCCCGGCTCCTATGATTTGCTGCCTTACGTTCCGCTCTATAGGCTAAGGCGGCACCAGGAAAACTACTGCGATTGTGCCCCGGTTCGGCCGGGTGAGCACCCTAGTAGAGAAAGCCGAAAACTGACTGTCATGATGCAGCGTGAGACTGGTCAACCACTCGATGACCCATCGGAATCTTTAGGATTCCTCCGCATTAACGAAGGGCCGTTTCCCGGTCAGGCACACACACGCCCCGAATTCGGGCGAGCGCGGTGCCCCTAGGGGCTATATAGTAGCCCCACTGTCAAACTCCTATGGCTAAGTGAAAGTGATAAAGAATTTTAGTCCGGTTGCCTAGTTCACTACGCTATCACCTCCTTTATAGGACCAAGACGTTGGATCAAGTGTGAAAATGCGCCTTATGCAAACACCCCCGCATTATATGCGTGGGGGCTGAAGCCGAAGACTGCCATCTTTCAGGTTATATACACATATACATTAACGGCCGCACAGGAGGTATTTTAATTCTTGCAGGCACAAGTATAAAAAGCTTTTATATTCCATCGACACATTGTCTTACAATTACGAGCGCCCTGCAGAACTTCCTAAAAATAGTGCTCGGCAGGTATTCGGCTCCCGTCCGAATCTTGGGATGCAACGTCGGTGGTCTTCATCTCCGCCCAGTATGTCTTGACACGAGCTAGAGCCATCCGCGCACCCTCTATGCATGCTGACCTCTTCATTCCATTGATATGGGGCACCGCACCAAGGAACTGCTGCACCAAACCAAAATAACTCTTCGGCTCAGGCCCCTCCGGCCACAGATGACTCATGACTCCCTTCATGGCGAGTCCAGATAACCTATTCAGCTCCGCCCATTCGGCCAATCGCTCGGATAATGGAAGTGGGCGCTCTGGATTGTGGAATTGCGACCAAAAAAGCTTTTCCACTTCGTGATCCTTTTGATCCCGGAAGTGTTCGGCCGCGTCCGTGGCACTTGCCGCCAAATCCAGATAAGTATCCGCTGCACTCCACAGCTGGTCCAACTGAGCATACTTAGGATCCCCGAACTTCATCGGCAACATAAAGGGCTTTCTAGTCGCGATATCTCTGGCCTGACGTAGCTGCTGCTTCATGGCTCTCATTTGCAGAGTGAGCATCCTTGGCCTCGGTAGTGGCTTTCTCTAGGTCCTTTTGTACCGCCCGATCTTCTTTTTCAAGAAACTTGCAGCGATCGCCAGCATCCTTCAACTTCACCGCCATCTCGGCCATTTCCTTCCTGCTTCGGCAGTGAGCAGCATGTTCGGCTTTCAGCTCTTCGGCAGCCTTCAAGGCAGCCGCATCACTTTTTCTGGCCTGCTCCTTGGCTCGGGCGAGTTCCGCCCGAAGGTTCTCCATGGCAGCGGCACCATCTGCATCAAGCATACATGTTGTAAGGCAAGGTCATCAAGCCCCCTTACCAGGTGTCCGCGGAGAAAATTTCATACCTTGCGACTCGTCCAACCGCTTGTTGACAAGCGCGATGTCGGCATCCGCCATGTCAAGTTGTCGCATTAGCTCGGCAAATTCATCAGTCCGGCGTGCCACCAGACACTTTGCCACCTACATAGGAAGAGTGACATGTTATACCTGGGATTATGATCCTCGGCGCGCTGTCATCTTTGACAACGCACCGAGTCTCAGGGGCTACTATCTATACAGGGCGCATCTTTTATATGCGGAACTGTCAAAAGGTACATCATTTCGCGTACCTCAAAACCTGTCAGTAAACTCCTGACGGCCTCGTGCAACCCGCTCTCCGCGGATGAAATCCTTTCAATCACCGTGCCCATCAATGCACGATGTTCTTCTGAGATAGACGCTCACCCGAGTAGATCCTTCAAATCCTCCGACCGTGCACCGGACGGTGCCAGACTCGTCTGATGGACTTTTTTGAAGGTCTGGCACGGAGGGCTCTGGGGAGCCATATGGCTGCTTTCCAGCCCTGCCGGATTCGGAGAAACCCTCCGCGACGACACCTCAGGGTCGCCCGCCTCGCAAGGCGGTACGACAGGAGGGGGCGTTCCGCTCTCCATCATCTCCGGACGAAGATCCCCTGAAGATGAGCTCTGCTGCGAAGGGCGGAGATCCGAACTACAAGGTAAAAATTTAGTTGTCTTTCTCAGGAATAAAATAGGGATGTCTCTTATTTGGAAACTCCCCTCTCTACTTACGGCTCGCTGGAGGGCTGATCCCCTTGAGGGCACAGTGCGGCCGAGGCACTTCCCGGCGCAGGACCCTCTGACAAAGATCTCTTCCCCCGCTTTGAGACCATGGTCTCCGGGTCTTCAGAGGCGGTCCTCTTCTTTCCCTGGATGGAGGGATTCTCGATCCCTCCTTTCCCGATAGCCTCCTTCGAGGAGACGGTAGCTTCCTTGTTCCCCCCTTCGCCTTCTTCCAAGGGTGCAACCTCCAGCATCCTGGTTAACATGGGATCCGGCATGGTCTCGGGGAGGGGGGCCGGACACCTGATCAGCTTTGCTTTTGCTATCCACTCCTGTTTAAAGGGACAGCTCCTTTAAGGGCAATTTTATGACGAATATACAGATAGCGTGTCCGGGTACAGGGCTACTTACTTGAGTATCCGGGCGATTGCAGCTTAGACCTGCGTCCTCGGTCAAGTCCGGACACATTGCTTGTGATCAGAAGAACAATTCATGCATCTCCATGGGCGTCATGCCCGTAAAGTGTTGGAGAGCTCGTGGTCCCTCCGGATTAAACTCCCACAGGCGGAGGGGGCGGCGTTTGCACGGCAAAGTGCGGCGAATCAACATGACCTGCGCCACTACGGCCAGGTTGATGTCTCTTTCCAGGAGATCTTGAATGCGGCCCTGCAACAAGGGCACGTCCTTGGACGGCCCCAGTCGAGCGCTTTATTGACCCATGACGCCAGCCGTGGGGGAGGACCCGAGCGAAAGACAGGAGGCGCCACCCACTTGGTGCCCCTGGGCGCTGTGATATAAAACCACTCTCGTTGCCATAAGCTGAACTCCTCTTGAAAAGAGCCCTCGGGCCATGGAGCGTCAGCATTCTTGCTTATAACAGCCCCTCCGCA
This sequence comes from Aegilops longissima, assembly GCA_021605205.1. Lineage (NCBI taxonomy): Eukaryota > Viridiplantae > Streptophyta > Magnoliopsida > Poales > Poaceae > Aegilops > Aegilops longissima. The sequence goes on from CM038681.1 coordinate 25,516,338, forward strand.
CTCCGCTTGCCGCCCCTTGATCATCTTCGGCTCTACTCTGAAGGTCTTGAGCCACAATCCAAAGTGAGGGGTAATGCGGAGGAAGGCTTCGCACACGACGATGAACGATGAGATGTGGAGGATGGACTCCGGATCCAAGTCATGAAATTCTAACCCATAATAAAACATGAGCCCCCTCACGAAGGGGTCCGTCAGGAAGCCTAACCCCCGAAGGAAGTGAGACGCGAACACCACGCTCTCACCAGGCTTGGGAGTGGGAATAACTTGCCCTCGAGCAGGCAGCCTATGCGAGATTTCGCCGGTTAAATACCTGGCATCTCTCAGCTTTAGCATGTCTTCTTCCGTAACGGAGTAAGGCATCCACCGGCCTTGAAGGTCGGAGCTGGACATCATCGAAGGTCCGAAGCGCCTAAATCTGGAGCTTTGGGTGTTGGAACTCGAGGCGAGGGGCGGACTCGATTGAGATTGAAAGAAAGGAGTAGAGCCTTGGTCTCTTTATAAAGAGGTTGAATACCAAGAGCCCTCCCCCGTGACCGTTTGGGGACTCGCCTTCGATAGAGGAGACGTGCCAACGGGCATGATTGGTTTACCCACGTCCGTATTGATGAGAATCCCGGAATAAGGGGACACCATCTCTGCTTTGACAAGACGTGCCAAGGAAACCGCCTCGCTAAACGCGCTGAGGTGGGACAGTAAAAACGATTCGAATAAAGGCTTGGCCGTGGTGTGATGACACGCTGCGGAATACGTCAGCAGATTGGATTTGTGTAAATATTATTCTCTCTACGGTGTTATGTGGAAATTATTTTGCAGAGCCGGACACTATCCTTGTATTCAAAGTCTTCTATGAAGTATTCGGAGGAGGAACCCGCCATGCAATGCCGAAGATAAACTGCGCGCCGGACTCGTCGTCATTGAAGCCTGGTTCAGGGGCTACTGAGGGAGTCCTGGATTAGGGGGTGTCCGGATGGCCGGACTATGACCTTTGACCGGACTCCTAGACTATGAAGATGCAAGACTGAAGACTTCGTCCCGTGTCCGGATGGGACTTTCCTTGGCGTGGAAGGCAAGCTTGGCGTCTGGATATGTAGATCTCCTTCCATTGTAATCGACTCTGTAACCTAACCCTCTCCGGTGTCTATATAAACCGGAGGTTTTTAATCCGTGGGACGAACAACAATCATACCATAGGCTAGCTTCTAGGGTTTAGCCTCTCGATCTCTGGTAGATATACTCTTGTACTACCCATATCATCAATATTAATCAAGCAAGAGTAGGGTTTTACCTCCATCGAGAGGGCCCGAACCTGGGTAAAAACATCGTGTCCCTTGTCTCCTGTTACCATCCGCCTAGACGCACAGTTCGGGACCCCCTACCCGAGATACGCCGGTTTTGACACCGACATCAATCATCAACACTTGACGCTCTTTCTTGATTTCTACCTTCATTGATTTCAACATCGCGAAGAGCTCGGGAATCGTTTTCGTCATCCTTTGCATACTATAGTTCATCATGAAGTTCTACTAACTTGGTGATGGTGACTAGAGAACTCTTCCAATTACTATCTTATCTGGAAGATTAACTCCCACTTGATTCAAGCAATTGTAGTACACAGACAATCTGAGCACATGCTCACTAGTTGAGCAATTCTCCTCCATCTTTTAGCTATAGAACTTGTTGGAGACTTCATATCTCTCAACTCGAGTATTTGCTTGAAATATTAGCTTCAACTCCTGGAACATCTCATATGGCCCATGACGTTCAGAACGTCTTTGAAGTATCGATTCTAAGCCGTTAAGCATGGTGCACTAAACTATCAAGTAGTCATCATATTGAGCTAGCCAAACGTTCATAACGTCTGCATCTGCTCCTGCAATAGGTCCGTCACCTAGAGGTGCATCAAGGACATAATTCTTCTGTGCAGCAATGAGGACAATCCTCAGATCACGGATCCAATCTGCATCATTGCTACTAACATCTTTCAACACAGTTTTCTCTAGGAACATATCAAAATAAACATATGAAAGCAACAATGCGAGCTATTGAGACTAAGTTCATGATAAATTTAAGTTCAATTAATCATATTACTTAAGAACTCCCACTTAGATAGCACTAGTAGAAAACAGGGGATTTGTCCCGGTTCGTGAGGGCCTTTAGTCCCTGTTCTTGAACCGGGACTGAAGGGTCGTTACTAATGCCTCCTCCCTTTAGTCCCGGTTCTTACACGAACCGGGACAGATGGGCATCCACGTGGCCGCTGCGGGCAGCCCAGGCAGGGGGGCCTCTGGTCCCGGTTGGTGACATAAACCAGGACCAAAAGGCTTCCAGGCGTCAGCATTTCAGTGGCTTGGGTTTTTTTTTGAAAGGGGGGGGAGGGGTTGGGGGTTTTGGGGGGTTAATTTAGGTGTTTCATATATTGTGTTAGCTAGCTAATTAATAGAGAGAGAAGTGTCCTCTCTTATGTCTGTGCTAGGTCGACGCTATGTACTATATACATAGAGAGGCCCTCGACATGCTAGCTAGTAAAAAATGAAGGAAACCATTAAGTACAGAATTTCGTCATGCATACCGAGAGAAGTGATCGATCGACCTCTCCTTCTCCGAGAGATTGGTCGAATAACAAGTTTTCGTATTATCTATCCGACACTACTGGCTACATACATATACAATATGTAAGATCTCTTAATTACAATCCCCTAGCATTTGAAATCAACTTCCACATGGTATTCTCCGGCTTTATTGATGACGTGGTCAAGAAAGAATCCCGCCAATTCCTCTTGAATTGCTTTCATGCAATATTGTGATAGGAGTTCTTTCCGCATCTGCCACGTCTAATTTGAAGAAGGGGGTTAATACATATATATGAATGAAACTCAACAGAAATGATGGTGTAATAAAATGAAATTGTGAATATTATTGCTTACACACTTCATATTCTCTTTTAGAGTAGCCCCGCTTATTTTTCAAAGTCGCGTTGTAGATGAACTCACACACGTAGTATCCACAATAATCATTCATTGTTCCTGCCACAAGCACTTTATGAGAAATAGAGGTCAATGAAACTGATAATGAAGCATTATAAATGGCATTGATGAAATTGTATAGCTATAGAATCAACGGGAGATGCACGCAACTAGCTAGCCAGTAGTACTTACGTCTGCGTATTTATATCGCAGCTCCTTCGGCAGTCCCGGAGCTTCTGCGGTGAACTATTTCCAAACCCTGCAAGGCAAAGAAAATTATTATTTTTACTTGAGATATCAGGAAATGAACAAAAAGTTGCTGTGGTGCGATAATGATCGATTCAACTTACTTGTTGAGCAATTTAGTCATGTCCACATAGGTTTCGGGATCTTTTCGTCTCGAGTCTAAGACGGTTACTAGTCCCCGCTCAAGCTTAATCTCTAGAAGAACATAGTGGTAGTTATGCACGCATGCATAACTCATCAATTACATTACTATAACCTCGCTCGAGTAATAAGGGAAACCAAATATCCACACGACAGTAACCCTCACTTGAAGTTGTAAGGAAAGAGTATGGTATCTTTGTTTTGATTTTTGATCAACGATTGTAGCAAGTTGGCCTCGGCCTCTTCGGCGTGCTTTTTAACCTGAATTTCATCTATGATATTTGTGTTAATGAACCCAATATCATACATTTCTTGTTTTCTGCACTCGACGATCTTCAATCTGCATAATATAGTGAGGATAATTAATTATAAATACATGCAATGAAAGAGCTGAGCTATATATAGATACTTAATGACAGAAATAGTACTCATAGACAGTAGCAAAAGACCGTTAATTTACCGAGGGCCTTTTTATTGAAGAACTCGAAGAACTCCTCAAATGGAACAGTCAACAGATCAGTTCCAACGAGGTCGTGCTCCTCTTTAATGTTCAGATACAAAGTATTTGTCCCCCCAGACTCTCTGCAGGTTTTCATGTACCAATTATGGAATCTTCGCATGATCGTTGTTAGAGATTTTTCATCTTTGAGGAGAGGCTTCCCGTACTCGTATCTGTGTATGTCCACCTCCATGAAATCAGGAAGTTGATCGTCAGGCAGGTTGAGGGAGTCCCGGATTAGGGGGTGTCCGGATAGCCGAACTATCACCGTTGGCCGGACTCGTGGACTATGAAGATACAAGATTGAAGACTTCGTCCCGTGTCCGCATGGGATTTTCCTTGGCGTGGAAGGCAAGCTTGGCGATCCGGATATGTAGATCTCCTACCATTGTAACCGACTCTATGTAACCCTAACCCTATCCGGTGTCTATATAAACCGGAGGGTTTTAGTCCGTAGGACAAACAACAATCATACCATAGGCTAGCTTCTAGGGTTTAGCCTCTCTAATCTCGTGGTAGATCTACTCTTGTACTACCCATATCATCAATATTAATCAAGCAGGAGTAGGGTTTTACCTCCATCGAGAGGGCCCGAACCTGGGTAAAAACATCGTGTCCCTTGTCTCCTGTTACCATCCGCCTAGATGCACAGTTCGGGACCCCCTACCCGAGATCCGCCGGTTTTGACACCGACATTGGTGCTTTCATTGAGAGTTCCTCTGTGCCGCCACCGTCAGGAAGGATGCCTCATCCCGTCTTTAAAGACGACATTATCGCCAAAGGAGCCTTGGCCGCCGGCCAGACACTTCGGCTAGGTGGTTTCCTTATGACCACCAGTTCGGCCGCCGCGCCGACGATGATTTCTCGGGTCATCGAAACCAATCTTCATGTTACCTCGGAACTTGCCGAGCAGCTAGATCCGATCGAGCTCTCCTCCGTGAACGAGCTCTTGGATCGCATCGCCGCCCTGGGAGTCGCCACTGACTATGATCAGATCGGGCCTAAAACCGATCTGAGAGAGATTAACTCTCCCCAGGCTACCACCACGTCGCTGTGGTAGAGGAAAAATCCGGCAACTCTTCTTCTATCTTAAGGACTAGCTACGTCCGGATTCCCGACCCCTCCATGCCGGATTCCTGCGGAGGGACGGATGTCGATCAAATCCTGAACTTAAAGCCAGGCAGCGGATTGGATGCTATTGCTTGTCCGGATCCATCCCGGCGCTATCTGCACTGCTAATGTCAGATTTATGCACACGCCGCACTTTGCGAAACTACTTCTACTTTGAAGGGCATATATTACCAGAGGGAGTCTTCATGGCTTCCCGGTGCAGCCAATCTTGACCTCATGTTGGGCCTTGCACTCTTCCAGCTCCTGGGACAAACGGGTATTCTTTTCGGTAAGAACCTGCATTCCAAATGATCCTTAAATCAGTTACCCTAACTATTTTAAGTCTTGGGGGCTACTAGCATATACAACTGTCAAAATTCCTCACCCGTATGTCCTTTACATACTGCTCCGTGGCTCTGGCTAGACCATCTTGAGCGGCACAGAGGTGCGCATCTCCCGAATTGACGGCATTGAATGCCTCCTAGGAGAAACATGCGTCACGAAGAACTGTCCGGCGGCGCCTGTGATTCATGGCACTCTCCACCTCGGAGTTGGTGGCGGACAATATGTCGGCATCCTCTGTCAGAGGAGCATCCGATGCACGCCTCGTGTTTACCTCCGCTTCCGGACCCGGCGTTGGAGCCTGGCTGGCGGAGGCTCGATTGGCAATCTCTCCGGACACAGTCCGGCGAGCGCTCTTTTTCCTGAAAAGAGCACTGGTGTTAGTACGCCTTCCAGGAATCAATCTTGGGGATATGGTGGCACGCCTTACCGTTGCGGCGGCGTTTCAATCCGAACCGCACTTCTTTTTAGCCCGCGTGGCCGCGCTACCCCTTGTTGGTTATCCGCCGCGGGCTCGGCCTCCTGCCTCGAAGGCACCCCCTACGAAACACCATCAAATACGCGGTGGTTAGAAATAAAGCACGGGTGGGTCATGGTATCCGGACTTTGGTCACGGTTACCTGGGAGGTCGGAAATAGACCGGGGTAGTCGACCGTAATGGCTACCAAAGCATTGTCGATGCTAAGTTGATGGAACACCCCGTCGATCAGCTCCACCTTTATATCCGAGTCCTCTTCGGTGGCCGGATCGAGGGACTGTTCCGGATCCTCTGGTTATGGAGGCGGGTTGTGTATCGTCTCCACGGCCCGGCGCAGTTCCTGCGCAGAAACCATGAAATGATATATTTAACCACGGGAACATGGATCGGATAGGCCACAAGGATATTCGCTTACCCAACTTCGAGGATTATTCGAAGAAACCCCGCTCAGTGGATTGACGCGGAGAAAATCCTCCTCTTCCCCCTTGTACATGGCGGACAAGGTCTTCACCAGTTCGGTGACCGATCCCGGCCCTTTGCGGCCATGACGGGTGGCATCATCCTCCCCGTTGGAATCCCACATGGGGTAGCCCATATATTGGAGCAGCTGAATTCCCCTCATAATGCAGATTGCCATGACTCCGATCACGGTCAATCCGGCATGAGCCAGCAATCTTATTCGGCTCATCAAGTAAAGGACGTCCCGGTCATTTTCCCTCTGGGGGCTCTGCGGGCGCCAGCTTAGGCGCTTCTTCAGAGGAGCGTTGCTAAACTCTGGAAGGCCGATCCAAACAGGATCCGGCAGTGGGACGTCCTCCATGTAAAACCATTCCGAGGGCCAGTCTTCGGACGCCTTCTTTGGGGTTCCGGATAGGTATCCGGTCCCGGCGATGCGCCATAATTCGGCTCCGTCCACTTGGTATATTGACCCTTCGTGAGAACGAGGCACAAGGCAGAACAATCTCTTCCACAGAGCGAAATGGGCCTCAACACCTAGAAACAGCTCACAAAGGGCCACAAAGCCCGCTATATGCAAGATGGAGGCAGGCGTAAGGTTGTGCAACTGGAGGCCGTAGAACTCCAGAAGCCCCCGGAGAAACGGATGAATTGGAAATCGAGTCCTCTCATTAGATAAGAGATGAAGCACACCCGCTCTCCCTTAGAGGGATCGGCGACGCTCTCCACCTGCTTCCCGCCCTTATAAGTGGCGAGTCCGGAACGCACCGGAACCAAGAAATCCGGGGGAAGGAATCCCTTGGTTTGGAGCACCACCAATTCGCTGTGCGGGACTGAGCATCTCCCCCAATCTCCGGGCTGAGGGCTGGGAGCGCGAGAGGAGGAGCCGCGTCGACTGTCATATGATGGAGTGGATTTTTTGTCAAAGGCGCTCTGATGAAGGCTCGCGAAGGTAAGATGGTGCGATCCGGATCTGGATCCCCGTCTCTTTTATACACGGCTCATTTGCACAGCGAGGGGGGTAAATGTAAAGATACCCTGACTTTTCACATTCATTCAACACGTGGAAGATGGCCATTATTGGGCGTAGAAGCCAAGGAGCACAGCATTTATCAGAAGCCGGGCACTATTCGACAAGTATATGGAATTTGGAGAAGAACCCGCCTCGCAATGCCGAAGACAATCTACGCGCCGGACTCATCGTCATTGAAGCCTGGTCCGGGGGCTACTGAGGGAGTCCCGGATTAAGGGGTGTCCGGATAGCCGAACTATCACCGTTGGCCGGACTCCTGGACTATGAAGATACAAGATTGAAGACTTCGTCCCGTGTCCGGATGGGACTTTCCTTGGCGTGGAAGGCAAGCTTGGCGATCCGGATATGTAGATCTCCTACCATTGTAACCGACTCTGTGTAACCCTAACCCTATCCGGTGTCTATATAAACGGAGGGTTTTAGTCCGTGGGACAAACAACAATCATACCATAGGCTAGCTTCTAGGGTTTAGCCTCTCTGATCTCGTGGTAGATCTACTCTTGTACTACCCATATCATCAATATTAATCAAGCAGGAGTAGGGTTTTACCTCCATCGAGAGGGCCCGAACCTAGGTAAAAACATCGTGTCCCTTGTCTCCTATTACCATCCGCCTAGACGCACAGGTCGGGACCCCCTACCCGAGATCCGCCGGTTTTGACACCGACACAGGTAATCTGCAAGATTGCCATAACCGGCCACCATCCCCGGAGCATTAGCGACGATGTCGCCGCTAGACACATTGAGCGGGGGGCACGATTGATTTGCTTGTTCGCCGAGCTGGGCAATTTTTTTCGCAGCTCCTCGTTCTTTTGACCTTTGATGTCCGCAAGACTTCCCGACCTCCGCCTCGGCTATCTCTGCTAGACGCCGGAGCAGACGGAGTGGCTGCGGCATCTGTCTTCTTTCGTGCTTGCTTACGAGGCGGAGGAGAAGGACTACAACGCGCCGGAGCAGCCGGGGCGGCAGTGGGTCTCTTCCGCCCTTGCTGGCGAGGCGGAGAAGGAGGAGGCTGCTGGCTGCTCGGGCGCGCCAGCGTAGGCGAAGAAGGAGGCGGAGTGCCGCCACGCTCCGGAGAAGGAGGCCGACTGCCCTGATCGTCACTCGCCAGAGGAGGAGGTGGTGGAGGAGGCGGAGTGCCCTCACTCACCGGAGGAGGAAGCGGTGGAGGACGCGGAGTGCCATGACTAGCCGGAGGAGGAGGAGGAGGCGGAGGCGTCCAGTTCGGAAGGTTGATGAGCTCCTTCCGCAATAGGCATGGAGTCTTCAGAGCAGAACCCAGCCTAGTCTCCCCTTCACCGGTAGGGTGGTCAAGCTGGAGGTCCACTAATCCCTCCGTTATTTCATCCACCATCACCCTACCATATCCTTCTGGAATCGACCAGCAGTGATAAGTTGTGCCGGGTTCAGTAGGATAAACAGAGCCAACAGCTGCCTTGACCTTCAAATTCATCCATTGTGTCCTAATGTGGCAATTTTGAGACTCCGTGATAGCATCCATGGGATAGCTGGCAGGAGCCGTCAAGACATGCTCCGGCTAAAGCAGCTCGGTTGAAGCCACGCTGCTTCTCCGCTGAGATGGCGGGGTAGCTTCGGGGGAAGCTTCGGTAGGTCGTTTGCTACGTTCTACTTCTCGTTCCTCTAGCCCCATTACCCTTTCGTGCAGCACCTGGTGTTGGCTCTGCTCCAGTTTCTTCCTCCTCTCCTGGGTTTTGTAACCCCCTGCGTCCAAAAAACCAACCTTCCACGGAATGGAGCCTGGTGTGCCCCGTGTCCATCCAGGGTGCTCAGGATTCCCGAGGGCCATTGTGAGCTCGTCCTTCTCCCTGTCTAGAACGAACGTCCCTTGTTGCGCTGCATCGATATAGTGCCGAAGCTTGGTGACTGATATTTTCAGTTGCTCGTCCGTCCAACGGCACTTCCCTGATACAGGGTCCAAGGTTCCGCCAGCCCCGAAGAACCAAGTCCGGCAACGGTCTGGCCAGTTCATTGTCTCTGGTTCGATCCCTTTATCAAGAAGATCATTCTCAACCATGGACCACTTAGGCCGGGCTTTGAGGTAGCCAGCTGACCCCGTGCGATGGTGAAACTTCTTCTTCGCAGCATTTTTCTTGTTTTTCTCCGACATCTCCTTACTCTTTTCCGATGTCTTGTGGGCCACAAATGCGGGCCAGTGATCTTTGATCTTCTCATATTTGCCGATGAATTCTGGTGTCTCTTCTTTGTCGACAAACTTGTTCAGCTCTTTCCTCCACCTCCTGAATAGGCTTGCCATCTTCTTAAGAGCACAAGACTTGATTAATTACTCTATAACTGGCTTCTCCGGATCCTTCTCTGGCGGTAGGGTGAAATTTGCCTTCAGCTCAGTCCAAAGATCATCTTTCTGCATATCATTGACATAAGACACCTCAGGGTCTTCCTCCTTAGGCTTATACCATTGTTGGATGCTGATCAGGATCTTGTCCCTAACAAGAACCCCGCACTGAGCAGAAAATGCGTTCTTTTTCCGGATGGGTTCAATCGGTTCGCCGTCGGGCGCGATTGCTGTGATCTCAAACCTTTCATCCAAGCTCAACTTTTTCTTCGGGCCTCGTCTCCTTACCGAAGTTGTGCTCGATCCGGATGCCTAGAAAAAGGAAGAAAGACGAGAGTTAATTAATATGTGTACATATACCAAAACAATGAATGCATCAATTAACTAGTCAGCACGGGCTTAACTAATATATATATACCTGGCCGGACTCGGTTCGGTCACCGGAGCAGTCAGCACGGTCTCCTTCTTGTACCTTCATTGGGTCACCGGAGCCATCATGAACATAGCCCTCTTCTTGTACCGGCATTAATCGGCCGGAGCCATCATGAACATAGCCCTCTTCTTCACCCAGTCCCTCCCGACCATCGGTGTCGTTGAGAAATGGCCTTAGCGACATCACTTCCTTGTGCGATTATGTCCCCCAACATTGCTTCTGTTGCTTCGTCTCGGGAGTGCTCCATAGTTTCTGCAAATATTTACAACATGTCAATTATTATTCAAACATGGTACAGATGGATATATATTAGTGGCCTCGACGACAATGCTTCAAGGGTTTGGGGTGGCCTCGACGACAACGCTCTTTTAACTTGGTAAATTTGGGTGGCCTCGAGAGAGTTTGTCGGGTAGGGGCGCGGCGGGAGGGGGTAGGAGACCAACATCGTTTTTTCTCTAGGGTTTGGGTGTCCTCGAGAGTTTTGGTCGAGCGAGAGGGCCGAGGGGGATGCTGCGGTGGTATAAGTTATCACGGTCGAGGGGGGGTATATATATCGACCGCCCCTCATGTCGAAGTTATCCGGGAGGGGGTTATTTCCGGGAGGGGGCTATATCGACAACGACCCCCCCTCGTATTGAAGTTATCGGGAGGGGTATATCGACGATGACAGACCCGATAAAACATAAGAAAACGAAAAAGAAATAAAAAGAGAACAAGAAAAAAGGAATAGAGGAGAAGATCGAAGAAAAAAAAGAAAAGAAAGGGAGAAGATCAAAGGAATAGAGGAGAATAAGAAAAAATAGAATATTTTTTCTTCTTTCTCGTCTATTCCTTTCTTCTTCTCCTCTATTCCTTTCTTCTTCTCCTCTTCTTTTTCTTCTTTTTTCTCTTCTTATTTATTTCTCCTCTTCTCCTCCTTTCTTCCGCTTCTTATTTTCCTTTTTCCTCTCATTCTTTTAGTATTGTTTGTTTTTTTAAATGTTCAAATAGAAAATTTCGAAAAAAGTAAAGGTTTTGCCTACAAAAAAAGCATGCATACATACATATATACATACAAAAAAACATACATACATACATATATGCAAAAAAAGCATACATACTTTCCTAGCTAGCAAAAAAATCATACATACATACAAATATCATCAACATTATGCAAAAAAAAGCATCACTAGGGCGGCGGTGGCGACAGGAGCAGGGCAGGGCGCGGGGGCTCACTATGGCGGCGTCGGCGACGGCGAGGTCGGGGCCGGCCTGAGGCAGAGGCGGTGGCCTGCGGGGCAGGGGCAGGCGTCGAGGCGGCGATGGCGTCGGCGGCGGCGGCGAGGCACGAGGCGACGGCAACAGCGCTGGGCGGCTGGCGACGCAACGACGACGGCGACGGCGCGATCGAGGCGGGCCGACGGCAGGGCGGCGGACAGCGTCGGGCAGCCTGGCGGCGATGAGCTCGGCATCGTCGGGGGCAAATGGAGATGAGAAACTGAAATTTTCGCAAGTCCTAGTTATATACCAAGAGCATTGGTCCCGGTTCGTGGCACCTACCGGGACCAATGCCACCTTTAGTCCCGGTAGGTGCCACCAACCGGGACCAAAGGCCAGTTTTCGGCAGCCCAAAGGGCGGGAACTGGGACTAAAGGAGGGCATTGGTCTTGGTTTTTGCCACGAACCGGGACCAAAGCCTTCCTTTAGTCCCGGTTGGTGCCACCAACCGGGACCAAAGGCATTGCGCTGCCCGCGGCCAAAAGTTTAGTCCCACCTCGCTAGTTGAGAGGGGCTCGGAGTGGTTTATAAGCCCCACTGCAGCTACGCTCTCGAGCTCCTCTCAAATGCGGGCTTACGGGCCTAATCTCACACTGTGTTGCCTGTGGGCCTATTGGGCCTTCTGCGGGCCTGAATCCTGGCCCACGTTGGGTTTCTAGTCGTATTTAGGCCGTGGTGGCCCAATAGGTGGCAATTTTTTATTTTTTTCCGGTTTTTTGTTTTGTTTTTTGCATTATTTATTTTCTTTTGTTTTTTTGTTTTCTTTGTTGCTTTATTTATTTTATTTTGTTTCTACTTACAACAAAATACTTATTGTTGCTATTTTTATTTTGTTTCCAGTTTTTTTGTTTTGTTTTCTGCATTATTTATTTTCTTTTGTTTTTTGCTTTATTTTTTGTTAGTGCCATTAGTTTTCAAGTTTTAGAAAATTCAACCTAAATTCATAATAAAGCATTTCAAATGAACTCTGAAAAAGTTGAAGTTGGCATGGACTCATAATTTCACCCACATAGCATGTGCATGTACAAAACGGACAATGGTATCATACTCGTCTGTTACAAAGTTGGCATGGTATCATCATAATAGTTGCGGGAGAAAGTCTTCACTTTTTCTTCGCTTGTGTCATTTGCTTATTGCACCGTAACCATGGATAATATTCATCGTTTATCAGGATGCTGGGGTCAGCCTTGACTTTGAAGGGAGGAATTTCATGAAACTTTTCATAATCTTCAGACATGTCTGTCTTGTCCTCCACTCCCACGATGTCACTTTTTCCTGAAAGAACTATGTGGCGCTTTGGCTCATCGTATGATGTATTCGCTTCCTTATCTTTTCTTTTTCTTGGTCTGGTAGACATGTCCTTCACATAGATAACATGTGCCACATCATTGGCTAGGACGAACGGTTCGTCTGTGTACCCACGATTTTTCAGATCTACTGTTGTCATTCCGTACTGTGGGTCTACCTGTACCCCGCCTCCTGACAGATTGACCCAGTAGCATTTAAACAAAGGGACCTTAAAATCTAATCCATAGTCAAGTTCCCATATGTCCATTATGTAACCATAATATGTGTCCTTTCCCCTCTCGGTGGCTGCATCAAAGCGGACACCGCTGTTTTGGTTGGTGCTCTTTTGATCTTGGTCGATCGTGTAAAATGTATTCCGATTTATCTCGTATCCTTTCCAAATCATTATAGTCGAAGATGGTCCCCTGGACAACGAGTACAACTCATCACAAACAGTGTTGTCACCTCTGAGACGTGTTTCCAACCAACTGCTGAAAGTCCTGATGTGTTCACATGCAATCCGATCGTCGCCTTTGCCGCTTCGGGTGTTTGGAGTGCAGACTGTTCTTGTGTTCATCGACATACGGGTCACCAAGGTAGAGTTACGTAGAACTGTCTAGTGTGCTTGAGACCAAGAATATCCGTCCCTGCATATTATTGAGTCCCTTCCAAGTGTGCCTTTTCCATCAGTCTCCCCTCATACCGCGATTTAGGGAGACCTATCTTCTTAAGGCCAGGAATGAAGTCAACACAAAACCCAATGACATCCTCTGTTTGATGGCCCATGGAGATGCTTCCTTCTGGTCCAGCGCGGTTACGGATATATTTCTTTAGGACTCCCATGAACCTCTCAAAGGGGAACATATTGTGTAGAAATACGGGCCCCAGAATGACAATCTCGTCGACTAGATGAACTAGGACATGCGTCATGATATTGAAGAAGGATGGTGGGAACACCAGCTCGAAACTGACAAGACATTGCGCCACATTACTCCTTAGCGTTGGTACGATTTCTGGATCGATCACCTTCTGAGATATTGCATTGAGGAATGCACATAGCTTCACAATGGCTAATCGGACGTTTTCCGGTAGAAGCCCCTCAATGCAACCGGAAGCGATTGCGTCATAATCACGTGGCAGTCATGAGACTTTAGATTCTGGAACTTTTTCTCTGGCATATTTATTATTCCCTTTATATTCGAAGAGAAGCCAGTCGGGACTTTCATATTGAGCAGGCATTCAAAGAAGATTTCTTTCTCTTCTTTCATAAGAGCGTAGCTGGCAGGACCTTCATACTGCTTCGGTGGCATGCCGTCTTTTTCATGCAAGCGTTGCAGGTCCTCCCGTGCCTCAGGTGTATCTTTTGTCTTCCCATACACGCCCAAGAAGCCTAGCAGGTTCACGCAAAGGTTCTTCGTCACGTGCATCACGTCGATCGAAGAGAGGACCTCTAGGTCTTTCCAGTAGGGTAGGTCCCAAAATATAGATTTCTTCTTCCACATGGGTGCGTGTTTCTCAGCGTCATTCAGAATAGCTAGTCCGACGGGACCCTTTCCAAAGATTACATGTAAATCATTGACCATAGCAAGTACGTGATCACCGGTACGCATGGCGGGCTTCTTCCAGTGATCTGCCTCGCCTTTGAAATGCTTGCCTTTCTTTCGACATTGATGGTTGGTCGGAAGAAATCGACTATGGCCTAGGTACACATTCTTCCTGCAGCTTCCCAGGTATATACTATCGGTGTCAAGTAAATAGTGCGTGCATGCGTGGTATCCCTTGTTTGTCTGTCCTGAAAGGTTACTGAGAGCGGGCCAATCATTGATGGTCACGAACAGCAACGCCTTTAGGTCAAATTCCTCCTGTTTGTGATCATCCCACGTACGTACACCGTTTCCATTCCACAGCTGTAAAAGTTCTTCAACTAATGGCCTTAGGTACACATCAATGTCGTTGCCGGGTTGCTTAGGGCCTTGGATGAGAACTAGCACCATAATGAACTTCCGCTTCATGCACATCCAAGGAGGAAGGTTATACATACATAGAGTCACGGGCCAGGTGTTGTGATTGCTGCTCTGCTCCCCGAAAGGATTAATGCCATCCGTGCTTAAAGCAAACCATACGTTCCTTCGGTCACTTGCAAACTCATCCCAGTACTTTCTCAACTTCCCGTCTTTCTTACGGTCCTCACTGTGCCATCGCATCAACTTGGCATGCTCTCCGTTTCTGAACAGACGTTTCAACCGTGGTATTATAGGAGTATACCACATCACCTTCGCAGGAAACCTCTTCCTGGGGGGCTCGCCGTCAACATCACCAGGGTGATCTCGTCTGATCCTATACCATAATGCACCGCATACTGGGCATGCGTTCAGATCCTTGTGCGGACCGCGGTAGAGGATGCAGTCATTAGGGCATGCATGTATCTTCTGCACCTCCAATCCTAGAGGGCATACGACCTTCTTTGTTGCGTATGTACTGTCGGCCAATTCATTATCCTTTGGAAGCTTCTTCTTTAATATTTTCAGTAGCTTCTCAAATCCTTTGTCAGGCACAGCATTCTCTGCCTTCCACTACAGCAATTCCAGTATGGTACCGAGCTTTGTGTTGCCATCTTCGCAATTGGGGTACAACCCTTTTTTGTGATCCTCTAACATGCGATCGAACTTCAGCTTCTCCTTTTGACTTTCGCATTGCGTCCTTGCATCGACAATGCCCCAGCGGAGATTATCATCATCGGGCACATCGTCTGGTTCCTCTTGATCTTCAGCAGCTTCGCCCGTTGCAGCATCATCGTGCACATCGTCTGGTTCCTCTTGATGTTCAGTAGCATCACCGTATTCAGGGGGTGTTGGGGAACGTAGTAATTTCAAAAATTTTCCTACGATCACGCAAGACCATGGTGATGCATAGCAACGAGATGAGAGTGTTGTCTACGTACCCTCGTAGACCAGCAGCGAAGCGTTGGCGCAGCGTAGAGGAAGTAGTCGTACTTCTTCCCGATCCAACCGATCCAAGTACCGAGCGTCGGCACCTCCGAGTTCTGCACACGTTCAGCTCGATGGCGTCCCTCGAACTCCGATCCAGCCGAGTGTTGAGGAGAGTTTCGTCGACCACGACGGCGTGGTGACGATGATGATGTTCCACGGCGCGGGGGCTTCGCCTAAGCTCTGCAGCGGTATATTCGAGGTGTAGTTTGGTGGAAGGGGCACCGCACACGGCTAAGGAACGATCTCAATGATCAACTTGTGTGTCTTGGGGTGCCCCTGCCCTGTATATAAAGGAGCAAGGGAGGAGGAGGCCGGCCCTATGTTTGGCGCCAATGGGGAGTCCTACTCCCACCGAGTAGGATTCCCCTTTCCTAGTCCAACTAGGAATCCTTCCATGTAGGGGAGGAAGGGAGAAGGAAGTGGAGGAGTAGGAAGGTGGCGGCCCCTTTCCCTAGTCCAATTCGGACTAGAGGGAGGGGGCGCAGCAGCCTTTTCCTCTTCCCACTAAAGCCCATCAAGGCCCATTACTTCTCCCGTAACTACCGGTACTCCGAAAAATACCGAATCACTCGGAACCTTTCCGAACTCCGAATATAGTCGTCCAATATATCGATCTTTACGTCTCGACCATTTCGAGACTCCTCGTCATGTCCCCGATCTCATCCGGGACTCCGAACTCCTTCGGTACATCAAAACTCATAAACTCATAATAACTGTCATCGAAACGTTAAGCGTGCGGACCCTACGGGTTCGAGAACTATGTAGACATGACCGAGACACCTCTCTGGTCAATAACCAATAGCGGGACCTGGATGCCCATATTGGTTCCTACATATTCTACGAAGATCTTTATCGGTCAGACCGCATAACAACATACGTTGTTCCCTTTGTCATCGGTATGTTACTTGCCCGAGATTCGATCGTCGGTATCCAATACCTAGTTCAATCTCGTTACTGGCAAGTCTCTTTTCTCGTTCCGTAATACATCATCTCACAACTAACACATTTAGTTGCAATGCTTGCAAGGCTTATGTGATGTGTATTACCGAGAGGGCCCAGAGATACCTCTCCGACAATCGGAGTGACAAATCCTAATCTCGAAATATGCCAACCCAACATGTACCTTCGGAGACACCTGTAATGTACCTTTATAATCACCCGATTCGTTGTGACGTTTGGTAGCACCAAAGTGTTCCTCGGGCAAGCGGGAGTTGCATAATCTCATAGTCATAGGAACATGTATAAGTCATGAAGAAAAGCACTAGCAACAAACTATACGATCAGGTGCTATGCTAATGGAATGGGTCATGTCAATCAGATCATTCAACCAATGATGTGATCCCGTTAATCAAATAACAACTCCTTGTTCATGGTTAGGAAACATAACCATCTTTGATTAACGAGCTAGTCAAGTAGAGGCATACTAGTGACACTCTGTAGGTTTATGTATTCACACATGTATTATGTTTCCGGTTAATACAATTCTAGCATGAATAATAAACATTTATCATGATATAAGGAAATAAATAATAACATTATTATTGCCTCTAGGGCATATTTCCTTCAGTCTCCCACTTGCACTAGAGTCAATAATCTAGTTCACATCGCCATGTGATTTAACATCAATAGTTCACATCTATATGTGGTTAACACCCATAGTTCACATCGACATGTGACCAACACCCAAAGGGTTAACTAGAGTCAGTAATCTAGTTCACATCGCTATGTGATTAACACCCAAAGAGTACTAAGGTGTGATCATGTTTTGCTTGTGAGATAATTTTAGTCAGCGGGTCTGTCACATTCAGAGCCGTAAGTATTTTGCAAATTTCTATGTCTACAATGCTCTCACGGAGCTACTCTAGCTAATTGCTCCCACTTTCAATATGTATCCAGATAGAGACTCGAGTCATCTAGATCAGTTTAAAACTTGTATCGGCGTAACCCTTTACTGACGAACCTTCTTTCACTTCCATAATCGAGAAACATATCCTTATTCCACTAAGGATAATTTTGACCGCTGTCCATTGATCTACTCCTAGATCACTATTGCACTCCTTGCCAAACTTAGTGGTAGGGTATGCAATAGATCAGTACACAACATGACATACTTTATAGAACCTATGGCTGATGCATAGGGAATGACTTTCATTCTCTTTCTATCTTCTGCCGTGGTCGGGTTTTGAGTCTTACTCAATCTCACACCTTGTAACACAGGCAAGAACTCTTTCTTTGACTGTTCCATTTTGAACTACTTCAAAATCTTGTCAAGGTATGTATTCATTGAAAAACTTATCAAGCGTCTTGATCTATCTCTATAGATCTTGATGCTCAATATGTAAGCAGCTTCACCGAGGTCTTTCTTTGAAAAATTCCTTTCAAATACTCCTTTATGCTTTGCAGAATAATTCTACATTATTTCCGATCAACAATATGTCATTCACATATACTTATCGAAATCTTGTAGTGCTCCCACTCACTTTCTTGTAAATACAGGCTTCTCCAAAAGTCTGTAAAAACCATATGCTTTGATCAAATCATCAAGCATATATTCCAACTCGAGATGCTTGCACCAGTCCATAGATGGATCGCTGGAGCTTGCACATTTTGTTAGCTCCTTTAGGATTGACAAAACCTTCTGGTTGCATCATATACAACTCTTCTTTAATAAATCCATTAAAGAATGTAGTTTTGACATCCATTTGCCAGATTTCATAAAATGTGGCAATTGCTAACATGATTCGGACAGACTTAAGCATCGCTACAGTTGAGAAAATCTCACTGTAGTCAACACCTTGAACTTGTCAAAAACCCTTTTGCGACAAGTCGAGCTTTGTAGATAGTAACACTACTATCAACATCTGTCTTCCTCTTGAAAATCCATTTATCTACATGGCTTGCTGATCATTGAGCAAGTCAATCAAAGTCCATACTTTGTTCTCATACATGGATCCTATCTCAGATTTCATGGTCTCAAGCCATTTCGCGGAATCTGGGCTCATCATTGCTTCCTCATAGTTCGTAGGTTCATCATGGTCTAGTAACATGACTTCTAGAATAGGATTACCGTACCACTCTGGTGCGGATCTTACTCTGGAAGACCTACGAGGTTTGGTAGTAACTTGATCTGAAGTTTCATGATCATCATCATTAACTTCCTCACTAATTGGTGTAGGAATCACTGGAACTGATTTCTGTGATGAACTACTTTCCAATAAGGGAGAAGGTACAATTACCTCATCAAGTTCTACTTTCCTCCCACTCACTTCTTTCGAGAGAAACTTCTTCTCTAGAAAGGATCCATCTTAGCAAAAACTTGCCTTCGGATCTGTGATAGAAGGTGTACCCAACATTTTCTTTTGGGTATTCTATGAAGACGCACTTCTCCGATTTGGGTTCGAGCTTATCGGTGAAAACCTTTTCACATAAGCATCACAACTCCAAACTTTAAGAAACGACAGCTTAGGTTTATTGCTAAACCATAGTTCATACGGTGTCATCTCAGCGGTTTAGATGGTTGCCCTATTAAACGTGAATGCAGCTGTCTCTAATGCATAACCCCAAAACGATAGTGGTAAATCGGTAAGATACATCATAGATCGCACCATATCCAATAAAGTGCGGTTACGACGTTCGGACACACCATTATGTTTGTGGTGTTCCAGGTGGCGTGAGTTGCGAAACTATTTCACATTGTTTCAAATGAAGACCAAACTCGTAACTCAAATATTTATCTCCACGATCAGATCGCAGAAACTTTATTTTCTTGTTACGATGATTTTCCACTTCACTCTGAAATTCTTTGAATTTTTCAATTATTTCAGACTTATGTTTCATCAAGTAGATATACCCATATCTGCTTAAATCATCTGTGAAGGTCAGAAAATAACAATACTTGCCACGAGCATCAACACTCATTGGATCTCATACATCGGTATGTATTATTTCCAATAAGTCAATAGCTTGTTCCATTGTTCCGGAGAACGGAGTTTTAGTCATCTTGCCCAAAAGGCACGGTTCGCAAGTACCAAGTGATTCATAATCAAGTGATTCCAAAAATCCATCAGCATGGAGTTTCTTCATGCGCTTTACACCAATATGACCTAAACGGCAGTGCCACAAATAAGTTGCACTATCATTATTAACTTTGCATCTTTTGGTTTCAATATTATGAATATGTGTATCATACGATCGAGATCCAACGAACCATTTTCATTGGGTGTGTAACCATATAAGGTTTTATTCATGTAAACAGAACAACAATTTATTCTCTTACTCAAATGAATAACCGTATTGCAATAAACATGATCAAATCATATTCATGCTCAACGCAAACACCAAATAACATTTATTTAGGTTTAACACTAATCCCGAAAATATAGGGAGTGTGCGATGATGATCATATCAATCCTGGAACTACTTCCAACATTCATCGTCACTTCCCTTCAACTAGTTTCTGTTCATTCTGCAACTCCGTTTGAGTTACTACTCTTAGCACCTGAACCAGTATCAAATACCGAGGGGTTGCTATAAACACTAGTAAAATACACATCAATAATCTGTATATCAAATATACCTTTGTTCACTTTACCATCCTTCTTATCCGCCAAATACTTGGGGTAGTTCCGCTTCCGATGACCAGTTCCATTGCAGCAAAAGCACTTAGTCTCGTGCTTAGGTCCAGACTTGGGCTTCTTCACTCGAGCAGCAACTTGCTTGCCGTTCCTTTTGAAGTTCCCTTCTTCCTTTGCCATTTTCCTTGAGACTAGTGGTCTTGTCAACCATCAACACTTGATGTTTTTCTTGATTTCTACCTTCGCGATTTTAGCATCGCGAAGAGCTCGAGAATCTTTTTCGTCATCCCTTGCATACTATAGTTCATCACGAAGTTCTACTAACTTAGTGATGGTGACTAGAAAATTCTGTCAATCACTATCTTATCTGGAAGATTAACTCCCACTTGATTCAAGCGATTGAAGTACTCGGACAATCTGAGCACATGCTCACTAGTTGAGCGATTCTCCTCCATCTTTTAGCTATAGAACTTGTTGGAGACTTCATATCTCTCAACTCGGGTATTTGCTTGAAATATTAACTTCAATTCCTGGAACATCTCATATGGTCCATAACGTTCAAAACGTCTTTGAAGTCCCGATTCTAAGCCGTTAAGCATGGTGCACTAAACTATCAAGTAGTCATCATATTGAGCTAGCCAAACGTTCATAACGTCTGCATCTGCTCCTGCAATAGGTCTGTCACCTAGCGGTGCATTAAGGACATTATTCTTCTGCGCAGCAATGAGGATAAACCTCAGATCACGGATCCAATCCGCATCATTGCTACTAACATTTTTCAATACAATTTTCTCTAGGAACACATATAAAAACATAGGGAAGCAACAACGCGAGCTATTGATCTACAACATAATTTGCAAAATACTACCAGGACTAAGTTCATGATAAATTAAAGTTCAATTAATCATATTACTTAAGAACTCCCACTTAGAAAAATATCCTCCAATTCTCTAAGTGATTGCGTGATCCATATCAACTACACCATGACCGATCATCACGTGTGATGGAGTAGTTTCAATGGTGAACATCAATATGTTGATCATATCTACTATATGATTCACGCTCGACCTTCGGTCTCCGTGTTCGAGGTCATATCTTATATGCATAGCTCGTCAAGTATAACCTGAGTATTCGCGTGTGCAACTGTTTTGCACCGTTGTATTTGAGCGTAGAGCCTATCACACCCGATCATCACGTGGTGTCTCAAAGACGAAGAACTTTCGCAGCGGTGCATACTCGGGAGAACACTTCTTGATAATTTAGTAAGGGATCATCTTATAATGCTACCGTCAATCAAAGCAAGATAAGATGCATAAAGGATTAACATCACATGCAATCAATATAAGTGATATGATATGGCCATCATCATCTTGTGCTTGTGATCTCCATCTCGAAGCACCGTCATGATCACCATCGTCACCGGTAGCGACACCTTGATCTCCATCGTAGCATCGTTGTCGTCTCGCCAACTATTGCTTCTCGACTATCGCTACTCCTTAGTGATAAAGTAAAGCAATTACATGGCGTTGCATTTCATACAATAAGCGACAACCATATGGCTCCTGCCGATTGCCGATAACTTCGGTTACAAAACATGATCATCTCATACAATAAAATATAGCATCACGTCTTGACCATATCACATCACAACATGCCCTGCAAAAACAAGTTAGGCGTCCTCTACTTTGTTGTTGCAAGTTTTACGTGGCTGCTACGGGCTGAGCAAGAACCGTTCTTACCTCGCATCAAAACCACAACGATACTTCGTCAAATAGACTCCGTTTAACCTTCTCAAGGACGGGCGTAGCCACACTCAGTTCAACTAAAGTGAGAGAGACAGACACCCGCCAGTCACCTTTAAGCAGCGAGTGCTCACAGCGGTGAAACCAGTCTCGCGTAAGCGTACGCGTAATGTCGGTCCGGGCCGCTTCATCTCACAATACCGCTGAACCAAAGTATGACATGCTGGTAGGTAGTATGACTTGTATCGCCCACAACTCACTTGTGTTCTACTCGTGCATATGACATCAACTCATAAAACCAGGCTCGGATGCCACTGTTGGGGAGCGTAGTAATTTCAAAAATTTTCCTACGATCACGCAAGACCATGGTGATGCATAGCAACGAGATGAGAGTGTTGTCTCGTACCCTCGTGACCAGCAGCGGAAGCGTTGGCGCAGCGTAGAGTAAGTAGTCGTACTTCTTCCCGATCCAACCGATCCAAGTACGAGCGTCACGGCACCTCCGAGTTCTGCACGTTCAGCTCGATGGCGTCCCTCGAACTCCGATCCAGCCGAGTGTTGAGGAGAGTTTACGTCGACCGACGGCGTGGTGGCGATGATGATGTTCCACGGCGCAGGGCTTCGCCTAAGCTCGCAGCGGTATATTCGAGGTGTAGTTTGGTGGAAGGGGCACCGCACACGCTAAGGAACGATCTCAATGATCAACTTGTGTGTCTTGGGGTGCCCCTGCCCTGTATATAAAGGAGCAAGGGAGGAGGAGGCCGGCCCTATGTTTGGCGCGCCAGGGAGTCCTACTCCCACCGGAGTAGGATTCCCCTTCCTAGTCAACTAGGAATCCTTCCATGTAGGGGAGGAAGGAGAAGGAAGTGGAGGAGTAGGAAGGTGGCGGCCCCTTTCCCTAGTCCAATTCGGACTAGAGGGAGGGGGCGCAGCAGCCTTTTCCTCTTCCCACTAAAGCCCATCAAGGCCCATTACTTCTCCGTAACTACCGGTACTCGAAAAATACCGAATCACTCGGAACCTTTCCGAACTCCGAATATAGTCGTCCAATATATCGATCTTTACGTCTCGACCATTTGAGACTCCTCGTCATGTCCCGATCTCATCCGGGACTCGAACTCCTTCGGTACATCAAAACTCATAAACTCATAATATAAGCATCATCGAAGCGTTAAGCGTGCGGACCCTACGGGTTCGAGAACTATGTAGACATGACCGAGACACCTCTCTGGTCAATAACCAATAGCGGGACCTGGATGCCCATATTGGTTCCTACATATTCTCGAAGATCTTTATCGGTCAGACCGCATAACAACATCGTTGTTCCCTTTGTCATCGGTATGTTACTTGCCCGAGATTCGATCGTCGGTATCAATACCTAGTTCAATCTCGTTACTGGCAAGTCTCTTTTCTCGTTCCGTAATACATCATCTCACAACTAACACATTTAGTTGCAATGCTTGCAAGGCTTATGTGATGTGTATTACCGAGAGGGCCCAGAGATACCTCTCCGACAATCGGAGTGACAAATCCTAATCTCGAAATATGCCAACCCAACATGTACCTTCGGAGACACCTGTAATGTACCTTTATAATCACCCAGTTACGTTGTGACGTTTGGTAGCACCCAAAGTGTTCCTCGGGCAAGCGGGAGTTGCATAATCTCATAGTCATAGGAACATGTATAAGTCATGAAGAAAAGCACTAGCAACAAACTATACGATCAGGTGCTATGCTAATGGAATGGGTCATGTCAATCAGATCATTCAACCAATGATGTGATCCCGTTAATCAAATAACAACTCCTTGTTCATGGTTAGGAAACATAACCATCTTTGATTAACGAGCTAGTCAAGTAGAGGCATACTAGTGACACTCTGTAGGTTTATGTATTCACACATGTATTATGTTTCCGGTTAATACAATTCTAGCATGAATAATAAACATTTATCATGATATAAGGAAATAAATAATAACATTATTATTGCCTCTAGGGCATATTTCCTTCAGGGGGCACATAGTTGTCATCGTACTCTTCTTCTTCGCCGTCTTCCATCATAACCCCTATTTCTCCGTGCCTCTTCCAAACATTATAGTGTGGCATTAAACCCTTGTAAAGAAGGTGGGTGTGAAGGATTTTTAGGTCAGAGTAAGACTTCGTATTCCCACATATAGGGCGTGGACAACACATAAAACCATTCTGCTTGTTTGCCTCAGCCGCTTCGAGAAAATCATGCACACCCTTAATGTACTCGGAGGTGTGTCTGTCACCGTACATCCATTGCCGGTTCATCTGCGTGCATTATATATAATTAAGTGTGTCAAAAACCATTACAGAACATCATGAATAGATAATTAAGTGACCAAATTAATAGAAGTTCATCATCACATTAAAACCAAAGTACATATATAGTAAAAGTAAGAAAATAATACAAGTATCTATCTAAACATACAAGTAAGAATATTTTTCCTTTCAGAAAGAAGATAAGAACAAGAGGCTCACCACGGTGGTGCCGGCGATAAGATCAGCGCGGGCGATCGACGACGGTGAAGACGGAGACGGGACGTGACAGACCGCTAAACCTAGACAAATATTGAGGAAAATGGAGTTTGGAGGTCGAGCTTGGAGAGGAGAAAGTTAAGTAGTGTGGCTCGGGCATTCCATCGAACACCTCGTGTGCATAGGAGGTGAGCTAGAGCACCACAAAGCTCTCCAACGGCTGGGCAGAAAAATAGAGCAGTGAAGTGCTCTGCTTGCCGGCGAGGGGTATATATAGGCAATTCATTGGTCCCGGTTCGTGGCATGAACCGGGACTAAAGGGTAGCCTTTGGTCCTGGTTCAAGCCACCTACCGGGACCAATGGTGGTGGGCCAGGAGCGAGGCTCATTGGTCTCGGTTCGTCCCACCAGCCGGGACCAAAGGGGCCAGACGAACCGGGACCAATATGCCCCACGTGGGCCGGCCGGCCCCCGGGGCTCACCAACCGGGTCCAATGCCCCCATGGGTCCCGTTTCTGGATTGAACCGGGACTAATGGGCTGACCCGGCCTGGACCATTGCCCCCTTTTCTACTAGTGTAGACATCTCTCTAATCATCTAAGTGATCACGTGATCCAAATCAACTAAACCATAACCGATCATCATGTGAACTGGAGTAGTTTTCAATGGTGAACATCACTATGTTGATCATATCTACTATATGATTCACGCTCGACCTTTCAGTCTCAGTGTTCCGAGGCCATATCTGCATATGCTAGGCTCATCAAGTTTAACCTGAGTATTCTGTGTGTGCAAAACTGGCTTGCACCCGTTGTAGATGGACGTAGAGCTTATCACACCCGATCATCACGTGATGTCTGGGCACGATGAACTTTGGCAACGGTGCATACTCAGGGAGAACACTTTTATCTTGAAATTTAGTGAGAGATCATCTTATAATGCTACCGTCAATCAAAGCAAGATAAGATGCATAAAAGATAAACATCACATGCAATCAATATAAGTGATATGATATGGTCATCATCATCTTGTGCTTGTGATCTCCATCTCCAAAGCACCGTCATGATCACCATCGTCACCGGCGCGACACCTTGATCGCCATCGTAGCATCGCTGTCGTCTCGCCAACTATTGCTTCTACGACTATCGCTACCGCTTAGTGATAAAGTAAAGCAATTACAGGGCAATTGCATTGCATACAATAAAGCGACAACCATATGGCTCCTGCCAGTTGCCGATAACTCGGTTACAAAACATGAACATCTCATATAATAAAAAATAGCATCATGCCTTGACCATATCACATCACAACATGCCCTGCAAAAACAAGTTAGACGTCCTCTACTTTGTTGTTGCAAGTTTTACGTGGCTGCTACGGGCTGAGCAAGAACCGTTCTTACCTACGCATCAAAACCACAACGATAGTTTGTCAAGTTAGTGCTGTTTTAACCTTCTCAAGGACCGGGTATAGCCACACTCGGTTCAACTAAAGTTGGAGAAACTGACACCCGCCAGCCACCTGTGTGCAAAGCACATCGGCAGAACCAGTCTCGTGTAAGCGTACGCGTAATGTCGGTCCGGGCCGCTTCATCCAACAATACCACCGAACCAAAGTGTGACATGCTGGTAAGCAGTATGACTTGTATCGCCCACAACTCACTTGTTTTCTACTCGTGCATATAACATCTACGCATAAAACCAGGCTCGGATGCCACTGTTGGGTAACGTATTAATTTGAAAAAAATTCCTACGCACACGCAAGTTCATGGTGATGCATAGCAATGAGAGGGGAGAGTGTGTCTACGTACCCTCGTAGACCCAAAGCGGAAGCGTTAGCACAACGCGGTTGATGTAGTCGTACGTCTTTACGATCCGACCGATCAAGTACCGAACGCACGACGCCTCCGAGTTCTTGCACACGTTCAGCTCGATGACGTCCCTCGAACTCCAATCTAGCCGAGCTTTGAAGGAGAGTTCCGTCAGCACGACGGCGTGGTGACGATGATGATGTTCTACCAACGCAGGGCTTCGCCTAAGCACCGCTACGGTATTATCGAGGAGGACTATGGTGGAGGGGGGCACCGCACACGGCTAAGAGATCAATGATCAATTGTTGTGTCTATGGGGTGCCCCCCTCCCCGTATATAAAGGAGTGGAGGAGGGGGCCGACCAAGGGGAGGAGGCGCGCCCAAGGGGGGAGTCCTACGCCCACTGGGAGTAGGACTGCTCCTTTTCCTATTTGGAGAGGGAGAGGGAAGGAAGAGGAAGGAGGGACGAAGGAAAGGGGGGCCCGGTGAAAGGATCGAGATGGACCTAGAGGGGGGGTGAATAGGTACAATTACAAATTTTAATTATTACTTAGCAATTTTAGGCAATAGTGCGGAATATGAAAGTGAGCCTAACAATTGCTAGTAAGTATGAAGTACTAGGCAAGTAACACAAGTATATAAGTGAGCAAGCACAATATGATGTAAGTAAGTGCAAACCAAAACAAGTAACCACAAGTATGAAGTTAGGGTTAGGAATAACCGCAACTCCGGGAGACGAGGATGTATGCGATGTTCACTTCCTTGGAGGAAGCTAGTCACCGTTAGAGAGGTGGATGTTACCACGAAGGCACACCAACGCCACGAAGGCTCACCCTATTCTCCCTTTGAGACAACGCCACGAAGGCGTTTCTCAACCACTAGTGGTAGACCTTGGGGTGGTCTCCAAACCCTCACAAACTTATCCGGGGGTAATCACAAAGGTCGATTCCTCTCCGAAAGACTCCTACCGCCTAGGAGTCTCCAACCTCCAAGAGTAACAAGATCGATGGGGATTTGCTCAAGACTTGCTAAAATCACGAATTCCTTGGGTGCAGAGAAGGAGGAGAAGTGGATCTATCACTTGATCGGACAACTTCTTATCAAAGCTCTCAAATCCCTTGGGGATCTAAGATTTGGTGTGGAGAGATGAGAGAGAGTGAGTGAAGTGTTCTAGGGTTTGTTCAAAGTGAATGGTCAACCCTCTCATGGGGAGAAGAGGCAGTATATATAGTGTGTGCTCAAATATGCCCGTTGTAGTGCAAGTGACCGGGCAGGCCGGACATCCGGGCTGGAGGCCGGACATCCGGGCTGGAGAGCCACTTGGAGAACAGGGCAGAACAGAGTACGAAACAGGGGAGCCGGACATCCGGGGGTCAAGCCCGACATCCGTGAAAAAAGCCGGACATCCGGGGGATCGCCGGACATCCAGAGAGCAAACCAGCATTTTACGCGGTTCTGGACATCTTCGGCCGGATTTTCGGGCCAAGCCCGGACATCCGGCGAAAGAGGAAAGCCCGGACATCCGGGGGGCAAACCATGGTTTCGCTCGGTTCTGGTCATCTACGGCCGGATTTCCGAGGCAAGTCCCGGATATCCGGCCAACAAAAAAAACTGCAGGCCCCCCGAAATAAAACACCCATAACTTGCTCATCCGGACTCCGATTTTGATGATCTTGGGCACGTTTTGAAGCTATGGAAAAGCTCTAGGTCCTCACTTAGAGAACCACCCAAGATAAACTAATTTCTTTGGTATATAGGATATGAGTGGAATTTTGTTGGATAGGAGTGAAATATACCTATGTTGGAATATGATGTGAGGAAGTAGAAATAGAAGATGTCGACTTGAGCAAACCTAGCACTATCCCTTTGATCCCTCTTAATAGTGCGGATCCTATAACTCAAGAAACATAAAATGAAACATCATTTTACCACTTCAACCTTGAGAGAACTCACTTCGTATGCTCTTGATCCACACACAATTTTGACGAACCGGGGACCAACACATGAAATCTACTTGACAGCCATTGTCAGTCCCCTACATGTAGATTGTCATAAACAACAAAAACATAATGTAAGGGCATGATTGCACTTTCAATCTCTCCCTTTTTGTTTGTTGATGACAATCATACATGTAGTATCATAGATGTAATAAACAATCTTAGCAATGATGATCATGGGAGCAAAACGGATACAGAATATGTTCAGTTACAATTTTCTTTTAGCTCCCCCTCATTGTGTGCATGCGATGAATATATTAGGATAACCAACACAAAGGTGCATTCCATATGTAACTTAAAGAATTAAAGAAGTAAGAGACGAACACATATGAAATCATCATAACACTTCAAATAGAATGAGAACATTTCATGGCCATGCCATAATCATAACATAGTCTCAAGCGCATAATCATAACATAGTCTCAAGCGAACAAGTACCACAAATACCATAGGTTGGAAATAACATATCATAGCATGAATAACATATCATAGCATGACCATATTACTACGATACTACTTCTCCCCCTTTGCCAGCAACAAGGAAAAAGGGGCGAAAAACTAAACAGTCTCAATCACTCTGGACGGATGTCATCATCATCATCAAGAAACTCGGGGTAGTCAGCATGAGATGGAAAACCGAAAGTGGACGAGGATGGAGCTGCGGGAAGAGGATCATCATCACTAACGGGACTCCCATGGTCACGGAGGCGCTGTTTGAGTATATTCTTGGATATGACAAGGCGCTTCTGAACATCATGATTCTGCTGACAGTTGAAGGTGATTGCCTTCATGATAGCAGACTGAGCCTTACCCAAGAATGATTCAAAACGGCTACGTGGACCAGTCGAGGAAGATGGAGCAGAAGAACCAGTGGGCTGAGTAGGAGCAGCTATCTCAATATTACTACGATACTACTTCTCCCCCTTTGCCAGCAACAAGGAAAAAGGGGCGAAAAACTAAACAGTCTCAATCACTCTGGACGGATGTCATCATCATCATCAAGAAACTCGGGGTAGTCAGCATGAGATGGAAAACCGAAAGTGGACGAGGATGGAGCTGCGGGAAGAGGATCATCATCACTAACGGGACTCCCATGGTCACGGAGGCGCTGTTTGAGTATATTCTTGGAGATGACAAGGCGCTTCTGAACATCATGATTCTGCTGACAGTTGAAGGTGATTGCCTTCATGATAGCAGACTGAGCCTTACCCAAGAATGATTCAAAACGGCTACGTGGACCAGTCGAGGAAGATGGAGCAGAAGAACCAGTGGGCTGAGTAGGAGCAGCTGTCCTCTCACCAGCAGACCTCCTAGGCTGAGTAGAAGCCCTAGCTGTCACACGCATGTGAGGAGGAGGTTTCCAAATGGAGTGCACAGCTGACTTAGCCACCTCAAAGGGAGAAGTGTGATCAATCAGAGCCTGAATATATGGGGCATGAGGAAACTGGCGCGTCTGAATAAAACTGCAAAGACGGATCTCATGCCAAATGAAGTTGGCAGTGTCCAGAGGCACAGTGGGTTTCTCATCATATGAACCATCAAGTCAATACAATAGTTGCGAGCCCTGGAGCGATCTCCCTTCTTAGGATACAAAGTGCGAAGCACACACTGAAAGAGGATGAAGAAAGGTGCACGGAAGATGGATACCTCATTGGGTGGATATGCTTTTTCTTCGTCCGTTAGCTGAGAGGGAGGTTTTACAAGAGGCAAGCAAGCATCAATCCCTTTGGGCTTGCCCTCTGGATCCATACTGTGGATGCAATGGCCAACACCTGAGAGACTCAAAATCTGAACAAACCTGTCATAGGTGATGCTCAGTGTAGTGTCATCGGTCATCCAAGTGAGGGTGTTGTCCGGACCAAAGAAACGGGTGGCATAGAACTGTAGAATGGCAACTTCACTCCAATCACGCCTGAAGGTCATTGCAGGACCAAGAGTCATGTCATCAATGATCTTGACGGGATCGTTAGGGAACATGGCAGGATTATCACGCAGGAAGTTTAGATCCAAGTATGAGTGAGGAGCAAGGCCACGCCCATGGACAAAGCTGGAATAGAGATCCTGCTGCATACGAGTCCGGAACCGAGGATCTTCGGCATCCGCCACCATCTCATAGGGATCAACATCCCGACGGTACTGAAGATATTGCCCTGCCCCCACAGTTGTGAAGTCGTGAGTGGGGCGACCTCCACTATCAGGGAGCTCCATGGAGATGCGACGACCATGGGCAATGGGTATTGCAGAACCACGAACATGAGGCATCGGTGCCCTCCTAGTACCGGGCTTGGACTGTCCAACAGACTGTCGTGGCGCACTGTCATCCTCTTCCTCTCCAACATAGTCAGCATCATCTGGATCCGAGGCCGACGGACTGGTGGATGGTGCTCGCTTCTTCTTCTTGGTGGAGACCTTCTTTTTCTTGAGCCGCGCATACTCATCGGAGTCGGTGGAGCCTTGCCGGCGATCAACTGGAATGGACAATGAATGATTTCCAATAAGAAGGAGCCAAAGAACATGAACAAGGATACACCAAATTAAACCGTGGAATGAACAATTTCATTCCCATGGTTAAGTTGAGTAACCGAGTACATATAGAGGTGTTTGTAGGCTTAGGTAAACAGAACCTAAACGCGAGAGCAATAGATATGGCAGGATGTACAATGAGAATAATGCAACCCAATAAGATTTAGTCACAAGCAAGGGGAGATGAGAAGAAATAGCACCCTTACCCCGAGTAGACACCTCGGGACGCTTGGGACCGCAGTTCTTGGTACGAGCCATGAAGAACTCCGTAGGTGAATCCCACCGAGCACCGGCCCCTCCCGAGAGACTCAAGATCGGGAGGAGGGGAATCCGTAGGCAGGAGGTCAAGGCCGGAGGTCGGAGGAGATGGCCGGGGCAGTGCCAGAGTGGTGGCCAGGCGGCGGCGGCTGTGAGGGGAGATGAGGAAAGGGACGAGAGGAAAGAAGATGGAACTGCCCCCGCCCCACCCCCTTTCCAGGTATATGCGACTTGCGGGCGACGGGCCGGACATCCGGGGCAAGGCCCGGATATCCGGCGAGTGGGAACCAGAGACCAGAGAAGCAGCGCCCGGATGTCCGGGTGAGGCCCGAATGTCCGGGTGAGGCCCGGATGTCCGGCCACTGATGGCAGTTCATCATCGTTTTGATGGGCAGGGAATGTTTCACAGCGCCCGGACGTCCGGCGCTAGACCCGGATGTCCGGTCACTGGACAGACGGCATGCGCGAGGGGGAGATGTGAAGGAGGAGGCCGACCCGAGTAATGTTATATAGACACCGCCAAGTGGTTTACATGAGATTAAGAAGGAGGACAACCTGAGACGTCTAAGGCCATGCTAAGATACATAAATAATCCAAACATGTTTAGAAGGAAAGGTCCACATAAGCATTGCACAAGCGGTGACTGAGGTCACCATGTTTGAGCATATGGAACATAGTACCACAAAGATAGAGACTTTGAGCACATGGTCACTACTCCATCATATTAAAGTATCCTAGTTTGTAAAAACTATGATAACTTTGAGAGTCAATTTATGCATTTTTGTAAGGTGAGAGGACTCATGGATTGAGTGTCTCCCCCTAAATATATGCCTACATCAAGACAAGACATTAAGTTTAAGCATGGATGAGTACTAGATTTCACATAATGTTGTCAAGCTCCAAGATACCAAGTTCACGCCTAAGTCGACAGAACCTTGCTTCATCCAATGGTTTGGTGAAAATATCTGCCAGTTGCAAATCTGTCCCAATGTGATCAATGTGAATATTGCCTTTCTCAACATGATCTCTCAAGAAGTGATATCTAATATCAATGTGTTTAGTGCGGAGATGATCCTTGGGGTTCTCTGCAATGTTGATAGCACTTTCATTATCACATAGAAGAGGCACATGCCTATAGGTGATACCATAATCCTTCAAAGTTTGCCTCATCCATAATAACTGAGTTGCACAACTGGCGGCAGCAATGTATTCAGCTTCTGCGGTAGAGAGGGCAATACAATTTTGTTTCTTCGATGACCAACTTACCAAAGAGCGTCCAAGAAATTGACATGCACCGGAGGTGGACTTACGATCCACTTTGTCTCCGGCCCAATCCGCATCCGTGTATCCAATGAGATCAAACTTAGCATCCTTGGGATACCATAGACCCAACTTTGGGGTGTGAACAAGGTATCTAAGAATATGCTTAACCGCCTTATGATGACTTTCCCTAGGGGAAGCTTGAAATCTAGCACACATGCATACACTAAACATGATGTCTGGTCTAGATGCACAAAGATAAAGCAATGAACCAATCATAGAGCGGTATTTAGATGGGTCAAAGGGGATACCGTCTGTGTCTTCAGTGAGTGTTATTTTGGTTGGCATTGGTGTCTTACATGGACTAGCATCAGACATACCAAACTTCTCTAGGATATCCTTGAGGTACTTTGCTTGGGACAAGAAAATTCCTTCTTGAAATTGTTGAATCTGAAAACCAAGGAAGAACTTCAAATCAGCATTGAGTGACATTTCAAAATTCTTGGTCATTGAAGCCGCAAACTTCTTGCACAAATGAATGTTAGGAGAACCAAAATGATATCATCTACATAGATTTGGCATAAGATCAAATCACCCTTATCCCTCTTAGTAAAAAGAGTAGGATCGATCACCCGTCTCACAAAACCATCATCGAGTAAAAACTTCTTAAGATGATCATACCAAGCACGAGGTGCTTGTTTGAGGCCATACAAAGCCTTATGAAGTTTATACACATAGTCTTTGTGATCGGGATCAACGAACCCAGGTGGTTGTGATACATATACTTCTTCTTGTAGAGGATCGTTAAGGAAAGCACTCTTCACATCCATTTGATGTAATGTAAAACCATTGAAAGCAGCATAAGCAAGTAAGATGCGAATGGATTCAAGACGGGCAACGGGGGCAAAGGTCTCACCAAAGTCCAAACCTTCAACTTGTGAGTACCCTTGTGCCACTAACCTTGCCTTGTTACGGATGATTACACCATTCTCATCTTATTTGTTCTTGAAAATCCATTTTGTTCCAATGACGTTGTGTTCGGTAGGTGGCCTCTTGACTAACGACCACACTTGGTTGCGTTCAAAACTGTTCAACTCTTCTTGCATAGCAACTAGCCAATCGTTGTCTATAAATGCATCTTGTACCTTGATGGGTTCAAAACTAGACACAAAAGAGAAATGAGCACAAAAGTTGGTCAAGTGTTTACGAGTGACTCTACCTTCCGATATGCCGGTGAGTATTTTGTCAATATCAACACGACCGGCCACTCATGGCATGATAGAGGTAAGGGTTTCACGAGGTTCAACTTCATGTCCATCATCCACATCCTCAACATATGGATCATTAATGTGTGGAGGAAGATCTTCTTGTTCATATTGCATTTGTTGAGGTTCATCATCAATGATTGTACTTTCTTGTTCTTGCTCTTGAAGATTGTCATGAGGAGGAGCTTGATCATCCTCTTCAACTTGGGCTAAAGGTATCGGTTGAGCAATAGGGGCTTGTGGTGTTATGAATGTTGAAGTAGTTTGATGATGTGTGAGACTTCTATCTTCTTCTTCATCATCATGAGGTTCTTGTTCCATAGGAAGAAGTGCACCAACACCCATGGTCAAAATGTCTTGAGAAGAATCTTCTTCACCTACATCACTTAGATCAACTTGCTCCCCATGGGAGCTATTAAATTCATCAAACACCACGTCACAAGTTTCTACCACACATCCATTGGATTTGTTGTAGACTCTATATCGTGAGAGTTTGATCCATAGCCAACAAATATACCCTCAATTGTTTTGGATTGAAATTTTCCTAACCTTTCTCTTTTGTTGAGGATGAAACATTTGCACCCAAATACATGAAAGTACTTGACATTTGGCTTGTTTCCAGTTAGAAGCTCATATGGAGTCTTTTCCAATATAGTGCGGAGGAAAAGCGGTTTGATGCATGACATGCGGTGTTGACAGCTTCGCCCGAAACTATGTGGTGACTTGTATTCATCCAACATGTACCTTGCCATC
Source organism: Aegilops longissima (assembly GCA_021605205.1). Lineage (NCBI taxonomy): Eukaryota > Viridiplantae > Streptophyta > Magnoliopsida > Poales > Poaceae > Aegilops > Aegilops longissima. The sequence goes on from CM038681.1 coordinate 25,550,564, forward strand.
TCCACAAGTGTGCGATTCTTCCTTTCGGCTACACCATTTTGCTGAGGAGTGTATGGAGCTGAATATTGATGCTCAATCCTTCATCACTAAGGAATTCTTCCAAGGTATAGTTTTGAACTCAGATCCATTCTCACTTCTTATTGCCAAGATTTCTTTGTCAAACTTGCGTTGTGCTTGCTTGGCAAAGTCAATGAAAGTGATCTTCGTTTAGATCCTTGGACTTGAGGAAAAACACCCATGTATATCTTGAGTAATCATCAACAATGACAAGTCCATACTTTTTCCCACCAAGACTATCCCATGAAGGAGGCCCAAAGAGATCCACATGAAGGAGCTCCAAAGGCCTTGAAGTAGACACAATATTCTTGGGTGGGTGCTTTGATTGATGTTGCTTCCCGGCTATACATGCACTACACACACGATCTTTCTCAAAAGAGACATTTGTTAGTCCAAGGATGTGATTCCCTTTAAGAGATCTTGAAGATTTCTCATGCCGACATGGGCTAGCCGGCGATGCCATAGCCACCCCTTGTCGGCCTTGGCCATTAGACAAGTTGCATGGAATGTGCTCTCTTCGAGAAATCAACCGTGTAAAGGTTGCCATCCAACTCTCAACAAAGGCCACTTGAGAGTATCTCTCTTAAAGACTTTCACATCCGTTAGTCCAAATAGTGTATCATAACCAACAGAAACCAATTGGCGGACAGAAAGCAAATGATATTTAAGGGATTGGACAAGCATGACATTTGCAAGAGACATGTCATTTGTGATAGCCACCTTACCCAACCCAAGTACCTGTCCTTTTGATCCTCCACCAAACATAATGCTCATAAATGGTTGAATAGCTTCCATGAAATCGTGAGAGCAATTTGCTATCTCCGGTCATATGATTGGTACATCCACTATCAATCACCCATTTTACTCCACCGGAGAAAGCTACCTACACACAATTATTACTTGGTTAGAGGCACCCATTTTACAATGGGACCTCTCAAGTTAGTCACAAGGGTCTTAGGGACCCAAATAGCATAAAAACGAAATGCCTTTTGGGGGCCAACAAACTTTGCATAAACTTCTCCATCCTTAGTCTTACGTAGTACATAGGATGGAGGCATGAACTCTTTTGGCTTGTTGAGAGTGGGAATGCCCCTTGTGGCCTTCCCACTAACAACCTTACCTTTCTCCTTGTGTCCTTCCCGTACAAAGGTTTCTTTTTAAAGGGGTGGTGCAATTTTGGGAGGACGTCTTCTTCTTGCTTGTGCTTGGGTCAAACCCGAGTCCCTCTTTGGCGAACGCTTCATTGTGTTGGCTCAACACCTCATTAAGGTTCTTTTTCCCTTGAGCACATGTCATCAGCCCTATCTCGATTTGAGCTTTGAGAAACCGATTCTCCTCAAGGATGGATGCTAGATCACTACTAGAGTTAGTAGAACATGCATCAACATTGATAATAGGAGATGAGTAAGCCTTGGCTAGAGTTTCAAGATAAGTAAGTTTGAGTGTCTCAAAACTCTTTGTAAGAAGGGTGAGCTCTTCTTCCTTAGTCTCGAGAGACACGGATAGAAGCTCACAATCCTTAGTGAGAGAAGCATGAGACTTTGCAAGCTTACTTTTATCATTCATCAACTCTTCACAAGAGCCAATAGCCTTTTTCAAGGAGGCAAGATCTTTAGTATAAACATCAATATTTGCACCAATTTTTAAGCATAGTTCATCATTTCATGCTTCCTCATATTTGACTTTCCGCTCAAGGATTTCATATTTTTCCTTTTCCTCGATGACGAGGGTTTGAGTTCCTTAATGGAGAGGTGTGCTTACTCACCATCTCCATAAGCATCTGAAACATAGTGAGCTTCCTTCCTTTGAGAGAGCACATGAACTTATTAAGTTTAGCAAGCATAGGATCAGTTAGATCATCATCCTCATAACTATCCTCCGCATCAAGATACTCATCACTAGAAGTAGAAGGCGTGAAAAGAGGAGGATTTGATCGTGGAGTTACCTTGACCTTGTCAGAAGAGCTTTGGTCCTCTTCTTCTTCAACCATGGCCTTTGCCATTAGGCATTTGTGGCGCTGCCCTTGTAATCTTTCATGTAGTTGTAGGTGACCACGTCACCACTCTTGTTCACTAACCTCAAGGTGTTTTGAGAGTCTTGAGCAACTCCGCAACACCACTAACATCATCCGGATCAGATTCTTCTTGAGCAACCATTGCCTTTCCATCTCTCTTCTTGAGCTTGGAGTTCAAAGGATTTGGCAACTTCTTCTTGGGAAAGGTCTTGGGAAACCTTGGTTTATCTTCTCTCTTCTCATAAGGGCACTCGTTGGAGAAGTGATTGGTTTCTTCACAGTTGTAGCATTTTCTTACTTTCTTCTTTTGGAATCTTCCTTGAACTTACCCGCTAAACTTCTTGACAAAAGAGCCATGTCTTCATATGTAGGGCCCTCGTCGATTCAATCTCATCACCATCTTCGTCATCCTCTTCTTCTTCTTCACTTTGTTCATCTTCACATACATGCTTGGCCTTCAATGCAAGATTGATCTTTGATGATGGAGAACCATGCATGGCAAGATGTTTTGTGGCATTAGTCTTTGACTCTTCAAATAGTTGAAAGGTGGATACGATGTCATCTGTAGTCATTTCCTTGAAGGTATGGTGTTGTCTTATGTCCCACACCATTTGATGGTGAAATGGAGCAAGAGCATGGAGTAAATTATCCACAAGGAACCTCTTAGTCATGTTGAATCCATCTTGTGTCTTGTCACACTCACATGACTCAATATCGGCAGTGAGTGTCATGAGACGCTCATGGAGTTGATTGGGGGTTTCACCTTTCTCCATACAAAAGTTTTGCAATTGCCCCTTGGCAATTTCATATTGAGCACTCCGGAAGGTAGAAGTGCCAGTTTTGGATCGTACAACAGTTTCCCATAGTTCCTTGGCACTTGTGATGTGTATGAACGGTCTCCTTTGCTTTTCATCCAAGCCTCTCCTTATCCACATGATTGCAGTGTCATTTTGTTGGAAATATGCCCTAGAGGCAATAATAAATTAGTTATTATTATATTTCCTTGTTCATGATAATCGTTTATTATCCATGCTATAATTGTATTAATAGGAAACTCAAATACATGTGTGGATACATAGACAACACCGTGTCCCTAGCAGGCCTCTATTGGCTAGCTCGTTGATCAATAGATGGTTACGGTTTCCTAACCATGGACATTGGATGTCATTGATAACGGGATCACATCATTAGGAGAACGATGTGATGGACAAGACCCAATCCTAAGCCTAGCACAAAGATCGTGTAGTTCGTATGCTAAAGCTTTTCAAATGTCAAGTATCTTTTCCTTAGACCATGAGATCGTGCAATTCCCGGATACCGTAGGAGTGCTTTGGGTGTATCAAACGTCACAACGTAACTGGGTGACTATAAAGGTGCACTACAGGTATCTCCGAAAGTGACCATTGGGTTGACACGGATCGAGACTGGGATTTGTCACTCCGTGTAAACGGAGAGGTATCTCTGGGCCCACTCGGTAGGACATCATCATAATGTGCACAATGTGACCAAGGGGTTGATCACGGGATGATGTGTTACGGAACGAGTAAAGAGACTTGCCGGTAACGAGATTGAACAAGGTATCGGGATACCGACGATCGAATCTCGGGCAAGTACAATACCGCTAGACAAAGGGAATTGTATACGGGATCGATTGAGTCCTTGACATCGTGGTTCATCCGATGAGATCATCGTGGAACATGTGGGAGCCAACATGGGTATCCAGATCCGCTGTTGGTTATTGACCGAGAACGTCTCGGTCATGTCTACATGTCTCCCGAACCCGTAGGGTCTACACATAAGGTTCGGTGGCGCTAGGGTTATATAGGAAGCTTGTATGTGGTTACGAATGTTGTTCGAGTCCGGATGAGATCCCGGACGTCACGTGGAGTTCGGAATGGTCCGGAGGTAAAGATTTATATATGGGAAGTCCTGTTTTGGTAACCGGAAAAGTTTGGGCGATATCGGTAATGTCTGGGACCACGGGAGGGTCCTGGGGTCCACAAGTGGGGCCACCTGCCCGGAAGGTTGCGTGGGCCAAGTGTGGGAGGAACCAGCCCCAAGGGGCTGGTGCGCCCCAAGGGCCCAAGGCACAAGGATGGGTGGGAGGGCAAACCCTAGTCCAGATGGGCCCTAAGGCCCATCTAGTGGCGCCTCCTCTCCCTCCTCTCTTGGCCGCCCCCAAACCCATCTAGGGCTGGCCGCCACCCCTAGGGGTGGAAACCCTAGAGGGGCGCAGCCCTCCCTTCCCTATATATATGAGGCCACAGGGGCTGCCCATAACACACGAGAACCTCTCCTCTTGGTGCAGCCTGCCTCTCCTCCTCCTCCTCTCCCTTGGTGCTTGGCGAAGCCTGCGGGATGCCACGCTCCTCCACCACCACGCCATTGTGCTGCTGTTGGATGGAGTCTTCCTCAACCTCTCCCTCTCTCCTTGCTGGATCAAGGCATGGGAGGCGTCACCGGCTGTACGTGTGTTGAGCGCGGAGGTGCCGTCCGTTCGGCACTAGGATCTCCGGTGATTTGAATCACGACAATCGACTCCTTCAACCCCGTTCACTTGAACGCTTCCGCTTAGCGATCTACAAGGGTATGTAGATGCACTCTCCTTCCCTCGTTGCTAGTTTCTCCATAGATAGATCTTGGTGACACGTAGGAAAATTTTGAATTTCTGCTACGTTCCCCAACAGTGGCATCATGAGCTAGGTCTATTGCGTAGATTCTTTGCACGAGTAGAACACAAAGTAGTTGTGGGCGTTGATTTTGTTCAATATGCTTGCCGTTACTAGTCCAATCTTGTTTCGACGGTATTGTGGGATGAAGCGGCCCGGACCGACCTTACACGTACTCTTACGTGAGACAGGTTCCACCGGTGACATGCACTTGGTGCATAAGGTGGCTAGCGGGTGCCGCCTCTCCACTTTAGTCGGAGCGGATTCGATGAAAAGGGTCCTTATGAAGGGTAAATAGCAATTGGCATATCACGTTGTGGTTTTGCGTAGGTAAGAAACGTTCTTGCTAGAAACCCATAGCAGCCACGTAAAACATGCAACAACAATTAGAGGACGTCTAACTTGTTTTTGCAGGGTATGCTATGTGATGTGATATGGCCAAGAAGAATGTGATGAATGATATGTGATGTATGAGATTGATCATGTTCTTGTAATAGGATTCACGACTTGCATGTCGATGAATATGACAACCGGCAGGAGCCATAGGAGTTGTCTTAATTTATTGTATGACCTGCGTGTCATTGTACAAACGCCATGTAATTACTTTACTTTATTGCTAACCGGTAGCCATAGTAGTAGAAGTAATAGTTGGCGAGACAACTTCATGAAGACACGATGATGGAGATCATGATGATGGAGATCATGGTGTCATGCCGGTGACGATGATGATCATGGAGCCCCGAAGATGGAGATCAATGGAGCTATATGATATTGGCCATATCATGTCACTACTATATAATTGCATGTGATGTTTATTATGTTTATGCATCTTGTTTACTTAGAACGACGGTAGTAAATAAGATGATCCCTTAGAACAATTTCAAGAAGTGTTCTCCCCTAACTGTGCACCGTTGCTACAGTCCGTCGCTTCTAAGCACCACATGTTAATCGGGTGTGATGGATTCTTACGTTCACATACAACGGGTGTAAGCAAGATTTACACACGCAGAAACACTTAGGGTTGACTTGACGAGCCTAGCATGTAAAGACATGGCCTCGGAACACGGAGACCGAAAGGTCGAGCATGAGTCGTATAGTAGATACGATCAACATGAAGATGTTCACCGATGATGACTAGTCCGTCTCACGTGTTGATCGGACACGGCCTAGTTGATTCGGATCATGTAATCACTTAGATGACCAGAGGGATGTCTATCTGAGTGGGAGTTCATAAGATGAACTTAATTATCCTGAACATAGTCAAAAGACCTTTTGCAAATTATGTCGAATGGCTCGCTTTAGTTCCACTATTTAGATATGTTCCTAGAGAAAATATAGTTGAAAGTTGAAAGTAGCGATTATGCGATCAGTAGAAAGCTTATGTCCTTAATGCACCGCTCAATGTGCTAAACCCCAAACGTCGTCTGTGGATGTTGCGAACATCGGACATACACGTCTTGATAACTACGTGATAGTTCAGTTAAACGGTTTAGAGTTGAGGCATGAAAGATGTTTTTCGAAATATCGCGGAACATATAAGATGTTTCGAGGGCTGAAATTGGGATTTCAGGCTCGTGCCCACGTCAAGTGGTATGAGACCTCCGACGATTTTCTTAGCCTACAAACTAAAGGAGAAAGGCTCAATCGTTGAGCTTGTGCTCAGATTGTCTGAGTGCAACAATCACTTGAATCGAGTGGGAGTTGATCTTCCAGATGAGATAGTGATGTTTCTCCAAAGTCATTTCCACCAAGCTGCTAGAGCTTCGTGATGAACTATAACAAATCAGGGATAGATATGATGATCCTTGAGGTATTCGCGTTGTTTGACATCGCGAAAGTAGAAATCAAGAAGGAGCATCAATTGTTGATGGTTGGTGAAACCACTAGTTTCAAGAAGGGCAAGGGCAATAAGGGATACTTCACGAAATGGAAAATCAGCTGCTGCTCTAGTGAAGAAACCCAAGGTTGAACCCAAACCCGAGACTAAGTGCTTCTGCAATGAGGGAATGGACACTGAAGCAAAACTACCCTGGATACTTGGTAGATGAGAAGGCTGGCAAGGTCGATAGAAGTATATTGGATATACATTATGTTAATGTGTACTTTACTAGTACTCCTAGTAGCACCTGGGTATTAGATACCGGTTCGGTTGCTAAGTGTTAGTAACTCGAAATAAAAGCTACGGAATAAAAGGAGACTAGCTAAAGGTGAGCTGACGATATGTGTTGGAATTGTTTCCAAGGTTGATATGATCAAACATCGCACGCTCCCTCTACCATCAAGATTAGTATTAAACCAGAATAATTATCATTTGGTGTTTGCGTTGAGCATAGACTTGATTGGATCATGTCTATCTCATTACGGTTATTCATTTAAGGAGAATAATGGTTACTCTGTTTATTTGAATAATACCTTCAATGGTCTTGCACCTAAAGGAATGGTTGATTGAATCTCGATCGTAGTGATACACATTTCCATGCCAAAAGGTATAAGATAGTAATGATAGTATCACTTACTTGTGGCACTGCCATGTAAGTCATATTGGTGTAAAACGCATGAAGAAGCTCCATGTTGATGGATCTTTGGACTCACTCATTTTTGAAAAGTTTGAGACATGTGAACCATGTCTATTGGTGTATACGCATGAAGAAACTCCATGCAGATGGATCGTTTGGACTCACTTGATTTTGAATCACTTGAGATATGCAAAACATACCACATGGGCAAGATGACTGAAAAGCCTCGGTTTCAGTAAAATGGAACAAGATAGCAACTTGTTGGAAGTAACACATTTTGATGTGTGCAGCCCAATGAATGCTGAGGCATGTAGTGAATATCGTTATGTTCTTACTTCACAGATGATTTGAGTAGATGTTGAGTATATTTACTTGATGAAACACAAGTCTGAATTATTGAAAGGTTCAAGTAATTTCAGAGTGAAGTTGAAGATCTTCGTGACAAGAGGATAAAATGTCTGTGATGTGATCATAGAGATGGATATCTGAGTTGCGAGTTTTGGCACACTATTAAGACATTGTGGAAATTGTTTCACAATTAATACCGCCTGGAACACCATAGTGTGATGGTGTGTCCGAACATCATAGTTGCAACCTATTGGATATGGTGCGTACCATGATGTCTCTTATCGAATTACCACTATCGTTCATGGGTTAGGCATTAGAGACAACCGCACTCACTTTAATAGGGCACCACGTAATTCCGTTGAGATGACACCGTATGAACTATGGTTTAGAGAAACCTAAGCTGTCATTTCTTAAAGGTTTGGGGCTACGACGCTTATGTGAAAAAGTTTCAGGTTGATAAGCTCGAACCCAAAGCGGATAAAATGCATCTTCATAGGACACCCAAAACGGTTGGGTATACCTCCTAATTCAGATCCGGAAGCAATAGGGATTGTTTCTTGAATCGGGTCCTTTCTCGAGGAAAAGTTCGTCTCGAAAAGTTGAGTGGGAGGATGGTGGAGACTTGATAAGGTTATTGAACCGTCACTTCAACTAGTGTGTAGCAGGGCACAGGAAGTTGTTCCCGTGGCACCTACACCAATTGAAGTAGAAGCTTATGATAGTGATCATGAAGTTTTGGATCAAGTCACTACAAGACCTCGTGGGGTGACTAGGATGCGTACTACTTCGAGTGGTACAGTAATCCTGTCTTGAAGGTCATGTTGCTAGACAACTATGAACCTACGAGCTATGGAGAAGCGATGGTGGGCCCGGATTCCGACAAATGGTTAGAAACCATGAAATCCGAGGTAGGATCCATGTATCATAACAAAGCATGGACTTTGGTGGACTTGCCCGATGATCGGCAAGCCATTGAGATAAATGGATCTTTAAGAAGAAGACGGACGTGGACGATAATATCACCGTCTATGAAGCTCGACTTGTGGCGTGAGTTTTTCACAAGTTCAAGGAGTTGACTACGATGAGATTCTCTCATTCGTAGCGATGCTTAAGTCCGTCGGAATCATGTTAGCATAAGCTGCATTTATGAAATCTGGCAGATGGATGTCAAAATGAGTTTCCTTACCAGTTTTCGTAAGGAAAGGTTGTATGTGATACAATCAGAAAATTTTTGTCGATCCTAAGGATGCTAAAAGGTATGCTGGCTCCAGCGATCCTTTCTAAGGACTGGAGTAAGCATCTCGGAGTTGGAATGTGTGCTTTGATGAGATGATCAAAGATTTTGGGTGTATACAAAGTTTATGAGAAACTTGTATTTCCAAAGAAGTGAGTGGGAGCACTATAGAATTTCTGATGAGTATATGTTGTTGACATATTCATGATCAGAAATGATGTAGAATTTCTGGAAAGCATATAGGGTTATTTGAAAGATGATTTTCAATAGAAAACCTGCATTAAGCTACTTGAACATTAAGCATCGAGATCTATAAGGATAGATCAAAAATGCTTAATAACACTTTCAAATGAGCACATACCTTGACATGATCTTGAAGGTGTTCAAGATGGATCAGTCAAAGAAGGAGTTCTTGCCTGAGTTGTAAGGTATGAAGTTAAGACTTCAAGCTCGACCACGGCAGAAAAGAGAGAAAGGACGAAGGTCGTCCCCTATGCTTTAGACGTAGGCTCTGTAGTATGCTATGCTGTGTACCGCACCGGAAGTGTGCCATGCCATGAGTCAGTCAAGGGGTACAAGAATGATCCAGGAATGGGGATCATTGGACAGCGGTCAAAATTGTCCTTGGAGTAAATAAGGACATGTTTCTCGATTATGGAGGTGATAAAGAGTTCGGCGTAAAGGGTTACGTCGATGCAAGCTTTAACACCTATCCGAGTGACTCTGAGTAGCAAACCGGATACGTATAGTGGAGCAACCATTTGGAATAGCTCCAAGTGGAGCGTGAAAGCAGCATTTACAATATGACATAGAGAATTGCGAAGTACACACGGATCTGAAAGGTTCAGACCCGTTGACTAAAACCTCTCTCACAAGCAAAACATGATCAAAACCCAGAACTCGTTGAGACTTAATCACATGGTGATGTGAACTAGTTTAAGACACTAGTAAACTCTTTGGATGTTGGTCACATGGCGATGTGACCCGTCAGTGTTAATCACATGGCGATGTGAACTAGATTATTGACTCTAGTGCAAGTGGGAGACTGTTGGAAATATGCCCTAGAGGCAATAATAAATTAGTTATTATTATATTTCCTTGTTCATGATAATCGTTTATTATCCATGCTATAATTGTATTAATAGGAAACTCAAATACATGTGTGGATACATAGACAACACCGTGTCCCTAGCAGGCCTCTATTGGCTAGCTCGTTGATCAATAGATGGTTACGGTTTCCTAACCATGGACATTGGATGTCATTGATAACGGGATCACATCATTAGGAGAATGATGTGATGGACAAGACCCAATCCTAAGCCTAGCACAAAGATCGTGTAGTTCGTATGCTAAAGCTTTTCAAATGTCAAGTATCTTTTCCTTAGACCATGAGATCGTGCAATTCCGGATACCGTAGGAGTGCTTTGGGTGTATCAAAACGTCACAACGTAACTGGGTGACTATAAAGGTGCACTACAGGTATCTCCGAAAGTGACCATTGGGTTGACACGGATCGAGATCGGATTTGTCACTCCGTGTAAGCGGAGAGGTATCTCTGGGCCCACTCGGTAGGACATCATCATAATGTGCACAATGTGACCAAGGGGTTGATCACGGGATGATGTGTTACGGAACGAGTAAAGAGACTTGCGGTAACGAGATTGAACAAGGTATCGGGATACCGACGATCGAATCTCGGGCAAGTACAATACCGCTAGACAAAGGGAATTGTATACGGGATCGATTGAGTCCTTGACATCGTGGTTCATCCGATGAGATCATCGTGGAACATGTGGGAGCCAACATGGGTATCCAGATCCGCTGTTGGTTATTGACCGGAGAACGTCTCGGTCATGTCTACATGTCTCCCGAACCCGTAGGGTCTACACACTAAGGTTCGGTGGCGCTAGGGTTATATAGGAAGCTTGTATGTGGTTACGAATGTTGTTCGAGTCCGGATGAGATCCCGGACGTCACGAGGAGTTCGGAATGGTCCGGAGGTAAAGATTTATATATGGGAAGTCCTGTTTTGGTAACGAGAAAAGTTTGAGCGATATCGGTAATGTCTGGGACCACGGGAGGTCCTGGGTCCACCAAGTGGGGCCACCTGCCCCGGAAGGTTGCGTGGGCCAAGTGTGGGAGGGAACCAGCCCCAAGGGGGCTGGTGCGCCCCCCACAAGGGGCCCAAGGCGCAAGGATGGGTGGGAGGGGGCAAACCCTAGTCCAGATGGGCCCTAAGGCCCATCTAGTGGGCGCCTCCCTCTCCCTCCTCTCTTGGCCGCCCCCCCAAACCCATCTAGGGCTGGCCGCCACCCCTAGGGGGTGGAAACCCTAGAGGGGGCGCAGCCCTCCCCTTCCCCTATATATATGAGGCCCTGGGGGCTGCCCATAACACACGAGAACCTCTCCCTCTTGGTGCAGCCCTGCCTCTCCTCCTCCTCCTCTCCCTTGGTGCTTGGCGAAGCCCTGCGGGATTGCCACGCTCCTCCACCACCACGCCGTTGTGCTGCTGTTGGATGGAGTCTTCCTCAACCTCTCCCTCTCTCCTTGCTGGATCAAGGCATGGGAGACGTCACCGGGCTGTACGTGTGTTGAACGCGGAGGTGCCGTCCGTTCGGCACTAGGATCTCCGGTGATTTGAATCACGACGAGTACGACTCCTTCAACCCCGTTCACTTGAACGCTTCCGCTTAGCAATCTACAAGGGTATGTAGATGCACTCTCCTTCCCTCGTTGCTAGTTTCTCCATAGATAGATCTTGGTGACACGTAGGAAAATTTTGAATTTCTGCTACGTTCCCCAACACATTTAGGTTCTTGTCATATATTTGTCTTGGAGTGGGGTTCTTTGGATCAACCACATGATAGCCATACTCCAAGATCTCCAACATCTCATCGTTTCCATGTCGAAGATGGTCCTGCATAGCAACTCTCCACAAAGGAAAATCGGAAGTGGCACTAAGAAAAGGAGGACTGCCTTGAGGATTATATCTTTGTTTCTCAACCTGAGGTCTTGCATAAAGCCAAGGAACACTGGCGTGTTCATTGTTAGGAGGTTGTTGACCAAGTGATGGAGTAGGCACAGTTGGCCTTGAGGCAGCACCACCCAAGAGTGGTGCAAGCACCGAGGACAACGTGGCTAATCTCATTTGGACCAAGGCCTCAAGAGAAGCATCATGCTCCTCTTTTTGCTTAGCAAGGGCCCGTTCTAGATCCTCCGACGTAAAGGACTTGACTTCAGAGGAAGCCCCGCCTTTATCCTTAGGATCTAGAACCAGGGGAGTCCCATCTGGGTTCATCCCGCTCTAGGGCGGTTAAGCCACAAGAATAGAGCACGAGGCTCTGAAACCAATTGAAAGGATCAAGATGGACCTAGAGGGGGGGGGGGGGTGAATAGGTACAATTACAAATTTTAATTATTACTTAGCAATTTTAGGCAATAGTGCGGAATATGAAAGTGAACCTAACAATTGCTAGTAAGTATGAAGTACTAGGCAAGTAACACAAGTATATAAGTGAGCAAGCACAATATGATGTAAGTAAGTGCAAACCAAAACAAGTAACCACAAGTATGAAGTTAGGGTTAGGAATAACCACAACTCCGGGAGACGAGGATGTATGCCGATGTTCACTTCCTTGGAGGGAAGCTAGTCACCGTTAGAGAGGTGGATGTTACCACGAAGGCACACCAACGCCACGAAGGCTCACCCTATTCTCCCTTTGAGACAACGCCACGAAGGCGTTTCTCAACCACTAGTGGTAGACCTTGGGGTGGTCTCCAAACCCTCACAAACTTATCCGGGGGTAATCACAAAGGTCGATTCCTCTCCGAAAGACTCCTACCGCCTAGGAGTCTCCAACCTCCAAGAGTAACAAGATCGATGGGGATTTGCTCAAGACTTGCTCAAATCACGAATTCCTTGGGTGCAGAGAAGGAGGAGAAGTGGATCTATCACTTGATCGGACAACTTCTTATCAAAGCTCTCAAATCCCTTGGGGATCTAAGATTTGGTGTGGAGAGATGAGAGAGAGTGAGTGAAGTGTTCTAGGGTTTGTTCAAAGTGAATGGTCAACCCTCTCATGGGGAGAAGAGGCAGTATATATAGTGTGTGCTCAAATATGCCCGTTGTAGTGCAAGTGACCGGGCAGGCCGGACATCCGGGCTGGAGGCCGGACATCCGGGCTGGAGAGCCACTTGGAGAACAGGGCAGAACAGAGTACGAAACAGGGGAGCCGGACATCCGGGGGTCAAGCCCGGACATCCGGCGAAAAAGGAAAGCCCGGACATCCGGGGGATCGCCGGACATCCAGAGAGCAAACCAGCATTTTACGCGGTTCTGGACATCTTCGGCCGGATTTTCGGGCCAAGCCCGGACATCCGGCGAAAGAGGAAAGCCCGGACATCCGGGGGACCGCCGGACATCCGGGGGGCAAACCATGGTTTCGCTCGGTTCTGGTCATCTACGGCCGGATTTCCGGGGCAAGTCCCGGATATCCGGCCAACAAAAAAACTGCAGGCCCCGAAATAAAACACCCATAACTTGCTCATCCGGACTCCGATTTTGATGATCTTGGGCACGTTTTGAAGCTATGGAAAAGCTCTAGGTCCTCACTTAGAGAACCACCCAAGATAAACTAATTTCTTTGGTATATAGGATATGAGTGGAATTTTGTTGGATAGGAGTGAAATATACCTATGTTGGAATATGATGTGAGGAAGTAGAAATAGAAGATGTCGACTTGAGCAAATCTAGCACTTCAACCTTAATAGTGCGGGATCCCTATAACTCAAGAAACATAAAATGAAACATCATTTTACCACTTCAACCTTGAGAGAACTCACTTCGTATGCTCTTGATCCACACACAATTTTGACGAACCGGGGACCAACACCTGAAATCTACTTGACAGCCATTGTCAGTCCCCTACATGTAGATTGTCATAAACAACAAAAACATAATGTAAGGGCATGATTGCACTTTCACCCGGCCCCCCTCCCAATTCGGATTGGGCTTGGGGGGCGCCCCCTCCCTTGCTCCTTTCCCCTCCTTTCCACTAAAGCGCATTAAGGCCCATATACCTCCCGGGGAGTTCCGATAACCTCTCGGAGCTCCGGTATTGTCCCAATCTCACCCGGAACCATTCCGGTGTCCAAATATAGTCGTCCAATATATTGATCTTTATGTCTCGACCATTTCGAGACTCCTCGTCATGTCGACGATCACATCCGGGACTCCGAACTACCTTCGGTACATCAAAACACATAAACTCATAATATAACTGTCATCTAACTTTAAGGTCCGGACCCAACGTGTTCGAGAACTATGTAGACATTACTGAGACACGTCTCCGGTCAATAACCAATAGCGGAACCTGGATGCTCATATCGGCTCCCACATATTCTACGAAGATCTTTATCGGTCAAACCGCATAACAACATGCGTTGTTCCCTTTGTCATCGGTATGCTACTTGCCCGAGATTCGATCGTCGGTATCTCAATACCTAGTTCAATCTCGTTACCGACAAGTCTCTTTACTCGTTACGTAATACATCATCCTGTAACTAACTCATTAGTTACAATGCTTGCAAGGCTTATAGTGATGTGCATTATCGAGTGGGCCCAGAGATACCTCTCCGACAATCGGAGTGACAAATCCTAATCTCGAAATACGCCAACCCAACAAGTACCATCAGAGACACCTGTAGAGCACCTTTATAATCACCCAGTTACGTTGTGACGTTTGGTAGCACACAAAGTGTTCCTGTGGTAAACGGGAGTTGCATAATCTCATAGTTATAGGAACATGTATAAGTCATGAAGAAAGCAATAGCAACATACTAAACGATCAAGTGCTAAGCTAACGGAATGGGTCAAGCCAATCACATCATTCTCCTAAAGATGTGATCCTGTTAATCAAATGACAACTCATGTCTATGGTTAGGAAACTTAACCATCTTTGATTAACGAGCTAGTCAAGTAGAGGCATACTAGTGACACTATATTTGTCTATGTATTCACACATGTATTATGTTTCCGGTTAATACAATTCTAGCATGAATAATAAACATTTATCGTGAAATAAGGAAATAATAATAAATTTATTATTGCCTCTAGGGCATATTTCCTTCAGTACGCTACCATCATCCGCCACGACAGGTGCAAGTAATTTGGTAGGTGGGGTGATGTTCATACATTCTCCAGAAGGTAGCGTTTGCGTGATACTGGGCGCCTCAAGACAAAGAAGAGATTTCAGCGAAGGCAAGAACCAGTTCTTGCATGCGCCAATCATCTTAGAGGTCTCGTTCTCGTCATCGACTAGTATCGGAGGAGGCAAATCCTCGAAGCCTGCTAAGACACTGGCCACATTAACCTTGAAGATGCCATCGAGCATCTCTCAGTTGTGGAACATGCGGTCCTTCGGCTTCACGATGGTTGCCTTTCCCATAGCCACCTTCTGGCCCTTGATGTCGTAGAGTAGGGTGCACGGGGTGTCGTCGGCCTACGAAGGAGACATGTCTGCGACGTCAAACATATGAAAGGCAACAGAAACGAAAGACTATAGACATTCTGGTGAAAAGGGTATGACACGTAATTACCGTGAGGGCATCCAGCTCAGCTAGCGACGAAGGCCCGCTGAGCATGCCAGAGACGGAGGTCGGGCTGCTATGAACAGGAACGGGACCTTTTGCGGTTTCTTGGGCAGGTGTTGGTGCTGTGGTGTTCGCCGAATTGCTCCCGACAAAGCTAAGAAGGGGAAAGTCCTCCGGCCATGCATTTGGATTGCTCTTCGACCAATTGAAAATTGCCGGAATCAAGCTGGCCACCGCGTCAGTGACCAACCCATTGACTACGCCGACCAACTCTTCTTTGGTCTCAGCTTTGGTCTTATTGACCGCAATCGCGACCTTCTCGTCGATACTCTCCTGAGTGACGACCAACCATCTCTTCCTTCTTTCCTCTGGCTCCTCGGGGTAGCACGTCTTCCACGAGGCGCCATCTTCGACGCCGTGCACACGTCTATAGGACGGCGGCTTGTCCACCGGGACCTTTTTCAGTACGTTCAGGGCCCGGTTGAATGGGATGTCCCACTTGGGCCTCACCGACGACTGTGACGACTTGTCACTTTTGGCTGCCTTTTGGTGCTGCTCTTTCTGCAAACGGAACGTGGATGGTTTACTAATGTGACAAAACTTGCAGTCGAATTGATTGGAAGCTAATATGATAACGTGGTAATATAATAATTACCAGAAGTCTTATGAACTCCCTCGTGTTCGGGTCCGTGTAGAAGATCTTTCTGACTTTGTCCCACTTGTACCGGGCCCTAATCCAGTCATGCTCCAGTGGGTCGGTGAACTCCGCCAAGGGGTCTAGGATCCCGAGACTTTCACATTCGGCGTCCTCCTTGGCCCATATGTGCCTCTTCCCCTCGTAACCACGGCTTCCGAGGCGGTGGGGAGGCGTGTTCCTGGCCTGGAGCGCCTTCATTTTCTCCTACTTTGCCTTGACTTCTTCTTTATCGCAATTCTCCTGGAATTTTGCAAAGTCATCTGTCGTTATTGTCGGATTATCAGCATGAATCTTGGACCACGGTTCATTCTTTGCAATTGCCTTTTTCACCCGAACTTTCCAGGAGGGCAAGTCGTTGGTGAACGATACCATCGCCTTGTCGTTTATCTTAGTCATGGCGACGTCGTCCCACGGCTCTTTATATTTTCCTTCATCCCGGCCGGCCAGGGAACAAGAACCTATTGTGCAACTTCTTTTAGGAGCATGTGCTCCATATGTGGTATCTGCTACAACTTCTCGTCGTTGATATTGGCGGTTTCCCTGAGGATGCATCCAAGTTGATTGCCCCGGCACTTGCGCGCTTCCTCTGGCGTTGTTGGCTCTAACTTCTTGGGGTGCATCTCCATGACCACATTTTGTCCGATGCCAAGCTCGTTTGGTCTTCGTGTCCTCTTCTTCTTTGGTGCTTTACCGGCTACGGCATCATCGTTGCTGGTCTCGAGGGTGGTGTCGGTGTCGGTGCCAGTGCCGGTGTCGGGGTTGGGGCCTCTGTCACCACCATGCAACCACATCTGGTGTTCGTCCAGGTAATTGAAATAGTGATTTTCTGCCTCGATGGGGTCTGCGAGGCGAGCAGAACCACGCACGACTTTGGCGTCGGTAGACATGTTTCAGATTCAATAATTGTAAATAAAAGATATAATGAAGAGAAAAAAGGGGCCTATATTTGGTCCGAATGTTGATTCATTCCCCTTCCGGCAAATCCCGGGTACTCCATATGTCCTAGTTTCTAGCACAAGTCATGCCAAAAATTTCGGCATAACCTTTGCTAAAAAGTGGACATATGGAGCGCCTACAATTTGCTAGAACGGAAATGAATCAACATCCCAGCAAAACATAGCCACTCGGATATTTTTCAACAATTGGCACAAGTTCATATAACAGATTTGATGCTATCTCAAGAGAACATGGCAACATCATATGACAGATTTCCATGACTTAACAAATTAACCAAGTGTTAAAAACAACAACATTGTATAGGCTATATGCTCCTAAAACATCTTCTAGGGTTTTATATGCTACTGGTTTTTATTTGCTATTGTTTTATAGTTTTTAAATTAGCTACTGCCCTAACCAAATTTGCCCTAGCTATATTTGCTACTGCCCTAATTAGCTACTGTTTTTTATAAATTTTTGCTACTATTTTCTATAGCTAATTTATATACCTACAAAAACTAAATAGCTCATGTTTTTTATAATTGTAGCTACTGTTTTTTATACCTAAGCAAAATTGCCCAAGCTATATTTGCTACTGTTTTTTATTTGCTACTTTTTTTATTTGTTACTATTTTTGTACCTAATATTTTTGCTACTGTTTTTCTAATTTTCTTCTATTTTTTTATTTGCTACTATTTTTTATACCTTGACAAAATTGCCCTAGATATATTTGCTACTGTTTTTATTTGCTACTGTTTTATACCAAATAAGTTTGCTACTGTTTTTTAAAATTGCTACTGGTTTTTGCTATATTTGCCACTATTTTTTAACAAAATTACTACTAAAAAAATTACCTAAACAAAATTACCTAACCCTAAAACTTGCTAACCCTACACCCTAAAATTTACAAAGGGGGAGGAGGAGGCCGGAGGGGGAGGGAGAGGTGGGGGCAGTACCTGAGGAAGCGGAGGAGGCCGGCACGGATGAGGAGGCGGCGGCGGCGCGGATGAGGAGGAGGGCGAGGACGAGGATGGCGGACGGCGAGGACGAGGAGGAGGCATCGAGGGGCGATGGCCGGTGGGCAGGGGCGACGACGGTGGCGTGGGCGGTGCAGCAGAGCAGGGGAGAGGTGGGAGAGCCTGGGGGATGGGACTTGGTGAAATTTTGAGCCCGCGCGAGTGGTTAACTCAAAATAGCAGTAGTGCTGGTTTGTAACCAGCGCTACTCCTATCTTTTCCAATTTTTATTTTTTTAATTCTAAAATACTTGGCTATAGCACTGGTCCACAGACAAGCGCTACTTCTATCTTTTCCATTTTTATTTTTTTAATTCCGAAATTCTTAGCTATAGCGCTGGTCCACAAACAAGCGCTACTACTATTTTTCTTTCTTTTTATTATTTTCCTTTTCTAGTTTTTTTTTCTTTTTTTTCATTATTTTCCTTTTCTTTTCTGTTTACTTTTCTTTTTCTTTTGTGCTGCTTTCTCCCTTTGTTTTTATTTGTTTGTTTTTCTCCTGACAACGGCGTCTCCCTCTCCCCCAATGCGCGAATATCACCGAAACCATGCATGTGGTGGTAACATATCAGTTGACCGAAAACGGTTCATTAAGTGCGTACACAAAAATAGATACATACATACATACATATATATGTAGGTTTCTGATCAGCTGCGTCGACGGGGTTTCACATTGAGCTTCTTCCCTTTCTTGTTCCTTGCCGAGTAATTGAGCCCCTCGTTGTGACTTTTCCGGAGCCATGGAGTACGATATTTCTTAGGTAATGTAGTCTTGATTCTTCTTTTCACGTATGCTTCATCATCATCGTCATCTTCCCTCATCGGGTTGCCGTATTGGTCGTAGTCTTCCTCGTTGGCGACTCCATCCGTTCTGACGATGCTCCTTTTGGATCTCCTCACGACAACACAGCTGGAATTGGCCAGGTCGGTTATGAAGAAGCATTGTGTCACGCGCTTAGCGTGTACCCATGGCTCATTTGGCGATGACGTTAACGTTCACGGGAGTGTTCTTCACGTCGGGTATAGACATGGTGGTGAAATACTGGTTTTCTCTTATGACGTCCTTGGCCCATATGACATGGAACATCATCGCATCGTGCATTCCAGCATAGTCAAGCTCCCAGATCTCTTCGACCCTTCAGTAGAATCATTCAGCTGTGCCATTGGCGTTGGCCACGCATTGAATTGTCACCCCGGAGTTCTGGTAATCACTGTCCATGTCTTTGGCCTCCGTGTAGAACGTGTACATGTTGATATCGCATGACTGATAGGTCATGAGTTTGGGTGCAGGGCCATGTGCTAAGGTGTGTATGAGCAATCCGTCCGAACTGCCCACTTCCGGGGGATTTTCAAGAACTTGCTCTTTGAACCAACGCAAGAAAGTAGCGTTGTGCTCTACAGTAACTTCTTCGTCCGTCTTGAGCATCCCCTTATCACGGTACTTCTTTGTGATGCTTTCTTTGTGTCATGCCACATAATCATCCACCACATCTAGGTGTTGTAGCACTACTAGCTTAGCCCAGTCAAAGTCGTTCCGACGATCCGAGTAGTCCACGTGCAATTCCCTCCGGCCATTATTGTGACCATCTCCTTCGAGCTTCCCATCGTGCTTCTTGATGGGCAAACCAACAGCAGGGTCTCCGACGCTTGTATAATTATCGCAAAAGAAGACGCACTCATGCGTCAGATACCCCTTGACGATGCTCCCTTCGGGACGGGACTTGTTACGAACGAATCCTTTGATGACCCCATTCATCCTCTCGAATGAAGTCATGCTGTGAAGGGATGTCGGCCCGAGGTCGATGATGTCGTCCACGATGTGGACACACAGATGCACCATGGCGTCAAAGAACGCGGGCGGGATGTACATCTCAAGCTCACATAGTATGACAACGATCTCTTCCTGTAGCCTTTGGAGGTGCTTCACACTTATGGACTTTTGAGAGATAACGTCGAAGAAGTTGCAGAGACCAGTAAGCATGTCATGGATGTTCTTGTCCATTATCCCTCTAATGGCAACTGGGAGTATCTGCGTCATCATCACGTGACAGTCATCAGACTTAATCCCACTTAACCTTTTCTTCTTGGGGTCTAGAAATCTGCTTATCCTCCCATAGTAACCGGAACTGACTTTCATTCCCATAATACACTTGATGAATTGATCGATCTCCTTTGCACTTAAGGTGAAGCAAGAAGGGGGGCAATAATTCTCCTCCTTCTTGTTGACTTTTCTGCCCCTTTCCCCCTCCTCTGTCTCCGTCTCCGTCTCCTCCATCAACTTTTTACGGTGGAGGTCTTTCCTGATCTTAAAATCTTCCTAGTCTTTCCTTGCCTTCGGCCCATCCTTGGTATTCTCTGACATGTTCATCAGTGTGCCAAGCAAGCTCTTGAGGACATTCTTTGTGATATGCATTTGATCAAGGCAATGAGGCATGTCGTTATTGGGCCAGTACTCCAAGTCCCAGAAAACAGACCTCGTATCCATACCTTCAGCAGCGACTCCAGCGCCTTTTTGATCTTTCCCATTGCGGGGCATTGTTCCCAGTTTCTCAACAGCTCGTCGATTTCGGCGCCGTTCCTCTTACGTGGAGGTCCTCGAAGCTCAGCCAACCCATGAATAGATCTCCACGCTTTCTCCACGGGTCATCCTTCTCGAGCCATCTTCGATGCCCCATGTACACGTTTTTCCCGGACCCGCCATCTTCGTTGACGTAAGCTGCTGAGACGTTGTATCATCCATGCACCTCGTGCGTCCGCAGTATCCGTGGCACACCTGGCCTGAGGTGTACTCTCAACCGAGATAGTCATGCACCGTCGCCATCAGCGCGGCTCTCATATGGAAATACTCTCCTTTGCTGGCGTCCCATGTCCATGCCGGTGATTTCCATAACATGTCTAGCTCCTCTTGCAGAAGCCCCATATACAGGTTAATACTATTTCCCGGTTGTTTCGTCCCTTGAATCAGCATGCACATGTGTATATACTTTGTCTTCATGCACTTCCATGGGGGGAGGTTGTACATCCATACAAACACGGGCCATGTGTTGTGGTTGGTGTTCTGGTTTCCAAACGGATTCATGCCATCGGTACTCGCACCAAGCACAATGTTCCTTGGATCTTCTACGGCAAATCCATATACGGTGTTGAATTCTCTCCACTGGCTACCGTCTACGAGGTGCCTCAGCCTCGGATCATCTTCATCGTCGGGCTTCTTCCTCTCCGCATGCCAGTGCATGAGCTTTGCTTTCTTACAATCTACGAAATACCACTGTAGACGGGGAGTGATCAGAAAGTACCATACAACTTTCTGAGGAGCTTTCTTTCCTGCCTTCTTGCATTGAGAAGCATTGCACACTGAACAGCTGGTTTTTTCCGCGTGCTCCCCCTGATAAATGATGCAATTGTTGTTGCATGCGTGGTACCTAATGTGTGGCAATTCAAAAGGGCATACGATTTTCTTGGCCTCCTCTACACTAGTAGGACGCAGGTTCCCCGTGGGAAGAACTTTATTATGTAGATACTTCAAATGCTCATCGAGGCTTTTGTATGTCCATTTGTTTTTGGCCTTCGTCTTTAGAAGTTCGAGCGTGAAAATCAAGCGGGTCACCTCGGGATCGCAACCATCATACAATGGAGTCCCCGAGTCTACTTCAAGTTGAGCCAGCTTAGCCTCCTCTCTAGAAGCAGCTCTCTTGCTAGTCGTACTATTGCGAAGGAGGTCTTGAACATGAGGGTCTTGCACGACTGCACTTAGTAGCGTTGAAGTATGGCGTGACTGCGACCTCTTCTCCGCCATGTCCGGGCACTTCTTCGCCGTGTCCGGAATCTTCTTCGACGCCGTCATTTTTGGACTCTTCCCCGCCGCCATGTCACCATCATCTTCGTGTCGATCGGTCATCTCTTCGTCTAGCCCCATGTCGTTATTCCCTGCCATTTGGACGTCCTCATCATCATCTTCTTCTTCACTTATCCACTGAGTATAGCCATCCATGAAACCATTCATCAGCAGGTGCGCCTTCAAAGTGCCACGATCAAAAGGGTCCAAAAGGACTCCTTCCTTGCATCTTGCACACGGACATCTAATCCTAGTCCGATTATTTGCATACATGTCCATCACCGCGGATTGCATGTACCGCTCCACCTTCCATCCACTCACCTTCATGACTGACTGCACGGTATAACAAGCAAAAGGGTTATAAAATAAATAATGCATGCATGCTTCAAAGTCATATAAAATTTTGGCATGACCTTGCCTAAAAATAGGACATATTGAGTTTGCTCGAAATTCACCGAAACGGAAATAAATCGACATTTCGGCAAAATATTAGCAACTCGAGGGCATGTCACACTCGCACAAATCTCTCCATATATATACCAAACACACATATTCTCATTCTTGAAATGAACAACTTTTTTTAGTCAACTATATATCTCCCGAGAGAGACCGATCGAGAGAGATGATGAGAGAGACCGACTGAAAGAGCACGCTCGGATGGCTAAATAGCTAGCTAGATCTAGTTGTTGGGGAGGAGAGGTGAATCTAGCTATCTAACTAATGGAGAGGGAGTTATGGTGGATGGTGGGGCATTAATGGGGAGAGGAAGAGAGGTAGGACCAAGAGAGATGTGAGAGAGGCCATTTATGAAGGAGAGTTATGGTGGAGGGGGACATTAATGAGGAGAGAAGAGAGGTAGGAGGAAGAGAGAAGAAGAGCAACAATGGTGGAGAGTGGAGAGGGGAAAGGAGGGGGAGAGAGGGCAAAGTGGGGGAGAGCGGGCAAAGTGGGGGAGAGGAGGGTAGGTGAGTGAAAAGGTGGCACCAGCGGCAACTAGCAGTAGCACTACATACCAGAAAGTGCTGCTGCTATGCTATTGTAGTAGCGCTTGTCCCCCGCGAATGCTACTACTAAGTGGGGCCCACTAGCAATAGCGGTGCTACAAAACAAAGCGCTACCGCTAAACACTTAGCAGTAGCGCTGGATTTTGGGCAGCGCTACTACTACAGCTACCGTCGGTGGCATCGTCTGGTCCCACATAGTAGTAGCACATTTTTTATAACCAACGCTACTGCTAAGGTGTTAGTAGTAGCACTTATGAGGATCAGCGCTACTGCTAATTAGCAGCAGCATTTTCTTTTTTCCAGCTCTACTACTGAGGTCCTGCCTATAAGCATTAATTTCCTTAGTAGTGTTTAACTACACACATCTTTGGCCACCAATGAACAAGTCGCGTCCATGTCGAAAGGGAGGCCGATGGCTGCTATTCAAGAGTTTGTGTGGCGTTGGGTCAGTGATAACTTTCTTGAACACGTTCATTTTCCTCCTGACATGTGATTCGTTTTAGTGTAAATATTATGGGTTATTTTGTCTGTCTTCCAACATCGTCTCCTATGTTAATAATGTCCATGCCTCATGTTGGCATGTAATGATGTCACAGAGTTTTTCATTCCAGATAAATAAGCTTGTTACTTAGATTAATCCTTTATTAGTCAGTGTGTTTGCAAAGTTTGTTAAATTTATAATCACAAAGAGTGTTGAATTTATAATCATAAAGTTGCGCTGAATTTTTGCATGACTATTTACAACTTGATCTGCCTGTTTCACTGATATTTTTTCAACCATATTGTAGTGATGATGCACTTGTTATAAGCTACTTGGATTTGAATACTGTGAAGACGAGCCATACCTTGCCCATGACACAACCAAATGACTAGCTACTGGCTCTTGCCAGCAAAGACATTGAACCAAATGTGCAACTAAGGCAAAGGTTTACATCACATGCTCTAAGAGATTGATACGTCTCCAACGTATCTATAATTTTTGATTGTTCCATGCTATTATATTATCTATCTTGGATGTTTTATATGAATTTATATGCTATTTTATATGATTTTTGGGACTAACCTCTTAACCTAGAGCCCAGTGCCAGTTTCCGTTTTTTCCTTGTTTTTGAGTTTCGCAGGAAAGGAATATCAAACAGACTCCAATTGACCTGAAACTTTACGACGATTCTTTATGGACTAAAAGAAGCCCACGGAGTACCGGAGATGCACCAGAGTAGTCCCGAGGCCATCACAAGGGTAGGGGCGCCCACCGACCTTGTGAGCCCCTCGTGGACTCCCCTGACTTGTTCTCAACGCCAACACCTCTTATATATCCCCAAACCTCTAGAACAGAACCGAGATCAGGAGTTCCGTCGCCGCAAGCCTCTGTAGCCACCAAAAACCAATTGGAATCCTGTTTCGGCACCTTGTCGGAGGGGGGAACCATCATCGGTGGCCATCTTCATCATCCAGGCGCTCTCCATGACGAGGAGGGAGTAGTTAACTGCTACATCTTGAGCTTGCGTTGGTTTTCGTTGAAGAGGAAAGGGTGATGCAGCAATAGCAGCATAAGTATTGCCCTCATTTTTTGAGAACAAAGGTATCAATCCAGTAGGAGGCTCCTCAAAAGTCCCACGCACCTACACAAACAAACAAAGAACTCGCAACCAACGCAATAAAGGGGTTGTCAATCCCTTCACGGCCACTTGCGAAAGTGAGATCTGATAGAGATAGTATGATAAGATAAATATATTTTTGGTGTTTTATAATATAGATTGGAAAAGTAAAGATGCAAATAAAAGTAGATTGAAAGCTTATATGATAAAAGATACACCCGGGGGCCATAGGTTTCACTAGCGGCTTCTCTCAAGATAGCATAAGTATTACGGTGGGTGAACCAATTGCTGCCGAACAATTGATAGAAAAGCAAATAATTATGAGATTATCTAGGCATGATCATGTATATAGGCATCACGTCCGCGGCAAGTAGACCGACTCCTGCCTGCATCTACTACTATCACTCCACACATCGACCGCTATCCAGCATGCATCTAGAGTATTAAGTTCATAAGAACAGAGTAACGCATTAAGAAAGATGACATGACGTAGAGGCATAAACTCAAGCAATACGATATAAACCCCATCTTTTTATCCTTGATGGCAATAATACAATACGTGCCTTGCAACCCTTTACATCCTTTGGTAAGGACACATAAGATTGAACCCAAAGCTAAGCACTTCCCCATGGCAAGAAAGATCAATCTAGTAGGCCAAACAAAACTGATAATACGAAGAGACTTGCAAAGATAACTCAATCATACATAAAAGAATTCAGAGAAGATTCAAATATTTCTCATAGATAAACTTGATTATAGACCCACAATTCGTCGGATCTCGACAAACACACCGCAAAAAGAGTTTACATTGAATAGATCTCCACAAGAGAGGGGAGAACATTGTATTGAGATCCAAAAAGAGAGAAGAAGCCATCTAGCTAATAACTATGGACCCGAAGGTGTGTGGTAAACTACTCACAACTCATCGGAGGGGCTATCGTGTTGATGTAGAAGCCCTCCGTGGTCGATTCCCCCTCCGGTGGAGCGCCGGCGAAGGCTCGAAGGTGGGATCTCGCGGATACAGAAGGTTACGGCGGTGGAAATTGTTTTTCGTTGGCTCCCTGGATGTTTTTGGGGTACGTAGGTATATATAGGAGGAAGAAGTACGTCGGTGGACGCTCGAGGGGCCTAGGAGACAGGGGCGCGCCCAGGAGGGGTGGGGGCGCGCTCCTATCTCCTGGCCGCCTCGATTGCTTCTTGACTTGCACTCCAAGTCCTCTGGATCACGTTCATTCCAAAAATCACGCTCCCGAAGGTTTCATTCCGTTTGGACTCTATTTGATATTCCTTTTCTTCGAAATACTGAAATAGGCAAAAAAACAGCAATAGGGGCTGGGCCTCCGGTTAGTAGGTTAGTCCCAAAAATGATATAAATGTATAAAATAAAGCCCATAAACATCCAAACGGAGCAATATAATAGCATGGAACAATAAAAAATTATAGATACGTTGGAGACGTATAAAGCATCCCCAAGCTTAATTCCTGCTCGTCCTCGAGTAGGTAAATGATAAAAACAAATTTTTTGATGTGGAATGCTACCTAGCATAATTCTCAATGTAATTTTCTTTATTGTAGCATGAATGTTCAGATCCAAATGATTCAAAATAAAAGTTCATATTGATAAAAGAAATAGTAACACTTCAAGCATACTAATCAAAGCAATCATGTCTTCTCAAAATAACATGGCTAAAGAAAGTTCATCCCTACAAAATCATATAGTTAGGCTATGCTTCATTTTCGTTAGACAAAGATGTTCCCAAATTCTACACCCCCGATGACAAGCCAAGCAATTGTTCCGTACTTAAATAATCTCAAACTTTTTCAACCTTCACGCAATACATGAGCGTGAGCCATGGACATAGCACTATCGGTGGAATAGAATATGATAATGGGGATTGTGTGGAGAAGACAAAAAAGGATAAAGTCTCACATTGACGAGGATAATCAACGGGCTATGGAGATGCCCATCAATTGATGTCAACATGAGGAGTAGGGAATTTGGCTAGCATGAGGGGGAAAGGCAAGCTCAACATGTTTGAATGATCCATGACAATATACTTTAACTGAGATGTGAAAAAACATAACCCATTACGTTGTCTTCCTTATCCAACATCAACTCTTTAGCATGTCATACTTAATGAGTGCTCACAATTATAAAAGATGTCTAAGATAGTATATTTATATGTGAAATCTCTCTTCCTTCAATATTCTTTCATGAATTGTTCAAATGACCAATACAATGCTTGCTAACCTTCAATAAATTTGCAACCTCTACTTCTTAGATGTGAAGTCATTACTCCCCATGGGATAAGCAAATGAGACATATATAATTTCAGATTTGTGACATTCAACTCATTCAACCTTTTACTCATAGGATATAAGTGAAGCACATGAAACTACTCCAAAAAGATATAAGTGAAGAACAATGAGTAACTAAATCATTATATAACTATGTGAAGACTCTGTCTCATTTAAGAATTTCAGATCTTGGTATTTTATTCAAACAGCAAGCAAAACAAAATAAAATGACATTGCAAGGATAGCACAACTCATGTGAAGAAGCAAAAACTTAGGCTCAACCGATACTAACCGATAGTTGTTGAAGAAGAAAGGTGGGATGCCTACGGTGCATCCCAAAGCTTAGATGCTTGAGACTTCTTGAAATATTATCTTGGGGTGCCTTGGGCATCCCCAAGCTTGAACTTTTGTGTCTCCTTAATTCCTCTCATATCATGGTTTCTCTTTTTATCAAAAGCTTCATCCACACCAAACTCAACAAGAACTCGTGAGATAGGTTAGTATAAACCAATGCAAAACCTTATCATTTTCTACTGTAACAAATCACTAAAATTATTATTCAACATTGCATACTAAATGCCTCCGCATATTTAATACTCCTATCCTCAAATAGAATCATTAAAAAAGCAAACATATGCAAATAACAACAATCTGCCAAAACAGTGTAGTAAAGAATGCAAGATTCATCCTACTTCCTAACTCTAAAATTATGAGAAACTTACTACACTGTAGAAGATTTATCAGAGCTCAATATGCAAAAAGTTTCAACATTATACCATTCTCTGACTTTTCTAGGGAATTTTTGCAACGGCGGTAAACTTTTTGTTTTCAAACAGCAACATGTATACTAGCCAAATAAGCATGGCAAAGGCTATCCTTGACATTTTTATTGAAAATAAAGATGCAAAACATTATTCTAAATAACATCAAGAAAAACTAACAAAAGAAAATGACGCTCCAAGCAAAACACATATCATATGGTGAATAAAAATATAGCTCCAAGTAAAGTTTACCGATGAACGAAGACGAAAGAGGGGATGCCATCCGGGGAATCCCCAAGCTTAGGCTCTTGGTTGTCCTTGAATATTACCTTGGGGTGCCTTGGGCATCCCCAAGCTTAGGCTCTTGCCACTCTTTATTCCCTAGTCCATGGAATCTTTACCCAAAACTTGAAAACTTCACAACACAAAACTCAACAGAAAACTCGTAAGCTCCGTTAGTATAAGAAAATAAAACCACCACTTAGGTAAGTAATGAACTTATTCTAGATTCATATTGGTGTAATATCTAATTTACTCCAACTTATCTATGGTTCATACCTCCGATACTCATAGATTTATCAAAATAAGCAAACAACACATAGAAAACAGAATTTGTCAAAAACAGAACAGTCTGTAGTAATCTGTATCAAATGTATACTTCCGGAACTACAAAAATCCTACCAAATTAGGAAGTCCTAAGAAATTCGTGTACCAATCCAGAAAAAAAAGAATCAGATCAAAAGCTCGTTTGTGTGAATTAAAAAAACTAATTTACTGGGTGCAAAAGTTTCTGATTTTCAGTAGGATCAACACAACTATCAC
The DNA here is from genome assembly GCA_021605205.1 of Aegilops longissima. Classification (NCBI taxonomy): domain Eukaryota; kingdom Viridiplantae; phylum Streptophyta; class Magnoliopsida; order Poales; family Poaceae; genus Aegilops; species Aegilops longissima. The sequence continues at coordinate 25,578,959 of CM038681.1, forward strand.
TGTAAGCTATCCTAAAGGTCTTACTTGGCACTTTATTGAAACAAAAGGTATAAAACATGATTACTACAGTAGCATAATCATGAGTACACACAAAAACAGTAAGGGTAAATATTGGGTTGTCTCCCAACAAGCGCTTTTGTTTAATGCCTTTCTAGCTAGGCATGATGATGGCAATGATGCTCACATAAAAGATAAGAATTGAAACATAACGGGAGCATCATGAAGCATATGACTAGCACATTTAAGTCTAACCCACTTCCTATGCATAGGGATTTTGTGAGCAAACAACTTATGGGAACGATAATCATCTAGCATAGGAAGGCAAAACAAGCATAATTTCAAAACTTGAAGCACATAGAGAGGAAACTTGACCTTATTGCAATTCCTACAAGCATATGTTCCTCCCTCATAACAATTTTCAGTAGCATCATGAATGAATTCAACAATATAACCAGCACCTAAAGCATTATTTCATGATCTACAAGCATAGAAAATTTACTACTCTCCACATAAGCAAAAAAATTCTCATTCGGAATAGTGGGAGTATCATAAAAGACCTGAACACTATAAATTGTTTCCACATTAAAAGAGTAATGTTCAGAAAAAGGGTAATCATAATCATGACAAGTTTTATACATATAATCATCACTACTTTTTATAGCATAAGTTTCATCACAATAATCATCATAAGTAGCAACTTCGTTCTCATCATAATCGATTGAAACCTTTCCCAAGATAGTGGAATCATCACTAAATAATGTTGGCACTCTTCCAAATCCACTTTCATTGATTACAACATATGAATTACAACTCGAAACTAGAACAAGATATGACTCTATATGAATGCCTCCGGCGGTGTACCGGGATGGTGCAATGAATAAGAGTGACATGTATGAAAAATTATGCATGGTGGCTTTGCCACAAATACGATGTCAACTACATGATCATGCAATGGTAATATGACAAAATTAAAGTATGTCATGATGATGATGAACGGAATGGTGGAAAGTTGCATGGCAATATATATCTCGGAATGGCTATGGAAATGCCATAATAGGTTGGTATGGTGGCTGTTTTGAGGAAGATATAAGGAGGTTTATGCGTGACAGAGTGTATCGTATCACAGGGTTTGGATGCACCGGCGAAGTTTGCACCAACTCTCAAGGTGAGAAAGGGCAATGCACGGTACCGAAGAGGCTAGCAATGGTGGAAAGATAAAAGTGCGTATAATCCATGGACTCAACATTACTCAAAAGAACTCATATACTTATTGCAAAAATTTAGAAGTCATCAAAAATCAAGCACTACGCGCATGCTCCTAGAGGGATAGATTGGTAGGAAAAGACCATCGCTCGTCCCCGACCACCACTCATAAGGATGCACAAGCCAGGTACACTTCATGTTTCAAATTTGTTACACAACTTTAACCATAGGTGCATGCTACGGTGTTTGCTAACTTCAAGACAAGCATTCTTTAAATTCATAATCACCCAACTAGCATGACTTTAATATCACTACCTCCATATCTCAAAACAATTATCAAGTATCAAATTGATCATAGCATCCAATTCACTTCCTATCATAGTTTTTATTATACCCAACTTGGATGCCTACCATTCTAGGACCAATTTATAACCATAGCAAATACCATGCTGTTCTAAAATACTCTCAAAATAATATAAATGAAGAATGAGAGACTAGAAATTTCTACAAAATTAAGCCACCGCCATGCTCTAAAAGATATAAGTGAAGCACTAGAGAAAAAACTATCAAGCTCAAAAGATATAAGTGAAGCACGTAGCATATTCTAGCAAGTTCTAACAAAGTGGGCTTCTCCCAAAAGGTGTGTACAGCAAGGATGATAGTGGTAAACTAAAAAGCAAATACTAATATAATACACGATGCTCCAAGCAAAACACATATCATGTGGTGAATAAAAATATAGCTCCAAGTAAAGTTACCAATGAACGATGACGAAAGAGGGATGCCTTCCGGGGGCACCCCCAAGCTTAGGCTTGTGGCTATTCTTGAATATCTTGGGGTGCCTTGGGCATCCCCAAGCTTAGGCTTTTTCCACTCCTTATTCCATAGTCCACCAAATTTTACCCAAAACTTGAAAACTTCACAACACAAAACTCAACAGGAAATCTCATAAGCTCCGTTAGTGAAAGAAAACAAAACCACCACATAAGGTACTGTAATGAAATAATTCTTTATTTATTTTGGTGTTAAACCTACTGTATCCCAAGTTCTATATGGTTCATACCACTTAATACTAGCCATAGATGCATCAAAATAAGCAAACAACACACGAAAAACACAATCTGCCAAAAACAGAACAGTATGTAGCAATCTGTAACTAACGCAAACTTCTGGAACTCTAAAAATCCTACCACAATAGGAAGTCCTGGAGAATTTTTCTATTGATCAGAAGCAAAAAAGAATCAACGCAAAAGCACATTTCTGTGATTTAACAAAACTAATTTCGTGCGTGCAAAGTTTCTGTTTTTCACCAGAATCAAATTAACTATCACCATAGGTTAACCTATAGGTTCTACTTGGCACAAACACTAATTAAAACATAAAAAAACATCTAAACAGAAGGTAGATGCAAAATTTATTACTAAACATAAACGAAAACAAAAAACACAAATAAAATTGGGTTGCCTCCCAACTAGCGCTATCGTTTAATGCCCCTAGCTAGGCATAAAAGCGAAGATAGATCTAAGTAGTGCCATCTTTGGCACTCAATTCATAAGTAGCTCGCATGATAGATTCATAAGGTAATTTGACTTTCTTTCTTGGAAAGTGCTCCATGCCTTTCTTTAATGGAAATTGGAATATAATATTACCTTCCTTCATATCAATAATCGCGCCAATAGTTCTAAGGAAAGGTCTACCAAGAATAATAGGGCAAGAAAGATTCCAATCTACATCAAGAACGATAAAATCTACAGGCACCAAATTTATATTTGCAACAATGAGAACATCATTGATCCTTCCCATTGGCTTTTTAATGGTGGAATCCGCAAGGTGCAAATTTAAAGAGCAATCATCAAGATCATGGAAACCTAGAATATCACATAAAGTTTCCGGAATCGCGGAAACACTAGCACCAAAATCACACAAAGCAAAACACTCGATCTTTAATTCTAATCTTTATAGTAGGTTCCCACTCATCATTAAGTTTTCTAGGAATAGAAACTTCCAAATTAAGTTTTTCATCATAAGATTGCATCAAGGCATCAATGATATGTTTGGTAAAAGCTTTATTTTGACTATAAGCATGAGGAGAATTAACAACGGATTGCAACAAGGAAATACAACCTTCTAAAGAACAATTATCATAATAAAATTCCTTGAAATCCGAGATAGTGGGTTCAATACTATTTAAAGTCATGACCTCTCCAATCCCACTTTTACCAATTTTAGCATCAAGATCTAGAAACTCTGAATTCTTGGGACGCCTTCTAAATAAAGTTGACTCATCTCTAGTCCCATTATTATCAAGATTCATATTGCAAAACAAAGATCTAATAGGAGACACATCAATAACTTTAAGATCTTCATCATTATTTTCATGGAAACTAGAAGAACGCGCCTTTACAAAGCAATCTTTCTTAGCACGCAATCTAGCAGTTCTTTCCTTGCACTCATCAATGGAAATTCTCATGGCTTTGAGAGACTCATTGATATCATGCTTAGGAGGAGTAGATCTAAGTTTAAGAGAATCAACATCAAGCGAAAGTCTATCAATGTTCCTAGCCAAATCATCAACTTTGAGCAATTTTTCTTCAAGCAAAGCATTAAAATTCTTTTGAGAAATCATAAATTCTTTCACACCATTCTCAAAATCAGAGGGCATCTTATTAAAATTACCATAAGAATTATTGTAGGAATTTCCATAATTATTAGAGGAATTACTAGGGAACAGTCTAGAATTAAAGTTTCCTCTATAAGCATTGTTTCCAAAACTCTTCCTACCAACAAAATTCACATCCATAGATTTATTATTATTCTCAATCAAAGTAGACAAAGGCATATCATTGGGATCAAGAGGAGTATTTTTAGTAGCAAACAACTTCATAAGTTCATCCATCTTTCCACTCAAAACATTGATTTCTTCTATAGCATGCACTTTTTTACTAGAAGATCTTTCGGTGTGCCATTGAGAATAATTAGCCATAATATTATCAAGAAGTTTTGTAGCATCTCCTAACGTGATTTCCGTAAACGTGCCTCCGCCAGCCGAATCTAAAAGATTTCTAGAAGCAAAGTTCAAACCGGCATAAAAATTTTGTATGATCATCCATAAATTCAAACCATGAGTAGGGCAATTGCGAATCATCAATTTCATTCTTTCCCAAGATTGGGCAACATGCTCATGATCAAGTTGTTTAAAATTCATAATATCGTTCCTAAGAGTGATGATCTTAGCGGGAGGAAAATACTTAGAGGTAAAAGCATCTTTGCACTTGTTCCAAGAATCAATACTACTTTTAGGCAAAGACGAAAACCAAACTTTAGCACGATCTCTAAGTGAAAACGGAAATAACTTCAATTTAACAATATCATTATCCGTATCTTTCTTCTTTTGCATATCACACAAATCAACAAAGTTGTTTAGATGAGTAGCGGCATCTTCACTAGGAAGGCCGGCAAATTGATCTTTCATAACAAGATTCAGCAAAGCAGTATTGATTTCACAAGACTCGACATCATTAAGAGGAGCAATTGGAGTACAAAGGAAATCATTATTATTGGTATTGGAGAAATCACACAATTTGGTATTATCTTGCGCCATGGCAACAAGTAATCCAACACACAAGCAAACAGAAAAAGGCAAGCGAAAAAGAGAGAGAGAAGATTGGGAAAGAGAGGGCAAATAAAACGGCAAGGGTGAAGTGGGGGAGAGGAAAACGAGAGGCCAATGGAAAATAATGTAAATGCGAGGGAGATGAGTTTGTGATGGGTACTTGGTATGTCTTGACTTGAGCGAAGACCTCCCCGGCAACGACGCCAGAAATCCTTCTTGCTACGTCTTGAGCTTGCGTTGGTTTTCCTTGAAGAGGAAAGGGTGATGCAGCAATAGTAGCGTAAGTATTTCCCTCAGTTTTTGAGACCAAGGTATCAGTCCAGTAGGAGGCTCCTCAAAAGTCCCACGCACCTACACAAACAAACAAAGAACTCGCAACCAACGCAATAAAGGGGTTGTCAATTGATGTCTACTACACAACTTTCTTCTTGTAGACGTTGTTGGGCCTGAAAGTGCACAGGTTTGTAGGACAGTAGCAAATTTCCCTCAAGTGGATGACCTAAGGTTTATCAATCCGTGGGAGGCGTAGGATGAAGATGGTCTCTCTCAAACAACCCTGCAACCAAATAACAAAGAGCCTCTAGTGTCCCCAACACACCCAATACAATGGTAAATTGTATAGGTGCACTAGTTCGGCGAAGAGATGGTGATACAAGTGCAATATGGATGGTAGATAAAGGTTTTTGTAATCTGAAATTATAAAAACAGAAAGGTAACTAATGATAAAAGTGAGCACAAACGGTATTGCAATGCTAGGAAAGAAGGCATAGGGTTCATACTTTCACTAGTGCAAGTTCTCTCAACAATAATAACATAATTGGATCATATAATTATCCCTCAACATGCAACAAAGAGTCACTCCAAAGCCACTAATAGCGGAGAACAAACGAAGAGATTATGGTAGGGTACGAAACCACCTCAAAGTTATTCTTTCGGATCAATCTATTCAAGAGTCCGTACTAGAATAACACCTTAAGACGCAAATCAACCAAAACCCTAATGTCACCTAGATACTCCATTGTCACCTCAAGTATCCGTGGGCATGATTATACGATATGCATCACACAATCTCAGATTCATCTATTCAACCAACACAAAGTACTTCAAAGAGTGCCCCAAAGTTTCTACCGGAGTGTCAAGACGAAAATGTGTGCCAACCCCTATGCATAGGTTCATGGGCGGAACCCGCAAGTTGATCACCAAAACATACATCAAGTGGATCACGTGAATATCCCATTGTCACCATAGATAAGCCATGAAACTAGTTTAGCCATGAGAGTCCACCATATCTAGCAATGGATTGAGTAAGATCCTTCATGTAAGTTGTCATCGGTGCAAGCAATAAAACATTGCTCTCTAAATATGCATGACTTATTAGTGCAGAGAAATAAGCTTTGTACGAACTTGTTGTGGAAGTAATAAAAGCGACGGACTGCATAATAAAGTTCCACATACAAGGGGCAATATAAAGTGACGTTCTTTTGCATTAAGATTTTGTGCATCCAACCATAAAAGCGCATGGCAACTTCTGCTGCCCTCTGCGAAGGGCCTATCTTTTATTATTATCTTCTATCTTATGCAAGAGTCACGGTGATCTTCACCTATCCTTTTTCATTTTATCCTTTGGCAAGCCCAGCATGTTGGAAAGAGCATGATATATATATATATCTAATTGGATGTAGGGGAGCATGAATTGTTATTGTTGACATTACCCTTGAGGTAAAAGGTTGTGGGGCAAAACTATAAGCCCCTATCTTTCTCTGTGTCCGATTAAAACTCCGTAACCACAAGTATTGCGTGACTGCTAGCAATTATGAAGGACTAAGTGATAGTTGAGTATGTGGACTTCCTTTTAAGCTCTGACATAGACTCTCTCCGATGTTATGATAAATTGCAATTGCTTCAATGACTGAGGTTATAATTTGTTGGTGCCCAATAAAGATTCTGATTCATACTTTTGCATTGTGAAAAGATCATCACTTGACCATAAGTAATCATATGACAAATCTATATATGTTATGAGAATAATCATGATGCTTTCATGTCCGTATTTTATTTTTATCGACGCATCTACCTCTAAACATGAGGACATATTTATTGTTATCGGCTTTTCGCTTGAGGACAAGCGAGGTCTAAGCTTGGGGGAGTTGATACGTCCATTTTGCATCATGCTTTTATATCGATATTTATCGCATTATGGGCTGTTATTTCACGTTATGTCACAATACTTATGGCTATTCTCTCTTATTTTACAAGGTTTACATGAAGAGGGAGAATGCCGGCAGCTGGAATTCTGGGCTGGAAAAGGAGCAAATATTGGAGACCTATTCTGTGCAACTCCAAAAGTCCTGAAACTCCACGGAATGTCTAAATAAAGAAAAATCTTCGCCAAAGATGAAGGCCAGGGGGCCCACACCCTGCTCACGATGGTGGGGCCCCCCCCCCCCCCGGCGCGCCCCCCTACCTCGTGGGCCCCCTGGTGGCTCTCCGATGCCCATCTTCTCCTATATGAAGTCTTTCGATGAGAAAAAAATCAGAGACAACCTTTCGGGACGAGACTCCGCCGCCACAAGGCGGAACCTTGGCGGAACCAATCTAGGGCTCTGGTGGAGCTGTTCTGCCGGGGACACTTCCCTCCGGGAGGGGGAAATCATCGCCATCATCATCACCAACGCTCCTCTCATCGGGAGAGGGCAATCTCCATCAACATCTTCACCAGCACCATCTCCTCTCAAAACCCTAGTTCATCTCTTGTATCCAATTGTTGTCTCCAAGTCCGGGATTGGTACTAGTAGGTTGCTAGTAGTGTTGATTACTCTTGTAGTTGATGCTAGTTGGTTTATTTGGTGGAAGATCATATGTTCAGATCCTTTATGCATATTATTACCCCTCTGATTATGAACATGAATATGCTTTGTGAGTAGTTACGTTTGTTCCTGGGGACACGGGAGAAGTCTTGCTATTACTAGTCATGTGAATTTGGTATTCGTTCGATATTTTGATGAGATGTATGTTGTCTAGCCTCTAGTGGTGTTATGTGAATGTCGACTACATAACACTTCACCATTGTTTGGGCCTAGAGGAAGGCATTGGGAAGTAATAAGTAGATGATGGGTTGCTAGAGTCATAGAAGCTTAAACCCTAGTTTATGTGTTGCTTCGTAAGGGGCTGATTTGGATCCATATGTTTCATGCTATGGTTAGGTTTACCTTAATACTTTTGTTGTAGTTGCGGATGCTTGCAATAGAGGTTAATCATAAGTGGGATGCTTGTTCAAGTAAGAACAGCACCCAAGCACCGGTCCACGCACATATCAAATTATCAAAGTACCGAACGTGAATCATATGAACGTGATGAAAACTAGCTTGATGATATTCCCATGTGTCCTTGGGAGGTTTTTCCTTATATAAGAGTTCGTCCAGACTTGTCCTTTGCGACAAAAGGATTGGGCCACCTTGCTGCACCTTATTTACTTTTGTTACTTGTTGCTCGTTACAATTTACCTTATCACAAAACTATCTGTTACCACTTATTTCAGTACTTGCAGAGAATACCTTGCTGAAAACTGCTTATCATTTCCTTCTGCTCCTCGTTGGGGTCGACACTCTTACTTATCGAAAGGACTACGATAGATCCCCTATACTTGTGGGTCATCATAGCACAACTCATGTCAAGAAGCAAAAACTTAGGCTCAACCGATACTAACCGGTAGTTGTTGAAGAAGAAAGGTGGGATGCCTACAGGGCATCCCCAAGCTTAGATGCTTGAGACTTCTTGAAATATTATCTTGGGGTGCCTTGGGCATCCCCAAGCTTGAACTTTTGTGTCTCCTTAATTCCTCTCATATCATGGTTTCTCTTTTTATCAAAAGCTCCATCCACACCAAACTCAACAAGAACTCGTGAGATAGGTTAGTATAAACCAATGCAAAACCTTATTATTTTCTACTGTAACAAATCACTAAAATTATTATTCAACATTGCATACTAAATGCCTCCGCATATTTAATACTCCTATCCTCAAATAGAATCATTAAAAAAGCAAACATATGCAAATAACAGCAATCTGCCAAAACAGTATAGTCTATAAAGAATGCAAGATTCATCCTACTTCCTAACACCAAAATTATGAGAAAAATACTACACTGTAGAAGATTTATCAGAGCTCAATATGCAAAAAGTTTCAACATTATACCATTCTCTGACTTTTCTAGGGAATTTTTGCAACAGCGGTAAACTTTCTGTCTTCAAACAGCAACATGTATACTAGCAAAATAAGCATGGCAAAGGCTATCCTTGACATTTTTATTGAAAATAAAGATGCAAAACATTATTCTAAATAACAGCAAGCAAAACTAACAAAACAAAATGACGCTCCAAGCAAAAAACATATCATGTGGTGAATAAAAATATAGCTCCAAGTAAAGTTTACCGATGAACGAAGACGAAAGAGGGGATGCCATCCGGGGCATCCCCAAGCTTAGGCTCTTGGTTGTCCTTGAATAATACCTTGGGGTGCCTTGGGCATCCCCAATCTTAGGCTCTTGCCACTCTTTATTCCCTAGTCCATCGAATCTTTACCCAAAACTTGAAAACTTCACAACACAGAACTCAACAGAAAACTCGTAAGCTCCGTAGTATAAGAAAGTAAAACCACCACTTAGGTACAGTAATGAACTTATTCTAGATTCATATTGGTGTAATATCTACTGTAATCCAACTTATCTATGGTTCATACCTCCAATACTACTCATAGATTCATCAAAATAAGCAAACAACACATAGAAAACAGAATCTGTCAAAAACAGAACAGTCTGTAGTAATCTGTATCAAACGTATACTTCTGGAACTCCAAAAATCTTACCAAATTAGGAAGTCCTAAGCAATTCGTGTACCAATCCAGAACAAAAAGAATCAGATCAAAAGCACGTCTCTGTGAATTAAAAAACTAATTTACTGGTTGCAAAAGTTTCTGATTTTCAGTAGGATCAACACAACTATCACCGTAAGATATCCTAAAGGTCTTACTTGGAACTTTATTGAAACGAAAGCTATAAAAAATGATTACTACAGTAGCATAATCATGAGGACACACAAAAACAGTAAGGGTAAATATTGGGTTGTCTCCCAACAAGCGCTTTTCTTTAATGCCTTTCTAGCTAGGCATGATGATGGCAATGATGCTCACATAAAAGGTAAGAATTGAAACATAATGGGAGCATCATGAAGCATATGACTAGCACATTTAAGTCTAACCCACTTCCTATGCATAGGGATTTTGCGAGCAAACAACTTATGGGAACGATAATCATCTAGCATAGGAAGGCAAAACAAGCATAAAGTTCAAAACTTGAAGCACATAGAGAGGAAACTTGACATTATTGCAATTCCTACAAGCATATGTTCCTCCCTCATAATAATTTTCAGTAGCATCATGAATGAATTCAACAATATAACCAGCACCTAAAGCATTCTTTTCATGATCTACAAGCATATAAAATTTACTACTTTCCACATAAGCAAAAAATTTCTCATTCGGAATAGTGGGAGTATCATAAAAGACTTGAACACTATAAATTGTTTCCACATTAAAAGAGTAATCTTCAGAAAAAGGGTAATCATAATCATGACAAGTTTTATAAATATAATCGTCACTACTTTTTATAGCATAAGTTTCATCACAATAATCATCATAAGTAGCAACTTCGTTCTCATCATAATCGATTGAAACCTCTTCCAAGATAGTGGAATCATCACTAAATAAAGTTGGCACTCTTCCAAATCCACTTTCATATTCATCACAATAAGATCTAAATCCTCCAAAATAGTGGGATCAATACTTCCTAAAGTTGACACTCTTCCAAACCCACTTACATCAATATAATCATCATAAATAGGAGGCATGCTTTCATCATAATAAATATTCTCATCAAAACTTGGGGGACAAAAAATATCATCTTCATCAAACATAGCTTCCCCAAGCTTGTGGCTTTGCATATCATTAGCATCATGGACATTCAAGGAATTCATACTAACAACATTGCAATCATGCTCATCATTCAAAGATCTAGTGCCAAACATTTTAATGCATTCTTCTTCTAGAACTTGAGCACAATTTTCCTTTCCATCCTTCTCACGAAAGATATAAAAAAGATGAAGTGTATGAGACAAACTCAAATCCATTTTTTTGTAGTTTTCTTTGATAAACTAAGCTAGTGATAAAACAAGAAACAAAAAGAATCGATTGCAAGATCTAAAGATATACCATCAAGCGCTCACCTCCCCCGCAATGGCGCCAGAAAAGAGCTTAGTCGACGGGGTGTGAGTGCAGCTTACCTAGCCTCCCCGGCAACGGCGCCAGAAAAGAGCTTGATGTCTACTACACAACCTTCTTCTTGTAGACCTTGTTGGGCCTGCAAGTGCACAGGTTTGTAGGACAGTAGCAAATTTCCCTCATGTGGATGACCTAAGGTTTATCAATCCGTGGGAGGCGTAGGATGAAGATGGTCTCTCTCAAACGACCCTGAAACCAAATAACAAAGAGTCTCTTGTCTCCCCAACACACCCAATACAATGGTCAAATGTATAGGTGCACTAGTTCAGCGAAGAGATGGTGATACAAGTGCAATATGGATGGTAGATAAAGGTTTTTGTAATCTGAAATTATAAAAACAGCAAGGTAACTAATGATAAAAGTGAGCACAAACGGTATTGCAATGCTAGGAAACAAGGCATAGGGTTCATACTTTCACTAGTGCAAGTTCTCTCAACAATAATAACATAATTGGATCGTATAATTATCCCTCAGCATGCAACAAAGAGTCACTCCGAAGCCACTAATAGCGGAGAACAAACGAAGAGATTATGGTAGGGTACGAAACCACCTCAAAGTTATTCTTTCGGATCAATCTATTCAAGAGTTCGTACTAGAATAACACCTTAAGACACAAATCAACCAAAACCCTAATGTCACCTAGATACTCCATTGTCACCTCAAGTATCTGTGGCCATGATTATACGATATGCATCACACAATCTCAGATTCATCTATTCAACCAACACAAAGTACTTCAAAGAGTGCCCCAAAGTTTCTACCGGAGAGTCAAGACGAAAACGTGTGCCAACCCCTATGCATAGGTTCATGGGCGGAACCCGCAAGTTGATCACCAAAACATACATCAAGTGGATCACGTGAATATCCCATTGTCACCACAGATAAGCACGGCAAGACATACATCAAGTGTTCTCAAATCCTTAAAGACTCATTCCGATAAGATAACTTCAAGAGGAAAACTCAATTCATCACAAGAGAGTAGAGGGGGCAGAAACATCATAAGATCCAGCTATAATAGCAAAGCTCGCGATACATCAAGATCGTGCGAAGTCGAGAACACGAGAGAGAGACGGAGAGAGAGAGAGAGAGAGAGAGAGAGAGAGAGATCAAACACATAGCTACTGGTACATACCCTCAGTCCAGAGGGTGAACTACTCCCTCCTCGTCATGGAGAGCGCCAGGATGATGAAGATGGCCACCGGTGAGGGATTCCCCCTCCGGCAGGGTGCCAGAACGGGCTCCCGAGAGGTTTTTGGTGGCTACAGAGTCTTGCGGCGGCGGAACTCCCGATCTATCTTCGTCTTCGATGTTTTTAGGCTACGTGGACTTATATAGGCAAAAGAAGTCGGTCGGGGGAGCCTCGAGGGGCCCAGGAGACAGGGGGCGCCCAGGGGGGTGGGTGCGCCCTCCTATCTCCTGGCTTCCTCGAACCTTCCCTGGCTTGAACTCCAAGTCTCCCGGATCATATCCTTTCCAAAAATCACGCTCCCGAAGGTTTCATTCCGTTTGGACTCTGTTTGATATTCCTTTTCTTCGAAATACTGAACAGGCAATAAAACAGCAATATGGGCTGGGCCTCCGGTTAATAGGTTAGTCCCAAAAGTAATATAAAATTGTATAATAAAGCCCGTAATCATTCAAAACAGATAATAAAATAGCATGAATGCTTCATAAATTATAGATACGTTGGAGACGTATCATCAATCCCTTCACAGCCACTTGCGAAGGTGAGATCTGATAGAGATAGTATGATAAGATAATTATATTTTTGGTATTTTATAATATAGATTGGAAAAGTAAAGATGCAAATAAAAGTAGATTGAAAGCTTATATGATAAAAAATAGACCCGGGGGCCATAGGTTTCACTAGTGGCTTCTCTCAAGATAGCATAAGTATTACGGTGGGAACCAATTACTGTCGAGCAATTGATAGAAAAGCGAATAATTATGAGATTATCTAGGCATGATCATGTATATGGGCATCACGTCCGCGACAAGTAGACCGACTCCTGCCTGCATCTACTACTATTACTCCACACATCGACCGCTATCCAGCATGCATCTAGAGTATTAAGTTCATAAGAACAGAGTAACGCATTAAGAAAGATGACATGATGTAGAGGGATAAACTCAAGCAATATGATATAAACCCCATCTTTTTATCCTCGATGGAAACAATACAATACGTGCCTTGCAACCCTTTCTGTCACTGGGTAAGGACACCGCAAGATTGAACCCAAAGCTAAGCTCTTCTCCCATGGCAAGAAAGATCAATCTAGTAGGCCAAACCAAACTGATAATTCGAAGAGACTTGCAAAGATAACTCAATCATACATAAAAGAATTCAGAGAAGATTCAAATATTTCTCATAGATAAACTTCATCATAAACCCACAATTCATCGGATCTCGACAAACACACCGCAAAAGGAGTTTACATCGAATAGATCTCCAAGAGGGGGAGAACATTGTATTGATATCCAAAAAGAGAGAAGAAGCCATCTAGCGAATAACTATGGACCCGAAGGTGTGTTGTAAACTACTCACAACTCATCGGAGGGGCTATGGTGTTGATGTAGAAGCCCTCCATGGTCGATTCCCCCTCCGGCGGAGCGCCGGCGAAGGCTCCAAGATGGGATCTTGTGGATACAGAAGGTTACGGCGGTGGAAATTGTTTTTCGTTGGCTCCCTGGATGTTTTCAGGGTACATAGGTATATATATAGGAGGAAGAAGTACGTCGGTGGCCGCTCGAGGGGCCCAGGAGACAGGGGGCGCGCGCAGGAGGGGTGGGCGTGCCCTCCTATCTCCTGGCCGCCTCGATTGCTTCTTGACTTGCACTCCAAGTCCTCTGGATCAAGTTCATTCCAAAAACCACGCTCCCGAAGGTTTCATTCCGTTTGGACTCCGTTTGATATTCCTTTTCTTCTAAATACTGAAATAGGCAAAAAAACAGCAATACGGGCTGGGCCTCCGGTTAGTAGGTTGGTCCCAAAAATGATATAAATGTGTAAAATAAAGCCCATAAACATCCAAAAGGGGTAATATAATAGCATGGAACAATCAAAAATTATAGATACGTTGGAGACGTATCATTCACACTTGGGGCCGAGGGTGTGTACCTGTAGCTATGTGTTTGATCTCTCTCTCTCTCTCTCTCTCTCTCTCTCTCTCTCTCTCTCTCTCTCTCTCTCTCTCTCTCTCTCTCTCGTGTTCTTGATATGGCATGATCTTGATGTACCGCGAGCTTTGCTATTATTGTTGCATCTTATGATGTTTCTCCCCCTCTATCTTCTTGTAATGGATTGAGTTATCCCTTTGAAGTTATCTTATTGGATTGAGTTTTTAAGGATTTGAGAACACTTGATGTATGTCTTGCATGTGCTTATCTGTGGCGGTAATGGGATATTCGCGTGATCTACATGATGTATGTTTTGGTGATCAACTTGCGGGTTCTGTGACCTTGTGAACTTATGCATAGGGGATGGCACACGTTTTCGTCTTGACTCTCCGGTAGAAACTTTGGGGCACTCTTTGAAGTTCTTTGTGTTGGTTTGAATAGATGAATTTGAGATTGTGTGATGCATATCGTATAATCAAACCCACGGATACTTGTGGTGACATTGGAGTATCTAGGTGACATTAGGGTTTTGGTTGATGTGTGTCTTGAGGTGTTATTTTAGTACGAACTCTAGGGCTATTTGTGACACTTATAGGAATAGCCCAATAGATCGATCAGAAAGAATAACTTTGAGGTGGTTTCTTACCCTACAATAATCTCTTCGTTTATTCTTCGCTATTAGTGACTTTGGAGTGACTCTTTGTTGCACGTTGAGGGATTGTTATATGATCCAATTGTGTTATCATTGTTGAGAGAACTTGCACTAGTGAAAGTATGAACCAAGGCCTTGTTTTCAAGCATTGCAATACCGATTTTGCTCACTTTTAATACTTGCTACCTTGTTGTTTTTATATTTCAGATTACAAAAACCTATATCTACCATCCATATTAACGTGTATCACCATCTCTTCGCCGAACTAGTGCACCTATACAATTTACCGTTGTATTGGGTGCGTTGGGGAGACAAGAGACTCTTTGTTATTTGGTTGCAGGGTTGTTTGAGAGAGACCATCTTCATCCTACGCCTCCCACGGATTGATAAATCTTAGATCATCCACTTGAGGGAATTTTGCTACTGTCCTACAAAACTCTACGCTTGGAGGCCCAACACGAGTCTACAAGATGAAGGTTGCATAGTAGACATCAGTGATGTATAATACAACACTTGAAGATTCAAATTTGCATCCATCCCCTGGTAATGTAAAACGTCAGCCGCCCGACAACTGCCCAACCGCCACTTTCCCTCTTCCCCAGCCACCACACGACCAACTCCACACCTCCCGCCGCACACCCGCTGCCAGATTCGGCCTCCCAAATTCCCCCGCCGCCGGTTCCGCTGCTTTTTCGCAGCCCTATGCCTGAAAATCGTCCACTTTTTCATTGCCACCCAATTCGAGCTTTCCCGCCGCCGCCCGATTCCAGCCGGACACCCGCACCACATCGACGTCGCTTTTCTCCCGCCTGATTCGAGTTTCTCGCGTTGCCCCGCCGACACCAGTAAGCCGCCCGATTCAAGCTCCCGCCGCCGCATTTGAAGCTAGATGCTCGGGGGCCGCGAAGCTCCTCGTCGCTTGCCGTCCGCACTCCTCTTGAAACTTGGGTGCCGCCACTTGATCCGTAGCTGCCCGTCACCATACCACCATAGAAAATCTCAAAGACCAAGACTGACTTCTTGGGGATGCGGAAGCAGCTGTTCTAGAATTTCGCATGGAGTTCCAGTGTGATGGCTATCGCTATGGATCGGCACGTTCAAATCCGTCGACATGGCGGCGCCTACGTACGACATTTCCTCATGGCATTTCAGAGGGTAGCTAGAAATGCCACCAAAACCTCCATTGTATCCTCATACATGTCTAAGAGTGTGGTGGGAGGTTTAAACACCCAACACACAGCTCCGGAATGTGACCGCCTTCACGGACGACACTACCGCATGCACATAGAGTAGGAAACTAGCACAAATGGTTAAACTACAAGGAATCTTGTGATAGGTTGGGTTCATATTACTATGGGCTAACCTAGCACAATTGGGTAGAAAAGTCCATTGATCCAACGCCGTTCGGGCTAGATTTCCCGGTCTAACGTGCCAGGATAAGGCCACTCTAGGGTACTCGAAGGGTAGCAATGCCACCAAAACTTGCATTGGGTCCTCATACATGTCTAAAAGTGTGGTGGAAGATTCAAAC
This sequence comes from Aegilops longissima, assembly GCA_021605205.1. Lineage (NCBI taxonomy): Eukaryota > Viridiplantae > Streptophyta > Magnoliopsida > Poales > Poaceae > Aegilops > Aegilops longissima. The sequence continues at coordinate 25,595,408 of CM038681.1, forward strand.
ACCCAACACATAGCGGAGTGTGACCCCTTCACGGACAGCTCTACTGCCAACACTTAGAGCGGGAAACTGCCACCATGGGTTGCCTGGAAGGAATCTTGTGATAACCTGGACTCAAACTTTGTTTTTCATGTTCATATGGGCTAACCTAGCACAACCAGGTAGAAAAGTCCATTGGTATAATGTTGTTCGTCTCCGGTCAAAGGTCTAGATCTCCCGGTCAAACGGGCCATTGTTAGGCCGCTCGGGGGTCTTCGTTGGGTACCAATGCCACCAAAACTTCCGTTGGATCCTCATACATGTCTAAAAGTGTGGTGAGATGTTTAAACACCTAACACAGAGCTCCAAAGTGTGCCCCCCTTCGCGGATGTCACTGCCACCTGCACTTAGAGTAGGAAATTGGCACGGAGGGTTAACCCGGAGGGAATTTCGCGATAGATTGGGCTCAAACTTTGTTTTTCATGTTACTACGGGCTAACCTAGCACAACCAGGTAGAAACGACCATTAGTTCAACACCGTTCCGGCTAAATTTCCCGGTCAAACGTGCCAGAGTTAGGCTGCCCGGGGGTTTTCGGAGGGTACCCATGCCACCAAAACATCACATTGTGTCCTAATACATGTCTAGTATTGTGGTGGGAGATTTCAACACCCAATACCTCGCTCCCGAGTGTGATCCCGTCACGGACAGCTCTACCGCCTGCACTTAGTGGGAGAAACTGTCATGGAGGGTCAACTCGGAGGGAATCTTGTGATAGGTTGGGCGCAAACTTTGTCAGTTGAGAGTCTTCATGCAAATGTACCTACGGGGCGTCCCTCGCTTAAATCTGTTTGGTGAGATTAAAAAGGAAAATAACTACATGCAGTTGATCTACATTCCGCAACGCGAAGTACATACGCACAAACTGAATTAACGTCACAAAATTAACAAGTGTTGGCACGAGCGAGAGCATTTGGGGAGAGGAGGAGGCACATCTTGCAGCAATTTGTACATTTGAATGGTCTGTCTGCATACAATCAAATGGAAGTGCTCATCCATCACACAACTCTACTCTTGCCAATTCCCTTGTGTAACTATACACGTATTTCCTGCATCATATCCGTTTTCTTCTTTGAGATAAAAGAAGTGATGGACTTATGATTTTGCCTTGACATTTATGGAAGCATACAAAGAAGTTGTCATTACAGGAGCATCGACCGCAGACCATCAACAAGATACTGAGAAACAACTTGCGGAGATAACAGAGCGTTCACCATGTGCATAGTTCACCAGCATGAAAGAGTGCGTAGTACACCACAAACACATGACACGTTCAACTCGTAGACCACCTAAAGTAGACCTTGAGCTCGACACTCTCTAGACCTAGTTGCACCAACTTGAACGGGTGTAGCCGGCTTCCCTTCCAACTGTAGCTTGAGAACATGAATTTAGACTGGACCCCTGTTTCTTTCTCCAAATAAAATTCCCAATGCATCTTATTCCGCAGATGTTACACCATCTGACCGCCCCGGTGACACCCATCGTTCTCATCGTTTTTCCTCCTCTCCTACACTTTGGCCAGTATCCCTTTAGCAAGTACATATGATTTGCTGCACGCGAGAGTAGTTATTTATATATAAGTGAATGGACATAGCGTGTGGCCAAGCCATTATTCCTTCAACAAAAGTTCACATGCCAGTTGTTGTGGCAATTTCACCAACTAGCTAGCAAACCAGGACAAAGTATTCGACGCATACCAGAGCAAAAACAGAACTCTCATTTCTTTTTAAAGAAGAAATAGCATGAGTGTGTCCTTCTGCATTTATTAAGAAGTTACACATATGTATATAAATCAAAGTTTATTGGCGTCGGTTGAATTGCCAGTCAGGGTGGAAATAAAATGGATACCATACCAAAACACGTGTTTAAGTAAATAAATGTGATTGTTAATTCAATTTTCATATGAAACTAATGCAGTGAATGTGAAGTCAGAAAACCAGACAACTCAACAGAGCTTATTTTTTGGAAAAGGAGGAAAAACGGACAACTCTACAGAGCTTATGAGACGTCGGTCGCCAAAACAGTCAAATAGGACAAGAATAATGTTATTTATTCTTGTTTGGTTAATATAATCATCTTTACAAACCAAAACCTGTTCTTATTACGTATAAGGAGCATACTTAAAACAGCACTGCACGTGAGCATCTGTTGATGTATTGTCTGAACTGCTAATTCAGTAAGCTGCTTTAATGGTTTGCCTGTTGGCTGTTGCTCTACAAAAATACAGTATATGAGTTCTTGCATCATAATTGCCAGCCATGAACCACAGCCACAAAATCAAAGGGAAACAAAAAGGACCAGTTTAAGCAACATGTTTGCTTCTTCTCTTCAACAAGAAAACATACCACACAAACTAATTCGGAGGAACAAGAGAGCGTTGGCAGGTGAACATCTTCAGGATGCACGTCCGATCGGCTAACAGTGACGAGAGAGCCACTGCCTTTGCAGTCTCACAAAACACTCTTTCACTTCATGGGACTCAGGAGAGTGAAGGATTTGGGGGAATTTGGACATCTTGAACAGCCTTTCTTCTTAAATTAAACACAACTGACAAGTTCCAAGCCACACATTCGCAGTTGTAGCAAATAGCAGGTACATAGATTTGGCAACCATACAACATGATCACAATCAGATTGATTAGTTACATACACTATTAGTTAACCTACTGAGAAACTAAACACTATGAATGCCCTCGCTACGTAATTCCACAAACAAGCAGACCAATCGTTGCCAGATCAAAGCACAAGACAAACTCCAGTTTCATTCATTCTAGACGACCATATTAGAACCAAACACAGCCAGTAACACCATACTAAGGAACAACTTAGCTGTTAATCGTCCAGTTGCATCACAACATCACCAAACATGGTCTTACCAAAATTGGGTGGTTCCATTCTTTCTTTTGCTGGTTAGCTGGGAGGAAGCTCCTAATAAGTAGTAGTACACTAAGAGCTTTACTCCAATCAATAAACCTGCACTGATGATTTGATCCCCATGGTTAGACCAGATGGAAGCAGAGTACAATGCAAGTCATACCATAACTATGAAGATGCAAGAGCAGCAGGACGTATAGACGATGGTACTCAGAAAGAAATTGAGATGACTTCCGGTATGAATATTGCTACCACCGAATTGAGAGGTTCGATCGCAATCTGTCCTAAAGCTGCTGCCCAAGGGCGAACCCAGACGTTGCTTCAGAGAATTACCATCATTTTTTTTTTCAACGGGGGCGGGGGGAGAGAACTCCCCCACCTGAATATATATTTCCGAGCCCAGCATCAGTACAATGGTACAACTGCCGGGGCGGCAGCAGAGGGACAGAGAGCACCTGAAACTACACACGCACGCACACCCTCACACGCCAACATTTTTATACGTGCAGGGCTTGCAGCCACACATGCAACGTGACCACGATCAGCAGAACGGAACCGGCTACACCAGAGGACGGCGTCGTCGCGGTAGGCTTTCAAAGTGGCAGCCAGAGACATGTTTTCCCGCCTGAACACCGCCACGTTCCTCCGCTTCCACAGATGCCAGCAGCATAGCTGCACGAACGCATGCGGCGAAGCAGAGATGCAGGGCACACACCGCAGCCCCAGAGGTGGAGAGGCGCAGGGAGCACCAGAACGCCCGCGCAAAAGGACAGCCGAAGATCAGATGATTGGGCGTCTCCAAGCGCACCCCGCACTCCAGGCACCCAGCGCCACGCGACTCCACGATGTGTTTCTTCAGCAGGTTGTCACGCGTGTGGATACGGCCAAGCGCCAGCAGCCACGCGAAGAACCGGACCCTGGACGGGGCTGGCGAGCTCCATAGGAAGGAGAAGCTTGCCGAGGGCACACCAGACCCAGGACGCCCATCGAGACAGGAGGACAGTGTAGCCGGTGCAGGACCTTCAAGAGGAGCGCGTCATTCTGCATGCCGAGGTCTCGGACCCCCAGCTCACCTTCCTCCTTGCTGCAGCAGACCCATTCCCACGCGACGAGGCATTGTGTACCAGACGCCCGCTCGGCCGCGTTCCAAAGGAAAGAGCGACGGAGGGAGTCCAGAGCACGCACCACCTTCGGGGGAAGCTTGAGCGCGCCCATGGCGTATGATGGGATGGCGTCCAACACGGTGTTGATGAGGACCAGCCGCCCTGTCGGGGAGAGGAGCGTTGGGGAATGTAGCAATAATTCAAAATTTTCTATGCATCACCAAGATCAATCTATGGAGATTCTAGCAACAAGAGAGGGAGAGGATGAGTGTATCTTCATACCCTTGAAGATCGCGATGCGGAAGCGTTACAAGAACGCGGTTGGTGGAGTCGTACACGCAGCGATTCAGATCGCGGTCGATTCCGATCTAAGCGCCGAACGGACGGCGCCTCCGCGTTCAACACACGTACAGCCCGGGGACGTCTCCTTCTTGATCTGGCAGGGCTTCACCAAGCACAACGGAGGAGGAGGAGGTGTTGGAGAAGGGAGGGGCTGCGCCAAGGGAAGGGTGCGGCTGCCCTCTCTCTCCCTCACTATATATAGGGGGAAGGGGGTGGAGGAGGCGCCCTAGGGTTCCCTAGGGGAGGGGTGGCGGCCACAGGGGAAAACCTTGATGGGTTTGGGCGCCCCCACCCCTAGGAAACTTGCCCCCCAAGCCGGGAGGGGCGGCTGCCCTAGGGGGAGGCGTCCCCACCTCTCCAGGTTACGTGAGAGGGGTTGGGAGGGGCGCACAGCCCCTTAGTGGGCTGGTGTGCCCCCTCCCCTTGGCCCACAAGGCCCTCGAACGCTTGTCGGAGCCTCCGAAACACCTTTCGGTTACGCTGGTCGTCACCCGCTACTCCCAGAACAATTCCGGACTCCAATACCCTTCGTCCAATATATCGATCTTCACCTCCGGACCATTCCAGAGTTCCTCGTCACGTCCGGGATCTCATCTGGGCCTCAGAACAACCTTCGGTAACCACATACTATTTCCCATAACAACTCTAGCGTCAACGAACCTTAAGTGTGTAGACCCTACGGGTTCGGGAACCATGCAGACATGACCAAGAAATTCTCCGGCCAATAACCAACAACAGGATCTGGATACCCATGTTGGCTCCCACATGTTCCACGATGATCTCATCGGATGAACCACGATGTCGGGGATTCAATCAATCCCGTATACAATTCCCTTTGTCAATCAGTATGTTACTTGCCCGAGATTCGATCATCGGTATCCCAATACCTCGTTCAATCTCGTTACCGGCAAGTCACTTTACTCGTTCCGTAATGCATGATCCCGTGACTACCTATTTAGTCACATTGAGCTCAATATGATGATGCATTACCGACTGGGCCCAGAGATACCTCTCAGTCATACGGAGTGACAAATCCCAGTCTTGATTCGTGCCAACCCAACAGACACTTTCAGAGATGCCTGTAGTGTACCTTTATAGCCACCCGGTTACGTTGTGACGTTTGGTACACCCAAAGCATTCCTACGGCATCCGGGAGTTGCACAATCTCATGGTCTAAGGAAATAATACTTGACATTAGAAAAGCTTTAGCAAACGAACTACACGATCTTGTGCTACGCTTAGGATTGGGTCTTGTCCATCACATCATTCTCCTAATGATGTGATCCCGCTATCAATGACATCTAATGTCCATGGTCAGGAAACCATGACAATCTATTGATCAACGAGCTAGTCAACTAGAGGCTCACTAGGGACATGTTGTGGTCTATGTATTCACACATGTATTACGGTTTCCATTTAATACAATTATAGCATGAACAATAGACAATTATCATGAACAAGGAAATGAAGGAAATATGCCCTAGAGGCAATAATAAAGTTATTATTTATTTCCTCATATCATGATAAATGTTTATTATTCATGCTAAATTATATAACGAAACATGATACATAATGTGAATACATAGACAAACATATAATCGCTAGTATGCCTCTACTTGACTAACTCATTAATCAAAGATGGTTATGTTTCTAACCATAGACATGTGTTGTTATTTGATTAATGGGATCACATCATTAGGAGAATGTGATGACATGACCCATTCCGTTAACCTAACACTTGATCGTTTAGTATATTGCTATTGCTTTCTTCATGACTTATACATGTTCCGGTAACTGTGAGTTATGCAACTCCCGTTTACGGAAGAACACTTTGGGTACTACCAAGCGTCTGCATCTTGAAATGATATAAAGAGTACTCAGTGTCTCCAAAGGTACATGTTGGGTTGGCGTATTCAAGATTAGGTTTTGTCACTCCGATTGTGGAGAGGTATCTCTGGGCCTTCAATAATACACATCATATAAGCCTTGCAAGCATTGCAACTAATAAGTTAGTTGCGAGATGATGTATTCAGGAGCGAGTAAAGAGACTTGCGTAGCAGATGAACTAAACAATGGATACCGATGATCGAATCTCGATACATACCGATGACAAAGGAACAACATATCGTTATGCGGTTTGACCGATAAAGATCTTACGTAGAATATGTAGGAACCAATATGGGCATCGAGGTTCCGCTATTGGTTATTGACCAAGAATAGTTCTCGGTCATGTCTACATAGTTCTCGAACCGTAGAATCTCTGCTTTCAAATTTCGATGACGATTATATTATGAGTTTACATGTTTTGATGTACGAAGGAATTGAGTCCGGATGAGATCGGGGACATGACGAGAGTCTCGAAATGGTCGAGATGTAAAGATTCATATATTGGATGATATGTTTAGGCCAAGGGTCAAGCCCATGAGGCTTTAGGTTGGTGCAAAAGGAGTTTTGCGGAGGCCGGGGGCAAACGCCGAGACCTGGCGTCGGCCTGGGCCGACGCCAATGATTGTAGCGTTTGGTCCTGGAGTCAGTGGGACTCTTGCCTTTCGGGCAAAACCGACTTTGAGGAGGCTTTTGCTCCAAGTTTCGACCCCGGGCTCAACATATAAATAGAGGGCAGGGCTAGCACCAAAGATACAACAATTGATCCTTGGATCTCTTAGCCGTGTCTGGTGCCCCCTCCACCATATTCCACCTCGGTCATATCGTCGCGGAGTTTAGGCGAAGCCCTGCTTGATGAGAGCATCATCATCGTCCTGCGCCGTCGTCTGATGGAACTCATCCCGACACTTTGCTGGATCGGTCGGGGATCGTCATCGAGCTGAGCGTGTGCTGAACTTCGGAGGTGCCGTGCGTTCGGTGCTTGGATCGGTCGGATCGTGAAGGCGTCGACTACATCAACAGCGTTGTCATAACGCTTCCGCTTCTGTTGGGGAGCGTAGTAATTTCAAAAATTTCCTCGCACACTCAAGACCATGGTGATGGCATAGCAACGAGAGGGAGAGTGTATGTCCGTACCCTCGTGAGACCGAAAGCGAAGCGTTATAACAACGCTGTTGATGTAGTCGACGCGTCTTCACGATCCGACCGATCCAAGCACCGAACGAACGGCACCTCCGAGTTCTGCACACGCTCAGCTCGATGACGATCCCCGACCGATCCAGCAAAGTGTCGGGATGAGTTCCACAAGACGACGGCGCAGGACGATGATGATGCTCCACCGACGCAGGGCTTCGCCTAAGTTCCGCGACGATATGACTTCTCCGGCGCAGGGCTTCGCCTAAGCTCCGCGACGATATGACCGAAGTGGAATATGGTGGAGGGGGGCACCGCACACGGCTAAGGAACGATCCGTAGATCAACTTGTGTGTCCTGGGGTGCCCCCTACCCCGTATATAAAGGAGCAAGGGGTGCGGCCAGCCCAAGGGGCGCGCTGGAGTCCTACTCCCACCGAGTAGGACTCCCCCTTCCTAGTTGGATTAGGATTGGAGGAGGGAAGAGGGAAGCGCCCCCTCTCCTTGTCCTATTCGGACTAGAGGGGGAGGGGGGCGCGCGGCCTGCCCTGGCGGCCCTTCCTCTTCTCTCTATGGCCCATCCAGGCCCATAGACCCCGGGGTTCCGTAACCCCGGTGTTCCGATAACTTCCTGTTTTCATCCGAACCTTTCCAAGTCAAACATAGGCTTCAATATATCAATCTTTATGTCTCGACCATTTCGAGACTCCTCGTCATGTCCGTGATCACATCCGGGACTCGAACAACCTTGGTACATCAAAACTTATAAACTCATAATGAACTGTCATCGAAATGTTAGCGTGCGGACCCTACGGGTTCGAGAACTATGTAGACATGACCTAGAACCATTCTCGGTCAATAACCAATAGCGGAACCTGGATGCCCATATTGGTTCCTACATATTCTACGAAGATCTTTATCGATCAAACCGCATAACGACATCGTTGTTCCTTTGTCATCGGTATGTTACTTACCCGAGATTCGATCGTCGGTATCCAATACCTAGTTCAATCTCGTTACGGTAAGTCTCTTTACTCGTTCCGTAATACATCATCTCACAACTAACTCATTAGTTGTAATGCTTGCAAGGCTTATGTGATGTGTATTACCGAGAAGGCCCAGAGATACCTCTCCGACAATCGGAGTGACAAAACCTAATCTCAAATCGCCAACCCAACAAGTACCTTTAGAGACACCTGTAGTACTCCTTTATAATCACCCGATTCGTTGTGACGTTTGGTAGTACCAAAGTGTTCCTCCGTAAACGGAGTTGCATAATCTCATAGTTACAGGAACATGTATAGGTCATGAAGAAAGCATTAGCAATATACTAAGCGGTCAAGTGCTAAGCTAACGGAATGGGTCATGTCAATCACATCATTCTTCTAATGAGGTGATCCCATTAATCAAATGACAACACATGTCTATGGTTAGGAAACACAACCATCTTTGATTAATGAGCTAGTCTAGTAGAGGCATACTAGTGACTATCTGTTTGTCTATGTATTCACACATGTATTATGTTTTCGGTTAATACAATTTTAGCATGAATAATAAACATTTATCATGGTATAAGGAAATAAATAATAACTTTATTATTGCCTCTAGGGCATATTTCCTTCAGTCTCCCACTTGCACTAGAGTCAATAATCTAGATTACACAAGAATGATTCTAACACCCATGGAGTCTTGGTGTTGATCATGTTTTGCTCGTGGAAGAGGCTTAGTCAACGGTCTGCAACATTCAGATCCGTATGTATTTTGCAAATCTCTATGTCTCCCACTTGGACTTGGTCCCGAATGGAATTGAAGCGTCTCTTGATATGCTTGGTCCTCTTGTGAAATCTGGATTCCTTTGCCAAGGCAATTGCACCAAGATTGTCACGTAAGATCTTCATTGGTCCCGATGCACTAGGTATAACACCTAGATAGGAAATGAACTCTTTCATCCAGACTCCTTCATTTGCTGCTTCGAAGCAGCTATGTACTCCGCTTCACATGTAGATCTCGCCACGGCGCTTTGTTTAGAACTGCACCAACCGACAGCTCCACCGTTTAATAAAAACACGTATCCGGTTTGCGATTTAGAATCGTCCGGATCAGTGTCAAAGCTTACATCGGCGTAACCATTTACGACTAGTTCTTTGTCACCTCCATATCGAGAAACATATCCTTAGTCCTTTTCGGTATTTCAGGATGTTCTTGACCGATGTCCATGATCCACTCTGGATTACTTTGGTACCTTCCTGCCAAGCTTACAGCTAAGCATCGTCAGGTCTGGTACACAGCATTGCATACATGATAGAGCCTATGGCTGAAGCATAGGAACATCTTTCATTTTCTCTCTATCTTCTGCTGTGGTCGGGCATTGAGTCGACTCAATCTTACACCTTATAATACTGGTAAAAACCTTTCTTTGCTGATCCATTTTGAACTTCTTCAAAACTTTATCAAGGTATGTGCTTTGTGAAAGTCCAATTAAGCGTCTTGATCTATCTCTATAGATCTTGATGCCCAATATGTAAGCAGCTTCACGAGGTCTTTCATTGAAAAACTTTTATTCAAGTATCCTTTTATGCTATCCAGAAATTCTATATCATTTCCAATCAATAATATGTCGTCCACATATAATATCGAAATGCTCTGAGCTCCCACTAACTTTCTTGTAAATACAGGCTTCTCCAAAAGTCTGTATATAAACCATATCTTTGATCACACTATCAAAGCGTTTATTCCAACTCCGAGAGGCTTGCACTAGACCATAAATTGATCGCTGGAGCTTGCACACTTTGTTAGCACCCTTTGGATCAACAAAACCTTCTGGTTGCATCATATACAACTCTTCTTCTAGAAATCCATTCAAGAATGCAGTTTTTACATCCATTTGCCAAATTTCATAATCATAAAATGCGGCAATTGCTAACATGATTCGGACAGACTTAAGCATCGCTACGGGTGAGAAAGTCTCATCGTAGTCAACCCCTTGAACTTGTCGAAAACCTTTCGCAACAAGTCGAGCTTTGTAGACAGTTACATTACCATCGGCGTCAGTCTTCTTCTTAAAGATCCATTTATTCTCAATGGCTTGCCGATCATCGGGCAAGTCAACCAAAGTCCATACTTTGTTCTCATACATGGATCCCATCTCAGATTTCATGGCTTCCAGCCATTTCATGGAATCTGGGCTCACCATCGCTTCTTCATAATTTGTAGGTTCGCCATGGTCAAGTAACATGACTTCCAGAATAGGATTACCGTACCACTCTGGTGCGTATTTTACTCTGGTTGACCTACGAAGTTCAGTAGAAACTTGATCTGAAGCTTCATGATCATCATCATTAGTTTCCTCACTAATTGGTGTAGTTGTCACAGGAACCGTTTCTTGTGATGAACTACTTTCCAATAAGGGAGCAGATACAGTTATCTCATCAAGTTCTACTTTCCTCCCACTCACTTCTTTCGAGAGAAACTCCTTCTCTAGAAAGGATCCGAATTTAGCAACGAAAACCTTGCCTTCAGATCTGTGAAAGTGTACCCAACAGTCTCCTTTGGTTATCCTATGAAGACACATTTCTCCGATTTGGGTTCGAGCTTATCTGGTTGAAGTTTCTTCACATAAGCATCGCAGCCCCAAACTTTAAGAAACGACAACTTTGGTTTCTTGCCAAACCACAGTTCATACGGTGTCGTCTCAACGGATTTAGATGGTGCCCTATTTAACGTGAATGCGGCCGTCTCTAAAGCATATCCCCAAAGCGATAGCGGTAAATCGGTAAGAGACATCATAGATCGCACCATATCAAGTAAAATACGATTCTGACGTTCGGACACACCATTTCTCTGTGGTGTTCGGGTGGCGTGAGTTGTGAAACTATTCCACATTGTTTCAAATGTAAACCAAACTCGTAACTCAAATATTCTCCTCCACGATCCGATCGTAGAAATTTTATTTTCTTGTTACGATGATTTTCTACTTCACTCTGAAACTCTTTGAACTTTTCAAATGTTTCAGATTTGTGTTTCATTAAGTAGATATACCCATATCTGCTTAAATCATCTGTGAAGGTGAGAAAATAACGATACCATTGCGTGCCTCAACATTCATTGGACCACAAACATCGGTATGTATGATTTCCAACAAATCAGTTGCTCGCTCCATAGTTCCGAGAACGGCGTTTTGGTCATCTTGCCCATGAGGCACGGTTCGCAAGTACCAAGTGATTCATAATCAAGTGATTCCAGAAGCCCATCAATATGGAGTTTCTTCATGCGTTTTACACCGATATGACCTAAACGGCAGTGCCACAAATAAGTTGCATTATCATTATCAACTCTGCATCTTTTGGTTTCAACACTATGAATATGTGTATTACTACTATCGAGATTCAATAAAAATAGACCATTCTTCAAGGGTGCGTGACCATAAAAGATATTACTCATATAAATAGAACAACCATTATTCTCTGATTTAAATGAATAACCGTCTCGCATCAAACAAGATCCAGATATAATGTTCATGCTCAACGCTGGCACCAAATAACAATTATTTAGGTCTAAAACTAATCCCGAAGGTAGATGTAGAGGTAGCGTGCCGACCGCGATCACATTGACTTTGGAACCGTTTCCCACGCATAGCGTCACCTCGTCCTTTGCCGGTGCTCGTCTATTCCGTAGTCCCTGTTTGAGTTGCAAATATTAGCAATGAACCAGTATCAAATACCAGTGCTACTACGAGCTCTAGTAAGGTACACATCAATAACATGTATATCACATATACCTTTGTTCACCTTGCCATCCTTCTTATCCGCCAAATACTTGGGGCAGTTCCGCTTCGATGTCGGTCGCTTGCAGTAAAACACTCAGTTTCAGGCTTAGGTCCAGACTTGGGTTTCTTCTCTTGAGCAGCAACTTTCTTGCTGTTCTTTTGAAGTTTCCTTCTTCTTTCCTTTGCCCTTTTCTTGAAACTAGTGGTCTTGTTGACCATCAACACTTGATGCTCTTTCTTGATTTCTACCTCCATGCTTTCAGCATTGCGAAGAGCTCGGGAATTGTTTTGGTCATCCCTTGCATATTATAGTTCATCACGAAGCTCTTGTAGCTTGGTGGCAGTGATTGGAGAATTCTGTCAATGACACTATCATCCGGAAGAGTAACTCCCAGTTGAATCAAGCGATTATTATACCCGACATTTTGAGTATATGTTCACTGACAGAACTATTCTCCTCCATCTTGCAGCTATAGAACTTATTGGAGACTTCAAATCTCTCAATCCGGGCATTTGCTTGAAATATTAACTTCAACTCCTGGAACATCTCATATGCTCCATGACGTTCAAAACGTCGTTGAAGACCCGGTTCTAAGCCGTAAAGCATGGCACACTGAACTATCGAGTAGTCATCAGCTTTGCTCTGCCAGAGGTTCACAACTTCTGGCGTAGCTCCTGCAGCAGGCCTGGCACCCTGCGGTGCTTCCAGGACGTAATTCTTCTGTGCAGCAATGAGGATAATCCTCAAGTTACGGACCCAGTCCGTGTAATTGCTACCATCATCTTTCAACTTTGCTTTCTCAAGGAACGCATTAAAATTCAATGGAACAACAGCACGAGCCATCTATCTACAGTAAACATAGACAAGCAAAATACTATCAGGTACTAAGTTCATGATAAATTTAAGTTTAATTAATCATATTAAAAACTCCCACTTAGACAGACATCTCTCTAGTCATTTAAGTGATTACGTGATCCAAATCAACTAAACCATGTCCGATCATCACGTGAGATGGAGTAGTTTCAATGGTGAACATCACTATGTTGATCATATCTACTATATGATTCACGCTCGACCTTCGGTCTCCGTGTTCGAGGCCATATCTGTTATATGCTAGGCTCGTCAAGTTTAACCTGAGTATTCCGTGTGCAACTGTTTTGCACCCGTTGTAGATGGGCGTAGAACTTATCACACCCGATCATCACGTGGTGTCCGGGTACTACTGAACTTTGGCAACGGTGCATACTCAGGAGAACACTTCTTGATAATTTTAGTGAGAGATCATCTTATAATGCTACCGTCAATCAAAGCAAGATAAGATGCATAAAGGATAAACATCACATGCAATCAATATAAGTGATATGATATGGTCATCATCATCTTGTGCTTGTGATCTCCATCGCCGAAGCACCGTCATGATCACCATCGTCACCGGCGCGACACCTTGATCTCCATTGTAGCATCGTTGTCGTCTCGCCAACTATTGCTTCAATGACTATCGCTACTGCTTAGTGATAAAGTAAAGCAATTACATGGCGTTTGCATTTCATACAATAAAGCGACAACCATATGGCTCCTGCCAGTTGCCGATAACTCGGTTACAAAACATGATCATCTCATACAATAAAATATAGCATCACGTCTTGACCACATCACATCACAACATGCCCTACAAAAACAAGTTAGACGTCCTCTACTTTGTTGTTGCAAGTTTTACGTGGCTGCTACGGGCTGAGCAAGAACCGTTCTTACCTACGCATCAAAACCACAACGATAGTTTGTCAAGTTGGTGCTGTTTTAACCTTCGCAAGGACCGGGCGTAGCCACACTCGGTTCAACTAAAGTGAGAGAAACCGACACCCGCCGGTCACCTTTAAGCAACTAGTGCTCGAAGCGGTGAAACCAGTCTCGCGTAAGCGTACGCGTAATGTTGGTCCGGGCCGCTTCATCTCACAATACCGCCGAACCAAAGTATGACATGCTGGTAAGCAGTATGACTTATATCGCCCACAACTCATTTGTGTTCTACTCGTGCATATGACATCAACGCATAAAACCAGGCTCGGATGCCACTGTTGGGGAACGTAGTAATTTCAAAAAAATTCCTACGCACACTCAAGACCATGGTGATGGCATAGCAACGAGAGGGGAGAGTGTCTGTCCACGTACCATCGTAGACCGAAAGCGGAAGCGTTATAACAACGCGGTTGATGTAGCCGTACGTCTTCACGATCCGACCGATCCAAGCACCGAACGTCGGCACCTCCGAGTTCTGCACACGTTCAGCTCGATGACGATCCCGGACTCGATCCAGCAAAGTGTCGGGATGAGTTCCACAAGACGACGGCGTGGTGACGATGATGATGCTCCACCGAGGCAGGGCTTCGCCTAAGCTCATGACGATATGACTTCTCCGCGCAGGGCTTCGCTTAAGCTCATGACGATATGACCGAAGTGGAATATGGTGGAGGGGGCACCGCCACGGCTAAGGAACGATCCGTAGATCAACTTGTGTGTCTGGGGTGCCCCCTGCCCCGTATATAAAGGAGCAAGGGGGGGCGGCAGCCCAGAAGCGCGCTGGAGGAGTCCTACTCCCACCGAGTAGGACTCCCCCTTCCTAGTTGGATTAGGATTGGAGGAGGGGAAGAGGGAAGGGCCCCCCCCTCCTTGTCCTATTCGGACTAGAGGGGAAGGGGGGCGCGCGGCCTGCCCTGGCCGGCCCTTCCTCTTCTCTCTATGGCCCATCAAGGCCCATAGACCCCCCGGGGGGTTCCGGTAACCCCCCGGTGTTCCGGTAACTTCCTGTTTTCATCCGAACCTTCCAAGTCCAAACATAGGCTTCCAATATATCAATCTTTATGTCTCGACCATTTCGAGACTCCTCGTCATGTCCGTGATCACATCCGGGACTCGAACAACCTTCGTACATCAAAACTTATAAACTCATAATGAACTGTCATCGAAGCGTTAAGCGTGCAAGGGACCCTACGGGTTCGAGAACTATGTAGACATGACCCGAACCATTCTCGGTCAATAACCAATAGCGGAACCTGGATGCCCATATTGGTTCCTACATATTCTACGAAGATCTTTATCGGTCAAACCGCATAACGACATACGTTGTTCCTTTGTCATCGGTATGTTACTTACCCGAGATTCGATCGTCGGTATCCAATACCTAGTTCAATCTCGTTACCGGTAAGTCTCTTTACTCGTTCCGTAATACATCATCTCACAACTAACTCATTAGTTGTAATGCTTGCAAGGCTTATGTGATGTGTATTACCGAGAAGGCCCAGAGATACCTCTCCGACAATCGGAGTGACAAAACCTAATCTCGAAATACGCCAACCCAACAAGTACCTTTGGAGACACCTGTAGTAATCCTTTATAATCACCCAGTTACGTTGTGACGTTTAGTAGTACCCATAGTGTTCCTCCGGTAAATGGGAGTTGCATAATCTCATAGTTACAGGAACATGTATAGGTCATGAAGAAAGCATTAGCAATATACTAAACGATCAAGTGCTAAGCTAACGGAATGGGTCATGTCAATCACATCATTCTCCTAATGAGGTGATCCCATTAATCAAATGACAACACATGTCTATGGTTAGGAAACACAACCATCTTTGATTAATGAGCTAGTCTAGTAGAGGCATACTAGTGACTATCTGTTTGTCTATGTATTCACACATGTATTATGTTTCCGGTAAATACAATTCTAGCATGAATAATAAACATTTATCATGGTATAAGGAAATAAATAATAACTTTATTATTGCCTCTAGGGCATATTTCCTTCACTTACGGTCTACGAGGGTACGTGGACAATACTCTCCCCTCTCGTTGCTATGCCATCACCATGATCTTACGTGTGCGTAGGAAAATTTTGAAATTACTACGTTCCCCAACAGTGGCATCCGAGCCTGTTTTATGCGTTGATGTTATATGCACGAGTAGAACACAAGTGAGTTGTGGGCGATACAAGTCATACTGCTTACTAGCATGTCATACTTTGGTTCGGCGGTATTGTGAGATGAAGCGGCCCGGACCGACATTACGGGTACGCTTACGCGAGACTGGTTTCACCGCTGCGAGCACTCGTTGCTTAAAGGTGACTGGCGGGTGTCTGTCTCTCTCACTTTAGTTGAACCGAGTGTGGCTACACCCGGTCCTTGTGAAGGTTAAAACATCACCAACTTGACAAACTATCGTTGTGGTTTTGATGTGTAGGTAAGAACGGTTCTTGCTCAGCCCGTAGCAGCCACGTAAAAACTTTTAACAACAAAGTAGAGGACGTCTAACTTGTTTTTGCAGGGCATGTTGTGATGTGATATGGTCAAGACGTGATGCTATATTTTATTGTATGAGATGATCATGTTTTGTAATCGAGTTATCGGCAACTGGCAGGAGCCATATGGTTGTCGCTTTATTGTATGAAATGCAAAAGCCATGTAATTGCTTTACTTTATCACTAAGCGGTAGCGATAGTCATAGAAGCAATAGTTGGCGAGACGACAACGATGCTACGATGGAGATCAAGGTGTCGCGCCGGTGACGATGGTGATCACGACGGTGCTTCGGAGATGGAGATCACAAGCACAAGATGATGATGGCCATATCATATCACTTATATTGATTGCATGTGATGTTTATCCTTTATGCATCTTATCTTGCTTTGATTGACGGTAGCATTTTTAGATGATCTCTCACTAAAATTATCAAGACGTGTTCTCCCGAGTATGCACCGCTGCCAAAGTTCGTCGTGCCCGCACACCACGTGATGATCGGGTGTGATAAGCTCTACGTCCATCTACAACGGGTGCAAGCCAGTTTTGCATACGCAGAATACTCAGGTTAAACTTGACGAGCCTAGCATATGCAGATATGGCCTCGGAACACGGAGACCGAAAGGTCGAGCGTGAAAACTACTCCATCTCATGTGATGATCGGTTATGGTTTAGTTGATTTGGATCACGTAATCACTTAGATGACTAGAGAGATGTCTATCTAAGTGGGAGTTCTTAAGTAATATGATTAATTGAACTTAAATTTATCATGAACTTAGTACCTGATAGTATTTTGCTTGTCTATGTTTACTGTAGATAGATGGCTCGTGCTGTTGTTCCGTTGAATTTTAATGCGTTCCTTGAGAAAGCAAAGTTGAAAGATGATGGTAGCAATTACACGGACTGGGTCCGTAACTTGAGGATTATCCTCATTGCTGCACAGAAGAATTATGTCCTGGAAGCACCGCTGGGTGCCAGGCCTGCTGCAGGAGCAACGCCATAAGTTGTGAACGTCTGGCAGAGCAAAGCTGATGACGACTCTATAGTTCAGTGTGCCATGCTTTACGGCTTAGAACCGGGTCTTCAACGACGTTTTGAACGTCATGGAGCATATGAGATGTTCCAAGAGTTGAAGTTAATATTTCAAGCAAATGCCCGGATTGAGAGATATGAAGTCTCCAATAAGTTCTATAGCTGCAAGATGGAGGAGAATAGTTCTGTCAGTGAGCATATACTCAAAATGTCTGGGTATAATAATCACTTGATTCAACTGGGAGTTAATCGTCCGGATGATATTGTCATTGACAGAATTCTCCAATCACTGCCACCAAGCTACAAGAGCTTCGTGATGAACTATAATATGCAAGGGATGAACAAAACAATTCCCGAGCTCTTCGCAATGCTAAAAGCTGCGGAGGTAGAAATCAAGAAGGAGCATCAAGTGTTGATGGTCAACAAGACCACTAGTTTCAAGAAAAAGGGCAAAGGGAAGAAGAAGGGGAACTTCAAAAAGAACAGCAAGAAAGTTGCTGCTCAAGAGAAGAAACCCAAGTCTGGACCTAAGCCTGAAACTGAGTGTTTCTACTGCAAGCAAACTGGTCACTGGAAGCGGAACTGCCCCAAGTATTTGGCGGAGAAGAAGGATGGCAAGGTGAACAAAGGTATATGTGATATACATGTTATTGATGTGTACCTTACTAGAGCTCGTACTAGCACCTGGGTATTTGATACTGGTTTTGTTGCTAATATTTGCAACTCAAAACAGGGACTACGGAATAAGCGAGCACTGGCAAAGGATGAGGTGACGATGCGCGTGGGAAACGGTTCCAAAGTCGATGTGATCGCGGTCGGCACGCTACCTCTACATCTACCTTCGGGATTAGTTTTAGACCTAAATAATTGTTATTTGGTGCCAGCGTTGAGCATGAACATTATATCTGGATCTTGTTTGATGCGAGACGGTTATTCATTTAAATCAGAGAATAATGTTTGTTCTATTTATATGAGTAATATCTTTTATGGTCATGCACCCTTGAAGAGTGGTCTATTTTTATTAAATCTCGATAGTTGTAATACACATATTCATAATGTCGAAGCCAAAAGATGCAGAGTTAATAATGATAGTGCAACTTATTTGTGGCACTGCCGTTTAGGTCATATCGGTGTAAAGCGCATGAAGAAACTCCATACTGATGGACTTTTGGAATCACTTGATTATGAATCACTTGGTACTTGCGAACCGTGTCTCATAGGCAAGATGACTAAAACACCGTTCTCCGGTTCTATGGAGAGAGCAACAGATTTGTTGGAAATCATACATACAGATGTATGTGGTCCGATGAATGTTGAAGCTCGTGGCGGATATCGTTATTTTCTCACCTTCACAGATGATTTAAGCAGATATGGGTATATCTTCTTGATGAAGCATAAATCTGAAACATTTGAAAAGTTCATAGAATTTCAGAGTGAAGTTGAAAATCATCGTAACAAGAAAATAAAATTTCTATGATCAGATCGTGGAGGAGAATATTTGAGTTACAAGTTTGGTCTACATTTGAAAAATTGCGGAATAGTTTCGCAACTAACGCCACCTGGAACACCACAGCGTAATGGTGTGTCCGAACGTCGAATCGTATTTTACTAGATATGGTGCGATCTATGATGTCTCTTACCGATTTACCGCTATCGTTTTGGGGTTATGCTTTAGAGACGGCCGCATTCACGTTAAATAGGGCACCATCAAAATCCGTTAAGACGACTCCTTATGAACTATGGTTGGGCAAGAAACCAAAGTTGTCGTTTCTGAAAGTTTGGGGCTGCGATGCTTATGTGCAAAAACTTCAACCTGATAAGCTTGAACCCAAATCGGAAATATGTGTCTTCATAGGATACCCAAAGGAAACAGTTGGGTACACCTTCTATCATAGATCCGAAGGCAAGACATTCGTTGCTAAGAATGGATCCTTTCTAGAGAAGGAGTTTCTCTCGAAAGAAGTGAGTGGGAGAAAAGTAGAACTTGATGAGGTAACAGTACCAGCTCCCTTATTGGAAAATGGTTCATCACAGAAATCGGTTCCTGTGACACCTACACCAATTAGTGAGGAAGTTAATGATGATGATCATGAAACTTCAGATCAAGTTTCTACTGAACTACGTAGGTCAACTAGAGTAAGATCCGCACTGAGTGGTACGGTAATCCTATTCGAAGTCATGTTACTTGACCATGGTGAACCTACAAACTATGAAGAAGCGATGGTGAGCCCAGATTCGCAAAATGGCTGAAAGCCATGAAATCTGAGATGGGATCCATGTATGAGAACAAAGTATGGACTTTGGTTGACTTGCCCGATGACCGGCAAGCCATTGAGAATAAATGGATCTTTAAGAAGAAGACTGACGCTGATGGTAATGTAACTGTCTATAAAGCTCGACTTATTGCGAAAGGTTTTCGACAAGTTCAAGGGGTTCACTACGATGAGACTTTCTCACCAGAAGCGATGCTTAAGTCTGTCCGAATCATGTTAGCAATTGCTGCATTTTATGATTATGAAATTTGGCAAATGGATGTAAAACTGCATTCTTGAATGGATTTCTAGAAGAAGAGTTGTATATGATGCAACCAGAAGGTTTTGTTGATCCAAAAGGTGCTAACAAAGTGTGCAAGCTCCAGCGATCAATTTATGGTCCAGTGCAAGCCTCTCGAGTTGGAATAAATGCTTTGATAGTGTGATCAAAGCATATGGTTTTATCTGAGACTTTTGGAGAAGCCTGTATTTACAAGAAAGTGAGTGGGAGCTCAGAGCATTTCTGATATTTTATGTGGACGACATATTATTAATTGGAAATGATATAGAATTTCTGGATAGCATAAAAGGATACTTGAATAAAAGTTTTTCAACGAAAGACCTCGGTGAAGCTGCTTACATATTGGGCATCAAGATCTATAGAGATAGATCAAGACGCTTAATTGGACTTTCACAAAGCACATACCTTGATAAAGTTTTGAAAAAGTTCAAAATGGATCAGGCAAAGAAAGGTTTTTTACCTGTATTACAAGGTGTGAAATTGAGTCAGACTCAATGCCCGACCACAGCAGAAGATAGAGAGAAAATGAAAGATGTTCCCTATGCTTCAGCCATAGGCTCTATCATGTATGCAATGTTGTGTACCAGACCTGACCTATGCTTAGCAATAAGCTTGGCAGGAAGGTACCAAAGTAATCCAGGAGTGGATCACTGGACAGCGGTCAAGAACATCCTGAAATACCTGAAAAGGACTAAGGATATGTTTCTCGTATATGGAGGTGACAAAGAGCTAGTCGTAAATGGTTACGTTGATGCAAGCTTTGACACTGATCCGGACGATTCTAAATCGCAAACCGGATACGTGTTTTTATTAAACGGTGGAGCTGTCAGTTGGTGCAGTTCTAAACAAAGCGTCGTGGCGGGATCTACATGTGAAGCGGAGTACATAGCTTCTTCGGAAGCAGCAAATGAAGGAGTCTGGATGAAAGAGTTCATTTCCGATCTAGGTGTCATACCTAGTGCATCAGGACCAATGAAGATCTTCTGTGACAATACGGGTGCAATTGCCTTGGCAAAGGAATCCAGATTTCACAAGAGGACCAAGCATATCAAGAGACGCTTCAATTCCATCCGGGACCAAGTTCAGGTGGGAGACATAGAGATCTGCAAGATACATACGGATCTGAATATTGCAGACCCGTTGACTAAGCCTCTTCCTCGAGCAAAACATGATCAGCACCAAGACTCCATGGGTGTTAGAATCATTACTGTATAATCTAGATTATTGACTCTAGTGCAAGTGGGAGACTGAAGGAAATATGCCCTAGAGGCAATAATAAAGTTATTATTTATTTCCTCATATCATGATAAATGTTTATTATTCATGCTAGAATTGTATTAAACGGAAACATGATACTTGTGTGAATACATAGACAAACATATAGTCACTAGTATGCCTCTACTTGACTAGCTCATTAATCAAAGATGGTTAAGTTTCCTAACCATAGACATGTGTTGTTATTTGATTAATGGGATCACATCATTAGGAGAATGATGTGATCTACATGACCCATTCCGTTAGCCTAGCACTTGATCGTTTAGTATATTGCTATTGCTTTCTTCATGACTTATACATGTTCCGTAAGTATGAGATTATGCAACTCCCGCTACGGAGGAACACTTTGGTACTACCAAACGTCACAACGTAATCGGGTGATTATAAAGGAGTACTACAGGTGTCTCCAAAGGTACATGTTGGGTTGGCGATTTCGAGATTAGGTTTTGTCACTCCAATTGTCGGAGAGGTATCTCGGCCTTCTCGGTAATACACATCATATAAGCCTTGCAAGCATTGCAACTAATAAGTTAGTTGCGAGATGATGTATTACGGAACGAGTAAAGAGACTTGCCGGTAACGAGATTGAACTAGGTATTGGATACCGACGATCGAATCTCGGGCAAGTAACATACCGATGACAAAGGGAACAACGTATGTCGTTATGCGGTTTGACCGATAAAGATCTTCATAGAATATGTAGGAACCAATATGGGCATCCAGGTTCCGCTATTGGTTATTGACCAAGAATAGTTCTCGGTCATGTCTACATAGTTCTCGAACCCGTAGGGTCCGCACGCTTAAGGTTTCGATGACAGTTATATTATGAGTTTACATGTTTTGATGTACCAAGGAGTTCGGAGTCTCGGATGAGATCGGGGACATGACGAGGAGTCTCGAAATGGTCGAGACGTAAAGATTCATATATTGGATGATATGTTTAGGCTAAGGGTCAAGCCCATGAGGCTTTAGGTCGGTGCAAAAGGAGTTTTATGGAGGCCGGGGCCAAACACCGAGACCTGGCGTCGGCCTGGGCCGACGCCGAGGCCCATGGCGTCTGGGCGACGCCAAGGATTGTGGCTTTGGTCCTGGAGTCCGAGTGGGACTCTTGCCTTTCGGGCAAAACCGACTTTGAGGAGGCTTTTGCTCCAAGTTTCGACCCCGGGGCTCAACATATAAATAGAGGGGCAGCGCTAGCACCAAAGATACAACAATTGATCCCTTGGATCTCTTAGCCGTGTGCGGTGCCCCTCTCCACCATATTCCACCTCGGTCATATCGTCGCGGAGTTTAGCGAAGCCCTCCGCCGTAGAGCATCATCATCGTCCTGCGCCGTCGTCTTGACGGAACTCATCCCCGACACTTTGCTGGATCGGAGTCCGGGGATCGTCATCGAGCTGAACGTGTGCTGAACTCGGAGGTGCCGTGCGTTCGGTGCTTGGATCGGTCGGATCGTGAAGACGTACGACTACATCAACCGTGTTGTCATAACGCTTCCGCTTACGGTCTACGAGGGTACGTGGACAATACTCTCCCCTCTCGTTGCTATGTCATCACCATGATCTTGCGTGTGCGTAGGAAAATTATTACGTTCCCCAACAGGAAATACAATAATAACCATTTTATTATTGCCTCTAGGGCATATTTCCAACAGTCTCCCACTTGCACTAGAGTCAATAATCTAGTTCACATCACTATGTGATTGTAATGAATCCAACACCCATGGGGTTTGATCATATCTCACTTGTGAGAGAGGTTATTAGTCAACGGGTCTGAACCTTTCAGATCCGTGTGTGCTTTACAAATCTCTATGTCATCTTATAGATGCAGCTACCACGTGCTACTTGGAGCTATTCCAAATAACTGCTCTATTATACGAATCTGGTTTACTATTCAGAGTCATTCGGATTAGTGTCAAAGATTGCATCGACGTAACCCTTTGCGACGAACTCTTTTACCACCTCCATAATTGAGAAAATTCCTTAGTCCACTAGTTACTAAGGATAAGTTTTACCGCTGTCATGTGATCCATTCCTGGATCACTCTTGTACCCCTTGATTGACTTCATGGCAAGGCACACATGAGGTGCGGTACACAGCATAGCATACTGTAGAGCCTACGTCTAAAGCATAGGGGACGACCTTCGTCCTTTCTCTCTCTTCTGCCGTGGTCAGATCTTGAGTCTTACTCAATGCTCACACCTTATAACACAGCCAAGAACTCCTTCTTTGCTAATTTGTTTGAACTCCTTCAAAATCTTGTCACGGTATGTATTCATTTGAAAGTAGTATTAAGCGTATCTATCCTTATAGATCTTGAAGCTCAATGTTCAAGTAGCTTAATCCAGGTTTTCCATTGAAAAACACCTTTCAAACAACCCTATATGCTTTCCAGAAATTCTACACCATTTCCGATCAACAATATGTCAACAACATATACTTATCAGAAATTTTATAGTGCTCCCACTCATTTCTTTGGAAATACAAGTTTCTCATAAACTTTGTATAAAAAAATCTTTGATCATCTCATCAAAGCGTATATTCCAACTCCGACTTGCTTATTCCAGTCCTTAGAAGGATTGCTGGAGCTTTGCATACTTGTTAGCATCTTTTAGGATAGACAAAACCTTCTGGTTGTATCACATACAACCTTTCCTCAAGAAAATTGTCGAGGAAACAATGTTTTTACATCCTATCTGCAAGATTTCATAAATAATGCAGTAACTGCTAATACAATTCCAATAGACTCTTAGCATCACTACGAGTGAGAAAGTCTCATCGTAGTCAACTCCTTGAGCTTGTCGAAAAACATCTTAACGACAAGTCGAGCTTTCTTAGTGGTGATACTTACCATCATTGTCCGTCTTCCTTTTAAAATCCATCTGTACCCAACAGCCTTACGACCATCAAGTAGTTCTTCCAAAGTCTATACTTTGTTTTCATACATGGATCCTCTCGGATTTTATGGCCTCGAGCCATTCGTCGGAATCCGGGCCCACCATTGCTTCTCCATAGCTCGTAGGATCATTGTTGTCTAGCAACATGACCTCCAAGACAGGATTACGTACCACTCTGAAGTAGTACGCATCCTTGTCGACCTACGAGGTTTGGTAGTGACTTGATCTGAAGTTTCATGATCAATATCATCAGCTTCCACTTCAATTGGTGTAGGCGCCACAGGAACAACTTCCTGTGTCCTGCTACACACTAGTTGAAGTGACGGGTCAATAACCTCATCAAGTCCCCACCATCCTCCCACTCAATTCTTTCGAGAGAAACTTTTCCTCAAGAAAGGACCCGATTCCAAAAACAATCCCTTTTGCATCCGGATCTGAGACAGGAGGTATAACCAACTATTTTGGGTGTCCTACGAAGATGCATTTATCCGCTTTGGTTCGTGCTTATTAGGCTAAAACTTTTCACATAAGCGTCGCAACCCCAAACTTTTAAGAAATGACAGCTTAGGTTTCTCTAAACCATAGTTCATACGGTGTCATCTCAACGGAATTACATGGTGCCCTATTTAAAGTCAATGTGGTTGTCTCTAATTCCTAACCTATAAACGATAGTGGTAATTTGATAAGAGACATCATGGTATGCACCATATCCAATAGAGTGCAGCTATGATGTTCGGACACACCATCACACTATGGTGTTCCAGGCGGTATTAGTTGTGAAACAATTTCCACAATGTCTTAAACATTTCTATGATCATATCATAGACATTTTATCCTCTTGTCACAAAGATCTTCAACTTCACTCTGAAATTATTTGAACCTTTCAATAATTCAGACTTGTATTTCATCAAGTAAATATACTCAACATCTACTTAAATCATTTTTGAAGTAAGAGCATAACGATATTCAGTGCGTGCCTCAGCACTCATTGGATTGCACACATCAAATGTATTACTTCCAACAAGTTGCTCTCTTATTCCATCTCACTGAAAACGAGGCATTTCAGTCATCTTGCCCATGTGGTATGATTTGCATGTCTCAAGTGATTCAAAATCAAGTGAGTCCAAACAATCCATCTGCATGGAGTTTCTTCATGCGTATATACCAATAGACATGGTTCGCATGTCTCAATCTTTTCAAAAAAATGAGTGATTCCAAAGATCCATCAACATGGAGCTTCTTCATGCGTTTATACCAATATGACTCAAATGGCAGTGCCACAAGTATGTGGTACTATCATTACATTTGGTACGAACATGTGTATCACCGCGATCGAGATTCAATAAACTCATTTTAGGTGCAAGACCATTGTAGGTATTATTCAAATAAATGGAGTAACCATTATTCTCCTTAAATGAATAACCTTATTGCGATAAACATAATCAAATCATGTCTATGTTCAACGCAAACACCAAATAACAATTATTTAGGTTTAACACCAATCTCGATGGTAGAGGGAGCATGCGATGCTTGATCACATCAACCTTGGAAACACTTCCAACACATATCGTCATCTCACCTTCAGCTAGTCTCCGTTTATTCCGTAGATTTTTATTTTGAGTTACTAACACTTAGCAACCGAACCGGTATTTAAATACCCTGGTGCTATTAGGAGTACTAGTAAAGTACACATCATAATGTATATCCAATATACTTCTGTCGACCTTGCCAGCCTTCTCATTTACCAAGTATCTAGGATAGTTCTGCATCAGTGACTGTTCCCCTTATTTCAGAAGCACTTAGTCTCGAGTTTGGGTTCAACCTTGGGTTTCTTCACTAGAGCAGCAACTGATTTGCCTTTTCATGAAGTATCCCTTCTTACCCTTGCCCATCTTGAAACTAGTGGTTTTACCAACCATCAACAATTGATGCTCCTATTTGATTTCTACTTTCGCGGTGTCGCGAATAGCTCAAGGATCATCATATCTATCCCTGATATATTATAGTTCATCACGAAGCTCTAGTAGCTTGGTGGCAGTGACTTTGGAGAACCATCACTATCTCACCTCGAAGATTAACTCCCACTCGATTCAAGCGATTGTAGTACTCAGACAATCTGACCACATGCTCAACGATTGAGCTTTTCTCCTTAGTTTGCAGGCTTAAGAAACTTGTCAGAGGTCTCATACCTCTTGACGTGGGCACTAGCCTGAAATCCCAATTTCAGTCCTCGGAACATCTCATATGTTCTACGGTGTTTCAAAAACTTCTTTGGTGCCTCAATTCTAAACCATTTAGCATTACACACTGAACTATCATGTACTCATCAAAACGTGTATGTCAGATGTTCCGAGGAGGAGGAGGTGTTGGAGGAGGGAGGGGCTGCGCCAGGGGAAGGGTGCGGCTGCCCGCTCTCTCCCTCACTATATATAGGGGGAAGGGGTGAAGGAGGCGCCCTAGGGTTCCCTAGGGGAGGGGTGGCGGCCACAGGGGAAACCCTAGATGGGTTTGGGCGCCCCCACCCCTAGGAAACTTGCCCCCCAAGCCGGGAGGGGCGGCTGCCCTAGGGGAGGTGCCCCCACCTCTCCAGGTTAAATGTGAGGGGTTGGGAGGGGCGCACAGCCCCTTAGTGGGCTGGTGTGCCCCATCCCTTGGCCCACAAGGCCCCCCAACGCTTACCGGGGCCTCCGAAACACCTTTCGGTCTCGCTGGTCGTCATCCGGTACTCCCAGAACAATCCCGGACTCCAATACCCTTCGTCCAATATATCGATCTTCACCTCCGGACCATTCCGGAGTTCCTCGTCATGTTCGGGATCTCATCCGGGACTCCGAACAACCTTCGGTAACCACATACTATTTCCCATAACAACTCTAGCATCACCGAACCTTAAGTGTGTAGACCCTACGGGTTCGGGAACCATGCAGACATGACCGAGATGTTCTCTAGCCAATAACCAACAGCGGGATCTGGATACCCATGTTGGCTCCCACATGTTCCACGATGATCTCATCGGATGAACCACGATGTCAGGGATTCAATCAATCTCGTATACAATTCCCTTTGTCAATCGGTATGTTACTTGCCCGAGATTCGATTGTCGGTATCCCAATACCTCGTTCAATCTCGTTACCGGCAAGTCACATTACTCGTTCCGTAATGCATGATCTCGTGACTAACTAATTAGTCACATTGAGCCCATTATGATGATGCATTACCGAGTGGGCCCAGAGATACCTGTCTGTCATACGGAGTGACAAATCCCAGTCTCGATTCGTGCCAACCCAACAGACACTTTCGGAGATGCCTTAGTGTTCCTTTATAGCCACCCAGTTACGTTGTGACGTTTGGTACACCCAAAGCATTCCTACGGCATCCGGGAGTTGCACAATCTCATGGTCAAAGGAAATGATACTTGACATTAGAAAAGCTTTAGAAAACGAACTACACTATCTTGTGCTACGCTTAGGATTGGGTCTTGTCCATCACATCATTCTCCTAATGATATGATCCTGCTATCAATGACATCTAATGTCCATGGTCAGGAAACCATGACAATCTATTGATCAACGAGCTAGTCAACTAGAGGCTCACTAGGGACATGTTGTGGTCTATGTATTCACACATGTATTACGGTTTCCAGTTAATACAATTATAGCATGAACAATAGACAATTATCATGAACAAGGAAATACAATAATAACCATTTTATTATTGCCTCTAGGGCATATTTCCAACAAGGAGGCGGGCGCGCCAGCCCGCGAGGTACCGGTCGACTTTGGCGATGATGAAGTGGAAATCCGACAGGGAGAGTTTGTGGCACGACTGAGGAAGCCCCAGGTAAGTCTGCGGGAATCCTTCCACTCTGCACCCCATGACCGCTGCCAGGGTGCTGGCATCCACATTCATTGGGACCAGCGTGCTCTTCGAGTAGTTGATGACAAGCCCGGTGGCAGCGGCAAAGTCATCGAGGGTGGATCAGAGCCAGGCCGCTGCGGATGGACACGCGCGCATGATGATAAGCGTGTCATCCGCGTACTGTAGCACTAGCTGGGGCTCCCCCTCAAGCAGCGGATGGTGCATCAGGTTGTCGCGACGGATCGGCCTCTGGAGCACGTTGGCGACGAGGAGGAAGAGGTAGGGGAGATGGGACCCCCCTGGCGCAGCCCGCAGCAGATGGGGACCCGGGACGCCGTTGAGGAGCACCGCAGAGCGCGAGGACCGGAGGATCAAGTCCATCCAGTCGTACCAGAGCTCGGGGAACCCCTGTGCCAGCGAGATCGCACGCAGGCTCTCCCAGTTGATGCAGTCGAAGGCTTTGGCGAGGTCCAACTTGAAGACAAGGGTGGGGGCAGCCCGTTTGTAGCAGCACTGCGCCATCTCCGCCGCATAGACGAAATTTTCGGCAATGCTCCACCCGAGAATGAACCCAGACTGGTCCCCATCGATCAGCGCACTGATCTGCGCCTACAGTTGGGTGGTGAGGCCGCGGAAAGGATCTTGACATCGGCGTTCTGCAGAGAGACGGGGCGAAACCCCCCCGGCGTCGGCACCCCATCGCCTTTGGGGAGTAGGGCGATGTATGCCCAAGCAGCATGGTAGAAGGTGGGGCCCAGCCCGTCGGGGCCTGGAGCGCTCGATTGATCAAGACAGAGGGCGGCACGCCTGATCTCGTCCCGGCCGAAAGGGGCCACGAGCGAGGGACCGTGGACGCGAGGTGCGGCAGCAAAGAGGCCCGCCATGTCGAACCACCAAATGGGCGTCCGCGCATGGCCCAGGAGGCCGGAGTAGAAGCCCAAGAGCGCTCCCACCTTAGCTGCATGCCCCATGACGTGGGAGCCGTTGACGTCGAGGACGCGGATGCAGTTCCCCCGCCGGCGCTGAGAAGCCTGTGCATGGAAGACAAAGCGGGTGTTCTTATCCCCCTGCCGCATGCCACGGCATTTCCCCCGCTGCTTCCAGTAGGCCGCCTGCGTGAGGACAGCCGCGTCCAGCAGAGTAAGCACCATCATGAAAAAGCAAGTGGATACTGCTACCATGATAATCATTAGATCACGTAAATTAGCTTGCACAAGATTTGTAAAGCATAAGCTGATATAGTAATCTCAAATGTTTAAGGAACTCTGCGTAAATATCTCTGCAACATCCAACGGAACAAACACGATATGATATCTATGGTATTTGAGAGACACAGTGACAAACAAAAATAGTTCTGAACTGCTAGTTCTCCAAAATTAGGCTAACTCTTCATAGTACCAGAAAGCTAAAGCTTCAGGTCAAACGTTCACTTCTTGGCCTTCTTTGGTGACCTATAAGTATTCGAAATTGGAGATATAAGATAAATGAAACAAAACAAAAACTATGAAAAGAAAGATTCTGAAGGTGCTTACTCTGCTGCTGGAGCTGGAGCTGCAGCTGCTGGTGCATGATCTGTCGGGCCTTGTTTGCCAAATAGTTTAAGTTAACAAAAAATGTTCTAACAACGAAAATACTGCTGTATAACAATAGTAGAGAAAAATGTAATCGTGCATGATAGCTTGCTATATTCAACATTAACATGCAACTCTGAACATTGTGTTTATTGTTATCTAAGATTGACAGACATATGATCAGCATTGGGTCGTTATATTTATTGTTTTTGCGGGTTGGCTGGGAGGAAGCTTCATGAGTTTTGCTCAGAATAGGTATGTTGAGTCCCGTCCCCTTGTTCTCTCAAACTTTAATGTTCTGGTCCAAATTTGAATTCCTCCTCCATTAGCTAGACCATAAAACAATCTCTCAGAACTAATTATTGTGACCTGCGACCTTGTTTGCTTTTATAGTTGAGATTGGTTTACTTCAACGACATTAAAATGGACACAGGTAAACAAAAACACACAATTATGTTAGTGAGGCTTGATTAGCCATGCCACAAGCACAGTAAATATAACAATTAATTTACCAATCATGTAAGCAAGAGTTACCAATGAAAACAATTAACTATCGAGCATCACACGAGTTATTTCGTAACAATGATAGAGAGCAAGTGGCAAGGATGGGGCAGAAAGTTTACCACTTGATACGGTTGGTGTCGACAACAATGATGGTGGGAAGTTGCTATATGTGTACGTATTAGTCATGCTGGTCTCTGAATGACACACCCTTTTAAGCAGAAAAGTCTTGCTGTCCAGTGAGAAACAACCTGAATAAAGCCATGAGGTGCTGTGCCTACATATGAATGCATGCCTGCCCTCTGAACCTATGAAGAAGTAATTAGAATCCACTGGCATTTTCATCTCCATCTCCATCTCCCAGTGGCTGGAAGTACCACCATTGTTTATCCTAATGGTATATTTCCGGCAAGATCTTGCAGATGCACGCACAAACATCGCAAGCTTGCCTTCCCCTTCCTCCACAATGGCGGTATCCGAAACAGAAAAACCTCTGGCTTTGGGTGGGGCGGCGGCACAGAAGAACTCCATCCTACAGGTATCAAGCAGAAGCATTTCCCTCAAATTTGTCAACCAGAAGAAGCAACCATATGTGTATTGTTGGCGGGACAAGAGATGCATCCCTCTCCATTGTGTGGATGGACCGGCTCGCCATTGTCCGGTTTTAGAAGAGAAGATAATGGTGACCAGCTCAATTCCGGACATTGCCATCCAGATTACCCTGAATGACGTGTCCTCCTCATCATCGTCGTCACCCACAGGCAAGAGGAAGGTCTCGAATAAACGCGGCAATTCCCCCCTGAGTGGATTCTCGACAGAAGCAGCTAGGTCGTCAGGGATTGGAGGAAGCAGGAGGTACCGCCGGTGCAAAGGATCGCACACCACCAGAGAATAATTATCGTAGGAAGATCTGGTCAGGAGGACGCGGCCACCACGGACATCTCGGACCCCATAGTCGTGGGCGGGGCCAGGGAGGAAGGAGAAGGAGAAGTCGCCAGCTAGGGCTATGGCGCGGGCTGCAGGCGCGGAGGGGTGAGGAGCGACGGCGGGGTGGAAGCGTGGGTGTTTATCGTCCGGTCGTCGGGCGAGGAAGCCGAGGATGGGCGGTGCGTGGAGCCTGCGGTACCGCCGGAGGAAGTTGCCATCGGCGACGAGGCGGCGGAAGGAGACGCAGGCAGCAGAGGCGCGGATGAGATCGCGTGGGTTGGCGATGCGGAGGAAGATCTCCACCATCATCTCCTCGGGGATCGGAAGCGAATCCATTGGGAGCTCGCCAACGCTGGATAGCTGCGGCGGCGGCGGACATTTTATTCACGCGACTGTGTAGCACTGCCGCCAAAATGGGCCAGCACCATACATGGGCCTGAACGGGTAAAACTAGCCCATGCAACTTACGCCTCTCATTTGCAAGAAAAAAAAAAGTTTAGTTGACGTTTCACTCAAAAAAAAAAAGTTAAGTTGAAGTAATAAACGTTTCAAAAAAAAAAAAAACAAGATCACGAACCTAATAGTAAACATCCCCTAGAGCCGCTCTAGGGTTCCTACCTATCCCCTGGCGGCGATCGCTAGGGTTCCCATCTATCCCACCAAAAATCCACGAAATCTCACGTAAGAACCCTCCTGTGGAGCGTTCCTTACGTGATTCACCAACGGAGTGAGAGAGTAGACGATCTTGCATGGCGGGACCGGAGCAAACTCCGGCGGCGGGTGCCGCCGCGGGAGTCGATGACGGAAGGGCTGAATATGATGAGATCAGGGCTAACCTAGAAGACAGATTCCAGGGGCTGAATCTCCATGGCGAGGAAGAGGAGGAATTGGATCTGTCTGGAGAGATTGAGGGGTTGATCGAGGAGACAAGATGGGTTGCCGTCTTTAGGGTTCATACCCAGAAACCCTTTAGTCATGTATCCCTCTTTAAATCTTTAAGGAACGCGTGGACGGCAGCGCAGGGGTGACCTTCAAGACAATGGGCGAGAACATATTCCTGGCGCAACTGATGTGCCTTGGTGACTGGAACAGAGTGATCAATGGAGGCCCCTGGCTCTTCCGCAAGGCGGCAGTGGTCATCGAGGAGTATGATGGAATTACGAATGTGAATGATTACAAACTAGATCGTATCCCTGCGTGGGTACATATCGTCGGAATTCCGGATGGCCTTATGAAGAACAAAGCAATTGCGGAGAAGATTGCCAGGAAGGTTGGTATTCCTCCGATAAAGGTTATTGTGAATGAAGGACGAATTAACCCGACTAAATATCTGAGAGCTAGGGTGTTTCTTCCCCTAGACGTGCCACTAGTCCGGTTTGTCCATCTGACATTGAAAGAGAGCAAGAGGTATCCGGTGGAGTATGAAAAACTCCCGGATTTTTGTGATTTCTGTGGTATGATTGGACATCTTGTAACCGAATGTGGTGATGGAACTCATAGAGAAGAGGTTTGTGAATGGGGCAACTGGTTGCTGGGTAAGTTTGATGATCCGTCTGGTGGACCTGGGTATGGTCGAGGTGGTGGCCGCGATTCAGGCCGCGGAGGAGAGATGTGGAACAGAGGGAGGGGATTTGGTGATGACATAAACCCAGCACCAAGAAGTGTAGGGAGGGATAATGCTGATGATGTAAATCCACAAGAATCTGAGAGCATGGAGATGGAAAGAGGGGATGATCCTCAAGGGAAAGATGTTGTGCCGTTCGCGAGAAAACGTCTCATTAGTCAGGATGGGACTGTTAATACAGCGGCCAACTCCTCTGTGGCACCACTACCAGGCTTTGTGTCCGATCAAATCCTTCTGATTGAGCACACAGGTGGAGGACAGATCGATAAAACTCTCATGAGTACACCTCAAAAGATACATGATAACAAAAGGCAGAAGGCAAATTTGTCGGAGTCGACAGAACAAGCAGTGGCGTCCTCCTCCGGGGAGGGTCGTCGAGCGCAATGAAACTCATAAGCTGGAACTGTCGGGGTTTGCTTGGGGCCCCGACAGTGAGATCGCTTCTGGACATCCAGAGGCGGAATAACCCAGATGCGTTTTTCCTGTCTGAAACGCACTTGGACGAGGCTAAGGCAGATGAGATAATGAGGAAGCTGAGGATGGATCATAGGATTGTGGTACCCTGCCTTGATGTTACAAGTGGAGGTTTACTATTAGTCTGGAAGAAGGAGGTGAGGATCTACTCCTGGACTAATACGTTTAATTGCATTGATGTTTCGGTGGAAGAAGCGGATGGTAGAATATGGAGGCTTACGGGTCAGTATGGAGAACCTAGCTGGGATAATAAGATCAAAACATACCGGCTGATCCGAGACCTTCATGCCCATTCTAACTTGCCGTGGGTTGTTATTGGTGATTTTAATGAGATATTACTGTCGTCAGAAAAAAGAAGGAGGAGCTCAGCGGCAACATTCTAGGCTCAAAGCGTTCCAAGATGCCCTGATAGATTGCTCCTTAGAGGATATTGGATATCATGGCGACAAGTTTACATTCTATAGAGGAGGACTGCGAGAAAGACTGGATCGAGCAGTTTCAAATCCAGGATGGATGGAGATGCACCCTTTATGTGGTCTTGTAAATTTAGATATGGGAAAATCAGACCACATACCTATATGTTTGGATATTGAATACTTGGCGGGTGTTGCTGCTCAACGGCGTCGGTCAGGAAGAAAATTTGAGGCAAGATGGCTAGAAGAAGAGATGGTGGAGGAAGTAGTGCGAACGGCGTGGCAGAAGGCAGTCGTCAGTGGGCTTTGCCCCTCGGCTAGTGAGAAACTTGCAGCAATGCATACAGATCTTCATCAATGGGACAGGAAAGTATTGAAGGGTCCCCGAGCCAGACTGAAAGCAGCGCAGCAGGATCTAGAGGCACTGATGCGAGAGCCATATGATGCTGATGCACGGGCTAAATAGCAGGACTTGACGCTCAAAATTGAAAATCTCCTAGAGCAAGAGGAGATTTACTGGGCCCAACGGGGACATGCAAAGTGGCTTCGTCGCAGTGACCGTAACACCAAATTTTTTCATCAGTTTGCTTCGGCACTAAGGCGTCGTAACTTGATCAAGAAAATGAAAGATAATAATAATGCATGGGTTGAGGGGAATGATAACCTCAAGCCTATGATCTTTGATTACTTCCAGAATCTGTTTTTATCAGATGCAGGGCTTATTGACGAAAATTTTCTGAATACTGTAAAACCCGTAGTCACGGGGCAAATGAATGACATCCTGATTGCCCCATACACGAGGGAAGAAGTAAAAAAGCGTTGTTTCAAATAGGAGATATGAAGGCCCCTGGCCCTGATGGGCTTCATGCAATCTTCTTTAAATGCTTTTGGCATATTGTCGGAGAGGAATTAACGGATGAAGTGTTACAAGCAATAAAT
Organism: Aegilops longissima; assembly: GCA_021605205.1. Lineage (NCBI taxonomy): Eukaryota > Viridiplantae > Streptophyta > Magnoliopsida > Poales > Poaceae > Aegilops > Aegilops longissima. Next base: position 25,629,899 of record CM038681.1, read on the forward strand.
AACAGGAAAATTCCTAATGGGTGGAATGACACTAATGTGGTGTTAATACCTAAAGTGGACAGTCCAGAGGTAATCACTCAGTTCAGGCCCATTAGCTTATGCAATGTGGTGTATAAAATCATTTCAAAAATGTTGGCGAATAGGTTGAAAAAAATCATGCCTGAGGTAATTTCTCCTACACAAAGTGCTTTTGTGCCAGGTAGATTAATCACTGATAATGTGCTGATTGCTTATGAGTGTTTTCATTCCATAAAGAAGCAAACACATGGGTCGAATGGTATTTGTGCAGTTAAACTGGACATGCTAAAAGCATATGACAGAGTAGAATGGGAGTTTTTGAGACAGATGATGATGAGGTTAGGGTTTCATGCACAATGGATTGAGCTAATTATGGAGTGTGTCTCTTGTGCTAAATACCAGATCAGGTTTAATGATACATAGACGGATGAGTTTATACCAACCAGGGGCTTAAGGCAGGGAGACCCCCTGTTTCCTTATCTCTTTTTGATTTGCTCTGAAGGACTATCAAGTCTGTTGATGCATGAAGAGGAAATAGGTGGAATTGAAGGAATAAAAGTGGCCAGGAACGCCCCTTCAATATCTCACATTTTGTTTGCAGATGATTCTCTAATTCTTATGAGAGCCACGGTTGAAAATGCAACTACTTTGAAGAGGGTTTTAGATACATATTGTCAGAGCTTGGGACAACGTGTAAGTACACCTAAATCTAGTGTGTTTTTCAGTCCTAATACCAGAGTTAATGAAAGAGAGGTTGTTTGTCAGTTGCTGAATATATTAACTGAAGTATCTGGTATTGCCGACAATTGTGGGTGTTGATAGAAGTGATTGCTTTCAACATCTTGTTGACAGAGTGTGTCAAAAGCCGAAGGGTTGGAAGGAAAAATTCCTATCAGTTCAAGGTAAAGAAATCCTTCTCAAAGCGGTAGCTCAGGCAATTCCATCATATGCTATGTCTGTTTTTAAATTACCGAAAGGAATTTGCAAAGCAATTACTGATGAAATATCGAGCTTCTGGTGGGGTGATGGAGAGGAAAAAAGGAGAATGCACTGGTTTGCATGGTGGAAAATGTGTGTACCAAAGAAGAAGGGAGGAATGGGATTCAGAGACCTTCATAGCTTTAACCTTGCTATGTTAGCAAAGCAGTGTTGGCGACTGATCCACAATCCTGACTCATTGTGTGCACAGGTTCTAGGTGCAAAATACTACCCGGATGGTAATATCATGCGAGCTTTACCGAAGAAAGGCTCCTCGTTCACATGGCCAAGTATCGTTGCGGGGATACAAACGTTCAAGAGGGGGTGTATTTGGAGGGTGGGTACGGGTTCACAGATCAATATCTGGGAGGATCCATGGATTCCATCAAGCCCGTCAAGGAAAATAATCACCCCTAGAGGGGGGGTTATGTTTGTTGGGGAACGTAGTAATTTCAAAAAAAATCCTACGCACACGCAAGATCATGGTGATGTATAGCAACGAGAGGGGAGTGTATCTTCATACCCTTGAAGATCGCTAAGCGGAAGCGTTATGACAACGCGGTTGATGTAGTCGTACGTCTTCACGATCCAACCGATCCAAGTACCGAACGTACGGCACCTCCGAGTTCAGCACACGTTCAGCTCGATGACGATCCCCGGACTCCGATCCAGCAAAGTGTCGGGATGAGTTCCGTCAGATGACGGCGTGGTGACGATGATGATGTTCTATCGCGCAGGGCTCGCCTAAACTCTGCGACGATATGACCGAGGTGGAATATGGTGGAGGGGGCACCGCACACGGCTAAGGAACGATCACGAAGATCAACTTGTGTGTCTGGGGTGCCCCTGCCCCAGTATATAAAGGAGCAACGGGGAGGAGGCCGCCCTAGGAGGGGCGCCAAGTGTGAGTCCTACTAGGACTCCTAGTCCTAGTAGGATTCCACCTCCCTTGTTGGAGTAGGAGAAGGGGAAAGAGGGGAGAGGAATAAGGAAAGGGGCTGCGCCTTGTCCAATTCGGACCAGAGGGGGGCGAGGCCTCCTTCCTTTGGCCTCCCTCCACTATTCCCTGTATGGCCCAATAAGGCCCATATACTCCCGGCGAATTCCGTAACTCTCGGTACTCAAAAATACCGAATCACTGAACCTTTCCGAACTCCGAATATAGTCGTCCAATATATCGATCTTTACGCCTCGACCATTTCGAGACTCCTCGTCATGTCCCCGATCTCATCTGGGACTCAACTCCTTCGGTACATCAAAACTCATAAACTCATAATATAACTGTAATCGAAACCTTGTTGTGCGGACCCTACGGGTTCGAGAACTATGTAGACATGACCTAGAACTATTCTTGGTCAATAACCAATAGCGGAACCTGGATGCTCATATTGGCTCCTATTCTATGAAGATCTTTATCGGTCAAACCGCATAACAACATACGTTGTTCCCTTTGTCATCGGTATGTTACTTGCCCGAGATTTGATCGTCGGTATCCAATACCTAGTTCAATCTCTTTACTGGCAAGTCTCTTTACTCGTTACGTAATGCATCATTCCGTAACTAACTCATTAGCTACATTGCTTGCAAGGCTTATAGTGATGTGCATTACCGAGAGGGCCCAGAGATACCTCTCCGACAATCGGAGTGACAAAACCTAATCTCGAAATACGCCAACCCAACATGTACCTTTGGAGACACCTGTAGTACTCCTTTATAATCAACCAGTTACGTTGTGACGTTTGGTAGCACCCAAAGTGTTCCTCCGATAAACGGGAGTTGCATAATCTCATAGTTACAGGAACATGTATAAGTCATGAAGAAAGCAATAGCAATATACTAAACGATCAAGTGCTAGGCTAACGAAATGGGTCATGTCAATCACATCATTCTCCTAATGATGTGATCCCATTAATCAAATAACAACACATGTCTATGGTTAGGAAACATAACCATCTTTGATTAATGAGCTAGTCAAGTAGAGGCATACTAGTGATTATATGTTTGTCTATGTATTCACACATGTATCATGTTTCCGGTTAATACAATTATAGCATGAATAATAAACATTTATCATGAAATAAGGAAATAAATAATAAGTTTATTATTGCCTCTAGGGCATATTTCCTTCAGTCTCCCACTTGCACTAGAGTCAATAATCTAGTTCACATCATCATGTGATTCAACACTAATATTCACATCTATATGTGATTAACACCCATAGTTCACATCGTCATGTGACCAACACCCAAAGGGTTTACTAGAGTCAATAATCTAGTTCACATCGCTATGTGATTAACACCCAAAGAGTACTAAGGTATTATCATGTTTTGCTTGTGGGAGAAGCTTAGTCAACGGCTCTGTCACATTCAGAGCTGTATGTATTTTGCAAATATTCTATGTCTATAATGCTCTGCACGGAGCTACTCTAGCTAATTGCTCCCACTTTCAATATGTATCCAGATTGAGACTTAGAGTCATCTGGATCAGTGTAAAAAGCTTGCATCGATGTAACTCTTTACGACGGGCTCTTTTATCACCTCCATAATCGAGAAATATTTCCTTAGTCCTCACTAAGGATGTTCTTGACCAATGTCCAGTGATCTACTCCTAGATCACTATTGTACTCCCTTGCCAAATTCAGAGCAAGGTATACAATAGGTCTGGTACATAGCATAGCATACTTTATAGAACCTATGACTGAGGCATAGGGAATGACTTTCATTCTCTTTTCTATTTTCTGCCGTGGTCGGGATTTGAGTCTTACTCAATTTCACACGTTTGCAACACAGGCAAGAACTTTTCTTTGACTGTTCCATTTTGAACTACTTCAAAATCTTGACAAGGTATGTACTTATTGAAAAACTTATCAAGCGTCTTGATCTATCTCAATAGATCTTGATGCTCAATATGTAAGTAGCTTTACTGAGGTCTTTCTTTTAAAGAACTCCTTTCAAATACTCCTTTATGCTTTCCAGAAAAATTATACATCATTTCTGATCAACAATATGTTACTCACATATATTTATCAAAAAGGCGATAGTGCTCCCACTCACTTTATTGTAAATACAGGCTTCACCGCAAGTCTGTATAAAACTATATGCTTTGATCAACTTATCAAAGCGTGTATTCCAACTCTGAGATGCTTGCACCAGTCCATAGATGGATCGCTGGAGCTTGCACATTTTGTTAGCTCCTTTAGGATTAACAAAACCTTCTGGTTGCATCATATACAACCCTTCTTTAATAAATCCATTAAAGAATGTTGTTTTGACATCCATTTGCCAGATTTCATAAAATGTGGCAATTGCTAACATGATTCGGACAGACTTAAGCAACGCTAGAGTTGAGAAAATCTCATTGTAGTCAACACCTTGAACTTGTCGAAAACCTTTTGCAACAAGTCGAGCTTTGTAGATAGTAACACTACTATCATTGTCCGTCTTCCTCTTGAAGATCCATTTATTTAACTTGACTTGCTGATCATCGAGCAGGTCAACCAAAGTCCCCACTTTGTTCTTATATATGGATCCTATCTCAGATTTTATGGCCTCAAGCCATTTCGCGGAATCTGGGCTCATCATCGCTTTCTCATAGTTCGTAGGTTCATCATGGTCTATTAACATGACTTATAGAATAGGATTACCGTACCACATTGGTGCGGATCTTATTTTGGATGACCTACGAGGTTCGGTAGTAACTTGATCTGAAGCTTCATGATCATCATCATTAGCTTCCTCACCGATTGGTGTAGGAATCACAGGAACTGATTTCTGTGATGAACTACTTTCCAATTCGGGAGAAGGTACAATTACCTTATCAAGCTCTACTTTCCTCCCACTCACTTCTTTCGAGAGAAACTTCTTCTCTAGAAAGGATCCATCTTAGCAACGAATAACTTGCCTTCGGATCTGTGATTGAAGGTGTACCCAATAGTTACCTTTGGGTATTCTATGAAGACGCACTTTTCCGATTTGGGTTCGAGCTTATCAGGTTGAAACCTTTTCATATAAGCATCGCAACTCCAAGCTTTAAGAAACGACAGCTTAGGTTTACTGCTAAACCATAGTTCATACGGTGTCATCTCAACGGATTTAGATGGTGCCCTATTAAACGTGAATGCAGCTGTCTCTAATGCATAACCCCAAAATGATAGTGGTAAATTGGTAAGATACATCATAGATTGCACCATATCCAATAAAGTGCGGTTACGACGTTCGGACACACCATTATGTTGTGGTGTTCCATATGGCGTGAGCTGTGAAACTATTCCACTTTGTTTTAATTGAAGACCAAACTCGTAACTCAAATATTCATCTCCACGATCAGATCGCAGAAACTTTATTTTCTTGCTACGATGATTTTCCACTTCACTCTGAAATTCTTTGAATTTTTCAACTATTTCAGACTTATGTTTCATCAAGAAGATATACGCATATCTGCTCAAATCATCTGTGAAGGTCAGAAAATAATGATACTTGCCACGAGCTTTAACACTCATCGGACCGCATACATCAGTATGTATTATTTCCAGTAAGTCAGTTGCTCACTCCATTGTTCTGGAGAACGGAGTCTTAGTCATCTTGCCCATGAGGCATGGTTGGCAAGCATCAAGTGATTCATAATCAAGTGATTCCAAAATCCCATTAGCATGGAGTTTCTTCATGCGCTTTACACCAATATGACCTAAACGGCAGTGCCACAAATAAGTTGCACTATCATTATTAACTTTGCATCTTTTGGCTTCAATATTATGAATATGTGTATCACACGATCGAGATCCAACAAACCATTTTCATTGGGTGTATGACCATAGAAGGTTTTATTCATGTAAACAGAACAATAATTATTCTCTAACTTACATGAATAACCGTACTACAATAAACATGATCAAATCATATTCATGCTCAACGCAAACGCCAAATAACATTTATTTAGGTTCAACACTAATCCCAAGAGTATAGGGAGTGTGCGATGATGATCATATCAATCTTGGAACTACTTCCAACACTCATCGTCACTTCCCCTTCAACTAGTCTCTGTTTATTCTGTAACTCCTGTTTCGAGTTACTAATCTTAGCAACCAAACAAGTATCAAATACTCAGGGGCTACTATAAACACTAGTAAGGCACATATCAATAACCTGTATATCAAATATACTCTTGTTCACTTTGCCATCCTTCTTATCCACCAAATATTCAGGGCATTTCCGCTTCAAGTGACCATTTCCTTTGCAGTGTAAGCACTCAGTTTCAGGCTTTGGTCCAGCTTTGGTCTTCTTCACGGGAGTGACAACTTGTTTGCCATTCTACTTGAAGTTTCCCCTTTCTTGAAACTAGTGGTCTTGTCAATCATCAACACTTGATGCTCTTTCTTGATTTCTACCTTCGTCGATTTCAACATCACGAAGAGCTCGGGAATCGTTTTCGTCATCCCTTGCATACTATAGTTCATCACGAAGTTCTAGTAACTTAGTGATGGTGACTAGAGAATTTTGTCAATCACTATCTTATCTGGAAGATTAACTCCCACTTGATTCAGGCGATTGAAGTACCCAGACAATCTGAGCACATGCTCACTAGTTGAGCGATTCTCCTCCATCTTGTAGCTATAGAACTTGTTGGAGACTTCATATCTCTCAACTCGAGTATTTGCTTGAAATATTAACTTCAACTCCTGGAACATCTCATATGGTCCATGACGTTCATAACGTCTTTGAAGTCCCGATTCTAAGCCGTTAAGTATGATGCACTAAACTATCAAGTAGTCATCATATTGAGCTAGCCAAACGTTTATAACGTCTGCATTTGCTCCTGCAATAGGTCTATCACCTAGCGGTGCATCAGGGACATAATTCTTCTGTGCAGCAATGAGGATAAACCTCATGTCACGGATCTAATCCGCATCATTGCTACTAACATCTTTCAACATAATTTTCTCTAGGAACATATCAAAATAAAATAGGAGAGCAACATTGCGAGCTATTGATCTACAACATAGATATGCTAATAATACCAGGACTAAGTTCATGATAAATTAAAGTTCAATTAATCATATTACTTAAGAACTCCCACTTAGATAGACATCCCTCTAATCCTCTAAGTGATCACGTGATCCAAATCAACTAAACCATGTCCGATCATCATGTGAGATGGAGTAGTTTCAATGGTGAACATCACTATGTTGATCATATCTACTATATGATTCACGCTCGACCTTTCGGTCTCCATGTTCCGAGGCCATATCTGTATATGCTAGGCTCGTCAAGTTTAACCTGAGTATTCCGCGTGTGCAACTGTTTTGCACCCGTTGTATTTGAACGTAGAGCCTATCACACCCGATCATCACGTGGTGTCTCAGCACGAAGAACTTTCGCAACGGTGCATACTCAGGGAGAACACTTCTTGATAATTTTAGTGAGAGATCATCTTAAAATGCTACCGTCAATCAAAGCAAGATAAGATGCATAAAGGATAAACATCACATGCAATCAATATAAGTGATATGATATGGCCATCATCATCTTGTGCTTGTGATCTCCATCTCCGAAGCACCGTCGTGATCACCATCGTCACCGGCGCGACACCTTGATCTCCATCATAGCATCGTTGTCGTTACGCCATCTATTGCTTCTACGACTATCGCTACCGCTTAGTGATAAAGTAAAGAAATTACAGGGCGTTTGCATTTCATACAATAAAGCGACAACCATATGACTCCTGCCAGTTGCCGATAACTTCGGTTACAAAACATGATCATCTCATACAATAAAATATAGCATCACGTCTTGACCATATCACATCACAACATGCCCTGCAAAAACAAGTTAGACGTCCTCTACTTTGTTGTTGCAAATTTTACGTGGCTGCTACAGGCTGAGCAAGAACCGTTCTTACCTACGCATCAAAACCACAATGATAGTTTGTTAAGTTGGTGTTGTTTTAACCTTCGCAAGGACCGGGCGTAGCCACACTCGGTTCAACTAAAGTGAAAGAGACAGACACCCGCCAGTCACGTTTAAGCACGAGTGCTCGCAACGGTGAAACCAGTCTCGCGTAAGCGTATGCGTAATGTCGGTCCGGGCCGCTTCATCTCACAATACCGCCGAACCAAAGTATGACATGCTGGTAAGAAGTATGACTTGTATCGCCCACAACTCACTTGTGTTCTACTCGTGCATATAACATCAACACATAAAACCTAGGCTCGGATGCCACTGTTGGGGAACGTAGTAATTTCAAAAAATTTCCTACGCACACGCAAGATCATGGTGATGTATAGCAACGAGAGGGGAGTGTATCTTCATACCCTTGAAGATCGCTAAGCGGAAGCGTTATGACAACGCGGTTGATGTAGTCGTACGTCTTCACGATCCAACCGATCCAAGTACCGAACGTACGGCACCTCCAAGTTCAGCACATGTTCAGCTCGATGACGATCCCCGGACTCCGATCCAGCAAAGTGTCGGGGATGAGTTCCGTCAGCATGACGGCGTGGTGACGATGATGATGTTCTACCGGCGCAGGGCTTCGCCTAAACTCTGCGACGATATGACCGAGGTGGAATATGGTGGAGGGGGGCACCGCACACAGCTAAGGAACGATCACGAAGATCAACTTGTGTGTCCTGGGGTGCCCCCCTGCCCCCGTATATAAAGGAGCAAGGGGGGAGGAGGCCGGCCCTAGGAGGGGGCGCGCCAAGTGTCGAGTCCTACTAGGACTCCCTAGTCCTAGTAGGATTCCACCTCCTTGTTGGAGTAGGAGAAGGGAAAGAGGGGAGAGGAATAAGGAAAGGGGCTGCGCCCTTGTCCACCCGGACCAGAGGGGGCGAGGCCTCCTTCCTTTGGCCTCCTCCTCTATTCCCGTATGGCCCAATAAGGCCCATATACTCCCGGCGAATTCCGTAACTCTCCGGTACTCGAAAAATACCGAATCACTCGGAACCTTTCCGAACTCCGAATATAGTCGTCCAATATATCGATCTTTACGTCTCGACCATTTCGAGACTCCTCGTCATGTCCCCGATCTCATCTGGGACTCCGAACTCCTTCGGTACATCAAAACTCATAAACTCATAATATAACTGTAATCGAAACCTTAAGCGTGCGGACCCTACGGGTTCGAGAACTATGTAGACATGACCTAGAACTATTCTTGGTCAATAACCAATAGCGGAACCTGGATGCTCATATTGGCTCCTATTCTATGAAGATCTTTATCGGTCAAACCGCATAACAACATACGTTGTTCCCTTTGTCATCGGTATGTTACTTGCCCGAGATTTGATCGTCGGTATCCAATACCTAGTTCAATCTCTTTACTGGCAAGTCTCTTTACTCGTTACGTAATGCATCATTCCGTAACTAACTCATTAGCTACATTGCTTGCAAGGCTTATAGTGATGTGCATTACCGAGAGGGCCCAGAGATACCTCTCCGACAATCGGAGTGACAAAACCTAATCTCGAAATACGCCAACCCAACATGTACCTTTGGAGACACCTGTAGTACTCCTTTATAATCAGCCAGTTACGCCAGACGTTTGGTAGCACCAAAGTGTTCCTCCGATAAACGGAGTTGCATAATCTCATAGTTACAGGAACATGTATAAGTCATGAAGAAAGCAATAGCAATATACTAAACGATCAAGTGCTAGGCTAACGGAATGGGTCATGTCAATCACATCATTCTTCTAATGATGTGATCCCATTAATCAAATAACAACACATGTCTATGGTTAGGAAACATAACCATCTTTGATTAATGAGCTAGTCAAGTAGAGGCATACTAGTGACTATATGTTTGTCTATGTATTCACACATGTATCATGTTTCCGGTTAATACAATTCTAGCATGAATAATAAACATTTATCATGAAATAAGGAAATAAATAATAACTTTATTATTGCCTCTAGGGCATATTTCCTTCAATGTTATCAAAAGTACAAGACATAATTGACCCACACACAGGTCAGTGGGATGAGGCACTTATTCAGAGTGTATTTTCACCTGTTGATGTAAGCAGAAGACTACAAATCCCACTCCAAGTTGAAGTAATAGAGGATTTTGTGGCATGGCAATTTACAAAGTCAGTTACTGTACTTTTAAGTTGAAGTAAAAAACGTTTAAAAAAAAGAAGAAGTAATAAACAAAAGGAAAAAATAACAGAAAAAAATATATTTATATGAACTACATTGGTGGTAATAATAATAAGAAAATAATAATTATGGTAAAATTTCAAAGCAATATACGCTACAGTCCATACTTTTTGTTACTGTACTTTTGAGTTCTGACACGCCAAGACTTTCCCCAAGGGATGCTTAAAAAATTGAAAAACATGCATGCTCATGCCACACACCGACTTGACAATTATCCAAAGCAAAATTATAATCTAGATCTATAAGAAAGAAGATGTCCAATAACTGCATGTCATGGACATGGTTCGAGTATGCCTGACTTGGTGGTTAAACGCTTTCATGAAGGCAAGACCGATCAAAAAGCAAGAATAGTGGGATAACATACAGTCAAGACATGTTCCATCTTGAACCAGTGATCTTACAAAGCAAAGGAGCTCAAAACCCACAGTTCCACCTAGGAGGAATCAAGCACGCTATGAATACAACACTGAAGTAGGTAATACCTAAGAATCCAGAGATCAAAGAAATTAAGATAAAATAAACTTGGACACTTTCTCAGATAATACCCTACATATAAATTGGACCCTCTTTGGCACTGTCACATCCTTACTGGATTACCAACTGAGCGAGAACTACAGAATGCAAGAGGCCGAGGAAAAATATTTCAATCGTCTAGACCCTGTGGTCCGGATATGTTTTGTCATCCAATGCAGTCCTGCATCGGTCAGTTTGACGATCCGGACACACTTTTTTCCGCAAACTGTAGGCAAACTGGAGGGTGGGGTGGGACGTCCAACTAACATGGCCCACCAAGAAAACCTCTCCCTTGCCCGCACACTTTCCTACCCGAAGCTGGTCAGCGCCTGAAGCGTCAAGGCCACATTCATGTCGGCCCAGAGCGGACGTGACCTATCACTGGAGTCGGCATTGAGGCGGCACGCCAGCCAAGAGCATCGCCATGCTGCTTCTCCGTACACGCCACATCTCTCCATATTCAAATGCCAGTCCGCTTGCCTTCCTCCATTAAACGTAAGAGGTTGCCAAGGAACCTAATCTAGCGCGACCCGCCCGGCTGTCTATCGCCCACCATTTAGGACCTTGATGCCTGCCCTGCTCTGTGCATGCTATTTAGGACCTCGTCTCTTGGCCTGCCCTGTGCCCGCTATTTAACACTTAGGCCAGCAGCATAGCTGGATCCATCCACCCTTCTGCGCTCTTTATCTCCTATGCACACCACACCCGAAAGGGCCTCATTGAGTTCCAAAGCCTTGTGTGGGATAACCTCTCGTCCAAACAGAAGGAGTAGATCGCCGACATTACTGTCAGCTGGCAGGGTGCCAGACGGACGAGCTCACCGGAGGCCGGCGCTGTGAACGTGCCAATGGCAGAGGCGACCGACGATGAGCCGGCACCACCATCCACGCTGGCCAATGCCGGCATCACCACGGGCAAGGCGCATGCTCACTACATGGACACGGTGCTGGAGGAGCAGGGGGCGCGTTTTGGCAGGTATAGGCCGACCGGGCCTACAACCTCCGCCTCCTCGACAAGCACCGGCGCGCAGAGGGGCTACTCTCCGCCGGCATGGCCATCACTTTGGAGCTAGTCCTATCTCTCCGCCCGCAACATCCGCCATGACCGATGGAGGTACCACCAATATGAGGCGGAGTTACAAGTCTTCTACAACTCTACATGGAGTTCAACGAAGCGGTAGATGAGGTATTCGGCAAGAGCGAGGACGAAGACAAGGTTTCCAGCTTGGCGCGCCCCGCAGCCATGACCACGAAGTCGGCACGTTTGCGAGTGCAGCCGGCAGTGAGGAACAGTAGCGTATGGGAAGTCGCCGACGCTTGTATCCCATGAAGGCCACGTGTCCTCCCCTCAAGTTGACAACCAAGCTTGGCGGCCTCAACATCGTCGATCGATTAGCCGCTTGTCGGTGGCGTGGAGTCGAATGCTTCAGTTCTCGCTGCTCGTGGCAGCGGAGGAGCCAGAGCTTCATTTTTCGGGGCTCATGGACAGCCAGAGATGGGGAACGGACACCAGCGGTCATTTTAGGCTAGGTTTAGAGTCTGGTCTAGTTGAAATATATCTAAGTGTAATGAATTTGCCACGGTTTAGATGAAAAACATCCCCATTTTATGTAAAATATACAAGTATGAATGGACATCGTTCGGTACGCTCAAATATACATCAAATTTGTTCATTTTCATTAAAATTCTTTCAAAATGTAACCAAACATATGCCGACAGCTTTGGATGGCCGCCTCTCATATCCGTGTCCGAGGACAGGTCCCCTCCGTCCGCGGACAAACACGGTGTCCGATTTGACAGTCAGCGTTGGAGATGCCCTAACACCTCAGCTTCCTTCTGTGCAGGTGAGCCACATTCACATGCAAGTGACGCCTCAAGATCAAACACACTTGCCAAAACTACCAACGCCAATGCAATGTTTTGGAACTTCATTAAAATCTCAAGTATATAATTAATATTGACATATCTAAGTCATGCCCTGTTTTTTCACTTGAGTTGGTTCAGATAGAATTACGCTTCTTGCTAATACATGGTATGATGGTAGGGAGAAGATCGGAACGTACTTTTGTAGTATCTTTTTTGTCTACGTTTATAAGTTGTTCGCATATCTTTGAAATGTTCTCTAGTTCTTAAATCGTGAATAATGAAAAGACAAGACCAATGTTCTATTAGGACAGGGACTAGTTTTGAATCTGTAGCATGTTTGCAGAATTCTGCTTTGCGGTGATGGTTGTAAGAAAATTATTGTGCCACGAAACAGCCTTTGTTCTTAACATAGACCTGGTGCCTCAAAAGCAACATTTGTTGTCTCTCTGTGTTGTAGATGACACCCCGAAACGTTTCGATGTACTTGCAGAATAAACATGGGGAATTACTTTGCACAGGGGGAATATACAAGCATATTCTGGCAGGTTGAACTCATACACCACCATCTTGATCCGACAAACTCGACACTCTCCAGAGCAAATCACAGCAAGTCGAATTGGGGGAGACGGCACACTTGCTCACTATACCTAAAGAGCACAACTCTCGACGGGGCGTTGTTGTTCCTCTCTAAATTAAACTCCCAATGCATCTCATTCCATAGGAGATTACACCATCTGACCACTGGTGACACTAATGACTAATCGTCCTCATTATTTTTGCTCTCCTCTCGCACTTGGTCATTCTCCCTCTAGCAACTACTGCACATGGTTGCGATGCACGTGAAACTAGTTATTTATAGAAGGCCAGTGAATGGACATAGTGCGTGGCATGGACATTATTCTTTCACCAAACATCACATGCCAGTTGTTGTGGCCATATATTTCTACCATGGGTGTCATCTATTTCAACTACGAGTGATTTAGTTTTTAAATAACCATTGACATCCTTAGTATGAATTGCTCATCTACAATATGGGAAACCATACACCAAATATTGAAATCAAACCAAGACAAAGCAGTCAATGCATACTGGAGCAAGAGCAAATACCTTGTTGGTATTATTCTAGAAAAATAGTAGGATAGTGTCTTACTGTATATTACTGAAAAGTCTTCTTTCAATTTGGAGGAAAGGAAAATTGCGTATCACAAAATTGCAATTAGCTAAGGAAATATAGTGTCAAAAACGTTCTTATATTATGGGACAGAGGGAGTAGTTTATTTCTGGTATGGACCACTGACCAAGTTTAAATTTTGAGCGTAAACTCTTAAGCTAGACAAACTTGACCTTTTACCCTAAAAACTGGACTGATTTGGTACCTCACCCCACTAAAGGTGGCTAGACGTAATAACATGGTACTGGTTTCTCACATACAGTGACCCGATCGATACAAAAAAATCAAAATGAATTGTAGATATAAATGACTCTTGCGTAAGAAGATGAAGGTCATAAAATGAATATTTGACTCGCCCTAAAATGGTATTTTAGTAAATAAAACTAGAATAACTATTTGAGAAACAAAATAATGATATTAAATATTACATAAAAATATGAACAAAACATGAAATAGGGAAATCTAAAAAAAATCATAAGCACTCTGCAAAAACTAGGCAACCTAGAAAGCTCATGGATACTTACTAAACCTTCTTGATTTTTCAGCGTGTTTGTTCTAAATTCTCGGTTGTAGGATTTTCCAATTTCTCTTTGAATTTATGTTTTTTGGGGCATCACCGACGTACAAATATCTCAACTTCACCTAAACTTTCTAAAACAAAAATGACCAGTAAGTACATTTTATCGTATTTTGTTTCTGTTTTCATGAACCTGGTTGCTATATATGTGATTGCTCCTTTTCTACCTTTATTGCATTTAGTTTCTGTATGGTATTGATTTTACGGTCCACGAGTGTGATGCCTTGGATATATGATCACTTCCCTTATTTCTGTAAGTACATTTAGCTTCTACCTTTTCACTATCAGGTTCCCTGCTGCCGTGGAGGATGTACTCAGAAGGAGTGGTGATCCTTCTACTCGGTGGATGTCTGTTTCACTTCAATTTAACATCCCTTGACAAATGAGAAACTTATCAAGCTCACTACTTTAGTTTTGCTCATATCAGTACAATTTGCACATATCAGTACACAGGAGATGCAAGGTGGTTTACAAGTTTAGGTCTAATAATGACCAAATACGAGTTTACTTCATCAGCCTTACTATATCAAAGGATATGTGGACAAGATAAGTCCTGCTTGACTGGAATAAATGTTTCTAAGATAAAACAATCTAAAGGTGATCTGGTAGCAATGTTCTGATTTAAAAGTGTATTCCGCGTGCATTAGCTTAGCCATAAAGAACCAAATAGTTGCTGCAATCTAATGCTAACTACAATTCCATGATGCCTAACAGTTGAGCACAAATTATTTTGCTATTTGGAAGGTGAGTCCATTGAACAATATTTTTTGGCTGAATAATTGCTTGGGAAATTAATTAAGCTCACTAATTTAACTTTGCTCATATCAGTATACAGAAGACACATTAGTGGCAGCAACGGCTTAGGCCTAACAATGACCGAATACGAGTTTTCTGATTCGGTGCCTCCTTATATCTATCAAAAGAAATGCAGACAATAAGTTCTGCTTGACTGGAATAGATGTTCCTGCTAAAGTAAAACAATCTAAAGGTGAATTGGTACTAATGTCCTGATTTGAACTCATAAGCTTGCCATAAAAAAAACACAATAATTGTTGTGATCTAGTGATTTGCACTATTTCATGATGTCTAAATAATGCTATTCGTGTCTCAGTGTGCAGGATCCTTCCTTTACTAATCTAACTACCTTGAAATGATAACTAGAACATACAAACAAAAAATCGGTGCTACGCTCCTAAGGTGATTTCCAAATAGTACTTCACTAGTTCCATTCTGTGTGCTTCTAGGTTCTAGCAACAGCAGCCTCAGCCATGTGCAGGCAACAAGATCGCAATCACGGTGGCTTCTAAAATGGTCTTAATTAACTTACAGATCATGCAGAAACTAAACATCATTAATACTCTTGCCACCTTATCCGACAGGCAGACACACCTATCATTATACAGACCGCACAATATTAACTCCAGTTTAATCTAGATGATCATATTACAGAACGGAGCCATAAGAACCCTATTTCTGAGCAACAAGTGATCAACTATTGCGGAGCAGCATAACCTTAATCAACGCCATCTCCAATCCTCGACACACTGGCCCGACCTGCAGCATCCACATCTATGCGCTTGTCTGCTCACAACACCTCCATCCTTTGCTCCAGCATATCCTTCTCAGCAACTTCCTGAGTACCTTCCCAATATACCAAAATCATTATGTGGAAATCAGCATTCAGAACTCTGTCTATTCATTGTCACATTGGTATAATATTGACCACAACAAAATTTTAGATAACAGCAAATACAAGCTTTGAAGTGTTTACCATTGTGATCTGCAATACAAGTTGGAGTACATAGCCCGACAATGAGAAGTGCACATAGAGAGATAGATCCTAAAAAAACTTAAGACTCATGAAATGAAAAATAGCTTCGTGTGGCAGGACTTCATAAATTGCAACTACTATAACGCATTTCTAACTTGGGAAACTAAGGGTTCTAAGACCATAGAAAATTGTAAAGCGCAACAAACAGGAAATGATGTGTGTTCTCTTACAAAAACTAATTGTTTGCTTTTGGTGTGTGCCTAGAAGGAGTGAGATAGAGGCGAGTGAGAAGTTTAAACTGTCCAAAAACATGGTTTCCCTGCCTCTAATTTATTTTCAGAAGATTATCTCAAATCAAACAGTTACTATGGGTAAGCTATTCTCACTATTTGAATGGCACTAGTAGAAAAAGGGCCATTTGTCCCGGTTCGTAAAGGCCTTCTGTCCCGGTTTAGGAACCGGGACTAAAAGGTCGTTACTAATGCCCTTGGCCTTTAGTCCCGGTTCTTACACGAACCAGGACAGATGGGCCTCCACGTGGCCGTTGCGGCCAGCCCAGGCAGGGGGGCTTTGGCCCCGGTTGGTGACATAAACCGGGACCAAAAGGCATCCACGCGTCAGCAGCTGGCTGGAGCTGAGGTTTTTTTAAAAGGGGCTGGTTCAGGGGGTTTGGGGGGTTAATTTAATTAGGTTGTTATTAGCTAGCTAATAGAGAGAAGTGCCCTCTCTTATATCTCCGTGCTTCGTTTACCAACGCTACTGCTATGTTCATTTCACCCGCTGATATATAATAACTCTTCATGCTCGCATCATGCATCATCATATATAATGACAAGTCCTACTAATCATGCATCATCGTACAACTTCTACTCGTTATTAATAACAAGTCATACGATCATCATTCTTATAGTCATCGAACCAACCATACTTAATTGTTCTTAGCACAAGATCATTAGTATTAGGTAGGACCTAAATACCCTTAAGGTAAAATAGCATAAAACAATATAGACCCTGACTCTCCATTATGGAGAATGGAGATCATACTGTCTCCAATTCTTGCGCTTCGCTTCCTTTTGCTTCCAAGAACCTTCTTACGACTGTCTATACATTTTTTCCATTCTTTGATTGTCATGTCTCAACTTCTTTTAGAAATCCGGTATGGACAGTTGAGATTCGTAGGATGACTTGGTTGCATGTTCAAAACATCAAGGCGACCATGCTGATACATCAGATGAGGCACACAATCATTCGGGATTATGTCAGGACCCCGATTCCAAGTCACATTGACCTAGCCGGTAACACCTCATATCACATTGCGGCCTCACGCACGGTATTCCCACGGGTGTCGCCTTACCATGGCCCGGGACCGTTTGCGCCTTTTGGCTCACGTATATGATAGTGTCGCTAGCATCCACATGACAGAGAACCCGGGCCGACATGGCTAGTCGTGAACCCAAAGCGGCGCTAACCCATGGGGACAGGCATACATGAATCACATCGAGCATGTCGGTCATCAACGTATGAATTCGGGCTGTAGCACTGGGCTAACAGGACTCCGGTATCCCGGGCTGTAGCAGGCTAGGCAGGACTCCGAATATCATCGTGTGACATTTCCCCGAAGGGACAGACATAGGAACGAAGTGAAACACATGCCGGCCAGTCAAGTGTCCAAAGCAGTAGTGCTGGGCTAGCAGGACTGCGATGAACCAGGCTGTAGCGGACTACTATCGCTCAGGAAGCACGAGACTACATTTCCCCATATGAGAGGCTGCCAAGGATAAACAACTAGATTGTCGGATCTCACTCATACCAAGCATTTCAATCATACACACAATATGCCCGATATGAGTACATACAACATGGCATCACAACAAAACTCTACAACTCAAAGTACTTTATTTAAGAGGCTCCGAGGAGCCATACATAACATATCCATACAGATAGGGGTCACACCCAACACTCAAGCCATACAAACATACAAGCACATGCGGAAGCAAACTAGTCTGAGTACAGACTCTAGAAAGAAAGAAAGCTTGATGAAGACCTTCTATCTACAGTGGCCCTTCACAAGCCTTAGATCACCACCTGGGTGGCTAGTTCACTCGTCGACGTCAAGGTCTACATAAAACCCATCAAAAGGGGCGGTGTTGTCGTCTGAAAACTTTAATTAAGCAAACATGAGTACGGAGGTACTCAGCAAGTCTTACAACAGAAACCTATTATACATGCACATTCTCAAGAAGGTAGTGGAGTTATTGCAGCAAGCCAGCTTTGACTCTTGGCTAAGCTATCCTACGTGACACCACTTGAAAAGCATTTGTCGCACACGAGTCCACTAATCACCATCACAATACTCCACCATGGATCCTCTCTCATCAACCCACGAGAGGGCCATCCGCGGTACTCACACTTATCTTGAGGCTTTTAGTAGTATCCATTTACTTGTCTATGAACTGTATAGGTGACCAAGTAGTCATTTACCGCGGACGCGGCTATTCGAATAGTTTTATACCCTGCAGGGGTGTACTTCTTCACACATGCTCTCAACACTTATCGCCGCTACACGACATGTACTCGGCAACCTTCAAGCGGAAGCCCAGCGAGGGTGTCGGCCACGACCTGACTAAACACACGAGTCCCTAGTCCAGGTTTATCGCCTATTCGGGTTCCATCCGCAGGGAGTCCGGCCGAGGTTTCCACTAACGGCCCCGAACGATGTGTGCAGGGTTCCCGAGACACCAAACGGGCGAATCGGTACACCGGCCACGTGCCTACCGCAACACAGCCCACCCCTAAGGTCAGCGCTGCGTGCGGCCCCCAGCATGCTACAAACACCAGAAACTACTTGCAACTCCTGGACTGAGGACAAGAGTGGTTAATAAGTCGAGAGGGTCCATTGTTTTCGGGCCCAATGCGTGGTAGTAGCTAAGTCTTAAATCACACACACAGATCTCAGTTCTTAGGGATGACTTGAATGAAACAACCAACCTTGTACTCCTACATGGCCTCTCATCGATACCTTTACCAAAACGTGTTCAACACTTTCACTCTCAAACCCGACACAACCTTTCACTCCAGTTCATCATCCCGATGAGCCAGACCTGACACAACTCTAAACATAGCAAGCATAGCATGGTAGGAATTGTTGGGGAACGTTGCAGAAAATTAAAAATTTTCCTACGGTTTCACCAAGATCCATCTATGAGTTCTACTAAGCAACGAGTCAAGATAAAGAGTTTGCATCTACATACCACTTGTAGATCGAGTACGGAAGCGTTCGAGGGAGTGGTGATGATGAAGACGTTCCCAACGTGATTCCGATCACCGATGACCAATTGCTGAACGGACAGCACCTCCGTGTTCAACACACGTACGGGACGACGGCGTCTCCTTCGTCTTGATCCAGCAAGGAGGAAGGAGAGGTTGAGGAAGACAACTCCAATGGCAGCACGACGGCGTGATGCAGATGGAGTGACCGTTCTCCGGCAGGGCTTCGCCAAGCTTACACGGAGGAGGAGAGGTGTTGGGGAGGGGAGGGGCTGCGCCTTCAATTGTGTTGGCAGCCCTCCCCCCCACCCCTCTATTTATAGGAGGAGAGGGCAAGGGGGGGCCGGCCATCTAGGGGAAACCCTAGATGGGGCGGCGGCCAAAGGGGAGGAGGGGAGGGTGGCTTGCCCCCAAGCTGGGGGGCGCCTTTAGGGTTTCCCCTCCCCATGCCCTAGCCGCATGGGCCTGGGTGGGGAGGTGCGCCCAGCCCACCAGGGGCTGGCTCCCTCTCCCACTTAGCCCATGTGGCCCCCGGAGGGGTGGCCCCTCCCGTGGACCTCCGAACTCTTCCGTGGCCCCAGACATTACCGTATACCCCTCAAACTTTCCGAGTCCGCTTAACCACTTTCCATATATAAATCTTTACCTCCGACCATTCCGAACTCCTCGTGACGTCCGGGATCTCATCCGGACTCAACAACATTCGTAATCACATACAAGTCTTCCTATTAACCCTAAGCGCCACCGAACCTTATGTGTAGACCCTACGGGTTCGGGAGACATGTAGACATGACCGAGACGCTCTCCGGTCAATAACCAACAGCGGATCTGGATACCCATGTTGGTTCCCACACGCCTCGATGTTGTCATCGGATGAACCACGATGTCGAGGGTTCAAGCAACCCGTATGCTATTCCCTTTGCCGACGGTATGTTACTTGCCCGAGACTCGATCGTTGGTATCCCAATACCTCGCTTAGTCTCGCTACGCAAGTCACTTTACTCGCACCGTAATGCATGATCCCGTGACCAGACACTTGGTCACTTTGAGCTCATTATGATGATGCACTACCGAGTGGGCCCAGTGATACCTCTCCGTCATACGGAGTGACAAATCCCTGTCTTGATCCGTGTCAACCCAACAGATACTTTCGGAGATACCTGTAGTGCACCTTTATAGTCACCCGATTGCCAGGACGCTTGGTACACCCAAAGCATTCCTACGGTATCCGGAGTTACACGATCTCACGGTCTAAGGAAGAGATACTTGACATTGGAAAAGCTCTAGCAAAACGAACTACACGATCTTTGTGCTATGCTTAGGATTGTCTTGTCCATCACGCCATTCTCCTAATGACGTGATCCCGCTTGTCAATGACATCCGATGTCCATAGTCAGGAAACCATGACTATCTGTTGACCAACGAGCTAGTCTACTAGAGGCTTACTAGGACGATTGTAGTCTATGTATTCACACGTGTATTACGATTTCCGGATAATACAGTTATAGCATGAATAAAGACAATTATCAAGAACAAGGAAATATAATAATAATGCTTTTATTATTGCCTCTAGGGCATATTTCCAACAGTCTCCCACTTGCACTAGAGTCAATAATCTAGTTACATTGTGATGAATCGAACACCCATAGAGTTCTGGTGTTGATCATGTTTTGCCCGCGGAAGAGGTTTAGTCAACGGATCTGCGACATTTAGATCCGTATGCACTTTACAAATTTCTATGTCTCCATCCTTAACGTTTTCACGGATGGAGTTGAAGCGACGCTTGATGTGCCTGGTCTTCTTGTGAAACCTGGGCTCCTTGGCAAGGGCAATAGCTCCAGTGTTATCACAGAAGAGTTTGATCGGCCCCGACGCATTGGGTATGACTCCTAGGTCGGTGATGAACTCCTTCACCCAAATTGCTTCATGCGCTGCCTCCGAGGCTGCCATGTACTCCGCTTCACATGTAGATCCCGCCACGACGCTCTGCTTGCAGCTGCACCAGCCATCGCTCCACCATTCAACATATACACGTATCCGGTTTGTGACTTAGAGTCATCCATATCTGTGTCGAAGCTAGCGTCGACGTAACCCTTTACGACGAGCTCTTCGTCACCTCCATCAACGAGAAACATGTCCTTTGTCCTTTTCAGGTACTTCAGGATATTCTTGACCGATGTCCAGTGTTCCTTGCCGGGATTACTTTGGTACCTTCCTACCAAACTTACGGCAAGGTTTACATCAGGTCTGGTACACAGCATGGCATACATAATAGATCCTATGGCTGAGGCATAGGGGATGACACTCATCTCTTCTTTATCTTTTGCCGTGGTCGGGCATTGAGTTGAGCTCAATCTCACACCTTGCAACACAGGCAAGAACCCCTTCTTGGACTGATCCATTTTGAACTTCTTCAAAATCTTATCAAGGTATGTGCTTTGTGAAAGACCTATGAGGCGTCTCGATCTATCTCTATAGATCTTGATGCCTAATATATAAGCAGCTTCTCCAAGGTCCTTCATTAAAAAACACTTATTCAAGTAGGCCTTAATGCTGTCCAAGAATTCTATATCATTTCCCATCAAAAGTATGTCATCTACATATAATATGAGAAATGCTACAGAGCTCCCACTCACTTTCTTGTAAACGCAGGCTTCTCCATAAGTCTGCATAAACCCAAACGCTTTGATCATCTCATCAAAGCGAATGTTCCAACTCCGAGATGCTTGCACCAGCCCATAAATGGATCGCTGGAGCTTGCATACTTTGTCAACATTCTTAGGATCGACAAAACCCTCCGGCTGCATCATATACCGCTCTTCCTTAAGATAACCGTTAAGGAACGCTGTTTTGACGTCCATCTGCCATATCTCATAATCATAGTATGCGGCAATTGCTAACATGATTCAGACGGACTTAAGCTTCGCTACGGGAGAGAAAGTCTCATCGTAGTCAATCCCTTGAACTTGCCGATAACCCTTAGCGACAAGTCGAGCTTTATAGATGGTGATATTACCATCCGCGTCCGTCTTCTTCTTAAAGATCCATTTGTTTTCTATCGCTCGCCGATCATCGGGCAAGTCACCAAAGTCCACACTTTGTTTTCATACATGGATTCTATCTCGGATTTCATGGCTTCTAGCCATTTGTTGGAATCTGGGCCCGCCATCGCTTCTCCATAGTTCAAGGTTCACCGTTGTCTAACAACTTCGGGACAGGGTTGCCGCACCACTCAGGTGCGGAACGTGTCCTTGTGGACCTCGGGTTCAGAGCAACTTGATCCAAGTACCTTGATCATCATCATTAATTTCCTCTTCAGTTGGTGTAGGCATTACAGGAACATTTTCCTGAGCTGCACCACTATCCTGTTCAAGAGGTAGTACTTCATCGAGTTCTACTTTCCTCCCACTTACTTCTTTCGAGAGAAACTCTTTTTCCAGAAAGGATCCGTTCTTGGCAACAAAGATCTTGCCCTCGGATCTTAAGTAAAAGGTATACCCAATGGTTTATTTAGGGTATCCTATGAAGACGCATTTTTCCGATTTGGGTTCGAGCTTTTCAGGTTGAAGTTTCTTGACATAAGCATCGCATCCCCAAACTTTTAGAAACGACAGCTTAGGTTTCTTCCCAAACCATAATTCATACGGTGTCGTCTCAACGGACTTAGACGGTGCCCTATTTAAAGTGAATGTAGCTGTCTCTAGAGCGTATCCCCAAAATGATAGCGGTAAATCGGTAAGAGACATCATAGACCGTACCATATCCAATAGAGTGCGATTACGATGTTCGGACACACCGTTACGCTGAGGTGTTCCAGGCGGCGTTAGTTGTGAAACGATTCCACATTTTCTTAAGTGTGTACCAAATTCGTGACTTAAATATTCTCCTCCACGATCTGATCGTAAGAATTTTATCTTTTGGTCACGTTGATTCTCTACTTCATTCTGAAATTCCTTGAACTTTTCAAAGGTCTCAGACTTGTGTTTCATCAAGTAGACATAACCATATCTACTCAAGTCATCTGTGAGAGTGAGAACATAACGATATCCTCCGCGATCCTCAACGCTCATTGGACCGCACACATCGGTATGTATGATTTCCAACAAGTTGGTTGCTCGCTCCATTGTTCCGGAGAATGGAGTCTTGGTCATCTTGCCCATGAGGCATGGTTCGCATGTGTCAAATGATTCATAATCTAAAGACTCCAAAAGTCCATCAGCATGGAGCTTCTTCATGCGCTTGACACCAATGTGACCAAGGCGGCAGTGCCACAAGTATGTGGGACTATCGTTATCAACTTTACATCTTTTGGTATTCACGCTATAAACATGTGTAATACTACGCTCGAGATTCATTAAGAATAAACCATTGACCATCGGACCATGACCATAAAACATATCTCTCATATAAATAGAACAACCATTATTCTCGGATTTAAATGAGTAGCCATCTCGCATTAAACGAGATCCAGATACAATATTCATGCTCAAACTTGGCACCAAATAACAATTATTAAGGTTCATAACTAATCCCGTAGGTAAATGAAGAGGTAGCGTGCCGACGGCGATCACATCGACTCGAACCATTCCCGACGCCAAGATCGTCACCTCGCCCTTTGCCAGTCTCCGCTTATTCCGCAGCCCCTGCTGTGAGTTACAAATATGAGCAACGGCACCGGTATCAAATACCCAGGAGTTACTACGAGTACTGGTAAAGTACACATCAATTACATGTATATCAAATATACCTTTGGTGTTGCCGGCCTTCTTGTCCGCTAAGTATTTGGGGCAGTTCCGCTTCCAGTGACCCTTCCCCTTGCAATAAAAGCACTCAGTCTTAGGCTTGGGTCCATTCTTTGACTTCTTCCCGGCAACTTGCTTACCGGGCGCGGCAACCTCCTTGCCGTCCTTCTTGAAGTTCTTCTTGCCCTTGCCCTTCTTGAACTTAGTGGTCTTATTGACCATCAACACTTGATGTTCTTTCTTGATTTCAACCTCGGCTGACTTCAGCATAGAGAACACTTCAGGAATGGTCTTTACCATCCCCTGCATGTTGTAGTTCATCACAAAGCTCTTGTAGCTTGGTGGGAGCGATCGAGGATTCTGTCAATGACCGCCTCATCGTGGAGGTTAATATTCAGCTGGGTCATACGGTTGTGCAACCTGCACATCTTGAGAATGTGCTCACCGACGTAACTGTTTTCCTCCATCTTACAACTATAGAACTTGTCGGAGATGTCATATCTCTCGACCCGGGCGTGAGCTTGGAAAACAAGTTTCAGCTCTTCGAACATCTCATATGCTCCGTGATGCTCAAAACGCTTTTGGAGCCCCGGTTCTAAGCTGTAAAGCATGCCGCACTGAACGAGGGAGTAATCATCAGCAGTGACTGCCAAGCATTCATAATGTCTTGGTTCTCTGGGACGGGAGCGTCACCTAGCGGTCCTTCTAGGACATATTGTTTCCTGGCAGCTATGAGGATGATCCTCAAGTTCCGGACCCAGTCCGTATAGTTGCTGCCGTCATCTTTCAACTTGGTTTTCTCCAGGAACGCGTTGAAGTTCAAGTTGACATGAGCGTTGGCCATTTGATCTACAAGACATATCATTCAAAAGTTTTAGACTAAGTTCATGATAATTAAGTTCATCTAATCAAATTATTTAAATGAACTCCCACTCAGATTAGACATCCCTCTAGTCATCTAAGTGTTACACGATCCGAGTTGACTAGGCCGTGTCCGATCATCACGTGAGACGGACTAGTCATCATCGGTGAACATTCTCATGTTGATCGTATCTTCTATACGACTCGTGTTCGACCTTTCGGTCTCCGTGTTCCGAGGCCATGTCTGTACATGCTAGGCTCGTCAAGTAAACCCTAAGTGTTTTCGTGTGTAAATCTGTCTTACACCGTTGTATGTGAACGTAAGAATCTATCACACCCGATCATCACGTGGTGCTTAGAAGCGACGAACTTTAGCAACGGTGCACAGTTAGGGGAAACACTTCTTGAAATTGTTATAAGGGATCATCTTATTTACTACCGTCGTTCTAAGTAAACAAGATGTATGAACATAATAAACATCACATGCAATTAAATAGTAGTGACATGATATGGCCAATATCATAAAGCTCCATTGATCTCCATCTTCGGGGCTCCATGATCATCCTGTCACCGGCATGACACCATGATCTCCATCATCATGATCTCCATCATTGTGCCTCCATGAAGTTGTCACGCCAACGACTACTTCCACTTCTATGGCTAACGCGTTTGGCAATAAAGTAAAGTAAGTTACATGGTGTTCTTCAATGGCACGCATGTCATACAAAAATAAAGACAACTCCTATGGCTCCTGCCGGTTGTCATACTCATCGACATGCAAGTCGTGATTCCTATTACAAGAACATGATCTCATACATCACAATGTGTCATTCATCATTCATCACAACTTGGCCATATCACATCACATGTCAATTGCTGCAAAAACAAGTTAGACGTTCTCTAATTGTTGTTGCATCTTTTACGTGGCTGCAATTGGGTTCTAGCAAGAACATTCTCTTACCTACGAATAACCACAACGTGATCTTGTCAACTTCTATTTACCCTTCATAAGGACCCTTTTCATCGAATCCGCTCCAACTAAAGTAGGAGAGACAGACACCCGCCAGCCACCTTATGCAACTAGTGCATGTTAGTCGGTGGAACCGGTCTCACGAAGCGCACGTAAGGTTGGTCCGGCCGCTTCATCCCACAATACCTCGGAAGCAAGATAAGATTAGTAGCGGCAAGTAAGTTGACAAAATCCACGCCCACAACTAAATTGTGTTCTACTCGTGCAATAGAGAACTACGCATAGACCTAGCTCATGATGCCACTGTTGGGGAACGTTGCAGAAAATTAAAAATTTTCCTACGGTTTCACCAAGATCCATCTATGAGTTCTACTAAGCAACGAGTCAAGATAAAGAGTTTGCATCTACATACCACTTGTAGATCGAGTACGGAAGCGTTCGAGGGAGTGGTGATGATGAAGACGTTCCCAACGTGATTCCGATCACCGATGACCAAGTGCTGAACGGACAGCACCTCCGTGTTCAACACACGTACGGGACGACGGCGTCTCCTTCGTCTTGATCCAGCAAGGAGGAAGGAAAGGTTGAGGAAGACAACTCCAATGGCAGCACGACGGCGTGATGCAGATGGAGTGACCGTTCTCCGGCAGGGCATCGCCAAGCTTACGCGGAGGAGGAGAGGTGTTGGGGAGGGGAGGGGCTGCGCCTTCAATTGTGTTGGCAGCCGTCCCCCCACCCCTCTATTTATAGGAGGAGAGGGCAAGGGGTGCCGGCCATCTAGGGGAAACCCTAGATGGGGCGGCGGCCAAAGGGGAGAAGGGGAGGGTGGCTTGCCCCCCAAGCTAGGGGGCGCCCCCTTTAGGGTTTCCCCTCCCCATGCCCTAGCCGCATGGGCCTGGGTGGGGAGGTGCGCCCAGCCCACCAGGGGCTGGCTCCCTCTCCCACTTAGCCCATGTGGCCCCCCGGGAGGGGTGGCCCCTCCCGGTGGACCTTCGGAACTCTTCCGGTGGCCCCGGTACATTACCGGTATACCCCAAACTTTCCGGAGTCCGCTTAACCACTTTCCATATATAAATCTTTACCTCCGGACCATTCCGAACTCCTCGTGACGTCCGGATCTCATCCGGACTCAACAACATTCGTAATCACATACAAGTCTTCCTATTAACCCTAGCGCCACCGAACCTTATGTGTAGACCCTACGGGTTCGGGAGACATGTAGACATGACCGAGACGCTCTCCGGTCAATAACCAACAGCGGATCTGGATACCCATGTTGGTTCCCACACGCCTCGATGTTGTCATCGGATGAACCACGATGTCGAGGGTTCAAGCAACCCGTATGCTATT
Organism: Aegilops longissima; assembly: GCA_021605205.1. Lineage (NCBI taxonomy): Eukaryota > Viridiplantae > Streptophyta > Magnoliopsida > Poales > Poaceae > Aegilops > Aegilops longissima. The sequence goes on from CM038681.1 coordinate 25,657,136, forward strand.
CCCTTTGTCGACGGTATGTTACTTGCCCGAGACTCGATCGTCGGTATCCCAATACCTCGCTTAGTCTCGTTATCGCAAGTCACTTTACTCGCATCGTAATGCATGATCCCGTGACCAGACACTTGGTCACTTTGAGCTCATTATGATGATGCACTACCGAGTGGGCCCATGATACCTCTCCGTCATACGGAGTGACAAATCCTGTCTCGATCCGTGTCAACCCAACAGATACTTTCGGAGATACCTGTAGTGCACCTTCATAGTCACCCGATACGCCAGGACGCTTGGTACACCCAAAGCATTCCTACGGTATCCGGGAGTTACACGATCTCACGGTCTAAGGAAGAGATACTTGACATTGGAAAAGCTCTAGCAAAACGAACTACACGATCTTTGTGCTATGCTTAGGATTGGGTCTTGTCCATCACGTCATTCTCCTAATGACGTGATCCCGTTGTCAATGACATCTGATGTCCATAGTCAAGAAACCATGACTATCTGTTGACCAACGAGCTAGTCTACTAGAGGCTTACTAGGGACGTATTGTAGTCTATGTATTCACACGTGTATACGATTTCCGGATAATACAGTTATAGCATGAATAAATACAATTATCAAGAACAAGGAAATATAATAATAATGCTTTTATTATTGCCTCTAGGGCATATTTCCAACAGGAATCACAAACATGGCTCAATCAACTCCTACACATACTAGTGGGTTTCATCTAGTTACTGTGGCAATGACAGGTCATGCAAAGGAAGTGGGTTCAGCTACCGCGGCACACAACGGTTTGAATCGTGTTGTCTTAATGCAGTAAACAAGAGCAGAAGCGAGAACATGGGTTTGTATCGGAATGATCAATGGGTTGCTTGCCTGATGTAGTGGTAGTAGGATACTGCCCTTCAGACGGATATTCGGGGTTATCCTCGGAGGCAGAACCTATCACGAAAGACACACCGAACATAAACAACACATGACAATATGCAGCAATATGATGCATGCTATGACATGGCAATATGAATGTGTGTTGGCCTAATGCAAGCTAGAACAGAAAGGGATGAGCTCATTTGAATCAAAGATTCAAATGGTAGCTCATTTAACATAACCATAAAGGTGCGTTATCTTATTCTGCTTAAACAGCAAGGTTAACTTGTTCTGTCCTGCATGAAACCATCACCAATGGATAGATTGAATTTTCTGATCAAAATTCATTTATAAAACTTTGCATTTGGAGTTACAGATTAATTTCTATGATTTTTTGAAGTTTGCAACAATTTCTGGAATTTCCTGTGAACAGATAAAACCAGAAATTAATTATTGCGTCAGAGTGACGTCAGGGGTCAACAGCGGCGTCCAGGTCAACCTGAACAGTGGGTCCCGCATGTCAGTAGCTAATTAGACTAACTAATTTGATTAAACCTAAACTAGGTTAATTAGCAGAGGGTCCCACCTAGTCAACTGTGTCAGTGGGGTCAAACCCGCCGGTCAACGGGTCAAAGCCTGCCGGCGTTTAGCCGCCGGCGAGGCCAGACGCGGCGGCGTGCTGCGGGTTTAGCCCACAGGGCTTCATTTGCTACACGGAGAGCAGCTACGGGAAGCTGGTGCTCGCCCGCATCCAGCCGTGGTGATGGATTGGCCGGGGAGTGGCCGGAGCATCGCCATCGACGAGTTCGGCGGAGGCCGAAGCTCGGGTCAGCTCGTGCGCGTGGCTGCAGTGGCCTATGCGATCACAAGCCCGTGACCAAATGGTCACCGGAGCAACGTCGGCGACGTGGTCAGGCGGCGGTGCGTTCGGGCACAAGAGGCGCGGCGTCTACGGTAAGCTAGGGGCGAAAAGGAGAACACGGGGAGGTTCAGCAGCTCACACAGAAGTCGCAGAGGTGGTCAGCGTGCTCGGGGAAGACTCGGTGCGGTCGGAACGGCGACGGCGATCTGGGCGGCCCGAGGTTGAAGACGACGGTGGCGGGGATGATGCAGTGGCTCCGGCGCCGTGCGGCTTGGCTAGTCGACGTAGTTGACGACGGCGAACCGTTCGGACACGGTGAGAGGGCGCGGGGACGGTGTTGGACGCGGCTGTGGCGAGCGGTGACGACGACGACGTCTCGGGCGACGTCGGGGAGGGCGAGAGGGAGGAGCCAGGGGGAGGAGCGGGTGTCTGCGGGGTCAGGGAGAGCGAGATAGCTCGTCCCACGTCGGCAGCTGGACGAGGGGAGCGGCGAGGCGGCGGGCACCTACGTGGCATGCATGATGTGCTCGCCGTCGAGCAGCTGCCTGCCTGCCTGGCCAAGCCAAGCAGCTCGCTGGCGCGGTGGCTGGGCTGGGCCGGCAGGTGGGCCGCTGGGTGGCACCAGGTAAGAGTTTTTCGTTTTCTATTTCCTTTTCTATTTTCTGTAACTTTGTTGCATTTCTAAAAATACCTTGGCAACTCCAAAAATCACCAAACTGCACCTGGTCCTTAGTTGGAATATATCCAGCATGGAACATTTTAGTTTGGGATTATTTGAGAATTTGAAATATTTTATATAATTTAAATGCCCAAATTCAAATAGCTAGAGATTTAATCCAGTGACCTTAGAGTGACCTAGAAATCTGTGCATCACTTCTGACAGTGGTTTAGGACCAAGGCAAAGGTGATGAACATTTTAGAAGGGCATTTCAGGTTCATTGAAAATATCTTTAGTAAACCCTAGTTGGATTCAAAGGGGTTCTGGGGGTTCTGTCTTCCCCATTTCAAATTTCTGATGAAAGATAAACATGATGCAACACACTAATGCATGGACTAGCTAGGATGTGACAACTCACCCCCACTCAAAAGAATCTTGTCCCGAGATTTAGGATCCGTCGGGAAGAAGGTGGGATACTCAAGTCGAAGATGATCCTCCCTTTCCCAAGTTGCTTCTTGCTCGGAATGGTTTGACCATTGAACCATTAGAAACTTGATATTCTGACGTCGAGTGGTACGCTCGGCTTGATCAAGGATACGAACGGGATATTCTTGATAGGTGAGGTTATCTTGGAGATCAAGCGTTTCGTAGTCCACTCCACGGATAGGATCCGAGAAGCAACGCCTGAGCTGAGAAACGTGGAAGACATCATGGACTCTGGAAAGATGCAGAGGTAGTTCCAATTGGTAGGCAACTTCTCCTCGTTTGGCAAGAATGCGAAAGTGTCCAATATAACGAGGAGCCAACTTGCCTTTGGTACCGAATCGATGGGTTCCCTTCAAAGGAGTAACCCGAAGGTAAGCCTTCTCGCCAACTTCATAAGCCATAGGCTTATGCTTGCGGTCATATTGGCTCTTTTGACGAGATTGGGCTGTTTTCAATTTCTCACGAATAACGCGAACCTGCTCTTCTGCTTCCTGGATCATATCCGGGCCAAAGAGTTGTCTCTCCCCGGTTTCTGACCAGTTAAGAGGCGTTCGACATTTTCGTCCATAAAGAACTTCGAAAGGAGCTTTGCCCAAGCTAGCTTGATAACTATTGTTATAAGCAAACTCGGCGAATGGAAGGCATTTCTCCCAATTCATGCCGAAAGAGATGACAGAAGCTCGAAGCATATCCTCCAGAATTTGATTGACTCGTTCTACTTGACCACTTGATTGGGGATGGAAGGCGGTGCTAAAGAAGAGACGAGTTCCCATAGCATTTTGGAAACTTTCCCAAAATCAAGAGGTGAAGAGACTTCCACGGTCTGAGTTAATCTCCAATGGAACACCATGAAGAGACACTATTCGAGTGATGTACAAATCAGCTAGCTGGCTAGCGGTTATACTCTCACGAACGGGTAGTAAGTGGGCTACTTTGGAAAGACGATCGACGACAACGAAGATAGCATTATTCCCTCTCTTGGTCATGGGAAACCCGGTAATGAAATCCATACCGATTTTATCCCATTTCCATTCAGGGATTGCCAAAGGTTGAAGGGTGCCAGCAGGACGTTGATGCTCTGCTTTAACTCGACGAGAGACGTCGCAATTAGCAATGAATTGAGCGATTTCTCTCTTCATCCTAGTCCACCAAAACCTCTGGCGTAGGTCTTGATACATTTTAGTACTACCGGGATGAATGGTGAGAGGAGATTCATGAGCTTCCTTAAGGATCAATCGCCTCAGGTTACGTACCTTGGGAACCAATAGATGGTCTCCAAAGAACACGACACCTTGTTCATCAATGGAGAAACAATCTGCGACTCCTTTCTTGATGTTTCTCTTGATACGGGAAATTCTCGGATCTACCTTCTGTGCCTTGATGATCTGATCCGTAAGGGTAGGTTTCTCCACCAGGGTGGAAAGGAATCCTCGAGGAACAATGTGAAGGTTAAGCTTACGAAATTCCTCGTGGAGAAATGGTTGACTTTGTTGTAACATCAGATTGTTACAATAAGATTTGCGACTTAGTGCGTCAGCCATGACATTGGCTTTGCCTGGGGTGTAAGATATTCCTAAGTCGTAATCTGTAATCAACTCGACCCAATGTCTTTGTCTGAGATTCGAATCCGATTGGGTGAAGATGTATTTCAGACTTTGGTGATCAGTGTAAATTTCGCAACGATTACCAAGAAGGTAATGTCGCCAGGTTTTGAGTGCATGGACCACTACTGCAAGCTCTAGATCGTGTGTGGGATAGTTATCCTCATGTGGACGCAACTGTCGGGAAGCGTAGGCAATCACATGACGATCTTGCATGAGTATGCAACCTAGTCCTTGTTGCGAGACGTCGCAATAGATAATAAAGTCCTTAGAAAAATCTGGTGGTATAAGTACGGGTGCAGATATCAGGCGTCTTTTCAGTTCCTGAAAGCTGAACTCGCACTATGGGGTCCACTCGAACTTTTTATCTTTCTTGAGGAGTTCGGTTAGAGGCTTAGCAACCTTGGAGAAATTCTCGACGAAGCGGCGGCAATAGCTCACTAAACCGAGGAAACTCCGAACTTGATTGACCGATTCAGGTGGAGTCCAGTCAAGGACGGCTTGAACTCGCTCGGGATTGACAGCAATGCCCTTACCAGAGATTACATGGCCTAGATAGGTCACTGCAACCGAACTCACACTTAGAGAATTTGGCATAAAGGCAATGCTCTCGAAGTTTCATCAATACTAGCCTTAGATGTTCGGCATGTTCTTCCTCATTCTTGGAGTAGATGAGTATATCATCGAGGTTACCACGACGAATTTATCCAAATACTCCATGAAGATCGAGTTCATTAACCGAGAGAAAGTGGCTGGAGCATTGGTTAACCCGAAGGACATGACGGTGTACTCGTATTGGCCACAACGAGTAACAAAGGCCGTTTTAGGAATGTCCCCGTTCTTGATTTTGATTTGATGGTAACCCAACCTCAAATCCATCTTGGAAAAGACTGAGGATCCAGCGAGCTGATCATACAGGTCGTTGATCCTCGGGAGCAGATACTTGTTCTTGATAGTGACCAAATTGACAGGTCGGTAATCTACAACCATCCGATCCGTTCCATCCTTTTTCTTGACGAAGAGGACGGGGCAAGCCCATGGAGATGAACTAGGACGGATGAAACCCTTTTGCAAGGACTCATCGAGTTGTTTCTTAAGCTCGGCTAGTTCTAGGGGTGCCATCTTATAAGGTCTTCTAGAGATTGAGACGGTTCCTGGAACAAGATCTATCACGAACTCGACATCCCTGTCAGGTGGAACACCTGGCAGTTCTTCTGGAAAGACATCCGGAAAATCACGGACTACCGGAATATCTTCAAGGTCTGGAAGGGGGTTGGCATTTAAAGAGTAGAGCTGACGCTTAGACACTCGGGTTAAAACATTAACTGTCTTGCCCGAAGGATGGGTGAGTTGAACAGTTCTAGTAGAGCAATCAATCTTAGCATAATGGGCTGACATCCAGTCCATACCCAAGATGATGTTTATGTCCGAGGACTTGAGAGCTATTAGAGATGCAAGAAATACTAATCTATCGACAAGGATTTCATTCCCATGACTTATTCTAGAGGTTTGCCATCTAGAACCAGGAGTCTGAATTTCCATAGAGGTGTGCATGTCACAAAATGTGGTGTTGTGCAATCGAGCATAGCTCTCAGAAATAAATGAATGAGATGCTCCAGTATCAAAAAGAATAGTTGCTGGATGGCAATTAACAAGGAGCGTACCGAGAACGACGTTGGGATCCTCATGGGTTTCCTCATCTGAAACATAGTTGACGTGGCCACGAGCAGTGGCAGCTGGTTTGGCGTAGAGCACCTTTCCTGCTGGCTTACCACGGCCAACAGACTTCCCGATCTGACTGGGGTTGTTCTGGGGACACTCACGGATGTAGTGACCCGTCTCTCCACACTTGAAACAGGTTATCACATTGGGACGTGGAGCAGCATTAGCAACGGGGCCACCATAGGCCTTGGGCGGTGCAAACTGCTGGTTAGGGCGAGGCGCCTCAAAGGATGGCCTCGGAGTGAATCTGGGTGGCAGAGCGGTGCTTGGAATCCAGACCCGGCGCTTCTGAGATCCAGAGCCGGATGAAGAACCAAAGTCACGGGAGTGCTTGCGTGAAGCTTCAAAGTCAGACTGTCCAGTTTCAGCACTAATAGCCTTGTTGACTAACTTCTGGAAGGAGGTGCACTTGTGCAGACGAAGATCACGGCGAAGCTCGGGGCTAAGTCCCTTGCGGAACCTTGCCTGCTTCTTGGCGTCGGTAGAAACCTCTTCAGGAGCATAACGTGCTAGATTTCCAAACTCACGGCTGTATGCATCCACAGTCAGTCTACCCTGGGTGAAGTTGCAGAACTCTTCCCTCTTACGATCCATGAGACCTTCCGGGATGTGATGCTCACGGAAAGCAGCACTGAACTCAGCCCAGGTAGTGATTTGGCCAACTGGGCGCATAGCCTCGAAATTCTCCCACCAAAGGCTAGCAAGGCCTTCGAGGTGGTAGGCAGCAAAGGTAACCTTATCAGCTTCAGCCACGTTGGCAGAACGGAGCTTGTGGGTGATGCTGCGAAGCCAATCATCCGCATCGAGAGGCTCAACGGAATGTTTGAACTTCGGTGGATACAGCTTGACAAAGTCATTGAGTGACACCAGATCATTCCTTGGCTGGCGTTTGGTATTCTGCTCAATCCACTCCAGAAAGTGATTGGTCTCACGATTGTTGCGTTCTGCCTCCAACATAACTTCGGCCAAAGAAGGCGGTTAAGGCAGATTTACATTCCTAGCTGCGTTGGCTTCTCCCTGCTCCGGAGCAGCAGGGTTGTTGCGGGTGTTGACCATCCTAGGAAACAAAACAACGGTTTAGACAAGGATGGCAAAATTTAGCAAGGAAGTGCGGAATGTAATGGATAACACGGAATGCACGGATGTTCATCCGTATGACATGGTAATATAGAAACTGCCATATATATACCAACGGTCATACACACCATTCATAGTTTAGTACAAGCCCGGCGGAGTACAACTACAGTGAAAGGCGTTACATCTCATCGGAAGCATTCCAAACTCCTATACATTATTTTTCTACACTTCCGGAATGATACACACTAAGTCATATTCCACAGGTCACGCAGGACGGTGGAAATACAACTATTACAATACTAGGGATACTACTACTAACTCAGACAGCTCCGTAGTAGTCCTCATAGAAGTCACCTCCATAGACTGGAAGCTCAACATGATTATCCGGAAACAGACGGTCCTGAGGAGCTTGTGGACCATAGGGGCTAGGATGAGGTCTTGGACCAACAAACGGTGGCCTGCGGGGACCACGGGGTGGGGTGATGCCTCCCACATCACGCCAATCCATCATGTCTGGCAGAGCAGATCTCACAGGATACAGATCCCTCGTATCCATACATCCAGCTTGCACAGCCGATGCAAACCGAGTCAAAGTGGCCCAATGATCGGCACGGTTGTTAAAAAGCTCCATTCTCAAGGCCCGATTCTCTCGGTCCTTATCCTCGAGCATCTCAGCAGTGGTGCGGGTTAGTGAGTCCTCCTGACTGGAATCAGCATAGATGGCCTGAAGATACCCTTGCGCCCCTGGGAGCGAAGCTGGCATATAACGAAAGTCGGTGTTCCAAAGCAGGCCAGTCCTGACTTGCATGATGGTCATCATAGAGTATGCAGCATCCTGCACAGCCATCTCAATAGTGACCCCGAGTCCATAGGAGTGGTGAAGAGGCTCAGTCGATCCAGGATATGAAGGAAATATCCTGACAGTGCAGAGGTATTGGCTTTGATTAAAGTCTCGGAATTGCTCTTCGACGGTGTATTCGGGATACCAACGGTAACCCGTCTCAATCATAACCCGGACTAACATAGCCGTATGACCGGGCACATCGATGCACCTGGTCAGACGAACCACTTGGTTTTGAGCACGAGTGGCCATCTGAAAACACAACCACAATGCAAAGACATTAGAATTTCTAGGGAAAATCGGACAGCATAACATCTGTAAATGCTCAAGAACAGATTTGAGACATTCAAAATCAGATTGCAAAACCACTCAACAACATCATATCAAGGTTCTGGTTCAACTGATAGCATACTAAAAATAGTAGAAACTGAACTGAGGTTGTAACCAACAATCCTATAAGTTACTACGGATTAGTAACACGTGAACCTGATAGAGAGAAGAGAGCCTAGTCCTATACCGACGTAGAATGAGAAGAGGATGACTCAGATCAGAGGGCATAAGGTAAAGGAGTAAAAAGAGCCTTACGTCCCTCCCACAATCAATTCCCCTACATATAACTAAAGCATTTCTAGACTCGACATCGACTAGTTTGGCTTAGCGAACCTACAGGCAGTCCGGCTCTGATGCCAACGCTGTCAGGACCCCGATTCCAAGTCACATTGACCTAGCCGGTAACACCTCATATCACATTGCGGCCTCACGCACGGTATTCCTACCACGGTGTCGCCTTACCATGGCGGGGACCGTTTATGCCTTTTGGCTCACGTATATGATAGTGTCGCTAGCATCCACATGACAGAGAACCGGGCCGACATGGCTAGTCGTGAATCCAAAGCGGCGCTAACCCATGGGGACAGGCATACATGAATCACATCGAGCATGTCGGTCATCAGCGTATGAATTCAGGCTGTAGCACTGGGCTAACAGGACTCCGGTATCCCGGCTGTAGCAGGCTAGGCAGGACTCGAATATCATCGCGTGACATTTCCCGAAGGACGAGACATAGGAACGAAGTGAAACACATGCCGGCCAGTCAAGTGTCCAAAGCAGTAGTGCTAGGCTAGCAGGACTCCGGTGAACCGGCCTGTAGCGGACTACTATCGCTCAGGAAGCACGAGACTACATTTCCCCATATGAGAGGCTGCCAAGGATAAACAACTAGACTGTCGGATCCCACTCATACCAAGCATTTCAATCATACACACAATATGCCCGATATGAGTACATACAACATGGCATCACAACAAAACTCTACAACTCAAAGTACTTTATTTAAGAGGCTCCGAGGAGCCATAAATAACATATCCATACAGATAAGGGTCACATGACCCAACACTCAAGTCATACAAACATACAAGCACATGCGGAAGCAAACTAGTCTGAGTATAGACTCTAGAAAGAAAGAAAGCTTGATGAAGCCCTTCTATCTACAGTGGCCCTTCACAAGCCTTGGATCACCACCTGGGTGGCTAGTTCACTCGTCGACATCAAGGTCTACATAAAACCCATCGGAAGGGGCGGTGTTGTCGTCTGAAAACATTAATTAAGCAAACATGAGTGCGGAGGTACTCATCAAGTCTTACAACAGAAACCTATAATACATGAACATTCTCAAGAAGGTAGTGGAGTTATTGCAGCAAGCCAGCTTTGACTCTTGGCTAAGCTATCCTACGTGACACCACTTGAAAAGCATTTGTCGCACACGAGTCCACTAATCACCATCACAATACTCCACCGTGGATCCTCTCTCGTCAACCCACGAGAGGGCCATCCGCGTTACTCACACTTATCTTGAGGCTTTTAGTAGTATCCATTTACTTGTCTATGAACTGTATAGGTGACCAAGTAGTCCTTTACCGCGGACGCGGCTATTCGAATAGTTTTATACCCTGCAGGGGTGTACTTATTCACACACGCTCTCACCACTTATCACCGCTACACGACATGTACTCGACAACCTTCAAGCGGAAGCCCAGCGAGGGTGTCGGCCACGACCCGACTAAACACACGAGTCCCTAGTCCAGGTTTATCGCCTATTCGGGTTCCATCCGCAGGGAGTCCGGCCGAGGTTTCCACTAACGGCCCCGAACGATGTGTGCAGGGTTCCCGAGACACCAAACGGGCGAATCGATACACCGGGCCACGTGCCTACCGCAACACAGCCCACCCCTAAGGTCAGCACTGCGTGCGGCCCCCAGCATGCTACAAACACCAGAAACTACTTGCAACTCCCGGACTGAGGACAAGAGTGGTTAATAAGTCGAGAGGGTCCATTGGTTTCGGGTCCAATGCGTGGTAGTAGCTAAGTCTTAAATCACACACACACATCTCAGTTCTTAGGGACGGCTTCAATGAAACAACCCACTTTTGTACTCCTATATGGCCTCTCATCGATACCTTTACCAAAACGTGTTCAATACTTTCACTCTCAAACCCGACACAACCTTTCACTCCAGTTCATCATCCCGATGAGCCAGACCTGACACAACTCTAAGCATAGAAAGCATAGCATGGTAGGAATCACAAACATGGCTCAATCAACTCCTACACATACTTGTGGGTTTCATCTAGTTACTGTGGCAATGACAGGTCATGCAAAGGAAGTGGGTTCAGCTACCGCGGCACACAACAGTTTGAATCGCGTTGTCTTAATGCAGTAAACAAGAGCAGAAGCGAGAACATGTGTTTGTATCAGAATGATCAATGGGTTGCTTGCCTGATGTAGTGGTAGTAGGAAACTGCCCTTCAGACGGATATTCGGGGTTATCCTCGGAGGCAGAACCTATCACGAAAGACACACCGAACATAAACAACACATGACAATATGATGCATGCTATGACATGGCAATATGAATGTGTGTTGGCCTAATGCAAGCTAGAACAGAAAGGGATGAGCTCATTTGAATCAAAGATTCAAATGGTAGCTCATTTAACATAACCATAAAGGTGCATTATATTATTCTGCTTAAACAGCAAGGTTAACTTGTTCTGTCATGCATGAAACCATTACCAATGGATAGATTGAATTTTTCTGATCAAAATTCATATATAAAACTTTGCATTTGGAGTTACAGATTAATTTCTATGATTTTTTGAAGTTTGCAATAATTTCTGGAGTTTCCTGTGAACAGATAAAACCAGATATTAATTATTGCGTCAGCAGTGCGTCAGAGTGACGTCAGGGGTCAACGGGGGCGTCCAGGTCAACCTGACCAGTGGGTCCCGCATGTCAGTAGCTAATTAGACTAACTAATTTGATTAAACCTAAACTAGGTTAATTAGCAGAGGGCCCCACCTAGTCAACTGTGTCAGCGGGGTCAAACCCGCCGGTCAACGGGTCAAAGCCTGCCGGCGTTTAGCCGCCGGCGAGGCCAGACGTGGCGGCGTGCTGTGGGTTTAGCCCACAGGGCTTCATTTGCTACGCGGAGAGCAGCTACCGGCAGCTGGTGCTCCCCCGCATCCAGCCGTGGTGATGGCTTGGCCGGGGAGTGGCCGGAGCATCGCCGGCGACGAGTTCGGCGGAGGCCGAAGCTCGGGTCAGCTCGTGCGCGTGGCTGCAGTGGCCTAGGCGATGTGGCACTAGCACCTACAGACTCTACGCGGTGTGAGGAGGGTGACGGACACAAGCCCGTGACCAAATGGTCACCGGAGCAACGCCGGCGACGTGGTCAGGTGGCGGTGCGTTCGGGCACAAGAGGCTCGGCGTCTACGGTAAGCTAGGGGCGAAAAGGAGAATACGGGGAGGTTCAGCAGCTCACAGAGAAGTCGCAGAGGTGGTCAGCGTGCTCGGGGAAGACTCGGTGCGGTCGGAACGGCGACTGCGATCTGGGCGGCCCGAGGTTGAAGACGACGGTGGCGGGGATGATGCAGTGGCTCCGGCGCCGCGCGGCTTGGCTAGTCGACGTAGTCGACGACGGCGAACCATTCGGACACGGTGAGAGGGCGCGGGGGATGGCGTTGGACGCGGCTGTGGCGAGCGGTGGCGACGACGACGTCTCGGGCGACGTCGGGGAGGGCGAGAGGGAGGAGCCAGGGGGAGGAGCGGGTGTCTGCGGGGTCGGGGAGAGCGAGAGAGCTCGTCCCACGTCGGCAGCTGGACGAGGGGAGCGGCGAGGCGGCGGGCAGCTGCGTGCACGCATGCTGTGCTCGCCGTCGAGCAGCTGCCTGCCTGCCTGGCCAAGCCAAGCAGCTTGCTGGCGCGGTGGCTGGGCTGGGCCGGCAGGTGGGCCGCTGGGTGGCGCCAGGTAAGAGTTTTTAGTTTTCTGTTTCCTTTTCTATTTTTTGTAACTTCGTTGCATTTCTAAAAATACCTAGGCAACTCCAAAAATCACGAAACTGCACCTGGTCCTTAGTTGGAATATATCCAGCATGGAACATTTTAGTTTGGGATTATTTGAGCATTTGAAATATTTTATATAATTTAAATGCCCAAATTCAAATAGCTAGAGATTTAATCCAGTGACCTTAGAGTGACCTAGAAATCTGTGCATCACTTCTGACAGTGGTTTAGGACCAAGGAAAAGGTGATGAACATTTTAGAAGGGCATTTCAGGTTCATTGAAAATATTTTTAGTAAACCCTAGTTGGATTCAAAGGGGTTCTGGGGGTTCTGTCTTCCCCATTTCAAATTTATGATGAAAGATAAACATGATGCAACACACTAATGCATGGACTAGCTAGGATGTGACAGATTATCTGTTGAAAAACATAGTAATAGCTTCGTAGTTAGCAGTGATGTACTAGTTTTAGAAGTATGCAAAATATGCACGGATGTCGTAATAGTAAAAAATCTTACCAGGGTATCTCCATGGTAGTTACCGTAGTTTAACACGTGCACTAGTGGCACGTATTGACCATAATGTTAAGGAGTTCGATTGTAGATACTGTAATTATCAAGATCAGTACAAAATGCGATCAGATGATTTTTCTCCTGATAAGTTAATTTGGAGCCATTGGTGTAGTGGATTTTGTCTACCATCTTCCGCACATTCTTTGAAGAATGAAAATAAGCTGTCAATGGAAAGAAGCTGGCAACTATTTTGAAATAAATAATATAAATTTCTTAATAACTATGTTTGATAAGCTCACATAGGGGAAGAATTGGAAGCGTATCAACAAGGACCCAAATGTCAATATTGTCTTGCTCGATTTTAGGATCACCAAGATCCATGGTGACAAACATACCCTCGTCAAAACCATACATCTTGCAAAGTGCTTCCCAATTTTTGCAACCAAAATGGGTTACACTCTCAGAATTGTACAGCTTTACTTCAAAATCCACACCATGATGGGTCCTTAGGTGAATTTTCTTTGTTTCCATACTTTCATGGTCTTCAAAACCCATCCTCTCCAAGACATAGCGTCCTGCATAGCATGAGATAAGCTAGTCGAATTGGAAAAGATGAAAAGTACACGTTGAAATAGTTGAAGTCGTGCTTAATTACGAAAAAAAAAAAACCCTTGTCGTCGTTGCAGACCGTTTCAACATCGAAGGTCTCCTCGAGCTTAATGCTGAAGCACCGATCCTCGTCCAGCTCAAGGAACCTGTCGCACATACCTCGGTTGTCGTGGCACCAGTCGCACTCCCCTGGGCGGTTTTCGTCATCCGAGTACGACATTTTCTATGTTCATAATTCAAATATTAAACTTGTACAATTCAATATATGTACTAAAAAACCTAAATTAGATAATTATTATTCATCACGGGTTGACTATTAGTCTGTCGAGCCTTTTCTTGAAAACTCTCAGCTCATGTGGTGTACATATTCGACCGTCGGTGATGGTAGCTCCTCCTTTCATTCCCGAGTGCATTACACTAAATTGTCTAGCACATGGGAATGAAGGAGAAGCTACCCCCACGACAAAAGTCGGGATTATTAGTCCTCTCATATATATATGGTTGGAGATTCTCCCCCACTGATTCCTCTATGACATTTGTGACCGTCGGTGATGGTAGCTCCTCCTTTTGTTCTGTAGCACACGGGAACGAAGGAGAAGCTACCCCGACGACAACAGTTGGGATTCTTCGTCCTCTCATATAGGTGGAGACTCGACAAACTTAAAGTCAACCCGAGGACTCATATTGACATGGAGATTTGGCTGGTCTCACCTCGAGGTTGGAGGGGGGTCGGTGACGGGGACGACGACGCGGATGATGGAGGGGGCTCCTAGATTTCTACATAGTGTTCTCCAATTTTAGCATTCAAAGTAGGAGTACTTTTCCAATTTGAGCATTCAATAAGCAAAACCAAATCATAAAATAAAGTAGTATTCAAATAAGCATGCATTCAATTATAAGCAAAACTACATCATCTCTTGTGTCCGTACATCGTCAAATATTATCACTAATACTCCTCGAATACTATCATACATATAGCATCGCTAATATAGCTAGAACCGTAGCGCCCGACGGGTATCGTCGCGGGCGGTGGACACTCAAAGAGAAGGAACCATCACAGGATCATAGCTCTAGTGAGATCCCTGAAGAACCTGCAGGTATTGTCGAACCTGCCCTCCAACGCAACTATGTAGAGACAGATGTGCTCGTCCTCCTCGCTGACACGGTGACGTACCACCTCCGCGGTGTTCGGAAGCCTTGGCACCGTCACTGGCCCACACGACTGCCACCAAATAAGGAAATGGTCAACAACGGGCTGGCTCCTCACCAACCTACGCCCCCCGGAAGGTAGCACCTCCACTAGAAGGAAACAGGGCTTTGGTTCGGGCCTGGACATCCCATTAGTCCCATTTCTTCACGAACCGGCACCCATGGGGGGCATTAGACCCGGTTCATGAGCCCAGGGGGCCGACCGGGGCCTCGTGGGCATTGGTCCCAGTTCGTCTGGATCCATTTGTCCCGGTTCTAGGCACGAACCGGGACCAATGGGCCGCGCTCCTGACCCACAGCCATTGGTAAGAGAAAACCTTTGCTACGGTCACGTACCGGTGACCATTGGTAAGAGAAAACCTTTGCTATAGGACGAACGGTTCGTTAGTGTACCCAAGATTGTTTAGATCCACTGTTGTCATTCCGTACTGTGGGTCTACCTGTACCCCGCCTCCTGACAAATTGACCCATTTGCATTTAAACAAAGGGAACTTAAAATTTACTTCGTAGTCAAGTTCCAATATGTCCACTATGTAACCATAATATGTGTCCTTTCCCCTCTCGGTTGCTGCATCAAAGCGGACACCGCTATTTTGGTTGGTGCCCTTTTGATCTTGAGCGATCGTGTAAAATGTATTCCCATTTATCTCGTATCCTTTAAAAGTCAATGCAGTCGAAGATGGTCCCCTGGACAACGAGTACAGCTCATCGCAAACAGTGTTGTCACCTCTGAGACGGGTTTGCAACCAACTGCTGAAAGTCCTGATGTGTTCACATGTAATCCAGTCATCGCACTGCTCCGGGTGTTTGGAGCGCAGACTGTTCTTGTGTTCATCGACATACGGGGTCACCAAGGAAGAGTTCTGTAGAACTGTGTAGTGTGCTTGAGACCAAGAATATCCGTCTCTGCATATTATTCACATAGATAACATGTGCCACATCATTGGCTAGGACGAACGGTTCCTCAGTGTACCCAAGATTGTTCAGATCCACTGTTGTCATTCCGTACTGTGGGTCTACCTGTACCCCGCCTCCTGACAGATTGACCCATTTGTATTTAAACAAAGGGACCTTAAAATCTAGTCAGTAGTCAAGTTCCCATATGTCCACTATGTAACCATAATATGTGTCATTTCCCCTCTCGGTTGCTGCATCAAAGCGGACACCGTTGTTTTGGTTGGTGCTCTTTTGATCTTGGGCGATCGTGTAAAATGTATTTCTATTTATCTCGTATCCTTTGTAAGTCAATACAGTCGAAGATGGTCCCCTGGACAACGAGTACAACTCATCACAAACAGTGTTGTCACCTCTGAGACGTGTTTCCAACCAACTGTTGAAAGTCCTGATGTGTTTACATGTAATCCAGTCGTCGCACTGCTCCGGGTGTTTGGAGCGCAGACTGTTCTTGTGTTCATCGACATACGGGGTCACCAAGGTAGAGTTCTGTAGAACTGTGTAGTGTGCTTGAGACCAAGAATATCCGTCCCTGCATATTATTGAGTCCCCTCCAAGCGTGACTTTTCCAGTCAATCTCCCCTCATACCGCGATTCAGGGAGACCTATCTTCTTTAAGGCCAGGAATGAAGTCAACACAAAACCCAATGACATCCTCTGTTTCATGGCCCATGGAGATGCTTCCTTCTGGCCTAGCGCGGTTATGGACTTCTTTAGGACTCCCATGAACCTCTCAAAGGGGTACATATTGTGTAGAAATACGTGGCCCCGAATGACAATCTCGTCAACTAGATGAACTAGGACGTGCGTTATGATATTGAAGAAGGATGGTGGGAACACCAGCTCGAAACTGACAAGACATTGCACCAACATCACTCCTTAGCCTTGGTATGATTTCTGGATCGATCACCTTCTGAGAGATTGCATTGAGAAATGCACATAGCTTCACAATGGCTAATCGGACGTTTTCCGGTAGAAGCCCCCTCAATGCAACCGGAAGCAGTTGCGTCATAATCATGTGGCAGTCATGAGACTTTAGGTTCTGGAACTTTTTCTCTGGCATATTTATTATTCCCTTCACATTTGACGAGAAGTCAGTCGGGACCTTCATACTAAGCAGGCATTCAAAGAAGATTTCCTTCTCTTCTTTGGTAAGAGCATAGCTGGCAGGACCTTCATAATGCTTTGGAGGCATGCCGTCTTTTTCGTGCAAACGTTGCAGGTCCTCCCGTGCCTCAGTTGTATCTTTTGTCTTCCCATACACGCCAAAGAAGCCTAGCAGGTTCACGCAAGGGTTCTTTGTCACGTGCATCACGTCAATCGAAGAACGAACCTCTAGGTCTTTCCAGTAGGGTAGGTCCCAAAATATATATTTCTACTTCCACATGGGTGTGTGTCCCTCAGTGTCACTCGGAACATCTAGTCCACCGGGACCCTTTCCAATCATTACGTGTAAATCCTTGACCATAGCAAGTACGTGATCACCGGTACGCATGGCGGGCTTCTTCCGGTGATCTGCCTCGCCTTTGAAATGCTTGCCTTTCTTTCGATATTGATGGTTGGTCGGAAGAAATCGACGATGGCCCAGGTACACATTCTTCCTGCATTTGTCCAGGTATATACTTTCAGTGTCAGCTAAACAGTGCGTGCATGCGTGGTATCCCTTGTTTGTCTGTCCTGAAATGTTACTGAGAGCGGGCCAATCGTTGTGTGTTACAAACAGCAACGCGTGCAGGTTAAATTCCTGCTGTCTGTGCTCATCCCACGCACGTACACCGTTTCAATTCGACAACTGTAAAAGTTCTTCAATTAATGGCCTTAGGTACACATCAATGTCGTTGCCGGGTTGCTTAGGGCCTTGGATGAGAACTGGCATCATAATGAACTTCCACTTCATGCACATCCAAGGAGGAAGGTTATACATACATAGAGTCACGGGCCAGGTGATGTGATTGCTGCTCTGCTCCCCGAAAGGATTAATGCCATCCGCGCTTAAACCAAACCATACGTTCCTCGGGTCACGTGCAAACTTAGCCCAGTACTCTCTCTCGATTTTTCTCCACTACGACCCGTCAGCGGGTGCTCTCAACTTCCCGTCTTTCTTACGGTCCTCACTGTGCCACCGCATCAACTTGGCATGCTCTTTGTTTCTGAACAGTGGTTTCAACCGTGGTATTATAGGAGCATACCGCATCACCTTCGCAGAAACCCTCTTCCTGCCGGGCTCGCCGTCAACATCACCAGGGTCATCTTGTCTGATCTTATACCGCAATGCACCGCATACTGGGCATGCGTTCAAATCCTCGTACGCACCGCGGTAGAGGATGCAGTCATTAGGGCATGCATTTATCTTCTGCACCTCCAATCCTAGAGGGAATACGACCTTCTTTGCTGCGTACGTACTGTCGGGCAATTCATTATCCTTTGGAAGCTTCTTCTTCAATATTTTCAGTAGCTTCTCAAATCCTTTGTCAGGCATTGCATTCTCTGCCTTCCACTGCAGCAATTCCAGTACGGTACCCAACTTTGTGTTGCCATCTTCGCAATTGGGGTACAACCCTTTTTTGTGATCCTCTAACATGCGATCAAACTTCAGCTTCTCCTTTTGACTTTCGCATTGCGTCCTTGCACCGAAAATGACCCGGCGGAGATCATCATCATCGGGCACATCGTCTGGTTCCTCTCGATCTTTAGCAGCTTCCCCCGTTGCAGCATCATCGGGCACATTGTCTGGTTCCTCTTGATCTTCAGCATCTCCCCCCATTGCAGCATCACCGTATTCAGGGGGCACATAGTAGTCATCGTCCTCTTCTTCTTCGCCGCCTTCCATCATAACCCCTATTTATCCGTGCCTCGTCCAAATATTATAGTGTGGCATGAAACCCTTGTAAAGCGGGTGGGTGTGCAGGATTTTCCGGTTAGAGTAAGACTTCGTATTCCCACATTTAAGGCATGGACAACACACAAAACCATTCTTCTTGTTTGCCTCAGCCACTTCGAGAAAATTATGCACGCCCTTAATGTACTCGGAGGTGTGTCTGTCACCATACATCCATTGCCAGTTCATCTGCGTGCATTATATATAATTATGTGTGTCAAAAGTAAGAAAATCAGACAAGTATCTATCCAAAGTAAGAAAATCAGACAAGTATCTATCTAAAGTAAGAAAATCAGAAAGAAGATAAGAACAAGAGGCAAACCATGATGGTGCCGGGGACGAGATCAGCGCGGGCGATCAACGTCGGTGAAAACGGGGACGGGGCGTGACGGACCGCTAAATCTAGACAAATCTCGGGGAAAATGGACCTCTAAGGTCGAGCTTCGAGAGGAGAAGGCTTAACTAGTGTGGCTCGGGCATTTCATCGAACACCTCATGTGCATAGGAGGTGAGCTAGAGCACCCAAATACCCTCCCCTCGCCAGCCAGAAAAAACAGAGCATTGTGGAGTGCTTTGCCGCGGCGATGGGTATATATAAGCAAATTATTTTTCCCGGTTCGTGGCAGGAACCGGGACAAAATTCACCCTTCTATACCGGTTCAAGGCACAAACCGGTACCAATGGCTGTGGGCCAGGAGCGCGGCCCATTGGTTCCGGTTAGTGCCTAGAACCAGGACAAAATGGATCCAGACGAACCGGGACCAATGCCCCACGAGGCCCCGGCCGCCCCCCTGGGCTTATGAACCGGGTCTAATGCCCCCCATGGGTGCCGGTTCGTGAAGAACCGGGACTAATGGGCTGGCCAGGCCCGAACCAAAGCCCTGTTTTCTACTAGTGTGGCATCTCCACTGAGTATTTTTTGTAGGAAAAAGTCCCTTGAGAACTTAGTCAAGATCGCGTAGGTTTTCTCATATCATATACAAGAGGTGCATGCATTTGTGGTAGCAATGGCTCAGGTTTCTATTTGAATTGTACCAGCTATGCATCCTTATGTATCTATCAAACTAAACATAAGAGAAATTTATATAGGATGTATCATTTACAAAAATAAGACTTTTCTGCCCCCTTATATCTATCAAACGGAAGCAGACCAGACAAGTTCTTCTGATTGAATGAATGTTTCCAATGCAGGTCAACAGGATTTCCAACTTATATTCTCAATTATCTTGACCATGAAAACCTTTTCACCAAAACAATTGTGGCAATCTAGTGCGCTTTACAATTCTACAATGCCTCCAAAATGCCACTCATAGTAGGCAAGATCCTTTATTTTACTTGTCTGATTACCTAAAAAAAGGCAAGTAGTGCAGATAACCAAATAAATAATCATCGTTATGTTCCTCAGCTTGATTAGCTTTGCCACAAGGACATGCAAGTAACAACTATCATTCTGTGTAAAAAGAATTATCAATTACAATAATGAATACATAGCATCAGAAAGCTATCTGATATGAAATGAGGGAGATAACTACGAATCAAAAGAAAGTTTACCACTTGATACCGTCGGTGACGACAACAACGATGGCGGGAAGCTACTATATGCGTGGCCAGACTTTTCACTATGCACTCTCTGAACCTAAAATGTTCTGGTGTCAAGTGTGAAACAGCTTGAATTTTTCCGGGAGGTTCCCCGCTGGAGCAGGAGCAAGTACCTGTCCTCCACTGAACCAGCCAGGTCATAAGAAGAATCTGGTGGTAGCTCATAACAAGAACCTGGTGTGAATGAGATAGTCTTCTCCCTCTGCCACTGGCCGGCACTCCCAGCACTGTTTTGCTTAATGGTATAATGTAAACTGAAGTAAAGCGGACCAGATTCAAGCAGAAACATCCCAAGCCTGCCTTCCCCTGCCTCCACCATGGCTATACCATGAGAGCGTCTGGCTTCTTCTGGGGGGTCGGCAATGGAGAACTCCATCGTCCGGGTGTCGAACACCAGCATTTTCATCACTTCCATCCAACGAACCGACTTAGTCACCCAATAGAAGCAGCGAGAAGTGTATGTGCGGAAGTAGAAGCGTGTGTTGTTTGTTGAATATGGAAAGCCAGGAAGCAAATCGATCCAACTCACGGATGGAATGGCTCGCCATTGTCCGGTGGTGGAAGAGAAGACAAAGGCGAACAACTTAGTTTTGCTCTGCCCCATCCACATCACTCTGAATGACGTCGCTGCTTCGTCATTGTCTGGTGGAATGAGGAAGGCCTCGTATTTGCAGACTGGGTCTTGCTCTTGGACCATAGCGGCTGCTAGGTCGTCCGAGACAGGGGGGAGCACGAGGTACCGCCGGTGCAAGGGGTCGCACACCGCGATCTCCCGGAAGAAATCCAGGACTTTGCGGGGCCAATCGTTGTGGTGCTGGCTGAAGGTTCCCTGGAGGAGGACGCGGCCATCGCGACTGTCCTGGACGACCCAGTGGTGGGCCGGGGCGGGAAGGAATGAGAAGGAGAAGTCGGCGGCGAGAGCGACGGCCCTGGCTGCCGACGAGGAGGGGTGAGGCGGCTCGGCCGGGTGGAAGATTCTGCATGTATCGAGGAGGCCGAGGAGGGGCGGGGCGTGGCGCTTGCGGTACTGCCGGAGGAAGGAGCGGTCGGCGATGAGGCGGCGGAACGGGACGCAGGCGGCGGAGGTGCGGACGAGGTCGGCTGGATCGGGAATGCGGAGGAAGATGTCCAGCAGGAGCTCGTCGTGGATCGGCGGCGAGGCAGTTTCCCGAGGATGATGCCGCCGCGGCAGCAGACGGCGCCCGTGCTCGAGGGCGGCCTGCTCCACGCGGATCTGCAGCTCCTCCGCCGCGCCGCCGGCCATCGCGCCGCAGTTGGACTTGGAACCCTAGCAGGATGGTGGGAGCGAGGAGTGTGGGGATTGAGCGCTTGTTGCTTCAATTCCGTCAGCTTGGAAGGGTCTTCCTGCAAATACACCGACTGATGTGCCTCTTGCTTAAATTTGTTTTTCTAGGGTGCTTTAAATTTGTTGATGATTGATCAAACTCAAACTGAACCAACATCAATCACAAGATCAACGAGTGTTTTATACTGAGTACTTAAGAGTACGAGAGAGAGAGAGAGAGAGAGAGAGAGAGAGAGATCATTCGGAAGAGATGGAGCCACTACTTAGAATCGATTTGTACATTTGGACAGTCTGTCTGCAGAAATAATCAAATGATAGTGCTCACAAATCATATCGAGTCCATTTTTGCCAATTCCATCGCGTAACCATGTACATAGTTCCTGCATCATATCTGTTTCCCTTTTCGAGATATTGAGAATCCACTGGCTGAGCTGGCAATCTCGCAGAGCCTTCATCATGTGCATGATGCACCGGCATGAAAGAGTGCCTAGTACACCACCGACACATGCCACGTTCAGCTCGTACATCACCTCAGGTAAATCATGAGCTCGGCATTCTCTAGACCTAATTGCACCAACTTGAATGGATGCAACTGGCTTGCCTCTCCACGGTAGCTCTAGAACATGAATTTAGACTTTTCTTCAGTGTCCTTCTCCGAATAAAATTCCCAATGCATCTTATTCCCCGAAGGTTGCATCATCTGACCTCCAGTGACACTCATCATCCTCATTATTTTTGCTCCTCTCTACACTTGTCAGTTTCCCTCCAGAAACTACATATGATTTGCTACACACGGAAGTAGTTATTTATATATCAACGAATGGACATAACGTGTGGTCTAGACATTATACCTTCAACTATAATTCATGTGCCAGTTGTTGTGGCCATTTACACCAAATATACTTATAAAAGCAAACAAAGTAGTCGACGCATACCAGAGCAAAAACAAAACACTTGATTTTTTTAAGACGAAATAGCACGAGAGTGTCCTACACTGCATTTATTAAGAAGTTACACATATGTAAATAAATCAAAAATTTATTGGTGTTGGTTGATTTGCCATTCAGGGTGGAGATAAAATGGATTCCATAACAGAAATTCTTATTTCGGTTTTTGCGGAACTAATGCAATGAATGTGAAGTCACAAAACCGAACAACTCCACAGGGTTTATGAGACGTCATCATTCACCAAAACAGTCAGATGGGACAAGAACAATGTTATTCTTGTTTGGTTAATAATCATCTTTACAAGCCAAAACATGTTCTTATCATCTACAAGGAGCATACTGAAAACAACACTGCACATAATCGATAATGTACACACAGGTCTCCTTGCATCAACGTATAAGCATGTAGGTATACTATCTATGCACGTAAGCATCTGCTGATGTCTCGTCTGAACTACTAATTAAGTAAGCTGTTGTGATGGTTTGCCTGTTGGTTGTTGCTCTATAAAAATACAGTAGATGAGTTGTTGCATCAAAATTTCCATCCATGAACTACAACCACAAAATCAGAGGGAAACAAAAAGGACCATTTTTAGCAACATGTTTGCTTCTTCTCTTCAACACAAACTAATCAGAAGAAACAAGAGAGCGTTGGCAGCTGAACATCTTCAGGATGCACGTCCGATCGGCTGGCCGGTGATGACAGTGCCACCTCCTTTGTAGTCTCACAGAACACTCTTCACAGGAGTGAGGAGGCTGAAGGATTTGGGGGAATTTGGACATCTTGAACAACCTTTCTCCTTAGATTCAACACATCTTTGACAAGTTCCAAACCACAAACTCAGCAGTTGTAGCAAGTAGCAGGTACATAGATTTGGCATCCTTACAACATGATCACAATCAGATTGACTGGTTACATACAGTCTTAATTAGTTAACTAACTGAGAAACCAAACACCGTTAATGCTCTCGCTACCTAATCCAACAAACGGACACACCAATCATTGTCAAATCAAGTCATATAAGATAAACTCCAGCTTCATTCATTCTGGATGACCATATTACAACCATAGAACCAGAAGCACCCTCTAAGGAACAACTTGGTTGTTAATCACCCAGCTGCATCACCACATCGCCAAACATAGTCTAACAAAAATTGAGTGGTTCCATTCTTTCTTTTTGCTAGTTGGCTTGGAGGAAGTTTCCCATAAGTAGTCCTCTAAAGAGCTTTAATACGAGCAAGAAACCCGCACTGATGATTTGATTCTCATGGTTAGACCAGACGGAAGCAGAGCTATTATCCATGTCACGCCGTAACTATGAAGATGCAAGAGCATCAGGACGCATACACGATGGTACTCAGAACGAAATTGAGATGACCTCCGGTATGAATACTGCTGCCACGGAATTGAGATGACTCTGGACAGGAGGATCGGTCGCAATCCGCCCCAAAGCTGCTGCCTGAGAGCGCACCCAGGCACTGCTTTAGAGGAGAATTAGCATCATTGAAATGAAAGTAGATACTTTAACGATTATCATAAGAGCACGCAAACTAGCACGCAAAGGATTTGTAAAACTGGTTTCACAAACATAAGGTGATATAGTGATCTCAAATATTTAAGGAACTCTGCTTAAACATCTCTGCAGCATCCAACGGAACAAACACGATATGATATCTGTGGTATCTGAGAGACACATTGACACATAGAAATATAAGTACAAGTAGTAAAAAGAAAAAAGAAAAAAAAACATCCACTGAAGAACAACACTCCCCCGCACCATTGAGGTGACCCATTTAGGCCATTCTTGAGGCGAGACGTGCTTGTGTCTCACTACGGGAAAGACACAACCACTCCCGCTATTTCTCACTTACTGTAAGATGGTACTCTGTCTCCTATTAGGTGAGCACGCTTGGGGCCAGCCCAATTCGGGTTCTCCGGGAGCGGGTTTTACTTTTTTTCCACAAGTTTTTTTGTGTTGGTTTTAATTGTTTCTTTGCTGTGATTTGGTTATTATTGTTTTTTGCTTTCGGTTTTCCTGACTTCCTTCTTTTTCTTTTTCTTTTAGTTTCTATGTGAGTTTTCAATTGTTTTATTTTGGATTTCGGTTTTCAACGTTTCTTTACATGTTTTCTTTGGCTTATTCATTCTTTTATTTTCATTTTACCCTTTTATTTTTATTTTTAACACCTATCTAAATTTTCTCATACACATTATGATTTTCCTATACAGAAATAACATTTTATACCATGACAAATGTATATTGAAGTATACATTTTCACACATTGTATATTTCTTGTCTACATCGAAAACATTATTTCATACTTCTTGGTTCCAAAATACTTGTAGTTCAAATTTTCACTAAAACCACGACAAATATCACGACAGTATTTTGGAATGGAGGGAGGACAAGTTTAGCATTTTTTAGAAATATATGAATATTTATTTTGAAAGACATGTTTTAAATATATTTTTCAAATACATGTTAATATTTTCCAAAATAAATATTTAACATTTTATAAATGATATAAAACATTTTCCAACTATGTGACAAGTTTTGTATATTGTATCAACATTTAATCAAAATCAAGAACAAGTTGTTGAAATGCGTGAGGATTTCTTTGAAACACGTGTATTTTTAAAATATCACAAACATTATTTTTGAATTATATCATTTAAAAATTACTCTAACAAATTATTAACATTTTTCAAACTCGAGGTTTTAAACCTTTTTAAGTAAATTTAAGTTTTGGCATATAAGTATTTAGAATATTTTTGAAAATATGAACAAAAAGGAAAATACAAAAATGGACAAATGAAAAACAGAGTAGGAAAGTAACCTAAGCTACCAAAAGCTATCACTAGTAGCAATGCTAAAGCGAGGCGAGTTTTTGTCTCGTCATGACAATGCCACCATCGGCAAGATAGACAAAGCGCGGTGCCGGGTCAATAGCTCACCAATTTGTTGGTGTGCCTGTTGCTTCCCTCTAAGGCGAACGCTCCCTACCGATGCACTTTGACATCCCATAGCTTCGGGATGATAACATCCCTCACTTCATATACGACCAAAACTGAGGTGATTTGCCTGGGCTATGAAAGAAAGAGCCCGTCTCTAGGCCGTACCTGTTTCTAACAAGGCTTCCTACTAGGCTTTGGGGTGCTCTTAATTGGCGCTTGTGTCCTCAGCTCGCCAAGTTGGTGCTCACGCACCTGCTCCCGTGGCCCGCCCGTAATCACGCAGTCGCTCGCTCGCTAATCCCTGAAAAAAGAGAATTTGGTCGGCCGGTCAACGGTTGACCAGTTGACCGTTGACTTTTGGAAAATCCAAAAAAACGCAAAATTCTAATAGATCGTGAATTAAAAAAATTTCATGGATTTGGAAAATGTTCACAAGTTTGAGAAAATGTTCATTGATTTTGAAAAATGTTGGTTGAATTTTAAAAAGTTTCATAATTTTTTAAAATTTCACAAATGCAAAAAACATCTTCAATTAAAAAATCATTTATTTTGATGAAAAATCAACTATTCAAAAATAAATCAACATTTTGAAAAAATTTGTCAAATTTTAAAAAGCATCGAATTTGGGAAAAGTTCAACTATTTTGGAAAAAGGTCATCGATATTGAAAAAGGTCATCCATTCTGAAAAACCTGACAGTAAAAACAACTAAAATTAAACGATAAAAATAGAAAAGGAATGAAGAATAAAAAAAGGTCCAGAGAAAACTCAAAATGAAACAAGTAAAAAGAAATAGAAAAAATAAAAAGTAAAAAGGTGAAAGAAAAGAAACTGAAAAGAGAGAAAAACAAAACAAAAGACAGTCTAGAAAAATCCACAACAAAAAGAAAAAATGCATGGAGAAAGTATAAAAGAAAAAGAAAATACATTATAACAACGTTTTGTCGAAATCACTAATTGAGGAGTAATCCTCGCAAAGATCAGTCCCATCTTCCTGATTATGACAAATGGCGCTACTGCATGTGTGCCACGTATCCCAACCAGGTAGTTTTCCTTTTTTCATAGGTCCGTTTATTCAAAACGTTTTATCTTCTAAACCGTGCGTCCAAATGTCGAACCGTATTCACCGTTCGATTTCACACGTCGAGATCTTCTACACTAGATAACATGTTGATAGGTTTCGAAGAACTTTTTTCACGAAAAAACCGGACGAAAAAACCAGACGAAAAAACCAAACCGGGAGCATAGTTTTTTTCCCTTTCCGAAAGAGGCACGGCCGTGCCTCTTGTGAAAGCACAACCATGCCTCTCACAGAAACAAAACCGTGCCTCTAGCGGAAGAAAAAAAACCAAAAAATGCGATTTTTATTTCCGAGAGTCGTGGTCGTGCGTCCTGCGAAAGCAAAAATGTTCCTCTCGCGGAAGGAAAACCGTGCTCTCGCGAAAGAAAAGAAAATAGAAAACGATTTTCCTTCGCTTCCGAGAGTCATGGTCGTGCTCTCGCGAAAGCAAAACGCGCCTCTCGCGAAAGCCAAATCGTGCCTCTAGTGGAAGCAAAAGAAATGCGTTTTTTTCGTTTCATAGAGTCATGGTCATGCCTCTGAAGCAAAACATTCCTCTCACGAAAGTCAAACCGTGTCTCGCGAAGAAAAAAAAACAGAAAACGTGTTTTTCCGCTTCCGAGAGTCATGGTCATGCCTCTCGCGAAAGCAAAACGCGCCTCTCGGGAAGGGAAAAAGAAAATACATTTCTTCACGTAAAAACAAAAAACAATTGGTCCAAATGATAAGGAAGACCGGTGGAAAACCGGAACGTCGAAAAAACCCATTGAAAAAGCCAAAAATGTGCGCGGAAAAATAAAAAGAAACAAAATCCGGAGGGAGCGTCCAAAGCGCTACACGCGGGGTGGCTGAGAGATGTATGTATTCTCTGGGAGCAGCGGTTCAACTCCGAGCTCAGCTGCTCCCCACATGAATAGTTAATTCAAAAGAAATATTAGATAAATTTAAAAAACACTTTTTTTGTCAACCAAGATACACAAATGTGTGATGTCTGTGCCAAATTTGGTTGTATTTGTACATCTGGATAGCCCTCAACAAAAGAAACAAAATTCGGACATATGAGGAAGTTTGAAAAAATGCCTTGTTCAAGACTGATTTTGTCTTTTTTACCACGAGTACCTCAGATGTCTCAACACCATGAAATTTGGCACAAACATCACACATTTGTTTAGCTTGGGTGCCAAAAAAAATTCAGAATTCTTTGAATTTACTATTCACGGAGATCAGCGACTAGGGAAACCCTAGTGCATCTTCCCAAGGCGGCTGGGCAAACAATAGTGTATCTCCGGCCAGACTTCCCACCCTCCTTATCCCCTATTCGCTTCCACCGGTTCATGTCGTCCGCCAGGCAAAGCTCGGATGGTGCTGGCGGCATCGAGGCTCCCTTTGTTCTCTGCTCAGGTGAAGGTTGCACCGATCAACATGCTCGAGCGGCGGTGCAACGCTAACAAGGGGCATGGTGGCGTGACTAGGCGGATTGGCGGCGGGGTTGCTGGCTCGTGTTGATGGCGGGAAGGACCTCGCGATGGTTGGCGCGCCATGGCAGTGGTGGGCTTCCTTCTGGATCTGACGCAGTAGGGTGCGGGTGAAGGAAATATGCCCTAGAGGCAATAATAAAGTTGTTTATTTATATTTCCTTATATCATTATAAATATTTATTATTCATGGTAGAATTGTATTAACCGGAAACTTGGTACATGTGTGAATACATAGACAATACATAGAGTCCGTAGTAAGCATCTACTTGACTAGCTCGTTAATCAAAGATGGTTATGTTTCCTAACCATAGCCATGTGTAGTCATTTGATGAACGGGATCACATCATTAGAGAATGATGTGATGGACAAGACCCATCCATTAGCTTAGTATTATGATCGCTTAATTTTATTGCTACTGCTTTCTTCATGACTTATACATGTTCCTCTTACTATGAGACTATGCAACTCCCGAATACCGGAGGAACATCTTGTGTGCTATCAAATGTCACAACTTAATCGGGTGACTATAAAGATGCTCTACAGTGTCTCTCAAGGTGTTTGTTGGGTTGGCATAGATCGAGAGTAGGATTTGTCACTCCGTGTATCATATGTCGTTTGACCGATAAAGATCTTCGTAGAATATGTCGTTTGACCGATAAAGATCTTGTGTGCTATCATATGTCGTTTGACCGATAAAGATCTTCGTAGAATATGTAGGAGCCAATATGAGCATCCAGGTTCTGCTATTGGTTATTGATCGAAGATGTGTCTCGATCATGTTCACGTAGTTCTTGAACCCATAGGGTCTGCACACTTACACTACTAGAATCCACTTCTTTGACGCCCACCATGGCAGATGGCAAAGGCAAGGATCACGGAAAGCAAACATCTTTGCCGTCCGCCAGAGACGGAAAACTGTCCGTCTGAACAGGTGCCAGCAAAGGCCTTCTTTGTCGTCCGCTTTTGAGAAACTGACGGCAAACGATTGTGCCATCCACCATCTGAGGCTAGCAGACGGCAAAGACTACAGACTGCAGTGGGGTGGCGTCAGAGCCGTTAGGGCGTTAACGGCGCTCTTTGCCGTTCGCCAGCAGACGACAATGACTCAAATGTCTTTGCCATCCGCCAGCGGACGGCAAAGAGCTCAGTTAGGCCAGCACTGGGAAGTTGCCACGTGGCCAGCTATGTCGTCCGCGAGCGGACGGCAAAGATTCAAAGGTCTTTGTCATCCGCCAGCAGATGGCATAGCTGACCAAATAGGCAGCCAGCGTTCCCAGTTCGTAAAGGTGACTGCCACGTGTCCTCTTTGCCGTCTGGTAGCTGACGGCAAAGCTCTTTGTCGTTGCTAGCGGACGGCAAAGAGGCTATATATCCCTGTCCTACACTGCATTTATTAAGAAGTTACACGAGAGTATGTAAATAAATCAAAAATTTATTGGTGTTGGTTGATTTGCCATTCAGGGTGGAGATAAAATGGATTCCATAACAGAAATTCTTATTTCGGTTTTTGCGGAACTAATGCAATGAATGTGAAGTCACAAAACCGAACAACTCCACAGGGTTTATGAGACGTCATCATTCACCAAAACAGTCAGATGGGACAAGAACAATGTTATTCTTGTTTGGTTAATAATCATCTTTACAAGCCAAAACATGTTCTTATCATCTACAAGGAGCATACTGAAAACAACACTGCACATAATCGATAATGTACACACAGGTCTCCTTGCATCAACGTATAAGCATGTAGGTATACTATCTATGCACGTAAGCATCTGCTGATGTCTCGTCTGAACTACTAATTAAGTAAGCTGTTGTGATGGTTTGCCTGTTGGTTGTTGCTCTATAAAAATACAGTAGATGAGTTGTTGCATCAAAATTTCCATCCATGAACTACAACCACAAAATCAGAGGGAAACAAAAAGGACCATTTTTAGCAACATGTTTGCTTCTTCTCTTCAACACAAACTAATCAGAAGAAACAAGAGAGCGTTGGCAGCTGAACATCTTCAGGATGCACGTCCGATCGGCTGGCCGGTGATGACAGTGCCACCTCCTTTGTAGTCTCACAGAACACTCTTCACAGGAGTGAGGAGGCTGAAGGATTTGGGGGAATTTGGACATCTTGAACAACCTTTCTCCTTAGATTCAACACATCTTTGACAAGTTCCAAACCACAAACTCAGCAGTTGTAGCAAGTAGCAGGTACATAGATTTGGCATCCTTACAACATGATCACAATCAGATTGACTGGTTACATACAGTCTTAATTAGTTAACTAACTGAGAAACCAAACACCGTTAATGCTCTCGCTACCTAATCCAACAAACGGACACACCAATCATTGTCAAATCAAGTCATATAAGATAAACTCCAGCTTCATTCATTCTGGATGACCATATTACAACCATAGAACCAGAAGCACCCTCTAAGGAACAACTTGGTTGTTAATCACCCAGCTGCATCACCACATCGCCAAACATAGTCTAACAAAAATTGAGTGGTTCCATTCTTTCTTTTTGCTAGTTGGCTTGGAGGAAGTTTCCATAAGTAGTCCTCTAAAGAGCTTTAATACGAGCAAGAAACCTGCACTGATGATTTGATTCTCATGGTTAGACCAGACGGAAGCAGAGCTATTATCCATGTCACGCCGTAACTATGAAGATGCAAGAGCATCAGGACGCATACACGATGGTACTCAGAACGAAATTGAGATGACCTCCGGTATGAATACTGCTGCCACGGAATTGAGATGACTCTGGACAGGAGGATCGGTCGCAATCCGCCCCAAAGCTGCTGCCTGAGAGCGCACCCAGGCACTGCTTTAGAGGAGAATTAGCATCATTGAAATGAAAGTAGATACTTTAACGATTATCATAAGAGCACGCAAACTAGCACGCAAAGGATTTGTAAAACTGGTTTCACAAACATAAGGTGATATAGTGATCTCAAATATTTAAGGAACTCTGCTTAAACATCTCTGCAGCATCCAACGGAACAAACACGATATGATATCTGTGGTATCTGAGAGACACATTGACACATAGAAATATAAGTACAAGTAGTAAAACCAAAAAGAAAAAAAAACATCCACTGAAGAACAACACTCCCCCGCACCATTGAGGTGACCCATTTAGGCCATTCTTGAGGCGAGACGTGCTTGTGTCTCACTACGGGAAAGACACAACCACTCCCGCTATTTCTCACTTACTGTAAGATGGTACTCTGTCTCCTATTAGGTGAGCACGCTTGGGGCCAGCCCAATTCGGGTTCTCCGGGAGCGGGTTTTACTTTTTTTCCACAAGTTTTTTTGTGTTGGTTTTAATTGTTTCTTTGCTGTGATTTGGTTATTATTGTTTTTTTGCTTTCGGTTTTCCTGACTTCCTTCTTTTTTCTTTTTCTCTTTTAGTTTCTATGTGAGTTTTCAATTGTTTTATTTTGGATTTCGGTTTTCAACGTTTCTTTACATGTTTTCTTTGGCTTATTCATTCTTTTATTTTCATTTTTACCCTTTTATTTTTATTTTTAACACCTATCTAAATTTTCTCATACACATTATGATTTTCCTATACAGAAATAACATTTTTATACCATGACAAATGTATATTGAAGTATACATTTTTCACACACATTGTATATTTCTTGTCTACATCGAAAACATTATTTCATACTTCTTGGTTCCAAAATACTTGTAGTTCAAATTTTCACTAAAACCACGACAAATATCACGACAGTATTTTGGAATGGAGGGAGGACAAGTTTAGCATTTTTTAGAAATATATGAATATTTATTTTTGAAAGACATGTTTTAAATATATTTTTCAAATACATGTTAATATTTTCCAAAATAAATATTTAACATTTTATAAATGATATAAAACATTTTCCAACTATGTGACAAGTTTTGTATATTGTATCAACATTTAATCAAAATCAAGAACAAGTTGTTGAAATGCGTGAGGATTTCTTTGAAACACGTGTATTTTTAAAATATCACAAACATTATTTTTGAATTATATCATTTAAAATTACTCTAACAAATTATTAACATTTTTCAAACTCGAGGTTTTAAACCTTTTAAGTAAATTTAAGTTTTGGCATATAAGTATTTAGAATATTTTTGAAAATATGAACAAAAAGGAAAATACAAAAATGGACAAATGAAAAACAGAGTAGGAAAGTAACCTAAGCTACCAAAAGCTATCACTAGTAGCAATGCTAAAGCGAGGCGAGTTTTTGTCTCGTCATGACAATGCCACCATCGGCAAGATAGACAAAGCGCGGTGCCGGGTCAATAGCTCACCAATTTGTTGGTGTGCCTGTTGCTTCCCTCTAAGGCGGAACGCTCCCCTACCGATGCACTTTGACATCCCATAGCTTCGGGATGATAACATCCCTCACTTCATATACGACCAAAACTGAGGTGATTTGCCTGGGCTATGAAAGAAAGAGCCCGTCTCTAGGCCGTACCTGTTTCTAACAAGGCTTCCTACTAGGCTTTGGGGTGCTCTTAATTGGCGCTTGTGTCCTCAGCTCGCCAAGTTGGTGCTCACGCACCTGCTCCCGTGGCCCCGCCCGTAATCACGCAGTCGCTCGCTCGCTAATCCCTGAAAAAAGAGAATTTGGTCGGCCGGTCAACGGTTGACCAGTTGACCGTTGACTTTTGGAAAATCCAAAAAAACGCAAAATTCTAATAGATCGTGAATTAAAAAAATTTCATGGATTTGGAAAATGTTCACAAGTTTGAGAAAATGTTCATTGATTTTGAAAATGTTGGTTGAATTTTAAAAGTTTCATAATTTTTTAAAATTTCACAAATGCAAAAAACATCTTCAATTAAAAAATCATTTATTTTGATGAAAAATCAACTATTCAAAAATAAATCAACATTTTGAAAAAATTTGTCAAATTTTAAAAAAGCATCGAATTTGGGAAAAAGTTCAACTATTTTGGAAAAAGGTCATCGATATTGAAAAAGGTCATCCATTCTGAAAAACCTGACAGTAAAAACAACTAAAAATTAAACGATAAAAATAGAAAAGGAATGAAGAATAAAAAAAAAGGTCCAGAGAAAACTCAAAATGAAACAAGTAAAAAGAAATAGAAAAAAATAAAAAGTAAAAAAGGTGAAAGAAAAGAAACTGAAAAGAGAGAAAAAAACAAAACAAAAAGACAGTCTAGAAAAAATCCACAACAAAAAGAAAAAAATGCATGGAGAAAGTATAAAAGAAAAAAGAAAATACATTATAACAACGTTTTGTCGAAATCACTAATTGAGGAGTAATCCTCGCAAAGATCAGTCCCATCTTCCCTGATTGCGACAAATGGCGCGCTGCATGTGTGCCACGTATCCCAACCAGGTAGTTTTCCCTTTTTTTTCATAGGTCCGTTTATTCAAAACGTTTTATCTTCTAAACCGTGCGTCCAAATGTCGAACCGTATTCACCGTTCGATTTCACACGTCGAGATCTTCTACACTAGATAACATGTTGATAGGTTTCGAAGAACTTTTTTCACGAAAAAACCGGACGAAAAAACCAGACGAAAAAACCAAACCGGGAGCATAGTTTTTTTCCCTTTCCGAAAGAGGCACGGCCGTGCCTCTTGTGAAAGCACAACCATGCCTCTCACAGAAACAAAACCGTGCCTCTAGCGGAAGAAAAAAAAACAAAAAATGCGATTTTTATTTCCGAGAGTCGTGGTCGTGCGTCCTGCGAAAGCAAAAATGTTCCTCTCGCGGAAGGAAAACCGTGCCTCTCGCGAAAGAAAAAGAAAATAGAAAACGCATTTTCCTTCGTTTCCGAGAGTCATGGTCGTGCCTCTCGCGAAAGCAAAAACGTGCCTCTCGCGAAAGCCAAATCGTGCCTCTAGTGGAAGCAAAAGAAATGCGTTTTTTTTTTCGTTTCATAGAGTCATGGTCATGCCTCTCGCGAAAGCAAAAACATTCCTCTCACGAAAGTCAAACCGTGTCTCTCGCGAAAGAAAAAAAAACAGAAAACGTGTTTTTTCCGTTTCCGAGAGTCATGGTCATGCCTCTCGCGAAAGCAAAAACGTGCCTCTCGCGGAAGGGGAAAAAGAAAATACATTTCTTCACGTAAAAACAAAAAACAATTGGTCCAAATGATAAGGAAGACCGGTGGAAAACCGGAACGTCGAAAAAACCCATTGAAAAAGCCAAAAATGTGCGCGGAAAAATAAAAAGAAACAAAATCCGGAGGGAGCGTCCAAAGCGCTACACGTGCGGGGTGGCTGAGAGATGTATGTATTCTCTGGGGAGCAGCGGTTCAACTCCGGAGCTCAGCTGCTCCCCACATGAATAGTTAATTCAAAAGAAATATTAGATAAATTTAAAAAAAACTTTTTTTGTCAACCAAGATACACAAATGTGTGATGTCTGTGCCAAATTTGGTTGTATTTGTACATCTGGATAGCCCTCAACAAAAGAAACAAAATTCGGACATATGAGGAAGTTTGAAAAAATGCCTTGTTCAAGACTGATTTTGTCTTTTTTACCACGAGTACCTCAGATGTCTCAACACCATGAAATTTGGCACAAACATCACACATTTGTTTAGCTTGGGTGCCAAAAAAAATTCAGAATTCTTTGAATTTACTATTCACGGAGATCAAGCGACTAGGGGAAACCCTAGTGCATCTTCCCCGAAGGCGACTGGGGCAAACAATAGTGTATCTCCGGCCAGACTTCCCACCCTCCTTATCCCCTATTCGCTTCCACCGGTTCATGTCGTCCGCCAGGCAAAGCTCGGATGGTGCTGGCGGCATCGAGGCTCCCTTTGTTCTCTGCTCAGGTGAAGGTTGCACCGATCAACATGCTCGAGCGGCGGTGCAACGCTAACAAGGGGCATGGTGGCGTGACTAGGCGGATTGGCGGCGGGGTTGCTGGCTCGTGTTGATGGCGGGAAGGACCTCGCGATGGTTGGCGCGCCATGGCAGTGGTGGGCTTCCTTCTGGATCTGACGCAGTAGGGTGCGGGTGAAGGAAATATGCCCTAGAGGCAATAATAAAGTTGTTTATTTATATTTCCTTATATCATTATAAATATTTATTATTCATGGTAGAATTGTATTAACCGGAAACTTGGTACATGTGTGAATACATAGACAATACATAGAGTCCGTAGTAAGCATCTACTTGACTAGCTCGTTAATCAAAGATGGTTATGTTTCCTAACCATAGCCATGTGTAGTCATTTGATGAACGGGATCACATCATTAGGAGAATGATGTGATGGACAAGACCCATCCATTAGCTTAGTATTATGATCGTTTAATTTTATTGCTACTGCTTTCTTCATGACTTATACATGTTCCTCTTACTATGAGACTATGCAACTCCCGAATACCGGAGGAACATCTTGTGTGCTATCAAATGTCACAACTTAATCGGGTGACTATAAAGATGCTCTACAGGTGTCTCTGAAGGTGTTTGTTGGGTTGGCATAGATCGAGAGTAGGATTTGTCACTCCGTGTATCATATGTCGTTTGACCGATAAAGATCTTCGTAGAATATGTCGTTTGACCGATAAAGATCTTGTGTGCTATCATATGTCGTTTGACCGATAAAGATCTTCGTAGAATATGTAGGAGCCAATATGAGCATCCAGGTTCTGCTATTGGTTATTGATCGAAGATGTGTCTCGATCATGTCTACGTAGTTCTTGAACCCATAGGGTCTGCACACTTACACTACTAGAATCCACTTCTTTGACGTCCACCATGGCAGATGGCAAAGGCAAGGATCACGGAAAGCAAACATCTTTGCCGTCCGCCAGAGACGGAAAACTGTCCGTCTGAACAGGTGCCAGCAAAGGCCTTCTTTGTCGTCCGCTTTTGAGAAACTGACGGCAAACGATTGTGCCATCCACCATCTGAGGCTAGCAGACGGCAAAGACTACAGACTGCAGTGGGGTGGCGTCAGAGCCGTTAGGGCGTTAACGGCGCTCTTTGCCGTTCGCCAGCAGACGACAATGACTCAAATGTCTTTGCCATCCGCCAGGGACGGCAAAAAGCTCGATTAGGCCAGCACTGGAAGTTGCCACGTGGCCAGCTATGTCGTCATGAGCGGACGGCAAAGATTCAAAGGTCTTTGTCATCCGCCAGCAGATGGCATAGCTGACCAAATAGGCAGCCAGCGTTCCCAGTTCGTAAAGGTGACTGCCACGTGTCCTCTTTGCCGTCTGGTAGCTGACGGCAAAGCTCTTTGTCGTTTGCTAGCGGACGGCAAAGAGGCTATATATCCCCTGTTTTCATTTATATCCACTTAATTTCACTGGAATTCAAAAGCAGATATTTTCACAGGCACAACAGACATATGATCTATGCAACACATATATAGCTCCATCCATGACAACATATATACATACATAAGAAACATAGTATCATCCATACATCTTACACTACTATCACAATATTCATCCAACACATTGTTCCATGCATCCATATAACAAGTTCCATATTATTCTTCGATAAAAACAAAAACAAGAACAGAGAAACAAGCACTCCATCCATGCAAGCTTCCATATAGTGAATTAAATCTGCAAAATGGGAAACAAGAAAGTTAGAAGAAGAAGAGGAAGAAAACTAGAAGAAGAAAAAGAAGAAGAAGAGTAAGAAGAAGAAGAAGAAGAAGAAGTAAGAAGAAGAAGGAGAAGAAGACTAGAAGAAGGAGAAATAGCACGAGAGTGTCCTACACTGCATTTATTAAGAAGTTACACATATGTAAATAAATCAAAAATTTATTGGTGTTGGTTGATTTGCCATTCAGGGTGGAGATAAAATGGATTCCATAACAGAAATTCTTATTTCGGTTTTTGCGGAACTAATGCAATGAATGTGAAGTCACAAAACCGAACAACTCCACAGGGTTTATGAGACGTCATCATTCACCAAAACAGTCAGATGGGACAAGAACAATGTTATTCTTGTTTGGTTAATAATCATCTTTACAAGCCAAAACATGTTCTTATCATCTACAAGGAGCATACTGAAAACAACACTGCACATAATCGATAATGTACACACAGGTCTCCTTGCATCAACGTATAAGCATGTAGGTATACTATCTATGCACGTAAGCATCTGCTGATGTCTCGTCTGAACTACTAATTAAGTAAGCTGTTGTGATGGTTTGCCTGTTGGTTGTTGCTCTATAAAAATACAGTAGATGAGTTGTTGCATCAAAATTTCCATCCATGAACTACAACCACAAAATCAGAGGGAAACAAAAAGGACCATTTTTAGCAACATGTTTGCTTCTTCTCTTCAACACAAACTAATTCAGAAGAAACAAGAGAGCGTTGGCAGCTGAACATCTTCAGGATGCACGTCCGATCAGCTGGCCGGTAATGAGAGTGCCACCTCCTTTGTAGTCTCACAGAACACTCTTCACAGGAGCTAGGAGACTGAAGGATTTGAGGGAATTTGGACATCTTGAACAACCTTTCTCCTTAGATTCAACACATCTTTGACAAGTTCCAAACCACAAACTCAGCAGTTGTAGCAAGTAGCAGGTACATAGATTTGGCATCCTTACAAGATGATCACAATCAGATTGACTGGTTACATACAGTCTTAATTAGTTAACTAACTGAGAAACCAAACATCGTTAATGCTCTCGCTACCTAATCCAACAAACGGACACACCAATCATTGTCAAATCAAGTCATATAAGATAAACTCCAGCTTCATTCATTCTGGATGACCATATTACAACCATAGAACCAGAAGCACCCTCTAAGGAACAACTTGGTTGTTAATCACCCAGCTGCATCACCACATCGCCAAACATAGTCTAACAAAAATTGAGTGGTTCCATTCTTTCTTTTTGCTAGTTGGCTTGGAGGAAGTTTCCCATAAGTAGTCCTCTAAAGAGCTTTAATCCGAGCAAGAAACCTGCAGTGATGATTTGATTCTCATGGTTAGACCATACGGAAGCAGAGCTATAATCCATGTCACACCATAACTATGAAGATGCAAGAGCATCAGGACGCATACACGATGGTACTCAGAACGAAATTGAGATGACCTTCGGTATGAATACTGCTGCCACGGAATTGAGATGACTCTAGAGAGGAGGATCGGTCGCAATCCGCCCCAAAGCTGCTGCCTGAGAGCGCACCCAGACATTGCTTCAGGGGAGAATTACCATCATTAAAAACAAAGTAGATACTGCTACCACGATTATCATAAGAGCACGCAAATTAGCACGCAAAGGATTGTAAAACTAGTTTCACAAGCATAAGCTGGTATTGTGATCTCAAACATTTAAGGAACTCTGCTTAAACATCACTGCAACATCCAACGGAACAAACACGATATGATATCTGTGGTATCTGAGAGACACATTGACACATAGAAATATAAGTACAAGTAATAAAACCAAAAAAGAAAAAAGAAACGTCCATTGAAGAACAACACTCGCCCGCACCATTGGGGCGACCCATTTAGGCCATTCTTGAGGGGAGACGTGCTTGTGTCTCACTACCGGAAAGACACAACCACTCCCTCTATTTCTCACTTATTGCAAGATGGTACTCTGTCTCCTATTAGGAGATGAGCACGCTTGGGGCCAGCCCAATTCGGGTCCTGCGGGAGTGTGTTTTAGTTGTGTTTTTATTTTTCCATAAGTTTTCTGTGTTGCTTTTAATTGTTTCTTTGCTGTGATTTGGTTATTCTTATTTTTTGCTTCTTTAGCGGTTTTCTTGACTTCCTTCTTTTGTCTTTTTCTATTTTAGTTTTCTACTATGTGAGTTTTCAACGGTTTTATTTTGGATTTCGGTTTTCAGTGCCTCTCGCAGAAGCAAAATCATGCCTCTCGCGGAAGAAAAAAAAAAACGCGTTTTTTTTTGTTTCTGAGAGGCAGGGCCGTGACTCTCGCAAAAGCACAACCGTGCCTCTCGCGAAAGAAAAAAAAACAGAAAACACGTTTCTTTCCTTTTCGAAAGGCACGGCCGCGACTCTCGCGAAAGCACAACCGTGCCTCTCGCAGAAGCAAAGCCGTGCCTCTCGCGAAAGAAAAAAAAACAAAAAACGTGTTTTTTCCGTTTTCGTGAGGCACGGCCGTGAATCTCGCGAAAGCATAACCGTGCCTCTTGCGGAAGCAAAACCGCGCCTCTCGCATAAGAAAAAAAAACAGAAAACATGTTTTTTTACGTTTCCGAAAGGCACGACCGTTACTCTCGCGAAAGGAAAAAATGTGTTTTTTTCGTTTTCGAGAGGCACGGCCGTGAATCTCGCGGAAGCATAACCGTGCCTCTCATGGAAACAAAACCGTGCCTCTCGCAGAAGGAAAAAAAAAACAGAAAGCACATTTTTTTACGTTTCCGAAAGGCACGACCGTGACTCTCGCAAAAGCACAACCATGCCTCTCGCGGAAGGAAAAAAAATAGAAAACGTCTTTTTTTTTCGTTTCCAAAAGGCACGGCCGGGACTCTCGCAAAAGCACAACCATGCCCCGTGACTCTCGCGAAAGCACAACAGTGCCTTTCGCGGAAGCAAAACCATTACTCTCGTAAAAGGGGAAAAAAAAATTGCGCAATTTTTTTAATTCTTTTTGACCCAAAAGCTAAGGAAGATCAGTGAAAAACCAAAACATAAAAAAAAACCGAATAAAACCAATTAAAAAGCCGTGTGCGAAAAAAAATCCAGAGAGAGCGCTCAGAGCGCGACACATGGCGGGCTGCTGAGAGCGCGCCAAGTGGCCGCTGATCGTTGCGAGGCTCCCGAAGGAGCACTCGTTAACTAGTTGCTCTCGCTAGTTGGTTAGTAGGAGTCACAACATTTTTTGCGTATTAAATTGGGCCGGCCTAGAGTGGGGGGTATTAAACCATAGAAAGGTGGAATTGGGCCGGGAGCGCGGGCAGGGATGTGCCCCGGTTTGCACGGAATTTCCTAAAGGACTCCCGTTGCGTCAAGTTGTCGCTGCTTCGCACAGAGGCGAGCAACCTAGCAATCAAGGTGGGCCGGCCCAACTACGAGAGAGCGCAAGTGATATAGCATCCGTTTTTGGAACCCCTAGGAACCTTCCAGAAGGTTCTTGAACCAGTTTTTTCATTGTTTTTTCTGTTTCTTTTTTCTTTTTTTCTTTTTCTTCTTTCTTTGTCTGTTTCTTTATTTCAAAATTTCAATTCCTTTTTCTTCTCTTTTTTATTTCCTTTTTGTTCTTCAGATTTTCAAAAAAATTCTAAAATTTGAAAAATGTTCTTTTTTAGTAATTTTTGTTCACAAATTCAAAAAATGTTCTTCATTTTCTAAAAAATGTTCGAAGATTACAATTTTTTTTTCACATTTCAAAAACACATACATAAGTTCAAAATATCATGTTTTTACATTTCGTTTGGGAGTTTAAAAAATCTTCCTATTTCAAAATTTATTCACCAATTTCAAAAAACGTTCATGTTTTGAAATTTTATTGGAGTTTCAATAAATGTTTTCATTTAAAGAATTGTTTGCCAATTCCAAAAAATGTTCATGTTTCAATTTTTGTTCGGTAGTTTTAAAAAATGTACGCAAATTTCTAAATTGTTCATGGTTTCAAGTGTTGTTTGGGAGTTTCAAAAAAGTTCCCACTTATCAAAAATGCTCGCGTATCAAAATTTTGATTTGGAATTTGAATTTATTTTTTTGACAAACTGGAAAAGTGTTCTGGTTTTCCAGAAAAACGTTCTGATTCTCTATTTTTGGCGGATTTTAATTTTTTTCCCGTTTTTCAAAAATTGTTTGCATCCTTTGATATATTTGAGTTTTTTCAAATTATATTCACAATTTCGAAAAGTGTTCGCTGTTTCATAGGTCCTTCACATTTGTTCTCAAAATAACATTTTGTGTACAAGTTTTTAAATAGGTTCGGATGTGCGCTATGTTTGCTTCTTAAAACTTTGCGCTGCATTACAAATAAGGTTATACTTCTATGAAGCGTCTGCTCTTTGGTTAGAACCATGCTTAGTGCATTCTTTTTTTCGATCGCTGTATTTTCCATTTGTCGCTGGCCTGTGCGTTCGCTCGACATTCTGCCACAGAGAGCAGCAGATAGGGCAAACGCACATCAAATTTTAAGAAAAGTTCAAAAAAAATGAAAAAGGTTCATCAATTTTTAAAAAAAGTTCATTGAATACAAAAAAAGTTCACCGAATTCAGAGAAAATTTCATTGGATTCGAAAAAAGTTCATCGAATTCAAAAAAAAGTTCATCAGATTTGAAAAAAGTTCATCGGTCTTGAAAAAAGTTCATCGAATTCAAAAAAATTTCATCGGTTTTGAAAAAAGTTCATCGAATTCAAAAAAAGTTCATCGAATTTGAAAAAAAGTTCATCAAATTTTGAAGAAAGTTCATCGATTTTTAGAAAAAATTTCATTCAATTTGGCCAAAAGAATAGAAAACCAAACAAAATAGTTCCAAATAAAAAGAAAATGGAAAAAGAGAAAAGAGGAAAGGACACAGAAGAAAAACGTGAAGAAGGGCAATTACGCACATGATATGCTGCTGTCTGGTGGTTAGTGCAGTCTCCTCTCAGCAGGAGGTCGCTGGTTCGTTCCATCCTAGCGCACACGTCCTTTTTTCTGTTTTAGAAAACAGATACGAGGTAGCAAGATGGGCCGAGCCCAATTCGATGCGCTTGCAGGCGCCGGTTGGCGAACCGGCGCATATGCGCCAAATAGGATTTGCCGCAGATAGGTAGGCCCTCCCTGCGGTTTGCACAGCGCTAAATAGGAAAAAATACCTAGGCTTTGGGCGTCGGTGCATTTGTTTGCCCATAAAACAAACAAATTTCCACGCTGAATTTCTTCTCCAGCAGACCGTCGTGACACTTGGCTTCGCAATTCACGATCCAGCTCGAGTCGCTTCTCTGCTACGTCCGCTCAATGGCAGAAGGTGCCCAAGCCCAACCCGCAATGGTAGACTCCAAAGTGGTTCAGAAGATGTACGTATTCACTGGGGAGCAGCGATTCAACTCCCGAGCTCAGCTGCTCCCCGCGTTTTTTTAAGAACGAAGGCTCGTGAAGAGCCCGGCTTTGAATTAACAAAGCCATCAACCGGCCAGGAGTTAGAACAAATAACCAAATTACAGCGGTCAAAACGATACAATGGGGAACACTGGACTGAAACGCTGACTACAACCTCCACAAGCAGCTAATGGAAAGGAGATTAAGATTACAGCTTGCAAAGGCCGAGCACTCCACACTAGGATCATATGTAGTAGAGCAGAGCAGGACATAGCCGACCTTCGAAGATGGCCATGCTCCAGGAACATCTAGAGAAGAAGGGGAACAACATCTTCCATCTCTATCACCGAAGAGGAACCCTACCCCCTCGCCATGGCTCGTAGGCGCCGCACCGTCGGGAATTCGAGAAGCTCACCCTAGAGCTAGAAGAATGCCGCCCTCACATCGAAAGGTGGACATAGTGCGGCCACTTCGATTTGGGATATCCCTAGCCGGCCGCTCCGCCACGGTCCATGTCCAACTAGGTGGAGATAAGCTTCGTGGAATCGGACGATGAAGAGGAGGCAGCTTAATCCCTCACCTGCAACGCCTCCCGACCGCATCCCGCCTCCCTAACGGCGCCTCCAGCAAGGTCACGACGCGCAAGGCGCCGCCGCCGCCAAATCCGAGAGGATATAAGGTTTTCACCCGGGCAGGGTGGGTCGGGGTGGAAAGCAGGCGACCACGGTTGCGCCCCCATGGAGGAAAGAAGCGCCCTTGGGTATTGCCGCCGCCGGACCGGTCGGACCGGCCAAGGTTTCCCCCGGTCCCCTAGCTGGCCACCAACGCGCACCAACGCCGGGGCCAGAGAGCAAATCACTAGCCATCGCCGACGGCGAGAGAGAGGTAGCAAAGAGAGGGATTTTGAACCTCCAGATCTGACGGAGAAATCGAGCCGCGGCCGGATTCCACCAACCACCCGCCGCCCGCGCGACCAGGCACGCTGGCCAGCACCCCTGCGAACGCCGCCCACCGCCCGACGGTGCCGCCTCTTCAGTTGGGGCCACCGCCCTAGGAACCGCAGGCCTCCGAGAGGGGATGGAGCGCCAAGATCCCCGCCGCCACCTTCACCAGCGCCCGCGCGGGCTGCCCGGTGGCCGTCTCCGGTAGCGGCGAGGGGGTGAAGGGAGTGGAGGGGGGTGGCGGCGGCCACGGAACCCTAGTCGCCCAGGGGGGCGACGCGAGGGCCGGGAGGGGGAGGTCGGTTGTCCCGTTTCTGGTGGGCCAGGTTGAGCTGAGCCACCAGCTGCTCCCCACGTGAACAGTAAATTCAAAAGAAATATTAGATAAATAAAAAAACTGTTTTTTGTCAACCAAGATACACAAAATGTGTGATGTCTGTGCCAAATTTGGTTGTATTTGTACATCTGAATAGCCCTCAACAAAAGAAACAAAATTCGGACATGTGAGAAAGTTTGAAAAAAATTGCACTGTTAAAGACTGATTTTGTCTTTTTTGCCACGAGTACCTCAGATGTCTGAACACCACGAAATTTGGCACAAACCATTAGTTTATCTTGGGTGGCAAAAAAATCAGAGTTTTTTGAATTTATTGTTCACCGAGATCACGCGACTAGGGGAAACCCTAGTGCATCGTCCCCGTAGGCGACTGGGGCAAACCCTAGTGCGTCGCCGGCCAGACCTCCCACCCTCCTTATCCCCTATTCGCTTCAACCGGTTCATGTTGACTGTCAGGCAAAGCTTGGTTGGTGCTGGCGGCGTCGA
Source organism: Aegilops longissima (assembly GCA_021605205.1). NCBI lineage: Eukaryota > Viridiplantae > Streptophyta > Magnoliopsida > Poales > Poaceae > Aegilops > Aegilops longissima. Next base: position 25,700,818 of record CM038681.1, read on the forward strand.
GGCTCCCTTTGTCCTCTGCTCGGGTGAAGGCTGCACCAATCGACATGCTCCAGCGGCGGCGCAACGCTAACGAGGGGCGCGGTGGCGCGGCTAGGCGGATTGGCGGCAGAGTTGCTGGCTCGTGGTGATGCCGTGAAGGACCTCGCGATGGTTGGCGCGCCCATGGCAGTGGTGGGCTTCCTTCTAGATCTGACACAGTAGGGTGCTGGGTGCTGTGGGCGAGAGAGCTTCCGTAAAGATCTGACTAGATCTGTTGTCGGGAGGTCGGCCGGTGGCGCGGGGCGGTGGAGAGGTCACGTTTGGGCTCCTGCTAGTGGGTGGTCTGCGACGGCGTGGTCTGGACATCTCACGTGGTACGGTGGCCGACCTATGGTGTGGCTACCCTAGATGGCTTCGCGACGGCGTCTGGCATGTGGCGTCAAGGGTGCGAGTTCACTCTCATTGGCCTCGTGCACCGCTGTCGTGGCATCACGGAAGTGGAGGGCAAGCTGGTGGTGGGGGTTGCTTGATTGTTGTCCTCCTGCCAAGGTGCCTGCGTACGGATCAGTGTTGAAGGCCTTAGAAGTGGCATTTGTGCGGGTTCCCCTGGGTTGTGGCCAGGATCTACTCGACGGCGGTTGTCCGCAATCTTGGGGTTGTTTTCCCGTCGGTGTATCGGGATTGGTCGTGGCACAAGCGTTAACTCCTTATACCATGAATTGTCGACGCAGATCCCTTTGTTGATGACGGGCTAGGAGCAGAAGGAGTGCCTTCCCCTCCTCCCGCTGGGGTTGGAATGTTGTGAAGTGGACGGTTGGCGGTATCTTGAGGCTAGGAAGCTAGGGTGGTGGCCCCGGATGGTGGTCCACACATTTGGCTTTCTGGCAAGTGCTATGGCGATGATGGTGGCTTTCTCTCTTGGTCGTGTGGGCGCCGAGGGGGTAGCGGCAGGTGACTGGGGCTCGTGCTCTGTCGTTGGCCGTTGCGAGGCCCAGATCCGGATCTGGGTGTCTGAGCTCGTCGCAGTTGTCCTGGAGGCCTCGTGCTGGCATGGGTGAGCTGCCTAGCGAAAGCTTCGCACTTTGGAGCCCACGGAGGCGCCGCTCTCTTTTGAAGACGTCGTTGTGGTTCTCGCAAGCCTGTTTCCGCAAAATGAGGTGCAGTGGATTTGAGACAGTTTCATGCAAGACCAGAGGAAGAGGTATATAAAATGCCATCGAATCAACTATTGTGCCAAATCTAGGTCAATGCTGGCAACTGCAACCATGCCCACACCATGATTTTCCTTTGACGACTCTGAGTGTGGTCCTGACTTGTTGAAAATCCTCCGGAATATTACTACTTGAATGTGGCTGGCAATTTACTGCAAAATCACAAATTACTTACGTATTTGATCAGGGAAGTTAAAAAATTCTGATAGCACTAAGGTTTCCTAGTTCCACAAGATGTTTGATAATTTGACGAGTTTAGTTCATCAGGCAACGCAACTCCATCTTCATTTAAATCAAGCTGAAATATCATAGCGTCATAGTTTTGTACGTTAACTGTCGCTTGTCTTTTGTCCCCCCAATTGCGAGGTTTCGATCTCGAACCATTTCTGGATAATCTTATTTGGAAAGATGTACAAATAATAAATGTTCTTGACAAGAAACTATACTTTTGTTCAGTTCGTCACTTCAACTTTCCAATCAAACAAGTTTCTGCCAAGTTGGATGCTCTACAGAGACGATGAGCTAATGGTGGCAATGGCAACCACGCCCACAGCCCGGTCCCGACTTATGTTCATCTCCGGCCAAAGAAACCAAAATGGGCACATCCTTGATGTACAGCGACGCCGACAAGGCGAAGGCCGCCGCAATCGAGATAGCTCCGGACGCGCGGACCCGCCAGCAGAATGCTCCGGCCGTCTTGCAGACGCCGGGGCACCTGCCGCCGCAGGAGCCGAAGTCGACCACCGCGAACGACAGCGCTGACGACGAGTAGAGGAGCACCTGCGCGGCCGTGTCCACGAGCTCGGCCAGCGACTTGGCTGCCTTGGCCTCCTGCTTCCTGCCGCCGTGCGCCGTCGTCAGGTACACCGCCACCGCCTGCAGAGCTGCGGATATCACGTTGGCGGCCACGGAATACCTGAGGGAGTTGTAGTCGCTGTAGGAGACATTGCTCACGGCAGAGGGGCTCCCGGCGTCGGCGGGCTGGGTGGCCGAGGCCATCGTGACCGTGGACACCACCGACAGCGCCACCGTGGCGATGCGGAGAATTAGGCTGGCCGCCTTCAACCCGCCGGACTTGTCACGAGCCATGGGAAGGAGTTGTTGTTCAGGCTTGAGACTTCAGACCAAAGTACAAACATGCAGGAGCATGACTAATAGTATAACCAGAGAAACAGCTCTAACTAAGAGTCACTTGTTTTGTTAATCATTTTGCCAATGATACAAGATGATGGTAGTTATACTATTTAATACGTATATTAGTGCAATGACGAGAGACCTGAGCTGTTGGTCAGACGGGGTGGTTGCACCCTCTCTGCCAACTAGCTAGAGAACAAACTGCTAACAAAATTTTCTTATGGAAAGATACCTTCTGGAATCATTGATCGCACATAAGGACAAGCCCAACATTCCTAAGTAAGTCCTTTTCTACTCTCTCCGTCCCGAATTATTTGTCGCAGAAATGAATAGAAATAATTTTATTTTAGAACTAAAACACATCTAAATATATCCATTTCCGTGACAAGTAATTCCGGACGAAGGAAGTATTTATAATGTGGCATTTTTTTCATTTTTTATGCACCTAGCCCTGTGTGTTTACTTTCGTTTGTTCACATTTCTGCAGCGACCACTCCATCCTCATTACAATCGTCCCAACTTGGTTAAAGACCAGGAATGGGACTACAACGGTGTCGCAGTGGTTTTTTATGAAACTTTCTTCAAGTTGGGATTCATGGGATCATGTTTACCAACAAAAAAGGTGCCAGATTTGGTACACAAGTTCTCTTGGCAGACAGCAGCCGAAGGACAGTGTTACATGTGGGTACTATGTCTGCAAGCATATGGACGAGCTCGTCTGATCACAGAACACGCTTTACCAAGAGAAAGACAAACAAAAATTCGGTCATGAGCTGGGTAATGAAAAGTACGACTGGAAGAAATACTTTGCCCGTACCCAAAATACATTCGCACACATCATAAACAAAGACGTCGTCATGGCATTCGGTGATCTCTACGCGAGCGTCCAACTACCGAACGTAGCCGGCTCTCTTGCAGACGCTAATACCAGCAAATCTCCACACCCTCACATGTTCAAGAGCCTGGAAGATTCTCACCCAAAAGATGCTCACACAACTTCATGATTTATGACGTTGAATAGGTGTGACACCTGTATTTCTGTGTTGAAATTTGTGCACTTGTCTTTCTTAATTTCTACACTTGTGCTATTATGTTGAAACTTGTTATGTCACCACATATGTTGTGTTTGTAAATTGATGTTGCATATAAGAATGTGTTATGTGATGTGTACATGAACATATGTATCAACTGTCAAATATATGAGTGCCGAAATATATGAAATGGTGGAATGTATGAAACAACATTGATGTGATACACTAACGGCCTAGCAAAGAAGCCCTTCAGTGGAATGGACGTCCACTGGCGGGCGGTTGCACTAAGCCCATCAATGGTAGAGTCTCCATGCGGTGGAGCAGGCTGCCCTACATGGGAGACCACTAACGGGCACCTTGGGCGCATTAATTGTGCTCACTTTCCACTCACAGGTGAGCGTCTGTAAGTGGAGGGTACAAAGGTTAGTGACGGAGGCTTAAACTTGTCAGTGGAGGGGGTTTAAGCGCCCGTCACTGTAGGGGTTTAAACTTTTATGATGTATGTTTTGTGTATTGATTAGGTAGTTAGGTAAGTTGAAACAAATAAACTACACGGTTGGTATACGGGGGCGGCGTTTTGGCTCCCGGGTGCAAATGCACCCGGATGAACAGTACCGCGAAAAAACAATTTAAATGTTTTCAAAAAAATCTGAAAAAAATTGTAGATGATCATGTTGGTGTCGCAAACATGCTTGACGAAATTCACGCGGAACGGAGCAGCGGTTTTTCGTCGGTGAAAAAAACAAATTTTGGGTGACATTTTGAGGTGACATTTGGTCTTTGATTTGTTTTTTTTGCGCAAGCCAAAATGATTAGCATTTTTGTCTCAAGTTTTGCGGGTCGCGTTTATATGTGACAAAGATGACAAAAAAATTTTGTTTCAATTTTTTCGACATTTGAAAAAATCAAAAATGGCCCCGGGTGCAAATGCACCCGGGAGCCGAATTGATTTTCCGGTTGGTATACTTGCTATAATTTAGTAGCCCTCGCTCTAGATTCCATGACCTTCAGATGTAGTTTTATCTTTCATTGATCAATATAAATGTTAGAAGCAACAATTCATTTCAAGTATTTTTTTCTCGAATACAATTCATGTCAAGTATCAATCGTTTCAATTGTACATGCTAAATAATAGAAATTTACACAAACCCTTTGGTTAGTAAATATCTATTGTTTTATTCCAAATGTTAGGTGTATCATTTTGCAAATAAAATGGAGAGTTAATGTTAAGTTGTGCATCCACTGGATATTGTTAAACCCTATACCTTCTTTTAAAATAAGTGAATGTAGATAGGACTTTTTCCAATGTGGCCTGCTGAGTACCCTACACACTCATTACTAAATTTGCAAGTCGGAAATTGGCAGCTGGAGTATCAGGGTTACAAGCGCACTCAAGCCTTTACCGAAAAAGGCTTTCACCCCGCTTTATATATAAAGCAAACCACCAAAATCACACGGTCCAACAAAGGTCACAGCGCAAACACACGCACACACACGCCGCACACGAGGTAGCACAACACAAGGTACAAACAGGTTCTGCTGATGGCACAACTTAACAAGCCCAAAAAATAAAATACATGTGGCGGCACAATAGGTGAAGATCTAATCCGGCTCTGATGGTGGAGGAGGAAGCGGCGGCGCCAAATGGAGAACCATCGTGTGAGCAATGATGGTCTTGCACTCAAGCCTTTCCTGTGGGCTTTCATCAGAACTTCTTGTTTTGGGTGAAGCTGTAGACTTTCAACCCACCTACCACCTTGTGGTTAGTGTAGATCATATTTTTGCTTCGCTAATCCTCTCTTTTTACCTATGAGCATGCACGATACCATCCGTCATCCTAACCTGTAATCATGGGCAGTTGCGGGCGCTAAAGAGCCATATATTTAACGAATAAGGTGTACCCTGTTTGAAATACATAGGCTATCGTCGCTAGGCGCTCCGCCACCGCCTGCAAGTTGCGGATATCAAGCTGGGTCGACGAGGCCATCCAAACCGTGGACGCGACTGACAGGGCCACGGGGGCGATGCAGAGCACGAGACTGGCCACATTCGACGGACTTGTCAAGAGCCATGCATGGAAAGGCTCACACTTCAGAATTTAGACTTCAGACCAAGTACTTACAACACATGCATGCATGAGCTAGACTACTAGGGAAACAAACTCTAGTTAAAAGTCTCCTATTTTTTGATCTTTTTGCCAACAATATATGATGAGAGTAGTTACATACTTATACAACTTGATGTTTATGCAATGACGAGAACTGAGTTGTTGCTCAGATGGTTAGTTGGGTGGTTGCACCCACTGCACACTGGAGGTCAAACCTCGGATCTGGCTATCTATGTGCATTACCAAGAGGGAATTTCCTTTTACTAATAGATGGCATAGCCACCTCAAGTGTAGTTTCCACTAGGCACTCATACTTGGGTGTGAGCGGCTACGTGCACGCCTGTTAGTTGTACTGGGTGTTTCTCCTAAAACAATTGTGCAATGATATGGAGTGAGTTAGATAGCCGATCCATTGACTTAGCCTCGGCGTTCTATTAGTCCGGTAAGCTGGGCTGCATGATCGATCATCCTTAGTGAAGAAAATCACTTGTTAATTAGCTAACGATTGTTGTCTAGCTAGCTCATTGATCATTTGGGTACTTCCACTAATTGCACCATCAAACTTTGTATTTTGGAATATCATATATGTGAATGATTAGGATGCGCAGTTCTTATCTGATTATGAAGACTTTGAGATTTATATTTTTGATGATGAATCTGAATATGAAGACTATGATATTTATATTTTTATAGTGACGGTGCTAAATTGCTGAGCTAGGTAGTGTTAGAAAATATGCGATAGATCATTGCAGAAAAGTATATGGGGAACACGATGTTTTGTTAAAGAGGTCTTCGACAATAAGCCCTGGAAGCCACCAGACAGTGCTTCAACCACACTCGACACAGCCGGACCGGCCACCACTGCCACGGGCGCCTGGTCCGCCCCTCTTGTGATATCTGTCTTATAGCTAAGTTATGCAGTGAGCTTATATGATAGTCCTGGGTTACACTGGTCCGACTCAAACACCTAAACCGTTGCGTACTCCAAGTCTAGCTGTAACGCAATACATATATTTGACACAACTTTAACACTCTGCCTTGGTAAATATGTCATCACCATCTTGAAGTCGTCATCTTTGCGCGAACACGTGTGTATGATTAGACTTGGGTCTTCTACAGTTTGGTCACTTGTAAGAGCCGGACACTAAGCCCTCCACCTTGGAGTTGGTCACCTCGACTGATATGATCGCCATTGCTGGCTCCTCATCAGCTCCATCTTTAACACATCTCGCTTGCATCTTGCACGAATATTTCTTGGTCCTCCTTCCCTTCATTATGACATTCTTGTCCATCTTGATCACCAGGGCCTTCTTGTCCCTGTCCACCTTGTAGACCTAACCATCGCCATGAAGTTCACCAAGCGAAATTTTCTTCGAACCTTTGGCACGTGTCTAACATTCTTAGCACATATTCAGCACCGTTTCCATACTTGATCTTGACATCTCCAATGCTCACAATGAGTCAAGGCACATCACCACCTTTAAAGACTACTCCAAAATTACCGGACTTATAGGAACACTAGTAGAAAAAGGGCCTATTGTCCCGGTTGGTGAACCGGGACTAAAGGGTCGGTACTAATGCCTCCCCCTTTAGTCCCGGTTCAATCCAGAACCGGGACTAAAGGCCGCCAACCGGGGCTAAAGGAAATTTTATGATTTTTTTTTGAAATATTTTTTGAAATATTTTTTGAATTTTTTTTATTTTCAAATTTCTGAATTATTTTAACCTCTAATCTCTAATCAGCACCCCTCATCACTGCTCAATTTATCCTCTAATCTCTAATCACCCTCATCATTCCAAATCATCTAACTTCCCCCCAGCCTGAGCACGCTTAACTTCCGGGTTCTATTCTCCCTCATTTTCAAGTCTGCACTTGTTGTTTTCCTGACAATAGTAAGATGTCAATCCTATTAACCCTCAGGAATTTTGCTTGAGCATGAAGTGACACATTTCATAGTTTGAGTTTCAAACTATTATTTTAAAAAACAATAATTATTTAGAAAACAATAGTTATTTTGAATAATTAGTTTGACCACAGTTTGACCACAGTTTGACCAGATTTGACCAAACTTCAAAATAGCTGAACAAATTATTTAGTAACACTAATATTCTAGAATAATTAGTTTGACCACTGTTTGACCACAATTTGACCAGATTTGACCAAAATTCAAAATAACTGAACAAATTATTTAGTAGCACTAATATTCTAGAATAATTAGTTTGACCATTGTTTGACCATAGTTTGACCACAGTTTGACCAGATTTGACCAAACTTCAAAATAGCTGAACAAATTATTTAGTAACACTAATATTCTAGAATAATTAGTTTGACCACTGTTTGACCACAATTTGACCAGATTTGACCAAAATTCAAAATAACTGAACAAATTATTTAGTAGCACTAATATTCTAGAATAATTAGTTTGACCATTGTTTGACCATAGTTTGAAATTTTTTCGATTTTTTCGATTTTTTAAATTTGGATGTAACTTTTCGAGTAGATGATTTTTTATATAAAAACTTTTTCATCCGAGTTAGTATGCAAAAGTTATGCCCATATTTACAAATTCCAGAGAGATTTTGCAAATAAAGTCGAAATTCACATTTGCAAATTTTCCAAACAACTAGACCACATATCACATTGGAAACTTGTTTTCTTTTATTTTTTGACATTTCCATCATTTTCTTTTATTTTTTAAAAACAGAAAAGGCGATCAAGGGAGGGGAGGGGTAGAGTTTGAAAATGGGACCTTTAGTACCGGTTCGTGGCACGAACCGGGACTAAAGGTCTCAACCCCATTAGCACCGGTTCGTGCCTCAAACCGGGACTAAAGATTAGACCTTTAGTCCCGGTTTGAGGCATGAACCGGTGCTAATGGGCATCGCAAACATACTAGGGTGATTGAGACCTTTAGTCCCGGTTCGTGCCACGAACTGGGACTAAAGGGCACAGGTGTACCGGGACTAATGCCTTAGCCGCACGAACCGGGATAAATGCTCACATTAGTCCCGGTTCGTGATTGAACCGGGACTAATGTGAATATTGGCCCGGGACCATAGCCCTGTTTTCTACTAGTGGAAGTGAATCACAGTTTTTTAGGTGTGATAAGAACTCGGCGTATCTAATAACCACACTTCATAGGACTGCTCGCATGATAGCGTGACCATCAAAATGACTGGTTGAGGAAGCCACCACACTGGACGGTCCATTAATCTTCTTCCACTTTGGGCGCACCCTCCTTACATGACCAAAATCCTAACGATGAAACCACTACGGACCCTTCTTCTTCCTTGGCTTGTCCTTCTCCTTTCTGCCATCTTGATTATACCTGATCTCGAGGTCCACACCTTTGCTGCTTCCAGCACCTTGGGCACAACTTTTCTTCTCATGTTGCTTGTACGATATATAACAGTGCTGCCGTAATCTCATTTGCAACAACAGTAGTCTTCCCATATGTCAGAGTAGTGCTCAAGTTTGCATAGGACCACGGTAACGAAACCAATCGAAGTAATGGAGCTTCCTCATCCCCCATTGAATCTAGCCAAGCTAGGTCCGCTAATACTTGATTGAAGTTTGAAGACATTGATGTGCTTGGTAAGGTTTCCCTCTTCTTGCATCTTCAGCTCAAATAAATGTTATTTATATACAACTTGCATCTTCTGTCCGAATAATACGCGATAGATAATTGCAGAAAAGTAGACGAGACACATGATGTTTTTTTAACGAGGTTCACCGTCGTGGCTAATCTACAGGCATGTTAAAGTCACACCTCCCCATGTATTAATCACATTATACAAGTCGACGATAATCCCTCAAGGCCACCAGATAGCGTTGTGACCACCTTCGCCATGGCCTGTTCGGCCACCCCTGCAAAGGGCGCCCGGACCGTCCCTCTCGTGATCTTTGTCTTGGTCTAAATTATGTTCAGTCTATTTTGGCTACCCGCATTGACCTTATATAATAATCTCAGGTTATCCATGTCCCACTAAAACACCTAACCCTATGCGTACTCCAAGTCTAAGTGTAGGATAATACACATATTAGACACAACTTTAATAGGTAGGTTGAAGCAAACATACTTTATGTTATCTGTACTAGCTCAAATTTATTTGTAGCCCTTGCTCCAGATTATGTGATATTCAGATGTAGTTGGATCCACGTATTTGTTTTTATCTTTCATTTAGTAAAATATTTTCTTTTTTCACTATTATATATACTGATTGAAAGTGTACCATCAATAAAATTGTGTTTTACTGAATTTGTTTGGGTTTATTAGTCCCATCGTATTTGGGTCAAAGTTTAACCACATATTTAACTAGCAAAATGTTAACCCATGTCACAAAAAGTTATATTATTTGATTGAATTTGAATGTATTTTTCAATGATATTGTTTTTGCTACATATAATTTATATTTATTACTTATAATCATACTCCCTCCGTCTACGTGTGTAAGTCATCTTACGTTGTGCACTGCAACCAAGGTGGAGAGGAAAACGAGAAAACTTAATGTCTTTTTTCTAATTAATAGCATTGCATGCAATGAACTAACCACTGCATGTCATGTTTGGTAGTCTCAAGTCATTGAAAGCATGCACGGCCCACATCTCGTATTGGTTGATATGCCACAAAATAAGAAACGAGGAGGAAGTTAATGTACCGTGCCTAAGTGTTTTGGGATTATTTGGTTTTCGTAAGGTGACTTACACACCTAGACGGAGGGAGTAGTCAAAATATGGTCTAAAATACGAGGGTACTAGTAAACCAGGGGGTAGGTAGTAGTTTATAATTTGAGTTACATGTTTTTCAATTATTGTCTCATTATGCGATGGCTATTAATTACAGGATGCATTGTGTAAACTTGTTTGGGATTAATTTGGAGCTATACGACCAGACATTAGACAATTAAACATGTTTTGTTTAGTATACCCAGTACACAGGTCAGCTAATGCATGCCAATAATTATTGCATATCTAAGTGACTTAATCAAGCACAAAAAAAAGAGAACGAAAATACCCACGTGAATCTCTATGTAAAATCAATGACATACGACTTAGATGTGCAATATTTAGGGCACGTCTAGATGTGCATTAGCAAAACTGATTTTTTAAAGAGAAAAATGCAAGTACTATTTGCTTTGATTTGGGACTGTTAGGCCGCCTAGCCAAAACTCTAATACGAAGAGAGAGAGAGAGAGAGGGGGAGGGGGGGGGGGGGAAACGTTATCTTAGGTGGCACTAAGGCCGACACATTCTCCATTTTGGAAGGGACTGGTGAAGGTCAAGTCCTCGTTTCTAATTCCATAGATAGAGGATCTTTTGTCGCTGTTGATGGGCAATACCTGTCCTCGTTTCCATGGATTTTTGGAAAGATGCCTGGTTGGGTGATACCCCGTTGTCTCTTCAATACCTGTCTCTTTATAATATAGTGTGGAGGAAAGATGCTACTGCGGCAGCTGTTCTTGAGGCAAGTCCGTTAAATATTTATGAAAGTGCGTTATATCGACTAGAGGGAGGCTGAATAGGCGATTTTTATGAATTCTTCAATGAGGAATTTGCCGGTGAGGAAATTCCTTAGCGAAGAACTACTTGCAGCGGAATAAGTACTCAGAAGTAAGCATAACAGAATACAGTCATAGTTATCATGATGAAATGAAGACAAGCACATAGTACAGAAAGCGTAATCAGGATAACACAAGATAAAGACAAACAGACTGAAGAAATTGAACTGAGAAAATTGAGAAAGTCTTCAGTCAAAGTCTTTAAACACAGATATGATGAAACACTCAACACAGTAATGAGGAAATGAAAGAGTTGAGGAAATAGAACCAGTAAGGTTGGTGAAGATAATGATTTGGTAGACCAGTTCCAACTGCTGTCTCAGTTGTACGTCTGGTTGGAGCGGCTGAGTATTTAAACTCGAGGACACACAGTCCCGGACACCCAGTCGCTGAGCACGTAGCTCAGGACGCCCAGTCCTCACCGTATTCTTCTTGAACTAAGGTCACACAGACCTCGTCCAATCACTCGTGGTAAGTCTTCAGGCGACTTCCAAACCTTCACAGACTCGGTCACTCGGCGATCCACAATTCCTCTTGGATTCTCTAGACCATGATGCGTAACCATTTGGAAGAAACACAATCTTCAAAGGTAACAAGCGTCGGATCCACGCAGGATCAATCTCTTCAGTGATGCTCAATCACGTTGGGTTTGTAGGTGTTTGGTTTTGGGTTTTCCTCACTCGATGATTTTCGCTCAAAGTCCTCGGAGGATGGGATGCTCTCAAATGACAAGTGTCAGTTTCTCTTGGAGCAGCCAACCAGCTAGTGGTTGTAGGGGGCGTCTACTTATAGCCTAGGGAGCAGCCCGACATGATAAGACATAAATGCCCTTCAATGATATGACCGTTATGTGGATAAGATATTTTGGGACAGCTGGCACGTAGCACAACAATGATCGGAAATTTGACTCTCAAATTCCTCAGGGCTATCATGTTCCTCATTGTGTAGGCAATCCGTACTGGCCAATTCCTAACTCCTCAGTCAGAACAAATTCCTCAGAGACCAGAAGAACTTTGTCTCTGTCACTGAAGAAATTGACTGAACTGTATGAGATTTCCAAAGGGTTCACTTGAAGGGATTGGTAGGTGTAGGATTTTGAGTTGAGCATCACATGGAAATTTTTCCTTAGTATTTCCTCGACACCCTTTAACAATACGGTGTTTCCTATGACTCAAGAAAGAGAAAACGAAACTACGAAAACAAAAGTCTTCACGCTTCATGTTCCTCAAATGAATACCAAGTCTTCAAGGTCACACCAATTTCTTCACTTTCAAAGTCTTCAGAAAGTCTTCAGAATATCAAAGTGTTCAGTCGAAGAACTTCATTTTTAGGGGTCGACTTTTTCTGTAAATATCAAACTCCTCGTAGACTTATAGACCTGTGTACACTCATAAACACATTAGTCCCTTAACCTATAAGTCTTCAATACACCAAAATCACTAAGGGGCACTAGATGCACTTACAATCTCCCCCTTTTTGGTGATTGATGACAATATAGGTTAAGTTTTCAATGGGGATAAACATATGAAGTGTAAATACTGATATTGAGAAATTTGATTGCAAGATATAGAAGAACTCCCCCTGAAGATGTGCATAGTGAGCAATTTGCTTTTGAGGCAATGCACACTTGAAGAGTTGAATCATGGAGATCTCCCCCTATATCTTGTAATTCATACATGCATTTGACATATAATATGAAGAATTTGAAATGCATGATGAAATATGGTGACTGATGTGATTCAACAAGCGTGTATTAACATAAACGAGGAATAAGCATGCAGAGGAACACATCAAAAGTATCAGAGCACCATCGGGTTTAAGGTTACAACTCGATCCAATAAAGTTTCAGAAGAGCGAGAGTTGTAACTTAGCAAAAAAACGCCCACATAATAGACCCGCATGAAGACTAACTCAAATTTCTTCCCCTTTGTCATCGAATGACCAAAAGGATTGAAACTGAGGACTAACGCCCCTGAAGAATATCAAGTTGATGGAGGAGCGCCAGCGTTGTCGGGGTCGGTTGTCATAGTAGGGCCTACCGCAGTGTCGTCCAAGTCTTCATTTTCATCAGTGTCGCGCGATGAAGAGTAAGAGCTGGCCACCAAGGAAGGAACCTTGACCTTCTTGTATTTCTTCGGAGGAGGTGCAGACCAGTCAAATTCTTCCTTCAGACCCATTTTCTTCAGATCTTCTTCGCTGTAGACATGAGACAGAACAACCCAGGTACGGTTGAAGGTTTCATGGAGGTAGTATTGGTTTTTCTTCACTGCATTGTGTGTTGAGGTCATGTTGTGAAGAATTGAACCAAACTGACGCTTGACCCATTTATGATTGCGATCAACCTTCTGATGAAGACTGAGGAGTAACTCACGATCAGTCATCACCCTGGGTGCTGTGGCTTGAGGATTTTGCTTGGCAGAGTTGTTGGCGGCAGAGTCATGAGTGACAGAGTCATCATTGGTGGAGTAGGATGCAGCCTTGCGAAATTGACCATCCAATGGATGAATGCCTTCATCTATCACAACAGTTGCCTTGCCTTTGTCATCAGCTGAGGAAAATGGCCGTTTGAGGACTTCAATTGGAGGCAAGTAGCTGCAGTGGTTCAGAGTATCAACCTTGTAATTGAGTGAAGACCTTGTCCTGATGAACCTCATAATCCATGGTGCATAAGGCTTGAGCTCAAATGGTGACATAGCAATAGTCGCCAGAGTCCTCATGAAGAAATCATGGAAGTTGACGGGAACGCCATGAATGATATTGAAAAGCATATTCTTCATGATGCCAACGACTTCTTCATCATTTGAGTCATGGCCTTTGATAGGAGTCATTGTCTTTGTCAGAATGCGATAGACAGTCCGAGTCACATATAGTAATTCCTTGACGAGGAATTTGGTTCGAGGGGCCTGCCCTGGCTTCAAAGGCTTCATCAGCACTTGCATGTAATGATTTGTAAGCTCAGGTTCATTGTAGACGCAACGAGCACCTTCAAGGGGAGGACTGAGTGGGAGGGCATGAAGCAATTCAGTTGCTGGTGCCCTGTATTGAGTATTTTCTGACATCCAGTCCAGCACCATGAGTTCACATCTTCAGAATTTCCTGTGATGTGCACCGTCGCATAGAATTGAAGAATGAGTTCTTCATTCCAATCACATATGTTAGTGCAGAAATTTAGCAATCCAGCATCGTGGAGAACACTGAGGACTGGCTCGAAGCCCGACAAAGACTCCATGTCCACGTGAGGAATATGTGCGTGAACGAAGACTTTGTCTTTGTTGAATAGCACTGAGGAATATAAATTGGCTTGACTAGCAGTCCAGAAATGCCTTTTTCTTATGCGAGCAGAGTCATATGTGTTGTAGTCAGTGAAGAACACATGCTCGCCGAAGAAATCTTCAGCCTTGAACTTTTGCTTGATTGAGAATGGATCCTTTGGTTTGGGCAGAGGAGTGTCAGTGAGTTGCATCACAACCTCAGGAATCACAATCTCAGGTTCTTCAGGCTGAGGAATTTCTGGTTCCTCTTCAGTGGCAGCCTGCGTGTTCAAAGGATCAGTAGAAGCAGTTTCTTCAGCACTAGTGGCTAGAATTTCTTCATGCACAGACGAGGTGGGGTGAGTTTCTTCAGAGCCCAGTTGAACGGTTGGTGCAGGGGACTGAGGTATTTGTTGTATCGGGGTGAAGAGTGGAGAGTTGGGGTGCTGATTTTCCCAAAAATCATCATTCATCACTGGCGTAGTGCATCCAATATCCACGTTTTCATCTTCAATTTCTTCAACGCCAGCCTCTTCATCTGTGAACTGAGGCATTGGCGAGGAAATGATTGGTGTTGAAGGGATCACATCCACTTCAATTTCTTCATCAATCTGCTCTGACGAAGCAGCAAAATGATTTTCTTCATCAGATCCGCTAGGGATCACATATTCTTCACCAAAAGGAATAAGGTCCTTTGATGGCATAGTTGAGATTGGAACAACATCAATTGGATTTTCAAACGAGCTGGTCATAGGCTTCATTTTCTTCGGAGCTGAAGAATTTGAAGCAGCTGATGCTTTCCTTTTCTTCACTGCAGCTCGCTCTGCAGCCTTGGTCTTCTTCACATCTGATGCAGATGGAAGGATAGGAGTTGGTGTTGGCGCAGGAGGAGCTGAGGAATCTGGTTGATTTTCTTCAGGAGCAACTGATGCAGTTGCCCTGACTTCTTCACGATCTTCAGGCGCACCACTAGTGGATGCCCTGGCAGTTTCTTTAGCGGCTGGAATGGGGTCATCAGCCCTGGAACTAGCATTTTCTTCAGCAGTCTGAAAGTCATCAGCGGTGCTGGCATGTTCTTCAGTAGGCTGAGCAGAGGCTGTAGCCTGAGGAACTTCTTGTTGTGTTGGAGCTGCAACATTGGTGAACTTCTCAGTCAGTTTAACAAACCTGACTTTGGCTCCTTGCCAATCAGCATAGTAGGCGTTGAAGTTGTCGCTGAGGGCTTTGATTTCAGACTGAATTTTGATGAGTTCATCAGTTGTCATTTTGACAACGTTTTTCCTCAGGAACTTCTCTTTCCTGAACTGAGTCTTCTTGATCTGCCTGGCCTTCTCAAATTTCCATTTCTCTTCAGTGATGAAATGGGTCAGCATGTGACTTTGGCCAGGAGTCAAATGAAAATCGGGCATAGGGGTGTCTGGATCCTTGTGCCAGAGATCAATGTAATTGAGGATCACCTTGGGATCCAAAAGCAGTGACACAGGTGTGCCTTTGGCTCTAGCGGCCTTTTCTTGTCTGTCTCTGATGATTTCTGCAAGTTCATCATCATCAGCTTCATCGTCAGATGACACTTGGAAGGCAACCTGTTTCTTCTTCAGACTTAGCCGAGGACCTCGTCCAGCAGTTGCCTTTGTCTTCAGCAGAGTGGGGCCTGATGAAGAATTTGGTGCAGCTGAGGAACCTGCTGAGACACCAGAGGCAATAGAGATGCCTGTAGTCCTTTGGCACGTGGCCAGATGCTAGGTGCTGAGGACTTTGCCGGAACAGCTGAGGACTTTGGAAGAGGAGCTGAGGATTTTGGAGGAGCAGGAGCAGCATGAGGAATTGGCCGTGAGGGCTTTGAAGATCCTGGCCATGCGGGCATTGCTGAGGAACTAGGCCGTGAGGGCACTATTGGTGAAGCACTTGGCTTGTGCGTGGGCTTCTTAGCCATTGATTTCCTAGGCTTGACAGAGGCCTCAATAGCAGCAGCAGCAACAGAGTCTTCATTGAACTTCCTCACTGCTTCTTTGGCTTGTCTTGCCAGCTTGGCTTGGCGTTTGGCCCATTCTTCAGGAAAATCCTCACCACGCTTGATGCTGGTGGGGTCAGCTTCTTGGCCAGGTGCCAATGGAGCTCCTGGGCATGGAGGATTAAGTGCAAATTTCTTCATATACTTTGGAGTCGCATACTTGTACTCCCTCCATTCTCTTGCCCATCTCCTTTCAATCCTCTGTATGCGCACCTTGCGCTGATTTTTGTTCTCCTTTCCGAACTTGGCCTCATCAGGTGTGCAATAGTCAGCATAGATGTCCTCAGGTATTTCAAAAGCAGTCATGACCTCAGGCCTCTTTCCTCCTTTCTGTGGCTTCTTACCGTCTGCCATATTCTTCAGTTGAGGAATTTGAACAATCGAATTCTCTGAAGAAGTATGCAACTTTTCTTCGAGGAACGCTGCAAATGAGTTAAGTTGATGAGAACCTAGTGATTCAGCAGCGGACATGAGTACCTGTGAACAGAGTATGGTTGCGAGGAATTTGAAGAGGTTATATGCATTCTCAGAAGGTTTTTCAAAAAGAACAAGTTTGAGGAATTTGACCAGATGAGCCTTGAAGAATTTCACTAAGCGTTCTTTGTCTTAGGTTCCAGAGTTGTATAGATCGAGGATCCACACAATTGAGGAATCTTGAAGAAAAATAATGCTTAGAGAAACGGATCAAGAACAGATGACTAGTGAGGTGTTTTGTGTGTGAGTATTTAAAGAATAAAACACCTTTGAAGATTTTGTAGAGAAAATTTGAATCAAAGAGGGCAGTAAAAGTAACTTTTAATTACCCTAGATGAAGAACACGACGAACTGAGAAGTGTAGATTTGAAGCTCGTCAGTTCAGATCTTCCACGCCCTAACTCAGCGGAGGAAGACAACTACGGCGGTGGCGGAGTGAAGATTTCCGCGGCCTGCGCGAGTACGGCAGCGAAGAGGTCGAGGCAGTGAAGCTCTTCCTCACCGGCGACGATGGAGTAGCGGCGGCGCTAGGGTTTGAAAAGCTCGAGCGGGAGAGAGAGCGTTCGAGCAGAGTAAAGGAAGTGAGGACGGGGAGAGGGAGTATTTATAGTCGCAGTGAAAAATTGTTCGCCCGAAGATTTAGGACGAACGTGCCCTTGACCCTTCTCATTCGCTTGACATGTGTCACCCACGTACTGAAAAGTGGAGATCGTGTTAGATCGTGGGTGAATAGATAAGTCTATCGTAGGAAGCGGAACGGTTTGAGCGGCAAAACCGAAAATTTGGATAAGATTAGTTTTAAAGTTCCGTTCGTAGTTTCTTCAGTTGACAAGGACACAGTGAAGATTTTGAACAAGTTTCAAATAGAACGCACATGAAGAATTTGTGAATAGATTGGGTTGAGTATAGCATAGAGGGGGAAGGGTCCGATCACATTCACTTAGCAGAAAATGCAACTTGAAGAAATAGCCATAAGTGAATGATGAAGAAAAACGACGGAAATAGTGAAGATTTTGCAAAGTTGAAGAATTTGAAAAACTGAAGAATTTCAAAAATTGAGGAAAAACTCAAATTGAAGATTTTCAACTTTGGTGGTGGCGTGTCCCACCGTATAAGAATGATGATTTCAGACACCGCGTACAGTTGTCATAGGGTTCTGAGAATCAAATTCTTCATTAATTTCTTCACACTTAGAGTGTTGTTCTTCATTGATTGAAGAAAAACGTTTCTTCATGTGTTGCACATCTAAGTCATCAATTTTGCATAAGTGTTAGGATGAGTGTCCTTTTCAAAGAACATTCGAAGATTCTAAGATATTTAGCTCACACTGCAACTTGCTAAATTTCTTCTCATCCAAGGGCTTTGTGAAGATATCGGCTAGCTGTTCTTCAGTCTTCACATGATCAATAAAGATGTCGCCCTTCAACACATGATCGCGAAGAAAATGATGACGAATCTGAATGTGCTTCGTCTTCGAGTGTTGAACTGGGTTGTGAGCAATCTTGATGGCACTCTCATTGTCATAGTAGAGAGGCATATTCTTAACGTTGACGCCATAATCCTTGAGAGTTTGCTTCATCCACAGCAATTGAGCACAACAAGAACCAGCAGCAATGTACTCAGCTTCCGCAGTAGACAGTGATACGTAGTTTTGTTTCTTCGAGGACCAACAGACCAAAGATCGTCTGAGGAAATGACAAGTACCAGATGTTGACTTGCGATCCACACGATCACCAGCATAGTCAGAGTCAGAATATCCAATGAGATCAAAAGCAGAGCCCTTGGGGTACCATAATCCTAGTGTTGGTGTGTGAGCTAGATATCGAAGAATATGCTTCACAACCTTATGGTGTGATTCCTTCGGTGTAGCTTGAAATCGGGCACACATGCAAACACTAAGCATTATATCTGGCCTAGATGCACATAAGTACAATAAAGAACCAATCATGGAGCGGTATACCTTGTGATCGAAGTCAATACCATTTTCATCAGTGCATAGATGGCCATTTGTGGGCATAGGAATTTTGACGCCTTTGCAATCTTGCATGCCGAATTTCCTCAGAACATCTTTGAGGTATTTCTCCTGATATATGAATATGCCATTGCACTGTTGACGAATTTGAAGACCTAAGAAGAATTTCAACACTCCCATCATAGACATTTGATATTCTTCACTCATCATATAGGCAAATTCATCACTATAACGTTGGTTAGTACAGCCAAAGATAATATCATCAACATATATTTGGCACATAAATAGTTCACCATCATAAGATTTAGTAAAGAGAGTAGGGTCGAGTGAACCTTGTGTGAAGCCATTCTTCATGAGGAATTCCTTCAAAGTATCATACCACGCCCGAGGGGCCTGCTTGAGGCCATAGAGGGCCTTGTTGAGTCTGAAGACTTTGTCAGGATTCTTTGGATCTTCAAAACCTGGGGGTTGAGCAACATATACTTCTTCCTCAAGCTTATCATTGAGGAATGCACTTTTCACATCCATTTGATATAATGTGATATCATGATGGTTAGCATAAGCAAGTAATATGTGAATAGCTTCAAGTCTAGCAACAGGTGCAAAAGTTTCATCGAAATCAATTCCTTCAATCTGTGTGTAGCGTTGAGCTACAAGTCGTGCCTTATTCCTCACCACAAGGCCATTTTCATCTTGCTTGTTGCGGTAGATCCACTTTGTGCCAATTATATTATGCTTGCGAGGATCTGGATGTTTGACCAGTTCCCAGACATTGTTGAGCTCGAACTGATGTAATTCTTCTTGCATGGCCTGAATCCACTCAGGCTCCAGAAATGCTTCATCTACCTTAGTGGGCTCTGTGATAGAGACAAAAGCATAGTGCCCACAAAAGTTAGATAAATGTGAAGCTTTTGAGCGTGTGAGAGGACCTGGTGCTTCAATGTCATCGATGATCTTTTCAACTTGCACTTCTTTTGCAACGCGAGGATGAGCTGGTTGTCGTCGAGGAATTTGATCAGCATTTTCTTCAGCACCATTTTCTTCAGCATTATCTTCAGGTGCATCAGCTCGACGTTCTTCACGTTCTGGAATGAATTCTTCAGCAGATTCTTCAGTAGGAATGACATCCTCAGTCGCCTTGAACTTGATAGAATCCTCAGGTGCTGGTTCATCTATCACAGAAGGTAGGTGCTCTCTTTGCGAGCCATTAGTTTCATCGAACCGCACATCTACAGTTTCAACAACTTTATGAAGAGCGTTGTTGAAGACTCTGTAGGTGTGCGAGTCCTTTCCGTAACCAAGCATACAAACCTTCATGTGCTTTCAGTGCAAATTTAGCATTGTGATGAGAATCTCTAATCCAACATTTAGCACCGAAGACTTTGAAATAACTCACATTGGGTTTCTTGTCAGTGAGGAGTTCATAGGCAGTCTTCTTGAAGAATTTGTGAAGATATACTCTGTTGATGATGTGGCACGTGGTATCAATTGCATCAATCCAAAAACGACGAGGCGTTTTGTATTCATCAAGCATAGTGCGAGCCATCTCAATAAGAGTTCTGTTCTTGCGCTCCCCGACGCCATTTTGCTGAGGAGTATAAGGAGCAGATAACTCATGAGTAATACCAAGTTCATGAAGATAGTCATCAAGACCGGAATTCTTGAACTCAGTTCCATTGTCACTCCTGATGCGCTTGATCTTCACACCAAAGTTGGTTGAAGCCCTCGAGGAAAATCGTTTGAAGACTTCCTGCACTTCATGTTTGTAAGTGACAATGTGTACCCATGTGTAACGAGAGTAATCATCAACAATAACAAAGCCATATAGAGATGCATCATTAGTGACTGCTGAGTAATGATTAGGACCAAAAAGGTCCATGTGAAGCAATTCGAATGGACGAGTAGTGGTCATGATAGTCTTTGCTGGATGCTTGGCCTTGGTCATTTTTCCAGCTTCACAGGCTCCACACAAGTGATCCTTGAGGAATTTGACATTCTCAATGCCAATGAGATGCTTCTTCTTTGCAAGTGTGTGCAAATTCCTCATGCCTGCGTGACCAAGTCGTCGATGCCATAGCCAGCCTTCTGAAGTTTATGCAAGTAGACACACGGCTGGTTGTGGTCCTGTAGAGAAGTCAACAATATACAAGTCTCCTCTCCTAAAGCCTTCGAAGACTTTGGAATGGTCAGCTTCCATAATCACAACACAACGATACTTGCCAAAGACAACAACCATATCAAGATCACAAAGCATTGAGACTGACATGAGGTTGTATCCTAAGGACTCAACAAGCATGACTTTGTCCATGTGTATGTCCTTAGAGATCGCAACCTTACCTAGACACAATACCTGACTTTTGCCTTTGTCAGCAAAGATGATATGCTTCAGGTGCGATGGTGATAAGGGAGCATCCATCAATAGATTCTTGTCACCAGTCATGTGATTTGCACATCCACTATCGAGGACCCACTCATTGGCTTTGGGTTGATCATCCTGCAGATTAATTAGTGCAACTTACGATCTCATATACTTTATCAGTGAAGAATATGATATCAAATTCATCAGATGAATTTCATCAAGCAGTAAAACAAATATAGCAGTATGAGGACGTGTGAAATGAAAGTTCATTTCTTCATGATTATCCTGCATCCTTTCAGGCAATTTTGTCAGGCCCCAGCAAATTCTTCAGATGTTAAAGTATGTCTGGAGACCTGACCCTGCAGAAGAGATTAGTTCTTTTTCTTCACCACCCACATCTGAAGGGGTGGCAAAGAGTTCATCACTCTACGAGCTCCATATGTGAATGGTGGCATAGAAGCCAATCCAGTTCGTTTCACATAAGAGGGGTTAGGGTAAGCATATGAATAAGCAGAGAAATTCTTCGAGGACTTATGAACATAATGGTTTGAAGAATAATGCATATATTCATAGCCCTTAGCTCTACCCTGCGAAACGGAGTTGTTAGCACGATGATAATTATATGAGGACTTTGATCCTTTTGAGGAATTTGATCCACGTGAGGAATTCGGTCCATATGAGGACTTGGATCCATATGAAGCATTTGGTCCATATGAAGAGTTTGATCTGGGGTTCCTATTCTTCACAGGTGGTGTCATGAGGACATTCACCTGAAGACTTTCAAGGCACCTTTTGCGAACCCAGATTTTCTTCATAGGAGAACCGTTCCTGCAGTTAGTGCCAACATATCTAGCAAATACTTCACCATTCTGATTTTTGAACAGTTTATAGTTGGAGTCAAATGACTCATCAGATGAATGAGGAGATTCACATGTAAAGCCAGATAAGTTAGATGGATCAACTGGAGGTCCCTTTGCAGCAACCCATGAGGTTTTCGGGTACTGCTCAGGCTTCCAATATGTTCCATCAGCATTGAGTTTCCTCTCAAAGACAATACCCTCTTTCCTAGGGTTCCTATTGAGGATCTGCTTTTTAAGCATATCACAAAGAGTCTGATGCCCTTTGAGGCTTTTGTACATGCCTGTCATGTACAATTCCTTCAGCCCTGCATCGTCAATGATACTAGCAATGTCCTCAGATGAGGAATTAGTGATAGCAGAGGCAGGAGAAGAATTTGTAACAATTGAAGCATTTGAACATTCAGGTGAAGAATTAGCAGATTCACGTTCAATGTACTTTAGGCATGGAGGAACAAATTCTTCCTGAGAAGTGCTGATTTGTTGAGCTAGCAATGAATCACGCTCCTTTTGAAGATCTTCATAACTCACTCTTAGCTTCTCAAGATCTTGCTTTCTTTGAAGAAATTCATAAGAAAGCTTATCATGATCAGACAAGAGAGTGTTATGATGACCTTGAAGATCTGTCAAACCTAGATCAAGTCTCTGAAGATTTTCGATCGTGGGCTTTAGTGCGATCCATTTCTTCACCCAACATATCATCACTTTTGTCTAGCATGTTTTGAACCTTTTCAAAAGCCCTTTGTTGTTTTACAGCAATCTTAGCAAGTTTAGAGTAGCGGGGCTTGATATCTTCATCAGATTCATTCTCACTAGATTCAGAGGAGGTATATTTGAGTACCTTGGCACCCTTTGCCATGAAGCAATAGGTGGGAGCGTAGTCATCATTATCTTCATCAGCATTGTTGGTGAGGACAGTTTCTTCAGAGTTGAAGATAGACTTGCTGACGAAAGCAGTAGCGAGGGCCAGACTCGCCACACCAGACTCGGACTCCTCAGATGCCTCCTCTTCCTCATGTTCCTCAGATTCAGCTTCAGAGTCCATTTCCTTGCCAATGAATGCCCGAGCCTTCTTGGAGCTGCTCTTCTTGTGAGATGAAGACTTCGAGGATTTTGATGATGAAGATTTTGACGATTTCTTCTTCTCCTTAGCGTCATCAGAACTGTAATCCTTGTATTTCTTCTACTTTAATTCCTTTTCCCACTGAGGACAATCTTGAATATAGTGACCAGGTTTCTTGCACTTATGGCATAGCCTTCTCTTATAGTCACTGGATGAGGAATCACTACTCCTTGAGGATTTTTCAAAGCGACCACGTCTTGAGAACTTCTGGAACTTCTTCACGAGCAGTGCTAGCTCCTGGCTCAATTCTTCAGGATCACCAAGGCTGCTACTAGAATCTTCACATTCAGATTCAGACACTGCCTTGGCCTTCAGAGCACGTGATTTACCATAGCTCGAACCATAGAGATCTCTCTTTTCAGCAAGCTGGAACTCATGAGTATTTAGCCTCTCGAGGATATCAGCGGGATCAAGTGACTTGTAGTCAACACGTTCTTGTATCATCAGTGCCAGAGTATCAAATGAGGAATCAAGCGATCTCAACAATTTCTTCACCACCTCATGGTCGGTGATGTTAGTGACACCAAGTGCTTGAAGTTCATTTGAGATGTCAGTGAGGCGATCGAAGAGTTGTTGAACATTTTCATTGTCGAGTCTTTTGAAGCGGTTGAAGAGATTGCGAAGAACATCAACTCGAGAGTCACGCTGAGTTGAGACTCCTTCATTTACTTTGGACAGCCTATCCCAGATAAGCTTAGCAGTTTCCAAAGCACTCACTCTTCCATACTGTCCTTTGCTCAGATGGCCACATATGATATTCTTCGCTTGAGATTCGAGTTGCTTGAATCTCTTCACATCGGTAGCGTTCAGTGAGGGTGAGACAGAGGGAACACCATTTTCCACAACATACCAGAGATCGTTGTCAATTGCCTCAAGATGCATTCACATCTTGTTCTTCCAGTAGGGGTAGTCCGTTCCATCAAAGGTAGGACACCCAGCCGAGACCTTGATCATACCTGCGGTCGACATAACTAAAACTCCAGGCGGTTAAACCAAAATCACACAGAACACGGGAGTACCTTGCTCTGATACCAATTGAAAGTGCGTTATATCGACTAGAGGGGGGGGGGTGAATAGGCGATTTTTATGAATTCTTCACTGAGGAATTTGCCCGGTGAGGAATTTCCTTAGCAAAGAAATACTTGCAGCGGAATAAGTACTCAGAAGTAAGCATAACAGAATACAGACATAGTCATCATGATGAAATGAAGACAAGCACAGAGTACAGAAAGCGTAATCAGGATAACACAAGATGAAGACAAACATACTGAAGAAATTGAACTGAGGAAATTGAGAAAGTCTTCAGTCAAAGTCTTCAAACACAGATATAATGAAACACTCAACACAGTAATGAGGAAATGAAAGAGTTGAGGAAACAGAACCAGTAAGGTTGGTGAAGACAATGATTTGGTAGACCAGTTCGAACTGCTGTTTCAGTTGTATGTCTGGTTGGAGCGGCTGAGTATTTAAACTCGAGGACACACAGTCCCGGACACCCAGTCGCTGAGCACGCAGCTCAGGACACCCAGTCCTCACCGTATTCTCCTTGAACTAAGGTCACATAGACCTCGTCCAATCACTCGTGGTAAGTCTTCAGGCGACTTCCAAACCTTCACAGACTCGGTCACTCGGCGATCCACAATTCCTCTTGGATGCTCTAGACCATGACGCCTAACCGTATGGAAGAAGCACCGTCTTCAAAGGTAACAAGCGTCGGATCCACGCAGGATCAATCTCTTCAGTGATGCTCAATCACTTTGGGTTTGTAGGTGTTTGGTTTTGGGTTTTCCTCACTCGATGATTTTCGCTCAAAGTCCTCGGAGGATGGGATGCTCTCAAATGACAAGTGCCAAGCAGCCAACCAGCTAGTGGTTGTAGGGGGCGGCTATATATAGCCTGGGGAGCAGCCCGACATGATAAGACATAAATGCCCTTCAATGATATGACCGTTATGTGGATAAGATATTTTGGGACAGCTGGCGCGTAGCACAGCAGCGGTTGGAAATTTGACTCCCAAATTCCTCGGGGCTATCATGTTCCTCACTGTGTAGGCAATCCGCACTGGCAAATTCCTAACTCCTCAGTCAGAACAAATTCCTCAGAGACCAGAAGAACTTCGTCTCTGTCACTGAAGAAATTGACTGAACTGTATGAGATTTTCAAAGGCTTCACTTGAAGTGATTGGTAGGTGTAGGATTTTGAGTTGAGCATCACATGGAAAAAATTTCCTTAGTATTTCCTCGACCCCCTTTAACAGTACGGTGTTTCCTATCACTCAAGAAAGAGAAAACGAAACTACGAAAACAAAAGTCTTCACGCTTCATGTTCCTCAAATGAATACCAAGTCTTCAAGGTCACACCAATTTCTTCACTTTCAAAGTCTTCAGAAAGTCTTCAGAATATCAAAGTCTTTAGTCGAAGAACTTCATTTTTAGGGGTCGACTTTCTCTGTAAATATCAAACTCCTCGTAGACTTATAGACCTGTGTACACTCATAAACACATTAATCCCTTAACCTATAAGTCTTCAATACACCAAAATCACTAAGGGGCACTAGATGCACTTACAATTTAGTTCCTTATATTTCTGACCGGTGATAAATCGACTTCTTAGGTTCATTTATTATGTAGGTTGATGTCATTCAAATGGTGTTTACATAGTAAAATCTATGTATGCGGAACTCATGAACACGGGTCCGTTCTTTCACACAAGGAATATTTGGAAAACAAAAGTACCAACAAAAATCAAAATATTCTTGTGGTTCTTGCATCGGGGTGTAATCTTCACTAAGGATCATATTACGAAAAGAAATTGGCAGTAATGCAACAAATATTATTTTTGTGATCAGGAGGAAAACATTGAAGTCTATTCCTCTCCTGTCCTTTTGCCTCCGTAATTTTGCGCATGATACAAGTGGCCTACAATTTACCACCTCTCGCTAGTATAACACAATTTGTTCCGAAACTGGTTGGGGGATGTCAACCAAACTCTAAAGGGATATATACATGTGGGAGTATGTGTCTTTTTATGAACAATTTGGAATTGTCGGAATGAATTTGTTTTTAACAAAACAACTCTTCCAAAATATTTGCAGGTCATCTTGAGGGTTGTGGCTTTGATCCATATGTGATCCTTACTTCAGCGTGTGGACGCGCAGCAGCGTACGACTATTGTGTGCAACCGTGTTGAGATGGTAGCAGATGGTCTATTCACCAATTTTGATAGCGAGTCAATAATGGGTATGTGTTTGAGCCATGTAATCCTGTTATTGTGCCTTGCGGCTCATTTTGTCCCTTGTTTGATTGTTTTCGACTTTGGACGATGAATACTTTCTTTTAATACTTATGGTAGTGTGCATCGTAATGATGCAGAAGCAAGGGGTAAACCTCCTTTTTGAAAAAAAAAGTTAATTAGCCATTTTGTTGATAATTAATTTCGTTGGAGTGTGCAAAACATAAAGTATCCCTATAGGGCAACCGATCATGCGCTTGTGTCCGTCGCCCGCTACAGATGCACGCGCCTCCATGTAGGCCCACACAGTGATCGATCCTCACGAGTGACGTCTCTCGCACCTCCATCTAAGGCCATTCATAGTGGAGAGTAATTTAAACTAGTGTCATGCATATAACATCAGTATATGTTTCTATCTTCATATTGCAAAGTATCATAGATGGTTGCATTTATTAGCCTGTAGATTCATTTTTTGGGGGAAGCACTATGTGATGTTTCAAGCACTATGTATGTTACCATCATCACCTCTTTCTTAATTTAATACTATGTCATGCCACTAATACTCCAACTGTAACTAGTCCCGGGCTCTCTTCTCTTCTTCCCCACACTCCTCCCAAATCAGGCTCCACTCCCTCTCTCTCCCTGTGTGTGTGTCCAGCCCCCCTGTTGCAAGCAGCGACCACCAATGTGCCTGGCCCAGCAACGTGACCAATGGCTGCTAGGCCGGTCATCCGCGTCATTGGCTGGTGATCGCACAATGGTGCAACGATTGGACTTCGTTTATTGCGAGCGTTGAGGCGCTGTGCTACAAGAGGTGCCAGGATGTATGCTATGAAGGCGACCAACAGAGCTGCAACCGTTGACGGCGGGAGCTGCAATGATGAGGTCTGACTGTCGGCGACAGTGTTGTGAGCGGTGCCTCCAGGCTGTGTGACAACGCAATGATGCAGCGGGTCCATTTGATATTGCTATGAGAGGCGCACCATGGTGCGGGCCATGCTTTGACTAACGTGTGATGATGTTGTGACCGGTGTGTGAGGATATTGCGACGAATGAGCGATGTGTGCAGATGTTCACAGCAATTC
Organism: Aegilops longissima; assembly: GCA_021605205.1. NCBI lineage: Eukaryota > Viridiplantae > Streptophyta > Magnoliopsida > Poales > Poaceae > Aegilops > Aegilops longissima. The sequence continues at coordinate 25,728,202 of CM038681.1, forward strand.
TACTGATACGACCGCAATTCTACTGATACAACGCCACAACTAACTTGTAGCAATAGCGCGTGTATAACCCTCGCTACTGCTACTTCCGATAGTAGTAGCGTGGTTGACGTCCGCGCTACTACTACTTAGCTGTAGCGCGGGTCAGTGCCCCGAGCTACTACTAACTAATTGGGAATTGAAAAAATGAATTCCATCCATGGTTGCTGCTGCTGGGCGTCATCGTCCTCTCCAACCATGGCTGCTGCTGGTCCTGGACGGGATGAAGTTGTCCATGGTGATGGTGGCTCCCTAGCCAACTCATTTCCGCACCTCTCATCTAATGCTGCTACAAAAGAAAAGAAAATTATTTGAATTGAGGAAGAGAGAGATACAAAGGAGCAGGAGGAGGAACTCACTTGTGGCCGCCGAAGTTGGAGCCGATGCTCGAAACCTAGATGAAGCTCGGTGACCTGCTACTGCTTGTCGTAGGACCCATGACCATGGTGTTCGCATGTCCTCAGGAGGCCTTGTCCCGGCGAGGAGGTGCAAGTGGCTGCATCCATGGTGGATCTGGCCGCTATGGACGATGCTTTGCCGGTTTCCCTCTCCTTCCAGTAGCGGAGAAGGATGAAGGAGGGGCCGGGGAGGGGGCTGCGTTGGGAGAGGAGGTCACCGAATTTGGGGAAGGCGCCAAGGTGTGAGATCGGCGGCGGCGATGGGTGAGGATGGGAATCACGGGTGGGAGGAGAAGGGGAATGGGAGAGTGTGTGAGAGAGGAGGGAGAGAGGAGGGATTCGGCCGAGGATATGGGGATTTCACCTACCTTTTACTTAGTAGTAGCAAGGGGTATAAACCCGCGCTACTAATATCAACTTAGTATTAGCGCGGGTTCATACCCCTCGCTACTACTATGGCATGTCCGGGGGGGGCGGTAGAGACTGCTTAGTAGCAGCGAGGGGTAAAAACCCGCGCTCCTACTATCAACTTAGTAGTAGCGAGGGGTAAAAACCCACGCTACTAGTAAGTAGCAATAGCGGGGGTATAAACCCGCGCTACTAGTAAGCGTCTGCCTATAAGCTTTTCCCTAGAAGTGCTACCACTTTGAAAAAAGTTACCCGAAGCTATCAGTTTTTTTCTAATTTTTCCAAAAACTACCAAATCAGAAAAGTGGTCAATTCAGGTCGTTTAAGCGAGATTATGACAGGCTGGGCCCACCGTGCCAGGACTCGAAAAGTCTACTCCGCTAACTTTGACCGTTAACATGTGGCGCCCATGTGTCAGTTCTATCTTCCCCCTTACAATATTCCCCGTCGCTCTCGTCTAGAGTGTGTTGCCGGCGTGGCTTCACTCGGTGTTTACTTTGTGTCGGTGGCTCGTTCTGACGGCGATAGTGGTCGTTTGGTGGTCTCAGAATCTCGATGTAATTTTTATTATGTTTGAGGTGCTTAATACTTTCGGTGAACTTTGATAATAGATCTGGATCATTTTCGCAAAAAAAAAAGATGATTTGCCTCGATCAACATAAAAGAAAAATGAGAACTTAGATGTGCAATAGTTAAAAAACATAGAGATGTGCAATAGTTAAAACATATATAGATGTGCTTTGGCAAAACTGATTATTTTTTGTTGGCAAGTAAAGTACAAATCCAACTACCCTATTCAGAGCATTTCCATTTTGTTGGTTACTAAACTATAAATCCAAATGGCAACTACCACAGGATATTAAAGAGGAGAAATGCACTCAGAACAGACAAGTTGATAGAAGTGTATCATTGGCATGTAGTATATGCTTGCTGTTGAGATAATGGAGGTCGATGACATTATAGTCGAGACATGGCTACAGTTTAGGATCCTTTGACCTCCTGTCTGGCACTCTGTTTGAGGTGGTGCACGTCCATCCTCGGTCTACTGAGCCTTGGTTGCCCTCCAATCAATCATACATGGGAGGTGGGGGCAACTCCGGCAAGGCAGGCGCGTCGGAGGCGTTGAGCCTCGTGTTCCGCATCGCGATGGTGGGGCTGTCTCTGGCGTCGGCGATCATGACGGCGGCCTCAACGCAGAGCCAGTGCGTCCACGACGACTGCAACGGCGAGGCGACCGCCACCGTCTCCTTCGGCAACTACAACTCCTTCAAGTAAGTCAGTATACTTCTCCATGGACCACGCATGCATGGTTGTTTCATTTCTCGATCAAGTTAAAGTACGATTCTTGATGCAGGTATTCGGCGCTGGCCGACCTGCTGTCGGCGGTGCTGCAGGGCGTAGCAATCTGCCTGGAGGTGGCGAGGAAGGACAAGGCAGCCAAGGTCGTGGAGCTCATCGACAAGCTACTGCTGGGGCTCACCTCGACGTCAGCGGCGCTGCTGCTGGCCGTCGACGACATCACCTCCTGCGGGTCACCTCGCGGTGGCGGGCGCCGGCGCAGCAGACGCTTCTGCACCCAGGCCGGCAGGTTCTGCGGGAAGATCCGAGCGTCGTCGGCTTTGTCCCTCGTCGCCGCCGTTTCCGTCTCCGTCACCGTCTACACCAGGCACGTCCCCGTAAGTTTTACGCTTACGCCACGGCTACGGGCTTCGCCCCCAGCCAGGGAAATTCCAACGAAAGGACACCCAACAGCACCGCCACCAAGTGTTAGGCCGAAACCGCCAAAACCGGAATCACCTACCGGACCCAAGTGTGGAGAAGAACAAGGGCCGTGCACAGATATTGTGACCCCACCGCCACCGGTGATGCCTCGGCCGTGCGGCGGATGCACGACGCTGGCAATCCCGCAAGGCTGCGAGATCGCCGAGCAGGTGGTGTCTCCGCCGTGCTGCGGATGCCCGAGGCGGACGATCCCGCAAGGCTGCGAGAACCCCCAGCCATGCGGCGCAGCATGTGTTTATCTCCATGAATAAAATATCATCTCATGTTATAGTTTGTCTTTATTTTAGCAGTTTCTTGTATCTTATTAATTATGGTAGAAAAAATATAATGGGAATGCGTGCCATTATGTACTTATTTTTGTACCAATTAAAGGACCGGTTTTGCGTTTGCTTGGTTTGTACTTCCTACGGTGCTTTTTACTACGCGTATTAGATTTGTGTCAAGTTGAACATTGTAAAATTTGATCAAATATATATCGAAATATATCAACATCTACAATGCCCTCATTACTAAAAAAAGTGAATGCAGATAGGACTTTTCCAAATGTGGCTTGCCGAGTTCCCTGTGCACTCATTACTAAATTTGCAAGTCGGAGACCGACAATTGGTTAGAGCATCTGCAAAGAGGACCTTCAAATCGCCCGCAAGCGTTCAAACTGTGTTGTCCGAACACAATTAGCCATCCAAGCCCGTCCCCCAACGGTCCGCAGACCAGTCCCATTATCCGTTTTCTCACAAACCCAAAGCAATCTAGGGGGGAGGGGGGGGGGGGGGGGGGCTTTGCTGGAGCCTAGACTGCCACCACTTAGAACTCCGACATCTCTGACCCATCAACCCCACTCGGGCCCCGCATTCCCATCCCATCCCTCTTTCTCTAGATCCGCTTCCTCCCTCACCGCCGCCGTCGCCACTCTCCCATCTCGGCCGTCTGCTAAGCCCTTCCCGAAGCTCCGCGAACTCTGCCGCTCCATCCAGTCGCCTCACCGCTTTGCGTACGCCGCTAGTACACACCTATTGTCCGTCTGCCACACAGGTACCATCTGCCCCTACGAGGGTCAACACGCATGAATAGTGTTTGGTGAAATGTGTCTACTAAATTTTTTGTGTTCCTTCTTTGAAGCATTGGATTCGAAGCTGGAGTACATGTACGAGCACTACGTTGAGTCCTTCGACAAAGAGGATTATGCGGATGAAATGTTGATGATGCAGATGACCAAGAAAGTGGAAAACAACCGCTAGCTAGCACAAGTACTCGACAAAGGAGCATGACAAGAGTAGCAATAAACCATTTAAAGACTGACCTCGTCTGTCGGAATCCAAAATGACCCAGTAGAACTTAGGACTTAAAAAAGTTACAGCGTTTTTCCTCGTCGGCATTGGGTGGGGATACTACTGCTTGCCTAATCTACTATGTAAATTGATCCTGGCGGTAGTCCTGCTCGAACATCCGAGCATACTCCATCATCCTGGAAATGTTTCCGCCCAGCTTGAGCTACTCGCCGTCATCACCCAAGGGACCGACGTTGGTGATGGACTTGATATCGAGGTCGCTGAAGTGAGCATAGCCCAGGCCTAACGAGTGTGTTCCCAAGCAGCCTAGAGCACATCCGCTCGAAGGAGTTCCCCAGGGTCTCCTGGTTGGGCCAAAGCACGGGGGAGACTCCACTAGTAAAAAAAGGGTCAAATGTGAGATATATTAGTTCCGGTTTGTAACAGAACCGGCACTAATGTGTCCATTAGTGCCGGTTCCAACGGCTAGGCGGGAGGAGCTCTTTAGTACCGGTTCGTGGCGAACCTTTAGCACCGGTTCGTGCCACGAACCGGTACTAAAGAAAGTGGTGGCAGGATGTTGTCAGAGTGGGGCCCTTCCAGCACCTTTAGTACCGGTTCGTGGCACGAACCGGTACTAAAGGTCGTCCTATATAAACCCTTTGTCCACCCGCACTCTGTTCTTCCCCCTTTCCCCTCTCCCTCTCCTCTGTTCTTCCCTTCTTCCTCTCGAGTTCATCACAAAATTTGCCCTAAATTTGTCAAGATTTGCAGGCCCTCATCCATTCAAATGATCACCAAGGTTAGCAACTTTGTCCTTTCATCTCTCATTGCTAGATTAGCTCTTGCATTGGTTTATATAGTGATTAATTGTGGGTTTTAGTAATTTGGGAGGAATTATATGTGGTAGTATTTGATTTATATGCAATTTGAGGTCAAAATAACACTTAGTTTGCATATGTAGGTGTGGTTTGCTTAGTGCCTTCTAAATCTCTGTCGTAACCACCGTCGATCGCCCGCACCGTCCCGTCGCCGGCACCACCTTGTGGTGAGCCTCTTGTTCATGAAATTTTATATAAAAAATTGATGTTTGTGTGATTTGGATATATAGTTACTCGCATAATAATTACCTTACCCGTATGTTGTTTGTTATACATAGTGCCATGGTTTTGATATCCGTCCATGTCGGCCCTCGTCCTTGTTATGATTCGGATGTGGTATATTCTTTTTTAAAACTATTTGTTGCATTTCGTGTTTATGACAAATTATGCCCATCAAGTTGACATAGATATTTTTATCTAGGAGGTATGTGAACCGGAAATTCCAACCGACCCTATTGTCGAGAGGTTAAATTTAGTTGAAAGAGAAAACGAGTACTTGAAAGAAAAATTGAAAAGAATTGAGGGGGAGAAGATGGAATTGGAGTTGCATGTTGCCGATGTCGTCCATGATCACAAGATCAAGATGGAGAAAATGCGCTTGAAGATTACAAAGATTAGAAAATATGCCATCGATAGTGAGGCTTGGTATCATTATGCTGTTGGATCAATTGTTACCTTAGTTGCGATCTTGATCGCATTTGTTGTTGCATTTAAATGCTTTAGCTAGAGAGTTATTTGTTTGTTGCATTTAAGAGTTGTATGAACTTTATGTATGAACTTGTATTAATTTGGTCTATTCGGTGTTGTGTAATGAAGATGAGCCGGTAATGGATGTACGATGACCGATGCTCTCCCAGTTCGTTGAGGCGTGCATACTTTTCTGCTTGCGGCTGAGGCAAACAAGCGGGCGGATGGTTTTATGCCTTGTCCATGTGCTGGCTGTAAGAATGGTCGCAATTACTCTCGTCAAGAACCATTCCGTCCACCTGTTTGAGTCGGTTTCATGCCCCACTATATTGTTTGGACCAAGCACGGAGAAAGAGGGGTTATGATGGAAGACAATGAAGAAGAAGAGGACGGCGACAGCTATCCTGGCCATGGGTTCCCTGAATACGATGATACAACAATGGGGAAGAAGCTGAGCGGTAATGCGGGAAGAAGCTGGGCGGCAATGCGGGAAGAAGCTGAAGAAGAGGCATCGGATGAGCCGTTGATGATCTAGGTCGGGCCATTGCCGATGCAAAGAGAAACTGCGCAAGTGATTTGGAGAAGAAGAAGTTGCAGCGCATGTTAGAGGATCACAAAAATTGTTGTACCAAATGCGTGGGTGACAAGAAAAAGCTGGGCACCACACTGGAATTGCTGCAATGGAAGGCAGAGAATGGTGTATCGACAAGGGATTTGGAAAGTTCTGGTAATGATAAAGGATATGCTTCCAAGGACAACGAATTGCCGAGATGCGTCTGAAGCAAAGAAGGCTGTCGCCCTCTAGGGTCGAGGTGCGGAAGATACATGCATGCCCTAATGATTGCATCCTCTACCGCGGTGAGTACGAGGATTTGAGCGCTTGCCGGTATGTGGTGCATTGCGCTATAAGATCAGCCGCGATGAGCATGGTGATGTCGAGGGCGCCCGGAAGAAGATTCCTGCCAAGGTGATGTGGTATTCTCCTATAATACCACAGTTGAAACATTGTTCCAAAACAAAGAGCATGCCAAAGCGTCGACGGCACTGAAGAAGACCGTAAGAAAGACGGAAAGTTGAGAGTACCAGGTGACGGGTCGCGATGGAGAAAAATCGAAAGAAATGCGGGAAGGAGTTTGCGGATGGCGCAAGGAGCGTATGGTTTGGTCTAAGCGCAGATGGCATTAGTCCTTTTGGGGAGCAGAGCAGCAACCATAGCACCTGGCCTGTGACTCTATGTTTTATAACCTTTCTCCTTGGTTGTGCATGAAGCGGAAGTTCATTATGATGCCAGTGCTCATCCAAGGCCCTAAGCAACCCGGCAACGACATTGATGTGTACCTAAGGCCATTAGTTGAAGAACTCTTACAACTGTGGAATGGAACAGGTGTGCGTCGTGGGATGAGCACATGGGGAAGAATTTGACCTAAAGGCGTTGCTGTTCGTGACCATCAATGATTGGCCTGCTCTCGGTAACCTTCGGGACAGACAAACAAGGGATACCGCGGATGCACGCACTGTTTGGATGATACCGACGATATATATTTGAATAGTTGTAAGAAGAATGTGTACAGGGACATCGTCGATTTCTTCCGAGCAGGCATCCGTAAGAAAGAAAGGCAAGCATTTCAAAGGTGAGGCGGATCACGGACGAAGCCTCGCCACCGTCTTTGGTGCTGATGTACATGATATGGTCAAGGATTTGAAGATGATATTTGGAAAGGGTCTGGCGGACAACCTGTTCCAAAGGACGCCGACAGACGCGCACCCATGTGGAAGAAGAAATCTATATTTTGGGACCTGCCATATTGGAAAGACCTAGAGGTCCGCTCCGCAATCGACGTGATGCACGTGACGAAGAATCTTTGCATGACCCTGCTTGGCTTCTTGGGCGTGTATGGGAAGACAAAAGATACACACGAGGCACGGAGGACCAGCAACATATGCACGGAGAAGGCGGCATACATCGAGGTCATGCAAGCTATGCTCTTACCAAAGAAGAGAAGGAAATCTTCTTTGAATGCCTGCTCGATATTAAGGTACCGTCTGGCTTCTCGTCGAATATAAAGGGAATAATAAACATGGCAGAGAAAAAGTTCCAGAACCTAAAGTCTCATGACTGCCACGTGATTAGGACGCAACTGCTTCCGGAAAACGTTCGATTAGCCATTGTGAAGCTATGTGCATTTCTCAATGCAATCTCTCAGAAGGTAATCGATCCAGAAATCATACCAAGGTTACAGAATGATTTGGTGCAATGTCTTGTCAGTTTCAGTTGGTGTTCCCACCATCCTTCTTCAACATCATGACACACGTCCTAGTTCACCAATGCGAAGAGATTAACGTTTTGGGTCCTGTATTTCTACACAATATGTTCCCCTTTGAGAGGTTCATGGGAGTCTTAAAGAAATATGTTCATAACCGTGCTAGGCCAGAAGGAAGCATCTCCAAGGGCCATCAAAATGAGGAGGTCATTGAGTTTTGTATTGACTTTATTCCTGACCTTAAGCGATTGGTGTTCTGAATCGCGCATAAGGGCAGACTGGATGGAAAAGGCACGCTAGGAGGGGAACAAATATTATGTATGGACAGACATTATCTCACCGAAGCACACTACACAGTTCTACAGAATTCGCCTTGGTGGCTCCGTATATGGATGAACACAAGAATTTGCTACGCTCCAAACACCGGGCGGTCGATGACTGGATTACACGTGAACAAACCAGGAGTTTCGCCAGCTGGTTGCGAACACGTACCATGCATGACACCTCTATTGAAGATGACCTGTACTTGCTGTCCCAGTTACGATCTTGAATATAATGACTTTCAAAGTGCGAGATAAATGGTAATACATTTTACGATCGCCCAAGATAAGAAGAGCACCAACCAAAACAGTGGTGTCGCTTTGATGCAGAAACCAAGGCGGAAAGGAAACATATTATGGTTATATACAGGACATATGGGAACTTGACTATCGGCGTGGTTTAAAGGTCCCTTTGTTTGGTGCAAATGGGTCAATATGACACGAGGCGGGGTAAAGGAAGACCCGCGATGCGGAATGACAACAGTGGATCTCAACAATCTTGCGTATGCAGACGAACCATTCGTCCTAGCCAATGATGTGGCACAGGTTTTCTATGTGAAGGACATGTCTACCAAGGCAAAAAAAAGAAAAGATAAGGTAGCGAATGCATCGTACGATGAGCCAAAGCGGCACATAGTTCTTTCTGGGAAGAGAAACATCGTGGGAGTGGACGACAAGACAGACAAGTCAGAAGATTATGAAAAGTTTGACGAAATTGCTCCATTCACAGTGAATATTGACCCGAGCATCCCGTTAAATGATGAAGATTTTCCATGGTTCTGGCGCAAAGGGACACACGCAAAAAAAGTTTCACACCCAAAGATCAGGATGTGATCGGCTTCACTAGCTATCATCACTTTCTTCGTGTTTACGCACCGAGAGGGGAATCTCTGTAATAGTTAGGGTAGTTATGTGTTTTGGCATTTGAAGCGAAGAAATTTTATGTGCAAACAAATTCACACTAATTTCAAATAATTCAAAATTTAAACTATTCAAATCTGAAAACTACGGGCACTAACAGAAAGTTTGTAATTTTTTGTACCTAAAGAGGCTGTGTCAGCCTCCGGTCAGGCTATGGCCCCACCATCACCATTTAGTGCCGGTTCGTACCACGAACCGGTACTAATGAGGTTGTGTCAGGTAAGGCTGGGGCCCCACGAGCACCTTTAGTACCGGTTCATGGATGAACCAGACGTAAGCTGTTTTTTAGTCCCACCTCGCGAAGTGAGAGGGACTAGGAGCGATTTATAAGCCCGAGTGCGAGACGATGAAGAAGAGGATCAATGCTCACGTTGCTTAGCTTCAAGCCTTCAGAATACGGTAGACTGCACGGAGCTATGCAGTGCAGTTTACTATTCGAAAGGCTTGAAGCAAATTAACGAGCATTGCACCTCTTTTTTTTTTAATAACTTATTACAACTCCGGACTTCTTCTATTATGGAAAAAACTAATTGCACGTCGACATTTCTTTTTTTTAAGTTATAACTCCAGACTTTGACCATCAAGTTTTGCAGAAAAGAAAAAGTAGCAGAAAAGAACGAAAAACTATAGCTGAAAAGAAAAAAACTATATAAAAAAACTACTCAAAAATAAATAGAAGAAAATAAATATAGCAGAAAAGAAAAAACTACTCAGAAATAAATAGAAGAAAAAATAAAGCAGAAAAGAAAAAAAATATATTTGCTATTTTTCAATTGTTTACAAAATGACCGTGAAATTGAAAATCACTACAAAATGAACTCTGAAAATGTTGAATTTTGGCAAACTAGATGAAAAACTACTCACAAATAAATAGAAGAAAATAAATATAACAGAAAAGAAAAAACTATACAAAAAACTACGCAAAAATAAATAGAAGAAAATAAAGCAGAAAAGAAAAAAACTATAAAAAAATTGGGGCGCTGCCCTATGGGCCTGATAGGCCACAGGTGTGTAATAACAGGCCTTAAAGGCCCAGCAGACTCACAGGGCAGCGCGCAGAGTTTAGGCCCACAAGCCTGCTATACAGAGGAGTTCGAAGTGGCAGCCGCGGCTGGGTTTATAAACCAGTGCGGCTGCCCTTCGCCCGGCGAGGTGGGACTAAACTTTGGGGTGTGTGTGACCCTTTAGTACCGGTCGTGGCACAAACCGGTACTAAAGGGGGGTCCTTTAGTACCGGTTTGTGCCACCACCCGGTACTAAAGGGGGTCGCTTCCCGCCGCTTGGCCTGGCCAAAACAGGCCTTTAGTATCGGTTGGTGGCTCCAATCGGTACTAAAGGTGCCTTCTATATATACTCGACTTATGAAATTTTCATACTTCCTCTGTTTCCGTCGTCTCCGTCGCCGCGTCGCCGCCCGTCCCGTCGCCGCCCTCGTCTCCGTCCGCCGCCCAGCCCGCCCGTCCCGTCGCCGTCCCGTCCCGTCGCCGCCCTCGTCTCCGTCGCCGCCCCGTCCCGTCGCCGCCGTCGCCTCGCCGTCGCCGTCGCCCTGCTGTGAGCTCTCCTCCTCTAACCTCTCTCCCTCGCCCCCGGCGGCCACCATGGGCGCCGCCCCTCCCGGCCCTGAGCACACACACACACACAAGCATGAATTAGTATATAATTTAGATTATTTAGATTATTATTTTTTTAGTTATCAAAACACACACACACACACAAGCATGAATTAGTATATAATTTAGATTATTTAGATTATTATTGTTTTAGTTATCAAATTTTTTTATATGGAACACACACACACATATGTATGAATTAATGCATGTATATATTAGTATATACGTATTTTGTATGTTTAATTAGTTTAGATTATTTTGATTATTATTGTTTTAGTTATCAAAATTTTTATATGGAAATTAGTGTTTAATTAGTATGGAAATTTTTATGTTTAATTAGTATATAATTTAGATTATTATTATTAGTATATAATTAGTGTTTAATTAGTGTTTAATTAGTATGAAAATTTTTATATAATGTTGTTTTTCAGTTTTTAATGGATGTATAGAAGTTGTGTTTTTGTTTTAGTGTTAGATGCTTAATTAGTATGAAATAGTATATAGATTTTTGAAACAGTAGAAATGTTAGAAATTTTAGTTATCAAAATCCAATCATTAAAAAATATTACTTTTTATGGGCATATAGCTAGTATTTGTTCTCGGCGATGCCGGCCCGCATCCTCGCCGTCGACCGTCATGACGACGTCCCAGCCGACCCATGTCCGGCCTTTGGGCTCCTGGCTGGCACCGGGAGGTGCTGCTGGAGGGCGCGCCGCTTGATGAGAACCCGGCCCGGGTCCCGTCATCGACCCTGATCTCGTTTGGTGGCGTTCGCGTGGGCCAGTTTGGTCTTGCGGAGGGACCCGGCCCGCCGGAGGAGGTGCGTCGCCGTGTCGGGGAGGAGGGCGAGCACGTCCATCGCTACATGGTTGCGTTAGAGGCGGCTGGTTCTCCAATACTGGCGAGATCTTGAGGATCTCACTTCAGCTATGATCCTGTGAGGTTCCTTCTCTTTGGGTGTCCACCGCCCGCGCCCGCGAGAACCGCGAGTGTCCTAGATTCTTCATAGTATTCGATCTTTAATTAGCTAGCCAGTGATGTACTATTCAATATTATATATTATTCGAGACGATGTATTGAGATTGTATCTATTATTCTAGGCGAAGTATTGAGATTATATCTATTATTCCAGACGATGTAATTTGAATACTAAATTGTTTTATATTTCTTTTGAATTAGTTAAATAAAAGCTATGGCGAGACAATACCGACGAGAGAGGAGAACAGACCATGTTCGATATGATCGCGAGCGAGATGATGATCGAATGAAGAAGATTATGACGGCTCGAATTTCTAAACAACACGGAGAGGGTGATATGATATTCGATCGCGACGACCGAATTGATGAAGTCATGAACTACGATTATGACGATGACGAAGAACATGTTGATCCTGAAACAACAAAGACCGGCGAGGTATATATATTTATATAAGGAGGTATCTGGTGATCATCACATGTTTTAAATGACTTGAAGATATATTAACGAATCGATCTTTGTTCTTTCAGCCATCCGGATCGAGCAAATCTTCAGCAAAAGGGCGAAATGAGGCCCGAACAAAAAGTTGAAGGAGGCGTAAAGTACAATATCGAGGCGATCGACCTAATGGCGAACCATTAGCGCCTAAGAAGATTGCGGACAAGTTCGTTAAATCGGTCTGCGGAGTTCTTGTGAAGGACCAACTCCGATCTCCCTTCAAGAATGGAGAGAGTCAGCAAAAGACAAAGGACAAAAAGGCAAAGAGGACGCTGCTCCACGTCCAGATGTTACTTTTGTCGACAAGAATCAAAAAGATCTGCTTTGGGATACTCTCATGGAACATTTCACCCTACCAGATCATTTCAGAGAAGCAGATGTGTAGAAAGTCAAGGACGCTGCTCTTAGGAAGATGGCGGTTGCATTCAAGAACCACAAGAATCGTGAATGGGACAAGTACGTCAAGGGAGGAAGGAAGACTCCAGTATTCAAGGGAACACTAGAGAACCAACGTGCTCATTGGGACGATTTCGTGAAATTCAAGGATTCAGAATTAGCTAAGGAACGGTCGAGAATAAACAAGAAGAATGCCAAAAAGGATAAGTTCCATAAGCTGGGGCCAGGTGGCTGTCGCGGTGGCAATGCCTAAGTGGGATAAGTCGAGAAAGAGATGGAGGATGCAGGTGCCACTCCGGTTACTAAGAGCTGGCCCCAGTCGGGACTTGGTTCTATGCGCATGGGGGAGTTGGACCGAAGACGGCAATGTTTCGACGAGGGCAAGTCTGAAGGGAGCCGACGATGCGATACTTGTTGCAATAGAAGAGGCACGATCGGGGTGTTCCAGCCTAACGAGAGAACGACGAGCTTCTGCGTGCCACTGGAAATCCTGAACACCGGGAAGAACACGAGGCAAGGGCGCTATTCGTGGTATGAGGGTTTTCAGATGGAACACCGACTACGAACCCGTGCGAGAAAGAAGATTGCGGAGGAGAAGAAGAGGAAGATGGAGGAGGAGCAGAGGAAGCGGGACTATGAACGCCTTCAAGGCCTAGAAGCAAGTCAAGCGGAATTGGTAGTCAAATTCCAGCGGCAGCAGGAGCAGATCGACTCACTTACCCAGCAAAGGGGGTCTCAGCAGCTGCAGCAGCTAGCGAATGATCCAGCATTGGATAGCACCGCCCCATCCATGCCGAGAAGCAGCGTGGGTTCCGCCCCGGACGACACAATGCTGGGTAGATACCCCGTGGATGACATCACGGAGAACACTAGCTGTGAGCCACACGTCAAAATGAAGAACATATCCATGAAGGTGGTGGACGGCGTTGCTTTTCCAGTTACCCCCAAAGCAACCTACCATTGCATCACGATTCCAGAGGGCTATGCTTGTGTCATGGTTGACGAGGTGGTGGACCCATATTCGAGGCTAGAGCTTGACATTCCTGGAGGTGACGACGAGCGCTTTCTCGGAGACGCCAACCATCGTATCATCCTATGGAAAAAGGATTGCATCATATTTTGAAGGCCACCGACACCGCGTCATCCGACTCCTCGTCGAGGTCCGCCACCGAGTCAGCAGTCTCCCGCTCCTGTAAGTCCACCAAGTCCGGCAAAGTGTCAGGCCACTCCTCCTCCTCCAAGTCCACCACAGCGTCAGACGTCCACTCCTCCTCCAAGTCCGGCACAACCTCAGGCCACTCCTCCTCCAAGTCCGGCATAGCTTCAGGGGGCCACTCCTCCTCGTCCAACTCAGCCCCGTCAGCCGGCGTCTCCGCCGCCTCAGCAATCGTAGAAGAGACACCCCGCAGCTATGGTGCGTAGCGGTACGAGTCGAGGTAGTACAGGAAGTACAGGCGGAGGCAAGCGATATAAATATGGTCCAAGCCTCACGCCTCTTCCGCAAAGGTCTTATGACAGGTCCGAGGAGGAAATCGCAGCCATATCGAAGTCCGAGGTGGAAGCCCATTTTGCACGAAACCGCCATCGCCGCCAAGGGACAAAGTGCACGAGAAGCGATTGACCACTTCATTCGTATGGCTCAACCACCAGCTCCCAAGCCTGTTGACACAGACTATGGCGCCACATCAGGAAGTTAAATCGAGCACGTCTACGTAAGGAGGCGAGCTCGGGATCGAGCAAACAAGAAGCAGCTGTCAAAAATGCGGAAAACCATTCCCAGCTGGGAGAACAGTAGCGCAATCGATCCCTCGCTTGTTGTGCCAACAACACGTGACAATCTGCGCACCAATATTATTGTGGGCAAA